>JAEOAD010000982.1:962500-2162500 GCA_036365145.1 Orientallactaga sibirica
TGCACCAAAACGCCAGGCTCAAGTAATCTTAAAGTTTAAAAGGTGAGTGAAGAGCAAAGTTAAACCATGTTGAAGTATATAGTGCAGAGACTGGTAAAATAATAAAAATTTGCTTTTGCTTTGAAAATTTAGATTTGGGGTTGGAGAGATGGCTCAGCAGTTAAAGGTGCTTGCTTACAAGGCCTGAAATCCTGATGGCGTGGGGGCAGTTTGCATGTATCTGGCATTTGTTTACAGTAACAGGAGACCCTTTCTGTCTGCCTCTTTCTCTCAAGTATGAAGACCTGAGGTTTTTTTTTTTTTTGGTTTTTCGAGGTAGTGTTTCACTCTATTCCAGGCTGACCTGGAATTCACCATGTAGTCTCAGGCTGGCCTCGAACTCTTGGCAATCCTCCCACCTCTGCCTCCCAAGTGCTGGGATTAAAGGTATGCGCCACCACGCCCAGCCTTGAAGACCTGAGTTTGATCCCCAGAACCCACATAAAAAATCTGGGCATGATGGTACACACTTCTAATCTTAATATTGGGGAAGCAGAGATAGGTAGATCTCTGGAACTCGTTGACTAGCCAGTCTAGTCTACATGGTGAACTTCAGGCCAATGAACAATAATGTCTCAAAAAATTAAAAAATGGTGACCTGTGTTCCTGAAGAACAACACCTTAGATTGTCCTCTCACTTCCGTGCACATCCATGCATGCACACTTGCACACACATAAGTACCTCCACACATATCTACACTCCACAAAGCAAAGTCACAGCTACCTATTTCCAGTATAAAGTAATGAGTGAGCCCAAGCAGTTAACTTGTGTAATTCATGGTTCATGAATGAATCATTCATTATAAGCTTGCATGCTAAATGTCCAAGGGTTCCAGAAGTCTGTCTATGGGAACAAAACCCATTTCTGTCCCTTCTTTGGTTCAATATCTTGTGGTAGCAGTTATCTGCTCCATGTTAATATTGATGGAAATGACTCTGAGTTCGATGGATGATTCTGAAAACTCTTCTGTGACATGGGTCCCTTTTCATCAACTTCATAGAGAAAAGCTGATCCTGAAGGACTCTCAGGACACAAGGACATCTCTTTCACCACTGCTTTCCAAGGTGGGAGTCCCTCCTACTTTTCTAGAAGATACAGATTTTAGGAAAGCCATTAGTCATAGTTGATAAGCTTAGTAATACTTGTTGCCCAAATAATTCCTTACTATCTACGATGTATTTTGTTTCAGTTAGAAATTATGGAATGAGAACATTTACATAGTAAAAAGGCAGATTATAAGAGAGGTTATCAAGAAAAACAAGAATAATGTTTTCGTTTATTTCACATGACCATTTAGTGTTGTTTCCTTGTGGAATTCTTTTAAAAACATTTTTATTGAAAACTATATATATCCTAATCTTCCATTTCCTTCTTTTTGCCTGTTTTGCCCCACCCCATCCACAGAAACCTTTATTCTTTCCACTAGTCCCTATTGTATTTTGATGACTTTTTGTCTGCCTCCATCACTATTGTTAAAATGTTGATGGGCCCAATATTATCCAGGTGGCAACAGCTGCTGTGAGGTCATAGATGCAATGGCCACTTCATGTCCAACAGATAACATTCCAAAGCACTCCTCTCCATCCTCTGACTCTTACATTCTTTCTGCTCCCTCTTCTGCAATAATTCCTGTGCCATGGAGGGAGTGATGCAGTTTCTCATTGAGCACTGAGCACTCAAGAGTCAATTATTCTCAGCCCTTTGATGAGTTTTGAATCTCCCCAGTAGTCATCTGTCTAGTAGAGTTCTTAATTACTTTAATTTTTGCTCATTTAGTGATGATATTTATAATTGTAAATAATATTCCTGAGTTAAGACAACTTTTTAAAAAGATTTTATTTTTATTTATTTATTTATTTATTTATTTATTTATTTATTTATTTATTAGACACAGAGAGAGAGGGAGAGGGAGAGACAGAGAGTGAACATGGGCACACCAGGGCCTATAGCCCCTGCAAATGAACTCCAGATGCATGTGCCACCATGTGCATCTGGCTTACGTGGGACCTTGAGAATCAAACCTGGATCCTTAGGCTTTGCAAGCATGTGCCTTAACCACTAAGCCATCTCTCCAGTCTGAGTTAAGACAACTTTTATTGATACTTTGCATGAAATATAAGAATAACCTCATTATATAGTATCTTTTACCTACTTCTCATACATTTCATCTCGTGTTTAATATCATTATTTGAAGTTATTTTGTTGGTTACTTTTGTAAACTCAAATAATGCATTTCTATTTTTATTCTTGTCCCATCAAGAATAAGAGACATAATAGTTGGAATTTCAAACCTTATATTAAATATTGATATGATACCATGGTAAAATGTAAAACTGTCACCAGAAACAAGGAAAAGAAATATAAAAAGTAAAATTTATAGATTTCCTAAACACAAAAATAATCACATTGCTGAGCATGGTGATGCACGCCTTTAATCCCAGCACTTGGGAGGCAGAGGTAGAAGGATAACTGTGACTTTGAGGCCACCCTGAGACTATATAGTGAATTTCAGGTCAGTCCAGACTAGAGTGAAACCCTGCCTCGAAACAAACAAACAAACAAACAAAAACAAAAAAAGAAAGAAAAAACCACATTAGAAGTAAATATGATAAACTATCATTGTAAGAAAAGAATGGGTAAAAAGCAAGACCAAACATATATTGTCTACAAGTTCACTTTTTTATTTTATTTTATTTTATTTTATTTTATTTTATTTTATTTTATTTTATTTATTTTCAGTCAGAAAGAGGAGGGAGAGAGAAAATGGGTGTGCCAGCATCTCAAGCCACTGCAAATAAATTCCAGATGCATGCGACACTCTGTGCATCTCGCTTTTTTTGGGTACTGGGGAATTGAACTCCAGTCATTAGCCTTTGCAGGCAAGTGCCTTAACCACTGAGCAGTCTCTCCAGTCCCCTACAAATTTACTTTAGTTAAATTTTTCCCTCCAGTTTGAGGTATAAATAATTATATATATTTATATGTTATATGTAAAGCATGCAATATGATGATTAAATATATAAATTACCACAACCAAATTAACACACCCATCACCTCATGTAGTTACCATCAGGGAAAGGTGAGGACATTTAATAATTTTTATGGAATCTTTAAATCAATTTGTTTTTCTTATTCCCAATTCTTCTAGCAAATTTCACATATATAATTATTGTTAACTGCATTGTCACAAGTACTACCTATAATCATCATGCTATATATTAGATCCCCAGAACATGCTGTTACATAAGCTACAAGTTTGTACCTTTTGGCCAACATCTCCTCATTTTCCCCACAATCTTATTTAGGACTTTTTTGGAATCTCCACAACACAAAACCTCTCTCTCTTCCCTATCATCTCAGTGGTAAACAAACATGCAGCCTGCCACCACCGAGAAAGCTAATTCGTGGAGAAGGGCAATGCTGAGGAAATAACAAATATTTGGAGCCAAAGTCCTGCTCAAACCACACCCAAAAGCATCTATCTCCATCAGAAACTCACCAGATAGTATTTCTCCTTAATTTCAAAAGGGAAATAAAAATTATTGGACAGGAATTTAATTGGCTACCCATTGTAAAATCTACAAACCAACTTTTCAATGGTAAAATGTTCCTTCTCTTCTAAGCCGCATTCTTTGGATCCATTAGCATTTGCACTGACTTTTAAGTCCTACCCATTTGAAAATCATTCACTCCATCAAATTTTTGCATCAACTCTCTCTCTTTACCCAGATCTCACAAATGAATGCTCAAGACATGTGCATCTCTTCACTTTTCTCTTTCACTTCAAAATCCAATTGACCTCCTTAGCAAACTTCTTTTGCTAAGTGCATGGGTGAGCGCCACATTGCTAAATTGGGTAAATGCCCAGTAAGGGGATAACTGGATCTGTTGGTACCTCTATAGTCATCCTTTTTAGGAGTCTCCATATTGCTAAATTGGATGAACAGTCTCCTGACTTCTGACATCTCATCACCTACCTTTAACACTATTTTCCTCTTTTGTAAATACTTTCTTTGGTGAATGTTTTCTATGTCTCTCTCTTTTTTCCATTTTAACCAACACTTAAATGTTAGCATCCTCCAAAAACTCACTCTGAGACCCTATTCTTAGTTTTAATTCTCCTTCCACATGATTTCAACAACTTCCAGGGCTTCATTATCACCTGTGCATCAGTTGAAATGGTTCTTTCTCTGTTTTTCTTTCTATCTATCTATCTATGGTCTCACAGGCATATTAAAGTAATTGTCTCTAAACTTGAACTCATCACATCCACCTCTTCAATTGGCTTCTCTTGCAGAATTTCCTAATTTAATTGCTGCTGTCCACAATCTTCCCAAATGCTAAAAGCAGAAATCTAAGGGTTAAAATGTGATTATTCCTTTATATTTCTTCCATCAATTCCTTTCATAGCAGCAAGGGAATGAAAGATTCAGAACATAAGAGACTTTGGACTGGTACAAAGACTTCAGAATTCACAAAGAAAAAAAAAAGTTGGGGGGCATTGTTATATAGATGTAACAGTGATGGCCATGGGATTGAGACAGTTAAAACAACTATGTGATTAATATTTTGAAAGTACTGCATATTTATAGGAAAAAAACTGTCTGCATATATTTAAAGAACAGACTTATTTCTTCTTAATTAACATTCCCCTGGTGCAAAATGCTTTGCCAGGAATTAGAAGACATATTTCTAAATGATTTCCAGTTACATACAAACAAATCCTAAGACAAATAGTGACATTTTATACTGTCTCGAATTAAACTGCATACTTCTTTTTTCCAATTAGGAGAAAGTGATTATTTCCTCCTAACCTTGCCCTTTGAGGGTAGAGCTAATTTAAAATTCTCGTTTCTTAGCAACCATAGCTCATTTGCACACTTCATGTGGATAGTAGATGTAGATTTGACGTTACTATCTAAATTTATCAGAGAATATTTTCAAAATGTACTTAAACCACATTATAGAAAGGCATTTCAATAGAAATAAGAACACTTTTATCTCACTCGTCATCTGCTATTCATAGTCTTCGTGATAATAAAAATCTTTTATAAGTTTCTTGACTGCCCACTCTTTCCTAGCTGCAAAGGTTAAAGAAATGACTGTTTCCTTTAATTCAGGGAGTTTCCATTCTATTACAGTCTTCCATGACATTCATAGTAAATAGTGGTGAGTTGTAATTTGTAAAAGTACAAGTACATTCAGTCTAAGGAGCTACCTCCTTGTTCAGGATTTAAGTTCTAAACTTCTTAAGTCATGACTTTTGCTGAAAAATCTCTTGTCACATCCAAAGTTATAAATTAGAGGTATAAAGAGTTGTCAAAAGTGTCATAGTAAGCTTTTTGTAGGAAATTTAGTTTGGGCCAACATTTTTTTTTTGTTTTCTTTTTCCTCTTTTCAAAGCCAGAAATACAAATTCATGTAATTGCTTTCAACATACATCAGTGAGAGGAAAGTCAAAAGTTCTTAAGTTTGGTTTGTGTGTTTACCCCATAGGCTCCAATACTTAGTCAGAGACTTTCAAAATGATTGAATTTGATCTCTCTTATATGCTTCCAAATAACAAATGTTGTAAGTGCTTGGTCAGTAGTTTAAGAAAATTAATAGAAATATCTTACAGGTGATGGGGAAAAAGCATAAAGAACTAGAGAGAAAAATCTAGCAATTTTCAAACAAGCTTGAGGATAGAATTCAAATCTGAGAAAGAAATCCATTAGCGTAGAATGTTCCTCCTGGATGTTAGGGGCTTCCAGGACCATTTCCAGTCTTGGACACTAATATCTACATTCTAACTATATGTAACTATGGTATCAATTTTCTTAGTGGCTCATAGTAACCAGCTACCTATAAAATTGAAAAAGATTAAAGCAATTCACTAGAATCTATTAAATTTTAACATACCTGTTTTTAAAATTTCTATAAAGTTCTACTGTTAAAATTTTCCTCTCTTTTTCATTACTTGTAATAAAATTACTTAGCAACCATTCATTACTTGGAGATTTCTACCAATCAGTCCATCTTATCTTTCCAAGTACAAGGATAAGTTTAATTATATTTTTTCTGTGAAGCTAAGTATAACATTAAATTAAAAGAGACAGTACTCTACATTAGTGAGCACATAAGAACTTAACCGTATTATTTATTAAATCCTTTTAAAATAGCATTGGTGGGCTGGAGAGATGGCTCAGTAGTTAAAGGCACTTGCTTGTAAAATACCATTAATATTACCTTCCTGAATCTTAATTCCTTGACATATAATCTGTCTTGTAGAAGTTCTAAAAACCAGAACTTTGATTAACAATAATACTGTATATAATCTAAAATATTGCATAACTCTACTCTCATTAAAAATCTACTGGATAGGGCTGGAGAGATGGCTCAGCAGTTAAAGTTGCTTGTTTACAAAGTCTGACATACCAGGTTCAATCCCACACTATCCTTGTAAAGCTAGATGCACAAAGTAGCAAATGCAGCTAGAGTTTGTTTTCAGTGGCAAGAGGCCCTAGGACACCCATTCTCTCAATTTCTTTCTCTCCCCTTTCAAGTAAAATAAAAAAAAACAAAACTTTAAAAAACCTACAGGAGAAACACTCATTGTGATTCAGTGGTAGGCACCTCCCTAGCATGAGCAAGGCCCTGAGTTCCATTCCCAGCACTACAAAATTAATCTAGAAGAGAGAAATCCTGGCTTGAGGAAGTAACTCAGTGACTCAGTGGGTAGCACATTTGCTGCACCAACATGATGAACTGAGTTCTGATCCTGAGAATCCACATGGATGCTGGGCACGGTGGTGTGTGCCTAATCCTAGCACTGGGGAAGTAGATACAGAGAATCCCTTGGGCTCATTGGCTAGCTAATCTAGTCAAATCAGTGAGCTCTAGATCACTGAGAGACTCGGGCTCAAAGAATAAGCTAGGAGTGATCAAGCAGGCCACCTGATGTTGTACTCTGGTCTCCACAGGCCCATGCACACATGCACTCACATATATATGAGCCACCACACTCATGTGCAAACATACCACATACACGCATGCAATAAAAGAAGAGAGAAATCTTTCAACAGTCCTTTACATCTGATTTATACATTAATACACCTTCAACCCTATCTTTTCAAACATGCTTCCTATTTTTCTTCCTTTGGAGCTGTCAAAAGAGGAAGCATAATCCTGAGATCGTCAGTCCTCTAGGGTACTTACTTTACTATGGAATCCTGCCTCCTGTGGCTGCATAACAAATTGCCAAAGGACAGTCACATGAATGAAAGCATAATTCAAATTTCAGTAAGTTAAGCATTTCTGATAATTTTTCATTTTGTTGGACTAAAATCTTGTAAGACTAAATTAAAAAGTATTTAGCCAGGGAAAGCTATTTCTGGTAACTATCCTTAAAGATAAGGAAGTCTGATAAAGAAGAATACTTTTTTCTGATGCTCTCTGGGGGGATTGTGTTTAATTTGAAAACACTTGGTACAGGGGCACCAAGGGTTCCATTGTTGATGTCTCAATGGCATCAACCTGAAACTATGCTTGAAGAAGAATATGGACTCAAGATCCAACTTCTCTAGAAATTATAACCTAAGTTGCCCCCTTAGGTATTTTATAAAATGCAAGTGTTAGGTGCTTTGATAGACACCATTAGTCTTATAGCAGTAGAGAATCCTTTCATCACAAATGTTCTTTGAAACTCAGAAGTGCACTATCCTCAATGTGAAAGCCTATAAGGCTAACATTTGAAGTGCTTTGGTAATTTTTTTCTAACTTAACTACTATAGCTCAAGGCATCAGAAATTTTATTTCTCATTCTTTTCAGTGAACAAATTTTGTAAGGGTTTAAATATTAGGTCTTCATACAAACTCAGCATGAGAGAAAGTATCTAAAGATTTTTTGTAAAGTGTAGAATTATATGGGATTCATTCATCAACCATATGAAAACCATATGTATATATGACTTTATTAGATCAAACTCTAGTAAGATACAGGATATATATACACACATTTGTTTTTATCTGAGATAGGGCCTCACTCAAGCCCAGGCTGACCTGGAACTCACTCTGTAGTCCAAGGCTGGCCTAAAACTCACAGAGATACTCCTACTTTGGCCTCCCAAAGGCTGGAATTAAAAGTGTGCACCATTACACTTGGCTCAAATACATATATATATATTTTATTGAACCAAGCTCCAGTAAGAATACACAGTCATTCTAGAAATAAGTGACTGAATTCAAAGTGATAAAATAACTATGCTGAATTTACATTACTAGTCGAAGTTTAAATCTGATAAGGTTTTTTTTTTTATATCATAACAAGAAAATTCAAGGATTCAAATACTTTCAGTCAGTAGCATTTATGAAATACAAAATTAACATGTAATGGAATATTCATATGTTAATTTTGGACTGGGGCTGTAGCTCAGTAGTACAGTGCTTCTCTTATATGTAAGAGGCCTTGGGTTCAATCCACTGAACCAAAATACTTAAATGAGATTATGGTTATACAATGAAGAAAAAAATAAATAAATATTTTCTAGTAATGGACTCATTTCCACTTTTGACCATTAAAGGTGCACATCAAGCTATCCTTCACTAGCAATCAGAAAAAGACTGTTTATAAAGCATGCCTGGAAGTATGTCTATAAATCTTTAAGAAGAGTAGGAGAGTGTTTCCATAAAATGAGTATAAATAAAGAGCTATTGAAATAAAAACTTAGCATAGTAAAATTTCAGTGTAAGCAAACACTGTTTCATGAAGTAGGCAGCCCCTCATTGGAAGTGGTTCTGGAGCTTCAAAAAAACACAAGAGGAGAACTTTAGAAGGCGACTACAGGAATAAGGATGTATTCAATTGCTTAGTTACAGAATTGCCTTGTTTGTCTATACTGCTTAAAAGTCCCGAATTCCAGAAGTTTGTGGCTTCTGATTAGTTTACAATAGGTTCAATTTTGTCTTAATATATGTATTTACAAGACTATTCCAAATTAAATTTTGTCTAGATTTGAAAATTAAGCAAGAGTAAGGTCACTTGATGAGGTCTGACTGGCATTGTCTGTTCAGGGCTTCTTTAGGCCTGGTCTCCATTAATTTACTTTATCAGAACAGTCTCTAAGGATCAAATTGCTCAGTTCATATCTGGTTTCTCTCTGGTTCTCAAAAATTCAATATAGTGAAGATAGGGTATATGACTTATATTAATTCATCTTAAAATGTAGATAATACTTCTACTCTTGATTTTTTTTTTTCTGATTCTCTGCAAGAGGCAAACTGGGTTCAGACAGACAGGGATATGTGGTTAGTGGTAGAATTATTCAGTTTAATAGCTACGATGATGTGAATGCCCCCACAATTCATATGTTTAGACTTAATTGCTGATATGCTAATATTAGGTGGTGAAGACTTCAGGAAGGTATGAGTAACCTTATACATAAGGTGTGAGAGTGTCTTTCCCTTTCTGCCATAGAAAAGAGGTTTTGCTGTGAGAAACAGGTTGTCCAAGAGGTTGAGTGTATTGGCACCTTGATCTTGAGATTCCCAATATAAAAAACTGTAAAGAAATACAGTGTGTGTCTACAAGTTGCCCAGTCTAAGGTATAGACAAGTATAGTGGTGAGAAGGAAATGCAATGGGTAAGGGAAACACAGACTGCCCAAGATTGATTTCTCTTTGTGTTGTAAGCAATGGGTGATGTTTGAAGCCAGATGTGGCAGCATGCACTTGTAATCTCAGCTACTCAGGAGGCCGAGGAAGGAGGATCAAGTTCAAGGCTTCTTTGAGCAACATAGAGACCTTATTTCAAAGTTATAAAAAGAAAAACAACAGTGCAGTTAGCAAATACTTTTTTTTTTTTTTGATATTTCAGTGTTCAATTCCAAGACCTCTTAAGGTTTATCAAGCTGTTCAGTTCACTTTCAAGAATGATTTCTCTTCTTTCCTGGAAGGGAAAAGGCCAACTTCTTCAGTGCTAATAATCCTGATTATGCAGATGCTCTTGGACTTGTGACAAGTCACATCTGGATTAACCCATAGGAATTTGAAAATATTGCAAGTCAAGACTGTATTAACATAATTTGCTCAAGAAACATATTAGCCCAGCAACACAGTACACTTTACAGGATCATCATTTTCCCTCGTGCAAGACCTTGCTTCTGAGGTTACTTCTTTGATTCAAAGTACCCAGCTCAATTTTCTGACCTGAAACAATATCTTGCCCCTTAAAAAGTGTGTTGCACTGTACAATGATAGACATATGATTGATGAGGTTTCATCAAATCAAGCAATCTATCCAGAAGAGTACAATATACTCTTTTAAGAAACCTAGAGCATTTTACATAGTGACAGAAATTAGAATTTTAGATTTATTCCTAGAGTTTCTCTGACACCTCATAAGACTTCTTTAACTCCTTACCAGAAAGAAATTAATATTATCAATTGAGAATGACTAACACACTCCTGATATTCTCTCATGCTTCCTAAGACTATAGGCAAGCACAAGGGACTAGATCCCAGAAGTAGGAAGTCTTCATTCAACAAAATACAACACAACTGTGTATGTGGCCTCTACATACACATGCACACACATCCGTACACACACATATGAACATACACCCATATGCATGCACACACATATATGCAAAAAACATTTCAGTGTTTAATTCTGCATAGAAATAGGTGAGTTTAAGTACCTTCTATCTCATGAAACACTCAGATAACATTTGAATACATTCCTTCCTTTAACTTCACACTCTGCTTAAATCCCATTTAATTACTAGCCTCTAGTGAAGGAATAAAGCCTGTAACTCACAATAGCTGGGGCAAAAAGAGAAAACCAAAATTATCTTCAACCTTTAAAACTTGACCAGTATTTATTCTTACGTGTTTTATATTTTGTCGATTTGTATGCTGATTTTGTTCACCATAAGCTCTCAAAGCCTACAGCAGTGGTTTAGCTGTGGAGAAACCAATAGCATCATTCTTATCATCAACATTATTGTTAACCTGAAAACTTGCTAGAAATGCAAAGTTCAAGTCCTCATGCTTTATAAAGCCTTCCAGGTGATTCCTATGCACATTCAAGTTTGAAAAAGGGTGATGTTGACACAAAAACACCAATCTCATCTCAAAGGGAGTGATATAGTTTATTCTGGAGTCAAATATGAATGACCATGGCCTGGCAACACAGATTCAGGGTACTCCAAATACTAGGTTCCAATGTAGTAACAGTTTTAGAAAGCTATTATAGTAAAAGAACAGAGGAAGTTATAAATAAGGGCACTTAAAAATATATTGGAGAAAGCATCAGATTATGCAGGTTATAACAAAGTGGGGAGATTTATGTTGTAGGCCTCAGATGTTATCTGATGACATGCTTGGCATTTGGCTTGGTGGAATCTAGGAGTCTGTCTGTATTAGCTATTAAAGAGACTAAAGATAGCTCAAGATAAATTGGCTTGGCTCTAAAATGTTCCATAATCACAACAGTTCTAATCAGTCCATCAGAATCTTTAATACAGGTACAGCTTCATTCTCTGGGAGATTAACAGCTTAAATGAAGGGAGGGGGACAGATCAAGTTCTGTGGTCTTTTCTCTCTATATAACTTTGGATAGCTTCTCAACCTCTGTGAGCCTCATTTTTCTCATCTGCAAATCCATAATAGCAGTAGTGTCTAATCTATGGAGTTAGGAGTTTTACATGTGTCAGTATCCAGTCAGTGCTAATCATCGTTCCTTGCTCTATTCATTTATGCATACCTTCTGAAGGGGAATATGAATGTCACCACAAAATGTAGTAGCCTGGTGCCCCAATTATTTTAAGCCAAAAGCTCTTGGAGATTATAGAGAAGCCTTACTCTGATACTCCTTTTCTGTCTGAAGACCTGCTAAAGAGTACCCAAGTGCTTTTCATTCTCCTCCCTAAAATTTCATTACCTCTCCCAGGAAAAAAGACTAAAGAACTAACCACACCTGAGTGGGCTTTGTCACAGATAATGTTTATCTCTCCGGGCTCTTTTAAATTCTAAAGGGAGTCATTACAAGCTAATTTTTGTCTCTTGGGTATATTTATCTCCCCTAACATCATCCCCTATCTTTAAAATTTGCATTCCCTCACATCCCTCTCTCCTATGAAGAAGTTTATATAAGCTTCCAAACATCATTGGGTTATTGAGTAATCACTGTACTGTGATTTTCCCCATGCACTTTAAATAAATTTGCATGCCTTCTTTCTGGTTAATTTATTGTCAGTTTGTTTTAGCAGACTCAATTATTGAGCCTTCAGAGGCAAAGCTTTAACATCTTTCTGTTTGTTCCATGCAGTGTTCTATGGAGTACATCCCATGTGCCAGTCCAATAGCCTTTCATGTTATACATGCAAAGGGGGAAACAGACCCATACTTATCCCAAGAGGTTCATGATGTAATGGAAGAGTCTGACAGGAAAAAGCAGAGGACTAATAACTGGGATAAAAATGTGTTTGGAACTTCAAGGAGCCAACAATACTTGGGGAAGAGCAGGGAGAGTAATATAGGGCCTGGCCATGTGATATATATGTTGGTCAAGAAGATAACTTAGATTGTGACTCTAGAAGCACAAGTTTTAACCCTACACTAGCTCCTCTTGACTGGTGCCCAAGAGATCTTGATTTATCACATCTAAGAACTGGATTCTTACCAAGAAGATGAGAAGAGGCCTCCTGATACAGATTCCTATAAAGAAGAGGAAATACAGTCCCTCTACTGTCTTTTGTTCTTTGGCTAGGCTGCAAATTGAAATTGACACAGAACAGATTAAGAGAGGCTGGAGAGATCACTCAGTGGTTAAGGACATTTGCTTGCAAGGCCTGACCATCTGGGTTCAATTCCCCAGTACCTATGTAACATCAGATACACAGAGTAGTACATGCATCATGAGTTCCTTTGCAGTGATCTGAGACCCTTGCATATTTATTTCTCCTCTTCCTTTCTCTCTCCTTGTAAATAAATAATAAAGAAAAATATTTTAAAAACAGATTAAGAGCAGAAAAATGTTTGATTACACATATTTTCATGGGTGTCCAACAAAACTTTGAGTTTCAGAAAAGTCATGGCTGAAAGTATAGCCCAGTGGTATAATACATGCTCTAGCATGTTTAAACTCCTTGAAAGAAGTAGGGCTTGAGGCTTTTGGAGGTTGGAGGAAATAATTTCTAGGAGGCTAAGAAGAAATGTATAGTAAATTATGGAAATGTATGATTGTCTTGTGTATTAGGCACAAACAACTGAAAATGAGGAAAGGTTTATTTTGGTTCCTGGTCTCAGAGGGTTTATCCTTTGTTGCTTGACCCCATGTGCTTAGGCAGAACATCATGGCAGCAGGAATGTGTGGTAGAAGAGATTATTCACCTCACTGGGGATAGGAAGCAGAGAGAGAGAAGGTGTGAAAAGAAGACAGTGGAAAGGATTAAGGGCAAGATATCCCCGAGGACCCACCCCAAGTAGCCAACTTCCTCCATCTAGGCACTCCTCCTGAAGTTTCTAGAACCTGCCAAAGTTGCTGAAGACCAAGAATTTACTGCATGAGTCCATTGGAGATATTACATATTCAAGTCATAACACTCAGCCTCTGGCCCCCAAAGGCTCATGACCATTTCATAATGCAAAATACATTCAGCCCATCTCCAAGAGTCCCTTAATTCTTTTTTTTTTAAAAAAATAATAGAGAGAAAGAGAGAGAGAGAGGGAGAGAATGGGCATGCCAGGGCCTCTAACCACCACAAACGAACTCGACACACAACCAACATGTGCATCAGATTTATGTGGGTTCTGGGGAATCAAACCTGGTTCCTTAGGCTTTGCAGGCAAGTGATGTAGGTGCTAAGCCATCTCTCCAGCTCTAGTCCCCTAATTCATAACTTTTCCACCATTGCTAAAAAGTTAAATTTCAACATCTCCTATGAGGACGAAGAAAAATCTTAGATGAGAACCACTGTAAAAAAATATTAGGGCTGGAAAGACAGCTTAGCAGTTAATACACTTGTCTGAAAAGCCTGTGGACCTATGTTGGACTCCCCAGAACCCATATAAGTCAGATGCACAAGGTGATGTATACTCACAAACATGGTACATGCACACAAGGTGACACATGCATCTGGAGTTTGTTTTCAGTGGCTAAGGCCCTGGCATGCCAATTCATTCTCTCTCTCTCTCTCTCTCTCTCTCTCTCTGTGTGTGTGTGTGTGTGTTTGTGTGTGTGTGTGTGTGTCCTTCTCATAAATTAAAAATATAATATGACATACTTCCAGCATAAAATGATAGAGTAAGCAGTCATATTCCAAAACGGAGGAATGGTGACACAGAAAGTAGGAATGAGACTAAAGCAAGGTTAGAACTCAGTAGGATAAATATTAAATCCTATGCCTGGTGCTATTTCTGCTATCTGAGACACATGGTAGTATGATATAAGCTCCAATAGGCTTGGAAAATTCTTCCTTGACAGCCTTGCCATTTCTAGCCAATGTGGCTTCTTTCTTGGGCTCTCTGGGTCACTAACCACATTGTTCTGAAGCAAATATTCCAAGTTCCTTGTATTTCTAACATACTGGTGTCTTTGCTGCAGCTTAGGCGTCACCCTCACAGCTTCATACATTGTCCTCTCTGGAGTTGTATGTTGGGTCATATGACAGTTCTATACCATTAGAGAATATTTTGAAAGCTTATATTTCAAACAGCTGGAAAACCTAGAAGAAATGAATAAATTTCTCAACACATGATCTACAAAAGCTAAAACTGGAACATATCATCAGGAATGAGATTGAAGCTGTTTTAAAAGTCTGCCTACAAAGAATAGTCTGCTGAATTTAAATTTAGCCTCACTCAAACCCTAAGGACATTGATAAAATACACACAAATTATTTGCCAGACTGTCGCCTAAAACATGGCTTCTAGTCCAATTCCCAGTAGACTCTTTGTTCTCATCTAAAACCTCATAATTTTCAATCTTCACATTCCTTTTGACATTTTGGTTGTCTGGACTCCCACCAAAATTTCATTAAATTGATCACAGCAGTCTAGGTTTTCTATGGCTTGTTTCTTTAAACTTTTTCCAAATTCTTCCAAAAAAAAATATTTCCAAAGGCTTAGGAAACACATAGTCAGGTTATTCACAGCAGTAATCTCAATTCTATGGTGCCAATTTCTTGTAGTCAGATTTTGCATCATTGTGACAGAATGTATAATAACTTAAATAGAGGACAAAAACTTATTTTGGCTCATGGTTTTAGAGGGTTTGGTCTGTGGCTCCATGTACTTGGGCAGAACATTATGGTGTTTGGAGCATGTGGAAAAGGAGATTATTCACCTCATAGGGGACAAATAGTAGGGAGAGAGAGAGAGCGAGAGACTAACTGGAAGGGGCCAGGAAAGACCTCCTTCCAAGGACCTATCCCCATTGACTTACTAGGCTCCACCTCATGAAGTCTCCAGGACCTCCTAAATTAGTGCCACCAGCTGAGAACCAACCATTCAATACATGAGCCTGTGGAGACATTTTATATTCAAACCATAAAACCTTGTTATGCAGATAAGTGTGCCTTACATGATAAAGGTTATCTCCTAGCAGTTCCCTTCTTGAAACACAAACTCTTCCTAATGAAATTTTACTTTATAGATAGAAATTTCTTTTTATCAACACACATTAATTAATGATATTAATAGAATGGAAACTTCTCTTACAAAAAGGCAGCTTTTCACAGCTATGCCTGATGGTGTCCTCTCTAACTTTGTAGCTAGCATCAGAATTGTCAAATAGCATCACAAAACCCAAACTAGCTTTGTTTCCTTAGTGGAGGAAGGAAGTTGATTGAGCCTCCATGGAACAAAATTTATATGTCTATACACAAGATTATTTTCATTTTGACTATCTATAGCTTATGGAGTTGTAAAATTGCTCTCACAGAACCTAAATTGGATAATAGGGAAGGGTAAGCTATAAATATATAGTTTTCCACTGAAGCATTCTTTTTTCTTTTTTCCTTTTTTTCTTTTTTTATGAAATCAAGGGTTTGTTTTTATTCAATCCAGGAATGATGTTTTCACCATGCTGGGATTGGAATGCAGTGGAAATCTTTAATAGGAAGGTAATCTATTGCAGCATAGTGGGGCAGCTACAAAAACTTGCTTGCCCAAATTGTTCTGCAATGTTAACTGACAGCAGTATTATTTATGTGGCAGTCAATTCTCTAGTGGATTTCAGATGTGTCATGGGCCAGGGGTCTAGCCTCCTATCTTGATATAATGAAAGGAGTTAAGCTGAGATGTTAAAACAGTATACTGAACCTGCAATACCAGGTTTATTTTTTAAAATGTGTGGCTTTTATTTCCTCCTGTGATTGAACGTTTGGAAATGCCTTTAGATTATATTTAGCTAGTTTAAAAAATATTATATATTCAACCTGCAAACAAAAATTCTCAGTTATTTTGCAAGTGAACACAGCATGAAGCTAACATCAAGGTTAAAGTGCGTTGGAAGCATTGCTTAGTCTTTAAGGTTTATGTGTTTTGTTTCCATATTATAACCTGCATTCTATGATCAACTGCTGAATTAACTTAAATCAACCAGTGAGCCTCGGATTGGTCTTTTGATTAAATTCAAGTCAATTGATATGTGGCCTTTTCCTCATTTTAATTAGTCTGTTTACTCTCTGCTGTAAGGTGGGGAGGAAGGCTTACTGCACAGTATTGTGTATTTGCAGAGCTCCAAAGAGAACATGAATATTCTAAGAAACTCTCAGCTGCTGTAGCAGCAGACCTATCTTCTCAGCTCATGCCAACTTTTGCCCTGATAACAATACATCAACATCAAGACACCATCGACTGTTAATTTAACATGGATGTTAACAGCTTCCATCCCCAGCATGCTGTCTTGCAAGCTCTTTCAGTCATGACCTGATTGGTCCGTTGTTCAAACCATTCACACAGAATGGAATAAAACTTAATTTTTCTGAAGTTCCACACATAAACAGGATGCTGAAAAAGCCCTTGCCATCTCTCACAGAGAAGCATAGGAGCTCTGTTTCATGAATGACAGCACAATTAAAGCTAAAATAATATAAAAATAATTTGAAGGCCCCTTTTACTGCACACTCTGAAATAAAGCAAGAAGGTAAACAACAGTTTCTGCTAGCCAGAAATTGTGTTCCTATTCTTTTGGGCTTTGCAGTTCAGTGTACTCCACACCTGTGTGCATGTGTGTGGTGATGTGTGCAGAGTCTATGTAGAGTAGAATTCTCTAATCTTGTCATCTAGTTTCCTAATCATTAAACTACTTAACCAATTAGAATACTACTGTATCACACTGAACAACTTTACATAACTGCTTCTTTGAAATACTAAGAACATTGACACATTTATTTGGCTTGTAGAGGACTGAAATAGTACAGATAATAATATCTAGCTTTTTTCTTTTAAGAATATGGCTCTTAATAATTGATTTTCTGAGTTCCAGAGTGAAAGTCCCTTAAAAAAAATCCTGAAGCTGACTTGAAGCAGAAAGGATGTCTTTTAATTTGGCCAAATGTATAATGGGTATTTAATATCACTTTAAACTTAAGGATTGATCTATGGGGGCAGGGAGGCCCTTTGTTGTAAACTATTTTCAGCCAAGCCTGTTTTGAAGTGTGTTCGTTGAAGTATCTCCACTTGGCCAGCAGAGGGCACTTTACACGCCTCTGCATTGCTCAGGGCGCAAATGCAGACGAGGCACAAACACAGTGTTCATCCCAAATCAGGCAGAGTCACAAAAATACAGAAAACATGGACTGTCCCAAAGGGCTTCCTTTGGAAAGTCAGGGGTCTGTGTGACGTCAAAGGGGGAGGGACATATATGTTGTCTGTCAACTGGTCTTACTTTCTCCCATTTCCGGTTCCAGTGGCCATGTGCTGCGTTTCTTACAGATAGCATGGGACTCCAGTCTTTGCGCTATTGGTTGAGATTTAATCTTTCTGATTCTAAGGTACTCTTCTAAAGACAGAGGCATCCGAACACGGGCTAATGCTTCCTATCCCATTAACCATTCAACTCTCAACAACTCAACAGTTAACTACAGGCTCTCAGGGAGCCACCTTTTCGGGACCTGGCCTGCTCTGTTTCCATCTCTCAGAAATCACCTTGGAAAAGTATTGACTCCCGATCAGTTGTAATAGACTCTGTGGCCCGATGCTATGCAGTGAAGGGAAAAATAACCGTCTTTTAAATTTTAGATGAAATTAAAAAAAAAAACTCATTAATACATCTTTTCTTTATGGGGCTACAACAGCTAACATTTCTTTGAAAGGCCTTGAATTTTTTGCAAAAGCATCCTTGTTCTAGACATAAACCCTGTTGTCTCTTCCATTTTGATCATGTCTACTGGCTCCAGTTTCGTGTCAAAAAAGCTTAGAAAGCATTTTGTCTAGGGCTATGTGCTTGCACAATTTTTAAAGTGAAATTCTTCATCCTTAGAGAAATATAACACTTAGTAAAGACATTGTGTTTTTCCATGTAGTGTTAATAGCCTATACTGGCTTTCCACTGGTTTTTGGCTCCCTTCTGTTTGTGTTTGTCCTAGAGGTGAAGGTAAGAGGGAAGGTCCCCCCCCCCACCCTCCCAGCAGCAGTGCGTTGAGATGCGCTCAGTGAGTCCTCACCCAAAAAGGGTCATAAACTTACTGGGTTAAGTCGACCTAATGATCATCCCCTAAGCTGCCTCGGGTTTTGTGTCTGCTCGTGTGTTTTGTTTTGTATATTTTTTTAGCTGCACCATATATTATATGATTACTTGTGCCGTTTTCTTTTGTCTTGTTATTTGTTTCTTGATGACCCTGAGCTATTGCTTCCTCCTCGGTTCGGACACTATTCAGCCTTAGTTGTTTTCCTCATTTTGCCAATGTAGGCCTCGAAGAAGAAATGGCAGAAGAGCACAAGGTAGCTGAGGTACATGAGCGAGGACCAGAAGATGTTGTGAAAGTGGGAGCGACACTGGTCATGGTCATGCTGCATCCAGTGGAAGACCAGGTAGTTCACGACACAGCCCATCAGCATCTGCGTGATCTGGGACAGGGTGATGAACATGGCAAACTTCCGGGAGACTCGGAAACCCGCAGCCCGCAAGGCGTAGTAAGAGTACATCACGGCGTGCATGCCGTAGTTCATCGTCATGAACCAACCACCCCCGGCCTCCATGTCTTTGTATGAGTACCAGGAGTACAGAAGCACAGTGATGTGATGGTACCAGTGCAGGAAGATCAGCTTCTGCTTCCTCCTAGTTCGGGTGCTTTGCTTAGCACAAATGCATAAGCCCAGAATTTGCTGACAGGTCCATTGTAAAAACCCTGGTCACAAACTGACTGCTTCAGGCCTTTGGTCATCAAAATGTACACCATGTAAGCACCAGTTCGAAGAGCACCGAATATACTGAAGACCGCCAGGGTCAGTGACCAGCGCACTAAAGGCTTCGACAGCTGAAACTTTGCTCGTTTGTTCATTAGGTGCCGACCACCAAATATGAAGGCAGTATACAGTGCAGAAAACAGGAAAGATTTCTTCCAGTTTTCCTGCATCCATTGGATGGCTTCATTCTCGTTGAACTGCTTTTCGAATTCATATCCTTGTAAAGTCAACACTGACATGTTCATTGGGGCTGATCTTCAGAGTCACTACGTGTTCTCTGCGCCTCGGCTTCCAGCTCCTCCACCAGAGGCTCTCCTCCGGGCGTCTGCATCCAGGGTAGGAGGAAATGAATCTAATTTTTCTTTATATACTTGTTTTACATGATGAAAAACTGGAACTTAAGAGGGCTTTAAATCCCTCCACCAGTCCCTAGTAGAATCTATTTAAAATCAGTCCTGGTTGATTACAAAATAATGGTCAAGGTCAAAACTTTAATATTCAGAAAAGATCAACTTTACCTTTAGTGACACCATATCCTATCATCACAAAACTCTCAGAAACTAGGAAATTCTTTCAGATGTGCAACTCAGTATAACATCTGGGACCCTGTGGACATTAATAATCATGAAATTAGTAAATAAATCACCAAAACCCTCTTGCTTGTTCTCTGTCTTCTATATAAGAGACGAGCATTGCATCCACAAAGTGTTTTCCATCTTCCCACTCTCCCCAATGACCCATTCTGCTTTCAGAATTTTGGCTTTGATATTTCCCTTATTGCCTCCAACTGGTTTTTGCATTGTTTTCTCATTTTATAGTCAGCTGCTGCTTTGAGTGTGAAACCAGAAGTTCCTGTCACACAAGTCACATTGTGGGCATCCAAAGTCAGCATCTTCATGTATTGGAAATTCAAATATCTTCCAAAAGAAAATAAGTTACTTGGATATAAGTCCCCAGAGTGGTATGCAATTTGTCCTTTAAATTAAAATTAAAGTAGCTATAAGGTACTTTAGGATATCTTATAAATACACTTACTAGTGGCTCTCATCCTTAAACCATCAATTTCTGAACCTCCTTAGAACTTGCTGGAGATAGGAACTCTCAGGCTTCTCTCCAAGCCTGCAGAACCAGAGACCATGGTAAGAGGCAGAGTGCTTTAGCAGGCTGTTATTTATACATTTATTGTTCCTGGAATCTGAATCAAAAATAGTCAGATGAAACCAGTGTACATAATGAAATGCAATTACTTTTGTTTCTCTGTCTATGGCCATGTCCCGGCTGCACAGTTTTGTAGACAGAATCTCTTGAGCTTTTAGGATGAACATATAACAATCTTTCTGATCCATGATTTAGTCATCTCTTTACCCCAGGGCTTACTACCCCTTTTGTAGAAAAAAAAAAAACACCCTGTCTTGAAGCAATGGTAAGTTTAGATGATCCAACATTTAGTCTTTAAAAAAATGCTTCTTTTAAAATATTTTATTTATGCGTTTTCAAGGAGAGAAAGAGACAGAAAGGGTGGGCCAGGGCTTCTAGCCACTGCAAACAAATTCCAAATGCATGCACCACTTTGTTCATCTGGCTTTACATGCATACTAGGAAATTGAACCTGGGTCCTTAGGCATTGCAGGCAAGCGCCTTAATCGCTAAGCCATCTCCCCAGCCCCCAGTCTTCATTCTAACCCACATTTATGTTCTAACTAAACATCTTCATCTGCATGGAAAAAAAAAAAGGTTCCAACAGATTCAGCTGGGCAAACCAGTGTTTCCCAGATGTTTCAATGTTTGCTCCAGAATGTTTGGCTCAAGAAAATCTGGGGCAATAAGCTTTCAACTCACTTGTTTGCTTGATGTTGGCCACAGTTCAGAGGGCTTCTGTTACATGCTGTTGCTTGCAATTAACATCCTACTCCTCTTGCCTATATGACTCATCTTTTGGCACCTGGCCCTTTTGGCAAGGTATTGGACTTTTAGTCATAGTGCAAAGTATACAATTCTTGTTTCACTTATGCTATTTACTTAAACTTCTTACTCTTCCAAATTGCCCTGAAGACTGCTGCCAGGGGTAATGACTCCTTTTAGATGCTCGTCTTGAATATATCAAGTGGGGAGGATATTTTAACTTGAGAAAATATCCTCCACTCGTATAGCGTCTGGAAATGAATGCAGACAAGTATCTTCAAAACGAGGTTGTGTAATTATGCACTTCTGATGAAAATGACAGTCCGCAGGTGGCACACCACTTTGGAGGTGTGATCACAAATACCAGCTTCCTCAGGAGATGAGGTAGAGGCAGTTAGTACTTAAATTAGTTTATCTTTAATTTGCCTTTGATGTTGGCCCACCAGGTGGCAGAGAGTTGATGATAAGTCGAGAGCTGCTTTGCCTTCAGCACATCTGTAGACTTGGCATGTCCATGAACTCTGCTTAGTACACACAAGAGACTCTTAGCTGTGGGAGGGGATGATTTTGATTTGGAATATGGTGTTCCCAGTAATGATACATTCCCAGTAATGAAACATTGTCCGTTGCACTTGCAAACACCTAGGTGTGTGTACCAAGTACTTATTTTGAGCTCAAGACATTCTGCAAACCTCTTTTCCTTTCTTGTTAACTATTTTTGTTAACTTTCTTGGCACAAAAGCCACTTTTGCATTAGTAAAAAAAAATATCACTTGGACTTGTGTTTACAAGCTTAATTAATATTAGAATCACTGGGGACTCTTAATAATCCTGATGCCCATGTTTTGGGGCCCCCCAAAATGATACCCCAAACCATATCACTTGGGCCTTCAAACTGAGTACCTGGAGAAAGAAAATGCAGGAAAAGATTTCTCTGAAGTTTTCTTTGAGACCTTATAGAGTGACCCCTTTAGAAAATATTCATTGTGAACATTTCCCCCAAATACCTCATGAATTGGGCAAGACTGATATACATTACAAGACAAGAGAGGATATGACACCCAGATTCAAGGGCAACTTTATCCCAGTTATTGTCTCTTCTTTGGGTCTGTTGATCTCTCCTAAAATAATATACTTCTGAAAAAAATATTCCTATATACCCCATTTTCTTCTTCCCTGTAAAGAAGGTATATATACTTCTAAATCTCATTTAGTTATTAGAACCTCATTTTCCTTTGATGCCTGCATGCCTACCACACATTAACTTACATGACTTCTCTCTTGTTCACTAGTCTCTTGTCAGTTCATTCTCGTTTTTTTTTTTTTTTTTTTTTTTTTTTTTCAAATTCTGGACCTTGACAGAGGGAAAAGAGAAAGAAGAGAAAGAGAAAGTTCTTTCACCTCTACACCAAGTTGCAGCCCAGACCAAAGACATCATTCTTTCCATGGATGGGGCAAAGTCAAAAGTGTTTCCTGGGCTGGAGAGATGGCTTAGCGGTTAAGGCGCTTGCCTGCTAAGTCTAAAAATGCCGGTTCCAATCTCCAGGTCCCACTTTAGCCAGATGCAGTGACGCAAGGGCGCAATGCCACACTTGCCCACAAGGGGGCGCACACATCTGTATTTCGTTCACAGCAGCTGAGAGACTGCTGGCGCACCCATCTCTATCTGTCTCCCTCTCCCTCTCTGTCTGTCTCTCTCTGTGTCTCTCTCCAAAAATAAATAAAAATAATAAAAAATAAAAATAAAGTGTTTCCTGGGCTGGAGAGATGGCTTAGCACTTAAAGCATTTGCCTGCGAAGCCAGATGACCCAGGTTCGATACCCCAGGACCCATGTAAGTCAAATCACAAGGAGCACATGCATCTGGGGTTCATTTGCAGTGGCTGGAGGCCTTGGTGTGCCCATTCTCTCTCTCTTCTCTCTCTGCTTGCCAATAAATAAATAAAAACTTTTAAAAACTTTTAAAAAGTGTTTCTTATTATGTATTTATTGTGTGTGTGTGTATAAATGTACATGCATGTGTGTGTGCAGATGTGCATGCTTTGTGGTCATGTGTATACAATCCAGAGGAAGACATTGGGTGCCCTCCTCTATCATGTTTTCATCTTATTTCCTTGAAACAGATCTCACTGAACTTGGAGGTCCCCATTTTTTCCAATTAGACCTGCTGATCAAAGAGCCCTATAGATCCCATATCTCCACCTTCCTGGGCACTGGAATTACAATGTACAAATCTATGCCCAGGTTTTTACATGGGTGCTGGGGTCCAAAGCCAGGTCTTCATGCTTGAGCAGCAAGTATTCTTACTATCTCAGCTCACAGTAGTATTTTTAAAAGGCTTCTGATTTCAAAAAAAAATATTTTAATATGCAAAAAAATTGATAACTATTCCTTAGGCAATTAAATGACAGTAAGTTGTAAAAGGTCTTGTGGGCTCAGGATAGACAAGCAATACTGAGCTATGCACAAGAAATAAGGCTAAGGGGAAAAATGGTTCTTAGCCTTATAAATACTAGAATAGCCAGCAAAATTGGGGATATCAGAGACACTTCCCATATCCTAATTTGTATGTTTCTGTCTGTTAAAGCATTTAATCTTGAAATCTGCTAAACATCGACATGCAAGAACACAGCTAAGATCTCTGTTGGAAATACTAGAGGAAGAATTAATGTCTAAACTGGTTTTTAATCTGGTCTGCCATTATTGTTTGGATCTGAAATGTCCTGAAAGGCCCATATGCTAAAAGTTGCTCCATAGTCATGGTGTGCTGGAACCTGTGGATGGCAGGGCTCAGCAGGAGGAAGTTATGTCATTGGGGTGTGACCTTAGAGTGGTAATTGTGATCTCAGCCCCTTCCTCTTCCTTTCGTGCGCCCTTCTAATCCCAAGTAGCTGAGAAGCTTTGCATTATCACCTACTCACTGCCATGATGTTCTGTTTTGTCACATACCCAAAAAATTTCCTCCCCGTCTACTTCAGGATTTCACAACTGCTGTCATTACTTCTACAAGATGGACACACTATGCATTCATCAACATTTCAACAATGGATGATGGAAGAGAACAAAAAGAGACATCAAAATAAAAGAGGGAATAGTCTAAAAGAAGAAGGGGTCAGCAGAAGAGGGGGGAACAAAAGAAGGCAATGAAAAGGGATTATGATAAAATCACATTATGTTCATGCATAAAAGCTGTCAATAAAAAAGTGTTTTACAGGGGCTGGAGGGATGTCTTAGAATTTAAGGCACTTGTCTGCAAAGCCAAAGGACCCAGGTTCGATTCCCCAATACCCATGAAAGCCAGATGCACAAGGTGGCACATGCATCTGGAGTTTGTTTGCAATGGCTAGAGGCCTTAGTATGTCCATTCTTTCTCTTTCTCTCTCTCTTAAACAAATAAATATTTAAAATAAAGTGTTTTACAAAAGCAGTGGAGCAAGCCAACCATGGACTAAAACCATGAGCCAAAATAAATGTTTACTCTTTATAAATTGATTATTTCAGGTATTTGTCAGATTGATGGAAAGGTGAATAAAGCAACTTCATAATATAAGTTCTTAGGGTATTTTAAGTGTCCTGATATGGCTTCCCCCTAAAACAATTAAAGCAGAATTGTTGGAATTTAGCATCATCGAGATATTGAAAAAATACCTTCAGGTAATTACAAATTACAGGCAGGATTAGAGTCAGTGGCCTGAAACAGTGCTCCGCAAATTTGGTGTATACTAGAATTCCCCAGGGGAGATTTTTTACTTAAATTACACACCATCCTCCACACAAGTGAAATTAGAATCTTCAGGATGAAGTTTGATTTTCAATATTTTATAAGCTTTCCAAGTTAAGTCTAATGTGTTGACAAATTTGAAAACTAATCTTTTGATGGTAAGCAAACCAATGGAGAACAGGAGGAGGATATAAGAAGATGTTACTGATCATTTTTATCTACCTGATCAACTTGCCCACTTTCTGTTCTTATAAGTGACTTTTTCAGTATTAGGGCTGTTATCTCCAGTGAATCAAAACAGTTCAATCTCTGACTAAGCATTATGCTGGTACAGAAGCCCAAGAATAAGATGCATTTATTCTCTTGTTTTAGGTATTGAGGGTGAAGATCATCCTCATTCAGAAAGCCCCAGATCAGCATTTTCCCCTCAACCTGCCTTCAGGCTTTATTTTATAAATTCTTATTGTGCTACACACACTATATCCAAGAAGCATAATGCTTAACCTTGGCTGCACATTAACATTTTAAGCTTTCATTGCCAAGGCCACACTCTGCTCCAGAACAGTTAAACCAGTGTGTGTGTGTGTGTGTGTGTGTGTGTGTGTGTGTGTGTACAGGAAAGCTGGTATGAGTACCAATGACAATATTGTGTTTATTTATTTTGGTGTTGGGAATTGAGCTCGTGGATTCCTGCATAAGTGTATGCTCTGCCAATGAGCCCCACCATAAGCCCCAGTGCAATTTTAAATTGGAATTGCATTGAGATTATTCCACCTTCCCAGCTAGTGGTTTTCATTTTCATTTTCCTAATAATTGGTGATGAGCATCTCATGAACATATTTCCTGATCTCCATATCCTTTTTGGTGAGATTTTGCTCATATTCCAATTCAATTCTTTGTACTTTTGCTTGTACATTCTCTTGGGTTGTAGTTTGTCTTTTCACCCTTTTTACATAGGCTTTCGCAGATCAAATGTTTTAATGGTTTTCATTTTGATAAAGGCTAATTTACCAATTTTTCTTTTAATAAATTTTCTTTGGTATAAAGTCTAAGAATTCACAGCCTACCCTAGATCCTGAAGATCTTCCCTATGTTTTCCTGTGGTTGACATTTTACCGTTTGTGTGTGTGTGTGTGTGTGTGTGTGTGTATGTTCATGTGTATAAATGATGGCATGTGTGTAAATGATGCACATGTGGAGGTCAAGACAATATTGTGTGCTAGTCCTTGCCTACTGTCTTGTTTGAGAAAGCTTCCAGGTAAATACCCTGTCTTAGTTTCCCTTTTTGCACTAGGTATGCTAGAATTACAGGCACTGATACTGTAGCATCTTGCTTGACATGGGGTCTGAGGACCTGATCAGTTACTCACTCTTGTGAGGCAAGACTTTAACCACTGAACCATCTCTCCAGCCTCAATTTATCATTGTAAGTAATAAAACAATGTCTATTTTGAATTAGATGGCTGAACTAAGTGTAGATAAGCCCAGTTTTGTTGGCAACATCCAAAACATCATAGGCAGGAACCGCTTGAACAGATGCCTTCTTTGCTCCATCTGACTTTGGCCTCAGCCTATTTGATATAGTGCAGGCTGGCCACAATGAACTCAGACTGGGGGATCACAGGACACATGATAATGGCATAGTGGTCAAATCTGTTTCACATCAGGAAGGTGTTCATGGAATATTTAGGTTGATGCCAGAGAATGAATGACATGTAAAAATGATTTTGGACACAGACTTCTCTTAGCACTGCTTAAGGCTTTCAAAACCTTGTTGGATTATAATCTTTTTAGTCGTGTGTGTGTGTATGTGTGTGTGTTCAAGCATCACTATTGTTTTCAAAGCTGTCTAAGGTGGTTTCTCCGAAGCCAAGGCTAAAACCCTAAGTTCTGGTGATTCAAGGGCAGACTTGTTAGAAATCTGAACTTTAAGGTCTGTTCATGAACATCACAGTACAATTCACAGCAATGACATAAATGTCTATTCTCAGACCAGTGGTCACCAAGGGAACTGTAAAGCAAGCCATGTATATAATTTTTAATATACTGGTATTCTCATGAAAGAAAGAGAAAGAAAAAAGGAAAGGAAGTAAGGAAGAAAGAGAGAAAACAGGAAGGAAAGAGAAGAGGGAAAGCCATATACACAATAGAAGTTCATTTAATTATGGTCCTGTGGTTCTCAGATGTGGATTACTTTGATCTCCTGAGGACCTTTGGCAACATCTGGAGATAGTTTTGGTTATCACACCTAACATAGGAGTATGAATGGGCACAGGCCCTGGAGTCTCAGCACTCCACAGGCAGAGGCATGCATGATGATTGAATTTTAGGACAGCCTAAGCTATGCAGTGCAATCCTGAATAGCATTATAGCTGAAGTTAATTTTAATAGAAAATTTTATTTAACTCAAATATCATAATTTCAATGGCAATCAGTATACAAAACATGGAGACATTACATGTCCTTTCTTATGGAGTAAGTCTTTAAAACACACCATGTATTTTACATTGAAAGCACATCTCAATTTGGACTCACCACATTTCAAGTACTTGATGAACATATATAGCTGGTGCCTACCAAATTGGAAAGTGGAGCTTCAGACAAAGAAAGTCTTGCTCTTGCCCATTCCTTCACCTGTTTGTTAACTGAATATTAAATTCTTATACTGTTTTTGTCTGGTGTAAGATTACTCACTTCAAATAATAGAAGTTGCATATAGAGAACCTTGTTTCTGCTTCCAGAGGGATAAAACAATCCTGCTCTAGACAATGTATTGATGGTGGAACGTGCTACCATAAATATTCATGTTGGACTGACAGTGATGGGCCCACAGTCTTGGACCCATAATGTCCTTCTCTCCATGGTTTGATCTTATCCAATTTTCTGTCACCTGAAGTTATTAAATTCATGTAAGTTTGCCTAGTGTTCTAAATGCATGAGGGCCTTGTTTATAAATGAAACTGTACAGCAGTGAAGGAGGGACAAGGTAAATCTTCCGTGACATCATTTAAACTGCCTTAGGAACAAAAAGCTGAGCAGAACTGATTTCCAGGCTACAAATGAAAGCATATCGGTTTAAATAAACATACCTTAGCCACAGCATGGATTACAACAATTTCTCAACTTCAGCACTAGTGACATTTGGTATTTTTTAATTAAAAATTTTATTCTTAGCTGGGTGTGGAGGCACACTCCTTTAATCCCAGCACTCGGGAGGCAGAGGTAGAAGGATCACCATGAGTTCAAGGCCATCCTGAGACTACAGAGTGAATTCCAGGTCAGCCTGGGCTAGAGTGAGACCCTACCTCAAAAACCCTCCCCCCAAAAATTATTCTTTGTTGTGAGAGGCTGTTCTGTGAAGATGTTTAGCATGGTCTGTCTTTCCCTCTTTCTTCCTTTCCCTCTTTCTTCCTTTCCCTCTTTCTTCCTTTCCCTCTTTCTTTCTTTCTTCTTTGTTTCTATTGTCAAATTTGAAACTTCACATGATTTAAGACCATTCTTTAGTATCACGGACCTCTCTAATTTATTTTCATCTTTGGGGGGAACCACATTTTCTAAAAGTGACTGTGAGATTCTTTAGTCATTGAGAAAATGATACTGTGGCTTTCAGGTTCCAGTGATATGGAGCCCTTTAGATAAAGATAGGACAAATTATTATTGCTAATAAAAAACACAACTCTCAATATGAATGGAATGTACTCTGAATCAAATATAAGTGACTATGGCCCAATAACATGGACTCAGGTGTCCCAAATAATGTGTTTCCATGTTACCTTAACTTTTTGTAGTCATACATCAAGGCATTTACCAAACGCTCTGGTGGGGACTACAGGGAGGAGGCTTATCGCAAAGCAGAGACATTTCTGCTGTGTTTCAGTTGTCATCAATGACATTCTGAGCTTTGGGGTTGATGGAAACTAGTGGTCTGCTAACTGAATGCATTCCAAAGGTTTTTTACCAAATAGTCAAAAGGATATCAGGTTAAACACAGCAAGGAGCAATAAATGGCTATTAAAGGAACTAAAGATAGCTCAATATTTTGGCTCTGGATGTGAAACATTCCATCTCATCACATTCACAATGTTCTGGTCAATCAACCTTGTAGAACCTTGAACATTGATGTGGCTTTTTTGGCTGTGTGTGTGTGTGTGTGTGTGTGTGTGCACGCACACACGTGGCATTTCCTCAGCTCACAGCAATGGTTTCTAATGGTATTTTTTTTCTCCATTTTTCTCCTTTGTCACTCTTTTTGTAATAATTATAACCTTGTCTTTTCTAATTAAAATTTGAATAAAGTTGTAAAATATAAAATTCTTAAATCATGATTTATCTTAGTTATATGCCTTTGTTTGATACTTTAAGATGTTTTTAAATTAATACTGTGATGGGTTGAATAAGGTGTCCATAAATTCATGTGTTCTAAATGCTAGGTTCCCAGCTGGTGGGAATTGGAGCCTTGCTGGAGGAGGTGTGTTGTTGGGGTGGGTTTACGGGTGTTATAGCCAGCTTCCCCTTGCCAGTGTTCCTCTCACATTCATGCTGCATTGTTCCCTCTGCTATGACATAGGTGATGTCCAACCTCTGCCTATGCCATGTTTTTGCCTGCCACCATGGAGCTTCTCCTTGAGTCTGTAAGCCAAGGTAAACCCTCTCCTCCCACAAGGTGCTTTTGGTTCCATGCTTTGTGTCAGCAACACAAAGGTAACTGCAACAGAGATCTAAAACAAAATTAAGAAAAATTATCATTGATCACATATAAACTGTAAGTGCTTTACTATCATAATGCTTTTCACATTGCAGAAACTCTTTGTCTCCACGTTCATTCTCCTCCCTTTCCTTTTTTTAAACTTTGTATTGACAACCTCCATATATATAGACAATATACCATGATCATAATCCCTTCTCACAACCCTCCTCCACTGGATCCCTTATTTCCAACTAGTCTTACATCTATTTTGATGTCATAATTATTCCCTCCCCTTATGCAGGTCTTCTGTAGGTAGAGTCAGTCCCAGTGAAGTCATGAATAATGTGTCTGGAAGACAGTATTGTAAGCACTCCTCCCCTTCCTTTAGCTCTTGCATTCTTTCAGCCTTTTCTATGATCTCAGAGCCTTGGAATTCTTCTCTATTCAAATAGACACCAAGGCCTCTTTCCTCAAAGCCAAGATCTCAAAACCAGAGGTGTGTTTGATTACTCATTTAATAGGCCATAAATAACAATAGCCTTAAGTCTCACAAGAACAGTCCCATGGAAAGTTGATTTGCTAAACAGGGCCCCTGATGAATCATAACATGATGCAAAGTAGAAGTGCAGGTGGGCCGGTGTAGAAGATGCAAAATATAAGAAGCAGCCTCAATTTATAACAACCAATCATAATGGTAGCTAATCCAATCCCTAAAAGAAGCACGTTAATGGCAGCAGATGTGGCTCAGTTAGTAACAAACTTGCCACACAAGCATGAGAACCTGAGCGCAGATGCCTAGAACCCATGTATAAAAGCCAGGTATGGTGGTGTATGCCTATTATCCCAGCACAGGGGAGGCAGAGACAGGATTCCCTAGGTGTGCTGGCTAGTCTAACTGAATTAATGAACTCCAGGTTCAGTGAGAGAGCCTGTATCAAAAACCTAAGATGGAGAGTGAATGAGAAAGGTACCTGATGCCAACTTCCAGCCTCCAAATGCGTGCACACACACATGTGAGCAAGCAAAAAAAAAGACATTAATAACAATAACAAACAAAAATGATATAATTTATTGTGCCAACAAACAAATGAACAGACAGGTTTGTTCATTTTTTCCTCCACTGTAAAAAAATACTTTTATGGGGTAGAGTGATGGCTTAGTGGTTAAGACACTTGACTGCAAATTCAAAGAACCCAGGTTCAATTTCCCAGGATCCATGTAAGCCAGATGCACAAGGTGGTGCATTATCTGGAGTTTGTTTGCAGTGGCTAAAGGCCCTGGTGATTTCTCTCCCTCAGATAAATATTTTTATTTATTTATTTGAGAGAGAGAGAGAGAGAGAGAGAGAGAGAGAGAGAGGAGAGAAAGAGTATGAGCATGCCCTGGCCTCCTGCTGCAAACAAACTTCAGACACATATGCTACTTTGTGAATCTGGCTTTACATGGGAATTGGGGACTCATACCTGGGATATCAGGCTTGGCAAGTAAGGGGCCTTTAAATACTGACCCATCTCCCCAACTGAGGCTTGCTCATTTCTCATGGTAAAGACAAAATAAACAAACATATAGAGAAAGGTATTAGTCTTCCTTGACCATCCCACTCCCCAACATTGACACAATGGCAATCAAATTCCAGACAAATGCTTTTTGTTACTTATGGCTCTGGGGCTGGCATCCCCGGCCTTGTGCATGTGAGAAAGTACTCAATGCTAAGCTAGTACATCCTCAGCCTTGGGCAACCAAATTTCAACATGTGTTATGGAGAGGGCAAACTACAATCAAACTGTAGCACCTGGCATAGCAAGGGCTGATAAGGCATGATTTCACCCCTGTTCCAGTCAGGTTTGCATTGCTGGCAGAAATGGCCCAACCAAGAGCAGCTTGTGGGAAAAAAAGATTTATTTTGGCTTATAGACTTGAGGGGAAGCTCCATGATGGCAGGGGAAAACGATGGCATGAGCAGAAGGTGGACATCACCCCCTGGCCAACATAAGGTGGACAATAGGAACAAGAGAGTGTGCCAAACATTGGAAAGGGGAAACTGGCTATAATGCCCATAAGCTCAACCCCAATAATGCACTGCCTCCAGGAGAATTCCCAAATCGCCATCAGCTGGGAACCTAACATTCAGGAACGCTTAAGTTTATGGGGGACACCTGAATCAAACCACCACATTCTGCCCCTGACCCCCATAAAGTGATAACCATCCATGATGTAAAATGCAATGCATTCAGTCAATCTTTAAAAGTCCCCATAGTTTTTATCAATCCTAATGATGTTGAAACATCCCCATAATCCAAGGTCTTTTAGCTGAGCCATAATACCAAAAACAATCCCCAAAAAACCCATAATGGCAATTTCACACTGCAAAAGATGGCATTGGGCAAAGCAAAGAAATATTCAAATACAAGATTTAAAACAACCAGGGCAAACATCAAACTCTGTAGCTCCAAGACCAACAACTCTAGCCAGTGACAAGTCTCCATGTCCAATAATTCTAATCAGCAACAAGTCTCTAGAGTTTTAATTCTGCCCCTCCAGCTAGGCTACATACAGTACTGGAAAACTTCATCTGGGACCAGCAGCTCTCTTTAGAAGCCATCTTGTGGTCCCAGCATCTCCACTGGGTCTACACTGCAACCCACGGTCCATCCTCACAGTACCATTGGGTCTCCATTGAGCAAACATGCTTCACCCTGCCCCATGGCCATTTCCAAAACAGAAGACCATGTTGCAAATTCAATGACTCTCTTTCCTGCATTTCTCATACTCCACAATACCAGGTGGGGTGCAAATTTGTTAATCCAGGGGGATAAAGCAGACTTTGAAGAACAGGATACTCCTTGAGCACTAAGGTCCATTCAAAAGAGTCTACATTCTTCCTATTGCTCATATACAGGTCAGCTGGCCAATCGCAAAGGTTGTAATCTCTCATATAATTGCAGCTGAATGGGCAGAAGCTTCAGCCCAAAGATTTCTTTCTGTGCCATATCCCTCTGCACACACCAGTCCATTTCTATGAAATGCAACCCTGCACGAGGTCTCAGGACACAGGCATAACAGCAAGCCTCTCACACAAACTGTTTGTAGCCCAGTCCAGGCAAAGCTCTTTCTCACCCTCACAAGCCAAACCTCACAGTCCATAGTTCTTACTGCATTCTGATCTTTCAACTCTGACCAGAATGGTCCATCAAGCTGTACTTACAGGACTTCAAGGCACCTCTTAGGCCAAGGTTTCCAATCCTTCCACATTCCTCTTGAAAATCAACTCCAAAACCTGAATCAAACCACCACAGTCCCGGTTTTATTTCTATAGCCTCATTTTCTCTCCCTTGTCCTGCTACTCTCAGCTATAGCCAGGATTTACTTTCCGTTTCCTGAAAGGATGCTGACTAATCTGCTGACTATTCCCTACACAGGACTTTCTGCGTGAAATTCTCTCTCAGCCTCTCCCGTTCTATGTCAAGACTGTTTCTCATCCATTGGGTCTAAGCAGAGGTATCACTTCTACCAGGAAGGATTCCTGGATGGCATTACCCTCCTGGATTTTTCCATCACTGATTTTTTAATCCAGAGTCATTTTGAATCAATCAATAAAAGAAATGAAGCCAAATGTAGTATCTTAGCTGACATCTTCATAGGCAATGTTTCTTTGGATAATAGATTCAGATTATATTTTTCCCTTTAAAGATTATCATAATGATTGTTGTTAGAAAATACATCTGGCTACTTTAAGAGGCTCTGCTGCCAAGATTAGGGCCAGGTGGGAAAACACAACCTGCTCCCTTTTGCCAAGGAAGCTTAAAGCCACCCAAATTATGGCCTTGGGTCCTATGCAGTACCTCCATGGCTCCTAGCATGTAGGCTAAGATATATAGAGCACATCTTTTCCCTTTTACTTAAAACTCATAAAAAGCAAGACACTACCTTTGTTCTTGGTAAAAACGGAGCTCCACTGTCACTTTAGTGACCCTATCATATTCTTTTATGGCATACTAACCCTCCTCCTTCCTGGGAACCAAAGCTTTTGTCTCTGGCTTTGCAACCCAGTAATAATAACTCTCTTAGTAACACTTTCATTTGGTGGACTGGAGACATGACTTAGCAACTAAGGCATTTGCCTCCAAAGCCAAAGGAGCCATGTTCAATTCCCTGAACTCACTTAAGCCAGATGCACAAGGTGGTGCATGCATCTGGAGTTTGTTTGCAGCAGCTGGAGGCCCTAGTGTGCCCATTCTCTCTCTCTCTCTCTATCTGTATCTCCTTCTCTTAAATAATTAAAAACAAAAAATTGAAAACTTTAATTGTATTTATTTTTTTATTTATTTGAGAGTGACAGAAGGAGGCAGAGAGAGAGAGAGAGAGAGTAGAATGGGCATGCCAGGGCCTTTGTCCACTGCAAACAAACTCCAGATGTATATGTCACTTTTTGCATCTAGCTTATGTGGGTACTAGGGAATCAAATCTGGGTTCTTTTGCTTTGCAGGCAAGCACCTTAAATGCTAAGCCATCTCTCCAGCCCCAAACTTTAATTTTAATTTTGGTTCTCATTGAACCCTCTTTTCTTTTATCCATCAGTTGCCAACAAAAAACTCCTAAACCTAACTTAAATAATACAATTTAAAGCAGACACAAAGTTAAACAAGGTATAAAAAGTATACAGACAAGAACACTCATTTACTATGCTGCCAGTACTACTTAATGCACTTTTCCTGTAAGTTTGATTTCCTCCAAATGAGTACTGCTAAAGACTGGGTTGCTCTAATGAAGCGAGAGCAGAAACTGAGGGGTTTGGAAGTCCTTTGTCAGTCTTACAGAGTGACTTGTTACTGTATTGCCTTTGTTTTTGCTCAATCATCATGTGGGGGAAAAAAAGTACAGAATGGCATCATTTAAAATATCCTTGCTCTGGGGAGCAGCCCAGTGGGTTGCATTCATGAAGCCCTGGGTTCAATAACCAACATCACATGAAACTGGCTAGGATTCCCAGCACTGAGGAGGTGGAGACAGAAGGATTAGAAGTACAAGGTTTTCTTAAGCTATATAGCAAGTGTGAGACCAGCTTGGGCCTTTTGAGACCCTGTCTCAAAAAAAAAAAAAAAAGAAAAAAGAAAGCTGTAATAAAGCACTACACAGGCAGAAGGTATTTGGCACTCACCAAAGTAGATACAGTATGACATTAATGACAGTAGAGAATACAATTTAAAAGGTATTATTTATAACTTCATTGTACTGATGCAGCAAAGGACTCAAAACAATGGCATGACTCTATAGAGAAATGTACTTTCTTGGATGGATGTTAACTAAAAAAAAAGTTATTAAACAAAAAATAGGAAATAATCTGTCCCCAAATAAAACTCACAACCATTGGATTCATACAAAGGCAACCAAGTGAAGACAAACAAGACTCAATGTAAGTAGCATTTTCCAATCTGCCCTGTGTGACTGGTGAGAGCGCCAAGGAAGGAAGGCGAAGCCAAGTAGAGCTTCAAGGCTTCTGGCCACAGTAAGCACTCAGCATGACTTCAAACAGAAATAGTAGCCAAGCGCTGTGTTCTTGGATATATTCAAGGCTAGGCTTCAATAGTTCTTCATCCCGATTACTAGTAGGGTCCAGTTGTGTTCAATCCAAACACCAAATTACAAAAATAGCAAGCTGCCAAAATTTAAAAAAATAGGCTCATATATCCAACACCAGTCATTTTCAGTTCACTTCCAAGCCTAGACATTCCATATCCATATCCAGAGAATATAGGGGAGCCAAGAAAAAAAAAAAAAAAAACAGCTGATGGATTTGCTGCGACTACCCCATTACCCAGGATGAGTTACTTCCCTGTCGTATCATTTCATTCTCATTTCTGGTGCTTTATTTAGTCATAAAAATCTTTTTATATCAAAATTTTATGTACTTAAGGAATATGTACACACACTGAATATTAACTCTGACCGAAGACTCATGACCATGAACCCAGCAGGTGTTATATACAAAGCCTGATTTTAACTGATATAGCAGCTGTGTGAGGGTGTTGTTGTGCTTTTAAGTTACAATACATATTTAAAGGTATAAGTTTACCATAAAATAATAATTTAAAACAACACAAACTTACAATATTTTAAAGATGTATATGTTCCTAATGAATTGGAAATTCTTTTCAAACTGATTACTCTACTGGAAATTTTAAAAGCATTATATAAATCTTCTAATATATGTCAGACCAACTAAAGCAATGGCATTAAATGGCATGGTGGGGGAGGGAGGATCGTACCTCCAGTGGACATATGGCAATGTCTTGAGAAATTTTTGATTTTCACAACTGGAAAAGCAGCTGTTATCTGGTGGGTGCAATGTTGTTAAATATCCTTCGATGAACACAACAGCTCCCCTAAAAATGATCCAATCTTAAATATCAGTACCAATAAGTTTGAACAGTTAAAGACACTTTCTTACAAAGCCTGCCAGCCCAAGTTCAATTCCTCAGCTACTCACTTAAAGCCAGACAGGCATTTGTTTGCAGCAGCAAGAGACACTGGCACACGAGCCCCCCACCCCCACCCCATAACACATGCAAATAAATAAATGCATTGTATATAAAGAAAACAAAGGTGGGGAAGCAGTTAAGGGAGCTTGCTTGCAGAGTCTTCCTGTCCAGGTTCAATTCCCTGGCACCCACATAAAAGTAATAAGTGAAGAATATATCTGGGATTCATTTGCAGTGGCAAGAGAACTCACCCCACCCACAGACTTAAATAAATATTTTAAAAGGAGGGCCTGGTGACACACGCCTTTAATCCCAGCACTCGGGAGGCAGAGATAGGATTTCTGTGAGTTTGAGGCCAGCCTGAGACTATACAGTGAATTCCAGATCAGCCTTGGTCAGAGTGAGATCCTACCTTAAAAAAAAAAAAAAGACAAACCCCATTTGAAGATTTATCTAAACTTGGAAATTTAAACTAGAGCCAAGCTCTCTATCTCTCCATCTCTTCCTTTCCCCATCCTTCTTGTTTTCTTTTCTCCTTAGCTAATGAGTTATTTCTTCCCAAAAGAATCACAAAGAAACAGTCACACAATCATGTACTTTCCCTGGTAGATGTGTTAAGAACTTTCTGCTCATTTTAGGGCAGGGGGTTAAAGAGCCTGCCTTCTTCCTGACACCCTTGGTTCCTTCATGACAGAGCAGAAAAAACCACACCACATGATTATTTTATTGACTCGTGACATTTTCCTCTGTCACCTAGTTCCTCCATCACTGACAGCTTCTGTGTTCGTCTCTCAGGCCCGTGTTTAGGAGTGTCACTACTAATTTGAAAGCAATGTTGAGGTGTTCCCATTACAGATGCTTCTCTGTTGACCCTTCTGGCAACCATCTCTGTCAGAACTAGTGAAAGCTCTCTTTTTGTTGGTCTTCAAATTGCTGTTCATGATTTTCAAAAATGATTTTTCCAAATACATGTTAACAAACTCTAACAAGTTCTGCTAAACAGAAATAAGAAGTTGGGTTTTGTAGATAATTTTCATTTTCAACTTGATTACACTAAGAAACACCTAGGGCATGAGTGAGGCATACATTTGAATGAGTCTGTGAGTGTGTTTCCAGAGAGGAGTAACTGAAGGTAAAAGACCTACCCTAGATATCAGTGACACCATTTTATGGGCTGGAGCCCCAAGACAGAATAAAAAGGAAAAAAGGAGAAAGCCAACTGAGTCACAGGATTCCTTTCTCTTCATTTCTTTTAAAGGGAGGAAGTGTTCACTTCCAGCTACAGTTAAAGGTTACTGTTTATCATGGCAGGGAGGCATCATAGACGGAACATGACGCAGGGCTGGTCACACTGTGTTCTTAGTCAGGAAGCAGAGAGTAATGAATGTTAGTGCTCAGCTATTTTTCTTCTTTTTATCCAGCCCAGGAGCTGAGCCAGTTAAGTCTTCACACCTCAGTTAACATAATCAAAATGATCCCTCACAGGCATGCCCGGAGATGAAGTTAATCTAGAGAACCCCTAACAGGCATGCTCACTAGCTCATTTCCTAGATGATTCTGGATTTTGCTGAGTCGACAGTCAGTAAAACCCATCATAGTAGCCATGCCAGGCTTTTATAAAAATTTATTTTATTATAGATGTATTTTATTCCCTTGCCCATGCTCCCATTTCCCTGGGACCATCTTCAGTGGGGTTATACTATTCACTGTGGGGTTGTGAAGGCCTCAGCCAGTCCCTTTGGGGTAGCAGGGGAATGTGACTTGGGGTACTCCTACCCACCCTATGGCACTTACCATCTTTCCACCCCCTCTTCTGCAAAGTCCCCTGAGCTATGGCAACCTGTTGGCAGTCTGATTTAGTGTTGAGCTCTCTGTTGCGTCTGGAAAACTACTTTGATGGGATTTGATTGGTTACCATGTCTGTCACCATCACCCTGGTGCTGGTTGTCAAGTTAGCAGTAAGAGCAGAAGGTATGACACCACAACCTCTGCATTTTCTCCTGGTCCCAACCACCAGTAGACTGGGGTAACACCAAGCTTTTTAAATGGTGAGTCAAACTTGAAGGTCTCTGGCCTGAGAGGCCCTCATCCATAAGCATTCTTAACCACTGAGCCATTTTCCAATCCCCTTATTAGTTGAACTACTTTTCCGTACCTCAACCTACAGCTTTTGTCCGTTGTATCCCTTGAAAACATGCACTAATTTATTATTTATAGATAATTATAATAACAAATTGATTCTCTGAGAGGAGCTTTGGCCAAAAAAGGAGGAAGACTTTGACCAAAATGTCCTGTTCATGCCTTGGGAAATGAGCAAAATGTTTATAAGCATGGGAATTTGAGTTGGTTTTCTAGGTAAGCAGTCATTCATCAAGCAGAAAAGAGAGAGGACTGATTAAGAAGATAAATTAATATTAAATATTAAATAATATAAACAGAAGTTCCATGAAAAAAAGTCACAACTGGGTTTGGGGAGATGGCTCAGCTGTTAAAAGCACTTGCTACACAAGCATGAAGACCTGAGTTGGGATACCTGGCACCCACATAAAAAATCAGGAAATGGGGCTGCACATGCCTATAATCCCAGCACTGAGAAGAGGGGAGTTAAAAGGATTGCTGAGGCTCCCTGATCAGCCAGTCTAACTGAAAAATGGCAGCTCCGGGTTGATGGAGGGGCTGTGTTTCTCAGAAACACAAGGTGGAGAGAGCACTTACTTGTATGCACAGGATGTTTACATGAGCACACATACACACATACATACACCATATGCACATACAAAGAGAAATTATTGCTATTAATTCAATGCAGTTTTAGTTCTCTGTCCCACTGGAGATAATAAACATTTTATTTTAACACTTTCCAAGTAGCTATTGCTTTCTTCATGTATATTTTATCACAATATATTTTTGTCATTATGTGATCTTTACATCATTTTGGATGCATAAACTTTCAGAGTATTTACCAAAGGTGGCTTGGTTTACACTCATAAATTTCACAGGTTTTATATTCCCTAATTATAGAGGTAAATCCCACACATAATATTCTGAGGAAACTGCCAACTACTCAAAGACCTGTTTCAGCCAAGAGTCTTCTCTTAATACAACCCACCACTTATCTCCTTTGGGAACACAGACAGAATCTAATCTTTGCATTGGCAGCAAAGCCTAGCAGAGTTGCTGATTTCATTCGATGGCTATTTGTGGAACCTTTCTATAGATGTAAACCTGCCCTTTTATTTTCCCCTTAAGAGTGACAGTCAGAGACATTGTGCCAAACAAACAAAAAACCCTCTTCTTTTCCCATCTGCCTTCCAGTGACATTTCTTTGGAACTAATCATCATCTAGAAGTTATACCCGTCTCTCCCATCCTGAGGATGTTTGGTAAACAGTCCTAAAGGAGGGAATCATTTTTCTTTTCATACGATGAAAATAAAAGGAGAGAAGTTATATTTATTGTTTGTCTAAAGGAGCTAAGCAAAAATCAGATAGACTTCACAGAGTCATCAAAGCAAATGCATTTAACACCCAAATGAAATCTACTCACTTAATAAGGGTGATTTCTAGGAGAGAGCTTGGGCAGTCTTTCCTATTTTCAAGGACCTTCATATGCAGAGGGATAGATATAAACCATACATGATCAGGTATTTAAAAAGTTGTGAATGGGAGCTGGGCATGCTGGCACACACCTTTAATCCCAGCACTTGGAAGGCAGAGGTAGGATGATCACCCTGAATTTGAGGCCACTGTGAGACTACATTGGGAATTTCAGGTCAGTGTGGGTTAGAGTGAGACTCTACCTCAAAAAACCACACACACACACACACACACACACACACACCCAAGTTGTGAATGGTATTCATTCAGCCAACCCTTTTTTATATGTGCTCTGGAGAGCCTTCCAATGTTAAATAATTTGTCACTAGAGTAAGATCTGCTTTGCCCATAGGTTTTTAAAAATAATTTATCTATTTGTTTGAGAGAGAGAAAACGGGTGAGCCAGGACCTCCTGCCACTACAAATGAACTCCATATACATGTGCCACTTTGTGCATCCGGGGAATTGAACCTGGGGCCACAGGCTTTGCAAGTAAGTGCCTTAAACCACTAAGCAATCTCTCCAGCCATGCTCATTGGTTTAAAACTCAAAACAAACCTGCTAATTCTCTATAAACATCAGAACTCATTTTGCAGAACTTAATGTTAAAGTAGTTTTCTTTTAAACACAATGCCATTCATTCGTAGTGATCACATCAACAGGTCTAACAATTAGATCCTACCAAATAAAGGTTAGGGTACACTTTCCATCTTTTGATGTTAGGTTAGCCCTTCATGGTAGTATAAATCCAAGTGAAAATGGGTTCATCATTAATGTCTTCAGGACATTACAGGAATGTATTATGGATTACTTAGTGTTCCAAGCTATTACCCTAAGACAGATTTGCATTTTCATGCATTCATCATTTACTGAGTTCCTACTGTGTTTCCAAAATGCATTTGTTAGACTGGGGTGAGTTATTTTCCATACAAGATTATTTTCCATACATCTTTTTTTTTTTTTGCCTGTTCATGCCCCTCTTGGGAGCCCACTCTTAAAACTGTGCTCATCATCAGCTAGTTCCCAGTATGACACATCTATGCAAGTGTTGCAGTCAGGTTTGCATTGCTGGCAGAAATCACCTGACTAAAAGCAGCTTGTGGGAAAAAAGAGGCTTATTTTGGCTTACAGGCTCAAGGGGGAAGCTCCATGATGGCAGGAAAAACAATGGCATGAGCAGAAGGTGGACATCACTCTCTGGTCAACATAAGGTGGACAATAGCCACAGGAGAGTGTGCCAAACACTGGCAAGGGAAGCTGGCTATAATACCCATAAGCCCGCCCCCAACAATACACCGCCTCCAGGAGGTGTTAATTCCCAAATTGCCATCAGCTGGGAACCTAGCATTCAGAACACTTAAGTTTATGGGGGACAGCTGAATCAAACCACCACGTTCCGCCCCTGGCCCCCATAAATGATAACCATACATGATGTAAAATGCAATGCATTCATCCAACTTTAAAAGGCCCTTTTTAAAATCAATCCTAATGATGGTCCAACAATCCCCATACTCCAATGTCTTTTAACTGAGCCATAATACCAAAAATAATCCCCCAAAACCCATAATGGCACAGAATAAACATTCACACTGCAAAGGATGGAATTGGGCAAAGCAAAGAAATATTCAACCAACACAAGATTTAAAACAACCAGGGAAAATGTCAAACTCTGTAATTCCAATCCAACAACTAGTCAGAGACAAGTCTCCAAGTCTGATAATTCTAACCAGCAACAAGTCTCTGGAGTTCCAATTCTGACCCTCCAGCTAGACTACTCAGTCCTGGAAAACTACATCCAGGGCCAGCAGCTTTCCTCAGCAGCCATCTCATAGTCCCGGCATCTCTGCTGGGTCTCCACTGCAACCCACGGTCCATCCTCATGTCCCCATGGGATCTCCAGGCAGGCATCCAGCAAACCTGCTTCACACTGCCCATGGCCATTTCTAAAACACAAGACCGCATTGCAAACTCAATGACCCTCTTTCCTGCATTTGTTATACTCCATAATACCAGGTAGGGTGCCAATTTGTTAATCCAGGGGGGAATAAATCAGACTTTGAAGAACAAGACACTCCTTGAGCACTCAGGCCCCTTCAAAAGAGTCTACATTCTTCCTGTGGCCCCATTGCAGGTCAGGTGGCCCAATCTCAAAGGTTGTAATCTCTCAACTGCAGCTGAACAGGTAGAGTTCACCCAAAGATTTCACTTTTTCTGTGCCATATCCCTCTGCTCACACCAGTTCACTTCTACGCAAAGCAACCCTGCACAACTTCTCAGGACACTGGCATAAGAGCAAGCTTCTCACACAAACTGCTAGCCCAGTCCAAGTAAAGCTCTTTCTCACCCTCATAAGCCATACCTCACAGTCCATAGTTCTTACTGCATTCAGGTCTTTCAGCTCTGACCAGAATAGTCCATCAAGCTGTATTTACAGCACTGCAAGGCATCTCTTAGGCCAAGATTTCAAATCCTTCCACATTCCTCTTGAAAATCAGCTCCAAAAGGCCAAGGACACACAGTCAGGTGTCAAGTGGCAATCCCACTCCTCGGTACCACTTTACTGTTACAGTCAGGTTCGCATTGCTGGCAGAAATCACCCAACTAAAAGCAGCTTGTAGAAAAAAAAGAGGCTTATTTTGGCTTACAGGCTCAAGGGGGAAGCTCCATGATGGCAGGAAAAATGATGGCATGAGCAGAAGGTGGACATCACCCTCTGGTCAGCATAAGGTGGACAACAGCAACCGGAGAGTGTGCCAAACACTGGCAAGGGGAAGCTGGCTATAATACCCATAAGCCCGCCCCCAACAATGCACCGCCTCCAGGAGGTGTTAATTCCCAAATTGCCATCAGCTGGGAACCTAGCATTCAGAACACCCAAATTTATGGGGGACACCTGAATCAAACCACCACAGCAAGTTACAAAGAAAAGGTTGATTTCTAGTCTGTACTCCAACCCTTTCCATCATGGGAATGCAAGGAGAAAGGACCTGAAGAAATCTCCTTGTGGAGTTGTTAACTGGCCCACCTGATGCGTTTTGCTAATGAAGCGGCCTTATTTGTGGAATGCTTTTGTCAGGAAAGACAAAGTTTGTCTAGGTCTAGTTATTCCATCAGGAGTCTGGGTGCATTCTGAGACACAGTCAGCTAGACAATGCCATTCTTTCAATTATCAGACTATAACATAAAGATATTTCATAATCAAAAATTGTTTTTGAAGTCAATCCCTTCCTGCAACAGCTAGATATGTTTATGTAAAATTTGGACCATAATCACCTGACCTTTCATTCTGTGATTCTCAAGAGGACAGAGTACCACTGAATACATGTTTAATTCATTTTAAAGAAGATACATACATAGCAGTGTACTTATGAATGACCATAAACTAATTTCATAGCAGAAGCCACAGAAGATCATCTAAAACAGCTTCTACCTACAACTTTAGAGTCAAGGGACTTCTCAAGGGAGAAGACCTTTAGAAAAATGGGAGTTTTAAGGAAAAAGTGGAGGTTCTTTATGTGAAAGAAAGTATGCGTTTTAGACATTAAAGTGTATGTAAACTACCTGAGCTTTGGAGCTCTGGTATATGCACCGATTTTAATGCTGGAAATTTGAGGCGAGCCCAGAGAACGGTCTTTGCTAACATTACTAACGTCTTTCTCGTCCAAGTGTGATCTAGACACTATGACATCAGTATGGCCCAAGTGTTTAGAATAAAGAATCTTCAGCCCAAGCTCAACTGCTGTCCTTCTTAGTCACACTTGGGCTCCTTTGTAATGATTATGTCTAACACACTCTTTGTAAAGGTCCAAGGACTCATTGATCTCTCTCCAAGGTAACCTGATCCTGCTTATGAAGTGATATTTTCTTTGATGCCTTCGTATCTCAATTATGATTGATTGGCTTTCCCAAGTTTCTAGCTAAGGTATGACATGGTGGTTTTCTATCCCTCCTATTGTTCTGAAACCACAAAACATTGAACTTTCAATCCATTTGATTTGAGCTGTGTTTATTTAGAGATTGCCTAGCAAACACAGTAATACTATTATGTATGCTGTTTACTGGAGGGCAGGAAAATACAATATTGAATAATGAGTCCCATGGGCAAGAAGAGGGATGTGGAAATTTCACCTCTAATTGAGTTAAAGAACATTAGATTCAATAAGTAGAAGAGAGATGTGCCTGGGGTAAATAGAGTACATTTTTATATATAGGAAGTTCACAGAGTCACTTTACCCCTGAGCCTTTAATAAAAATGTATATTGATTTTAAGCTATAAAATGGAAGGGTTAATGGGAACAATTAGCCAAAGATCAGTGACAGAATCATTGAAATTCAAAATGAAAGAGAAGAAGAAAATATTACTGGAATGAAGTGAAGAATTCAGCAGAATTTCTGTCTTCAGAGAAACATAATGATGGAAAGAAAATTCATAAAAGAAATGCCATTAACACAAAAAGAGGCAGGTTGTCATGAAAAGCTGACATGCAATTAAAACTAAGTCTGCCAACACTCAAAAAACGACATGAACTTTAAGTATTATTTAGATAGTTGCATTTTGTATCTATAATCAAGTCTTCTAAATTAGGATTCTCATAAAGCCCCCGAGATCTACTTGGCTTTGCCCTGAGTGAATGTTTGTAGGTAGTAACTGTGTAACTGCCAGGTGTTCTGTGTGGGTTGGAGAAAGTCCAGCAGAGCAGTGAGCCCACAGCAGTGATGTCCATCTTTCATGATGTCCTTACATCTCAGTGAGTTTCAAATATCCTTCACATGTTTAACTGAACCACAGAAAGACAACAAAAATAGTCCATATAGGGATAAATGAGAGTGCCATACAGGTGAATTCTGGTCATGGCTAAACCATAGACTACTGTAGGGGAATGAAACACAGAAATTTGAACCCACAGAAAGGTCTCAGAGATTCCATATGACTTTTTGTTAAAATAGGCACTTTGACACATTTAATTAGTTTTACAAATGGACTCTAGAAAATGAGAAAAGTAACACTCTATTCAGGTCTTTGGCTATGTGTCCCTCCTTCTTTGTCTGATGGAATTTTAACTTGGAATAATTTCCTTGATTTACACTCATTTTGCAGGCTGGATTTATAGGTACATAGAGACTCTTCAGCTCTGTCAAAACCCTCAATACAATGTTTTCCAAAATGTTTTCTCAGAATACTTAGTCCTGAAATAAAGCATTTGAAAACACAATTCCACATGTCAAAGGATGAAATTCTAGCAGTCTTTATTGGATTTATTTTTGATTCTGGAATGAGGCAACACTTCTGTCCATGAAAGAGAATAAGAGTTCTCATAAGTCTGAGCAAAGGAAGTGGACTTTATAGAGAAAAACTTGAAGACAACAGAAACAAAAACAGAATATTGCACATGTGCATATACACACTATATATTAATATATAGATTATATAAAATTGCATATATATGCACACTGTATACACTACATATAGAGAGAGTGTATACATAAGATATATATTTCAAGACAAGTCTTCCTATGTTACCCAGGCTAGCATTTTTTTTTAACCTTAGCCTCTTGAGTAGCTAGGACAACAGTATGCAGTGTGCCTAGCTGGAGTGGTCATTTAAAAAATTATTTATTTGTAAATAGAGGGACAGATAGAGAGAAGAGAGACACAGAGAAAGAATGGGCACATCAGGGCCTCCAGCTGCTGCAAATGAACTCCAGATGCATGCACCATTTTGTGCAGCTGGCTTTACAGGTGTACTGGGGAGTCGAACGCAGGTTATTAGTCTTTGTAGACAAGTGCCTTAATTGCTGAGCCATTTCTCCAGCCCCTGCTTTTAGTCATTTTAAAGTAGCTATCCAGGTAAGATGGGGACAGGGAGACAGAACATCAGGGAAAAAAAAACTTATTTCTAGCTATTTCTCATTAATTTGTTTGTGTTAAATTTAAAACATGGCAAGTGAAATTGGTCTGTTTGGGAAATTTGAGTGCTACCCTCTAGTCCTAATTTGTCAGATCAGAGAACGCTTAGGTTCAGTTTAGTGAAGTGGAATTTTAGTATGAGTAACTCCATTTTGACTTTTAGGTGATATAAGAGAATAGTTCAAAAGAATGGTTTTATATCAACATTTTCCCCTATATATACATGTAAATACAAGCTAAAGACCAGCATATCAGAGAGAATATTCCATTTTGGTCTTTCTGAGTTTGAGTCACTTCAAATAATATAATTCTTTACAGAGTCATCCATTTTTGTGCAAATTTCATAAATTAATTTTTCTTAGCTGCTAAAATATTTCCATTGTCTATATGTACCACATTTTCGCTATTCATTCATTTGTCTGTGGGCATCTAGGCTGATTCCAATTCTTAGCTATTATAAATAGAGCAGCAATAAACATGGGTGTTCAAGTATCTTTGCAGTTCTTTATACCTTCTGGTTATTAGTGCCCTTCCTGAAATATAGGTAGCAAATATTTTCTCCCATTCTGTAGGCTGTCTGTTTGCTTTGTTGATGGTCTCTTTTGCTGTGAAGAAAATTTTTAGTATCGTTTAGTTCCATTTGTTGATTCTTGGGGCTATTTCATATCTTCTTGAATCCTGTTTGGATTTTTTTTTTTTTTTTTTTTTTGCCTATACCTTGAAGGATGTTCTCTCTTTCTTCCTCTAGCCTCTAGCACTTTCTGTGTTTCAGGTTTTAGATTATGATCTTTGATCTGCATTGAATAGATATTTGTACAGGGTGAGAGATATGAATGTTACGTCATTCTTCTGTAGGTGGATATCCAGTTTTGTCAGCACCACATGTCATATAAACTTTTTTCCACTAAATGTTTTTGGCTCATTTATCAAAGATTAGGTGGTCAGGGCTGGAGAGATGGCTTAGTGGTTAAGGCGCCTGCCTGCTAAGCCTAAGAACGTTGGTTACAATCTCCAGCGGCTCCAATCTCCAGGTCCCATGTTTAGCCAGATGCAAAGGGGTGCAATGCCACACTTGACCACAAGGGGGCGCACGCATCCAGATTTCGTTCACACCAGCTGAGAGACTGCTGGTGCGTCCATCTATCTGTCTCCCTCTCCCTCTCTGTCTGTCTCTCTCTGTGTCTCTCTCCAAAAAAAAAAAAAAAAAAAAAAAAAAGATTAGGTGGTCAAATCAGTGTGGATTTATTTCTGGGTCTTACATTTTTAAAATATTTTTATTTATTCGAGACAGAGAAAAAGAGGGAGAGTAAGAGAGAGAGAGCATGAATATGGGTGTGCCAGGGTGTCCTGCCACTGTAAACAAACTCCTGACTCATGGTCCACTTTGTGTATCTGACAATAAAACACGATAATTCCCTTTCCTCCCCCACTTTCCCCTTCACAACCCCACTGTCCATCATATCCCCTCCCTCTCTCCATTAGTCTTTCTTTTATTTTGATGTAATCGTCTTTTTCTCCTTTTATGAGGGGCTTGTGAAGGTGTTGCTAGGCACTGCAAGGTTATGGATATCGAGGCCAATTTCTGTCTGGACAGCTGCATTGTAAAGAGTGCTACCCTGCCTTTGGCTCTTACATTCTTTCCGCCCCCTCTTCCACAATGGACCCTGAGTCTTGAGAGTGTGAGAGAGATGTTTTGGTGCTGGACACTCCTCTGTCACTTCTTCTCAGCACTATGTTGCCTTTTGGGTCATCCCAGTGGTCATCACCATCTGAAAAGAGAAGCTTCTCTAACCAGAAGTGAGAGTAGCATTAATATATGAATATGAACATTAAGCGTAGTGCTTTCTTGGCAGCTTGGTGGGAATAATATATACATTTAGCCAGACAAGAGCAGGCTTTATACCCCTAAGGCTCATGACCTCTCTTGCCATAGACTTTTGATTAGGTTTTTCAGTACCAGGTATGTATTCCCTCCCATAGAGACAGCCTTCAGTCCAATTGTGGAGCAGTTGGTATGCCCCAGACCAGACATGACACTATTGCACCCGTTCAGTCATTTGACCTGTCTGGCCAAACTTGAGACTTGCAATGTCCACTGTTTTCATGGTGAATGACTTCTATCTCCCATAAGGCTGCATGCAGTGCAGCTATTTCCAGCTTTCAGTTGGCTGGTCTATAGGGAAAAGGTTTTGAGCTAAGCACCAGCTTGATTTCTCAGTGACCTTGCCACACAGGCATGTGAAGTCTTCACCAATAGGGTCTTACCATCTGCTACTCTTGGGAAACCAAGGGTCTTGGCAATAGCCTATAATGTTTTGGAGGCAAAAGGGACATCCCTGGCCAACAACTCACTGGAAGGTATCCCATCCCAGGGACTGAAAATTTTTTATTAATAATCTATGCCTTCTGGATGTGCTATTATCCAAAAAAGTAGGCTTTCATATGTCTTATTCAGAATATCTTGAATTTTGATTGACCCTCCCCACATCCTCTGATCAACAGCTCATTGTGAGTGTTAACCACATCTTGGTACTTGGAGTTACAGGCCAGTGCCAAGGGAAAAGAAAGAAGAAAAAGAAAGAAAAAAAAAAAAACAAAGAGGAGAAATTTAAGGTTAGACTTCGTCTCACCCTGTCCAGGGCTCTTTGATTCAGGTGCTCCCCCTAAGGTCCTTTTGAGGGTTTAACCTTTTAGTCTATCTTCCAGGATATAGGATTCTATGGTACCAGTTCCATTTGGGTTCAGTTTTGTGTTCCTCTGCCCCCATCCTTACTCCTCAAGCTCTAGCCTCCCTATTGTCCAGCCTCAAGATGCCTATCAGGTATGTCAGCATTTTGGGCTGATCCAGTTTAGGAGCCACAGATGAGTGAACCCATGTTACAATTGTCTTTATGTGATTGTGTGAGTTCACTGAGTATGATCTTTTCCAAGTTCGATCATTTTTCTATAAATTTCATTGTGTCATTTTTTCTAACTGCTGAGTAGAATTCCATCGTGTAGATACACCACATCTTGGTTATCCATTCGTCCTTTGATCATTAGAATGAAGAACATATATTCTACTCACTGTAAGTAGGATGGTGAATATAAAGGCTTTTATTTATTCTTAATTTCCTCGTGCTTCTTAAAGCAGGAGAATTTTGTTGATATCCAGCTTTTCTTGTTTCTTTGTTTTTGGTTTTCATTGTATTCTTTTATTGCCCAGTACAGTTGATAGAACAAGCAGGACGACTGCAGAGATGGTCCAACAGCTATGGTGGTTTGAATGTGAATGTCCCCAGTAGCCTCAGAGATTTTTGACTAAGGTTAAATTTGCAACTTGAGTCTCCAGCATCTTGCTGGAGGAAGGCGTCACTCGAGGCAGATCTTTTAATTCAGCCCTAAGGTGTGGAAAAAGCAGTTTAGGCTCTGGTTGTTCATGCCTACTGGTATTGGTTTTTCTCTCTCTGCCATGGATCTATATGGCAGTGAGCCAGCTTCTTCTGCCATAATAGAACTTCCTCTGCATTCTGCAAGCCCAAAACAAACCCTTTCCTCCCATAAGCTGCTTCTGGTCAGATGTTTGTCCCAGAAACAAAAGTAAATGCAACGACAGCTAAGTGTGCTTCCTGTATAACCATAAGGACCTGAATGGGGCTGAAACTGTCAGAGTTTGAATCTCCAGTTCTCATGTGTTGTAGTTTGTTCCACATTGCTGGGATAAACATCCAAACAAGACACAGTTATGGATGGAAAAGCTGGCTCCCATTCATAAATCAAAATAGAGAGAGAAAAACCATCATTAGCCAGCAAATGCCAAAATCAACAAGCAGGGAAATGGCAGCAGAACAGCAGGAACCCTACTAAAGCTCAGACTACTCTGCATTCCTTTGGGCTGGAAATCAGATCTTCCCTGGAACACACCTTAAGGATGGACCCCAGGATCTGACCCACTGACACCTCCTCCAGCCAGGTGGCTGGAGACCAAGTTATAAGTTTTAATGAAGCACCTGAATCTATTGGGGACATACATTCAAACTACCACACTATGTAAACAGCTGGGCATGGTCAAGCATGTCTGTAATCTTAGTCCGGCAAAAGGGAGCAGAGACCAGGGAGTTGCCTGGGCTTGTGAAAAACAGCAAGCTCAAGCTCTTCTATCAGCAAAGAATCTCTAGAACAAATAGAAACAGATAGGAGAGTGACAGAGCAGGATGCTGCTGCAAGCGAGTGTATGGGGCACTAGAAAGAACACAGGCATTTATACACCACACACATCATACCACACGTAACACACACAGCAGGCAAACAAAAAAGAAAAAAAAGATAAACATGAGCACCACCTTGTAAAGTTGAACATGCTCTCTTTTGGGAGATATATGATATGTACATAAAATTAATGATATAATGATCCTATAAATACATCCTATGTCACACACGAATGATAATGCAGATATAATAGCATATTGTTATAAGAACTATCTTCTATTTTCCTGAATAGTGATAAGGCATTCATTTGCTCTTCTCTTTACAATGTTATTCACTGAGAGGCAATAAGAGAGGCTGGCTTCAAATTGACTCCCTCATTGTGAGATCTTTATCACACCTCCACTGGACACTCCACTGAATGTCTTTATCAGGTACAAGTGATAGCCATGTTCTGGAGGCTGAGAAGTGCAAGATCAAGTTCCAGTAGTTTTTGTGTCTGGTGAGGGCTTTCTGGCTGGTCCATAGATGGTTCTTGCATTCTCACTTGGTGGAAGGGGGTGTGATATATAGTTTTAAAGATACTACTCAGCTGGGGGTGTGCTCAGAGATGGAGTGCATGCTTAGCATGCATGAGGCCCTAGGTTTGAATCTCAGAACCAAATCTATAAGGAAATAAATAATAAATAGATACTGTATATATTCATTGTGCCACATGAGCTCCTCCTTCCACCAAAATAATTTTAAAAGTAAAGCAAATAATTTGCATTTGTCAAGAGGAATTTTTATGCCCCTCTCTGTTAATTCAAGTTCCTTATAAAATTTTAAAGAAAATTCAGATTATAACCAATTCTGTCTTAAATATTGACTTTAGAACACTACTCCTCTGCAAGTTTCACCTCTACATTTTAATGACTAAGATCTTCAGCAGTTTAACAAATCTCCAAACAAAAATGCTGGATTTGCAAGAATGCTTTACTTTTCTTACATCAATTTCCTTTCAACTTTCCCTTTTAACAACTTACCAGTCGAGCCATATTTAAAAAATTAAATTTTCTAGACAGTGTTCTGGTATTCTTAGTGCTTGTACAATAATCTCCTATATTCTACACCTCCTAGGAAAGTAAGGAAGTAGTTGGAGTCCTAGTATTATAATCTTCAAGTACTAAAACTCATATTTTTTTCAAGTTCAGATGATAATGGTAATTTTGTTTTTACAAAAATATTTATTTTTCCATGCCTGAAATTTTTATTCATGTATATATGTTGATCCCCCCCATAGTGACCTTCTTTTATATCCCCCAATACCATGTCATTTACTACTGACAGAAGTTATTTAGCATGTAAGTCAAGTTGTTTTTTTCAGCTCCATTTATATGTTAGTGAAAAAAAGCAGTTCAGGGCAAAGTTAACTGAAAATAGCAAGTTTCACTTAATGAATCTGTTTGATGGTATTAGAAGGCTTGGTAGAGAAAAATGACAGATGACTATTGCATTAAGAAAAACAAGCCGGGTGTGGTGGCACACGCCTTTAATCCCAGCACTGGGGAGGCAGAGGTAGGAGGATCACCATCAGTTTGAGGCCACCCTGAGACTACATAGTAAATTCCAGGTCAGCCTGGGCTAGAGTAAGACCCTACCTGGAAAAAAAAACAAAAACAAAAAAGAAAAATAATTCATATCTCATTTTCTTATAATCCCAGACATAGCAAGGAAAGGCAGCAGGTACTTTAGGAGTTTTTAAAATTTCTTGCAGCCAGAAACTTTCTAAGAGTATAATCACTTGTGCCCTCAGACAAGGTATGATCATCTGATAACTTGATTTCAGACTTGTAAGATCCTGAGCAGAAAACCCAATCATGCTCTATTGGAGTCACCCCACAGAAATTAGGGACTACTAAACTTAGTTTGTTCTAACTCGATGTGTTTATGGAAATTTGTTTTATGGAAATAGAAAACTAACATATGTTCTGATGTTATTAAACCCATGACTTGTTGAGGCCACTAAATTATGACTTGTGAAATGTGGTGGTTTGAATGTAAAAGGTCCTCCATAGACTTATGTGTTTGGATAGGTAATTATCAGTTAATGAAGCTCTTTGGGAACACTTAGTAGGGGGAACCTTGCTGGAGAAAGTGGGCCACTGGAGGTGGGGCTTGAGGATTTTTAGCCAGTTCCTTTTGTCTTTTCCTACTTCCTCCCTCCTGATGTGAAGCTCACTTACCTGCTCCTGCCATTTTTCCACATGATGGCCTCTCTCCCGTTAGAACTGTCAGTGAAAACACTTTCCTTCCCAAACTGCTTCTGCAATGAGAAAGTAACTGATAGGTGAGCGAACTAGTGACAACACACTGTACTAGGTGCTCAGATGCTCTTCAGTGGAGTGACAAGTAAACCTATTTGAAGGTCAAAGCTGTGCCTAAAACCATTCCATCAAAGTAAATATCACACCAACCTTTGTGTTGAAAAAGCTTTTCTGATTAAAGTATGACTGTAGCTTATAAAACCAAGAAAATTTCTTTTCCAGCCAAAGGTCTTAAGTAGTTAGTCTATCACCTAGTTTCCTCTATGCCTTTTATCTTCATTCTTTCTTTTGCATGGATTTAGTGAAGGTGAAGTCTGTGGGACTCACTTACTCAACATTTAAACCAGTTTCTTGATGTGACAGCCCTGGACAATGTTAAAAGACAATCAAGTGGGATGCTAGCTCTGAAATTGATTAATAATTACTTCTAAGATAATTTCCCTTGCCTGTAAAAAGAGGCACCCAATATATGATTTTTTGATGTACTCTCAGGCTGCTCAGGGCAAAGGAGCATGAAAAAAATTTCAGGGCCATTCACATCCTTCCTCTATAATGTGCATAGATCATGTAGGGACAGTGGAGATATTCCTCAGTATTCTAGTCAGTTAAAACAATTGTCTTCAAATATTTTCACATGTGCTGAGTATTAATTTATGGCTGAGGATATAAATGGGGTATGGGAAGTTAGGAGGTTTGGAACATTCAAAACTGTTTAATATGAAGGACAACATTAAGATGCAGGTGCGAAAGATCTGAGGTGATTCCATTGAGGTGTCCAGAAGACAAGAAAAGGCATACAAAGCGGGTTAAAGTTTGGAGAACTGACATCTGGCTCTGAATGAGGAGGTGAGGTATTCAGGAAGATCAAGTGTGAACAGTTGAAGCAGCTGAGATGGAAGGCAGTGAACAGGAGATGGAAACCAGCCTTGGTGGTCAGATTAAATGCATTACTTCATTTTATACTTCTACCAATCCTGGGAAGTGCTAGGATTATCATAGGAGAGGACACAGGGAACTTGACCTTGCAGTCATCCCAGTGGTAAGTAGTAGGGAGGTGACTTGGATAGAGGAAGTCTATCCAAGAGCCCTCACTCCTAACCATTACTTTTGGTACAAACAGGAAGACTTGTAGCTTGGTCTTTGAGGCCTGAGGGAAACTGGGCTGGTGGTGAAAATTCAGAGAAGAAAGAGCTGAACTTTCTTGTAACCACACTTCCTAAACAGGAGCTTGTTTGCCCCCCAAAAATGTCCTTTAGGAAAGATCACTTTCATTCCCAGGTTGGCATGGTACTTTCTTGGTAAATTAATGTTCTATCCTTGTAACTGCTCTGGTTTGATCTGCTGGATTGGACTCTTTCCCTGCCTGATTATGTACTTTTTTTTTTTTTTTTTTTGGTGTGGAAAGCCCTGTGCTGCTTATTTGATTTTTTATATAGAGATGGTTGCTTTGGGGAAGGCTGTGTCTTCCAGTGGTGACAGGACCAAAATTAGTAACTTCAAGGATCTCTTCCATCACTAGACTAGGCTGCCCTGGATTTCTTCCCAATACTTGATTTTGGGAAAAATCAGGGTTGTTCTGCTGCCTTCCATGTGGAGGATGCTTGCTCCCATCAAGAACAAAGGTGGTGGATACTAGGATTGGAGGCCAAAATGTCCATAGGGCAATGTAGATCAATGTGGTTCCAAGGGTGAGTTCAATAATGAGCCCAAGGCCAAGACAGTGGGCTCAATGTCAAGATCTGCACTGAAGAACAGCCAATTGGATACAGGGACGAGGAGAAACAGGACATACTAAATGGCAGGCTCACTTAACATGGCATTGCATCTTTGGAGGCCTGAAGTACTTATAAAAATGCAAAGCAGATTTTAACAAAAAGGAATTGCCATGACATCCAAAAGGTCAAGTGTGGATAAGCATTGATTTTTTTCTTTTTAAATTATCAATTAGAGACCAGAAGATTTTTTTCTGATGATATTTATTTCATAAATGTAATTATTTTTCTAAAACATATTAAAATAGAAAACATGTTCTTTTGATCAATTTATACAAAGAAAATACCAATATAGTAATAAAATACTGAAAATATATGAAAAGCACCAGAACATTAGAGAAATTACACTGGCAACAATTCTAGGAATATATTTTTCATAATTGTACAATAAAGTGCTATTAAATCCAGTCAAAATTAGTGGCAAGATATAAAAACAGTTATGGTACTATGAAATTTGAGGCTAGATTTACCAGCAATTTCATTTTAGGCTACTTTCAAATCAAGCTAGTGCTAGATATTTTGTTAACGTTTTAATGAAAGATGTATTAATTTCCATTCATAAGTGCAAAAAATCTAAATCTCAATTAAGATCCTTGGTAATTTGATCATGAACAAGCAATGGCATGATTAAAAACAACATTATTGATCAGAATACCAAAAATAATCATGTAAATGTGATTAAATAAAGCCAAATTAAGACAGAACAATCATATATGAGTAATGAATACAAATAGAAAGTTTAGATGCTTTTGATTTGTATTTAAATTCCAATAATCTACTTAGTGCCATTTATCAGACACACAAATGTTAACAAGGTATGTTACTAAATTCAACTGACCAGACATCAAGCAAGGGTATTTTAGTGGGTCAACGTGGTTTTCTTACGAAACATTAAAGGGACACTGCTAGGACAGTGCATTTCCAATCTTGACTAATTAATTCTTCATTTATCTGATGAGGAATGAAGAGCAAAGACAAATACTTTGGGATGAGATTAGATTAAGGCCCCAAATGTACCATGTAAGGGGAAGTCACTGAGCACACACCCACAAGGAGATATATGCACAGTACTCAGGGTGGACTGCAGTCTGTTTCACATCTGAAGGTGGCAAACTGAAACAGAAAAACCCACATTAAGACAAAATATGACACTAGTGTCTATTTAAGGTTTGATTTCTTAAGCCAAATTTTAGGGATTCTATTGCGTCACTCACTCTTCATAGCTCCGTTTTGGAGTCAGCTTCTTCAAGGTGAGAGCCTGTAACACTACTCCTCAGAATAAAAATGCATCTCCAAACGTGGCTCAATCGAAACCCGTGATACGTTTTACAGGTAGTCCAGTTTGCTTTCATAAAAAAAGTAGATATACATGTAAACCAAAAGGACCTGAAACTAGTCATATTAATGATCCCATAAACTAGTTTCATTAGCCTCTGCTTCTGCAAGCTGTATTGTTGTAGGAATTTAGGAACCACATTGGACAGGTACTATTGTACCAAAGACAGAAAATTCAAGTGACCCGAAGAGCCCTGGTTGTGAAGGTTTCACAGTCCTTCGGGAGTGCTGTTTTCTATTCTGTAAGCACAGACCTGACACTTGAGCTTCTGTTTTGTTTTCATATTTTCACACATATAGATGCTCCGGTCTTTTGTAAATTTCCTTCTCATGGCTGATTGTAACAGGGAACATTCTGAACTCTAATTACGCTGCTATGCATCTTAAAAATAGTTTTTCAAAATAGGTTACCTCAATGTCTTTCATTTAGAAATGAAAGTGAGGATACTGGGCCCTTGGCTCAGAGAAGGACATGAGTATGAGGATGGCACATTTTGCGAACCACAAAGAAACTCATTTGTTCTTGCATATAGGTAAAGAGGGAACACTGGAGGATCAGGCCTTTATCATAAATCTGTCAAAAGGTTCAGTGTCCAGATGTAGTGGACAACATGAAGCTGCATAGAATTGACTAGAAAGGAGAACTGTTTGGGAAGACTTTCTGGGCATTGCCAGCAGAATTCAAAGAAAAATCCAACCACATTTAACTTTCCATATTTGTTCAAAAATGAGATTGTTCATTTAAAAGCCCAGGATTAATCAAAAGGCAGGCTGCTCAGGAACACTGAGAAACAAAGGCTAAGGTGGTTTGGCATTAGATAGGCTTACATTCCAAAAGAATATCCACTGTCATCTGGAAGTCGTTCTTAGAGTTACGAAGCCACAATGGCACAAATTACTCTGTAGTAGGCTATGTTTATCAATATACACAGTATAGAAAAGCTAGTAAGTCAGCTTAGCTATAATAGTTCTGTCATAAGAAAAAATGCACATTACATTGTGTGGCTGCAACAAAAGCATGTTACTTATAGTTTTCAGTCCAGCCAGTGTATTTACATGAGAAAACTTTGCTTTAAAAGTATTCAAATCAAAAGGAAAAAAAATAAATTACATTTAAACTATTAATTTACACAATGCATATGCCTTTACTTACTTTCCTAACTAGCTAGAGTCTCTAATAATCAATTGATCCAGCTTTGCTTTATTCAGGCAATTTATTTTCAAGACTTGTATGTGCGGCACCCATCTATATGCTGTATATTTCTTCTTAGGAAGCATGGAAGTGCGATTCTTCTTAGGAAGCATGGAAGTGCGATAGTTTTAGTAGCTTGGTTGAGAAGTTGTGGGCCTGCTACTTTTTCCAACCACTGAGCGAGAGAGCCATGTTTCTGTGCGGGCACCATTTCTTTAGCTGTACATCGAATAGAAGGAAGAAACAACCAAAAAGAGGAGGACCACTGTTAAGGCAAGTAGCAGCTGCTGGAACCAAATACAGTGCTGAAGTTGGTCTTCAAGTTTCCTATTGCTCTCTAGTAAACGATTGAGCTGAGAAGATAAAAAGGGATAAATGATTGGTATCAGTAAAACAAACCCTATCATGGGAATGACAAACCGAAATATTAGAAATCTAAACACAGAAGGGATGGGGCCCACCTGCACTGAAATGCTTGGGGGTTACAGAAATACAAGGAGGCATTCAATGTTTGGAGGATACATGTGTCTTTGGTGAGGCACGAATAGAGGAAGAACATTACAGAGGTCTAGAAACCCTTGAGCTGTGCTTTCTACTTTGTTTGGTTGGTGTTAAGCATCATAGTCAGGGCTTTGCCACACTAGGGGAAGAATTGTATCATTGTGCTCTGTATACTTGTCACCCTTTTTCAGAAGATGGATTTTTTTTTGGAGAGAGACACAGAGAGAGAGAGACAGAGGAAGACAGATAGAGATAGGTGTGCCAGCAGCCTCTCAGCTACTGTGAATGAAATTCAGATGCGTGCGCCACCTTGTGGTCAAGTGCGGCATTGCGCCCTTGCGTCACTGCATCTGGCTAAACGTGGGACCTGGACATCGGAACCGCTGGCGATTGGAACAGGCGTTCTTAGTCTTAGGAGGCAGGCGCCTTAACCGCTAAGCCATCTCTCCAGCCCAGAAAAAGGAATTCTTTTGTATTCATCAGATTATCTCGTGTTTTGGTATTTGGCTCTTATTCCAAATTAAAATGACCAGAGCTTTTTCAAGGTTAGATTTCTAAAAGCAACCTACACTTATCATTTCTGATTTGGCTTCTCTTTACAAACAAGAGAGCACTTCTAGATGTGGTGGCTCATGCCTGTAACTTGAACACTTGGGAAGCTGAGGATTGCCACAAGTTACAGGGCAGCCTGGTTACAGTGTGAGATGTGAGAGAGAGAAAAAGAGAGACAGAGGGAAAGAGGGAGAGGAGGGAAAAAGAGAGAAGGGGGAGAGAGAAGAGAGAGAACAGGATGAGAGAAGAAGTAAAAGAGAGAAGAGAAGATGAGAGACAAAGAGGGGAAGGACTATTGTGTCTTTGCAAACAGTCCTCCCTTATGGTAGTGGGGAAAAAAAGAGGAACCTCAGTGTTCATTGGCCCTGGCAACTTGTTTCAGTTAGGAAGAAAGCACACTTACTTGCAGATACAGATCTTCTCTGGTTTTATCTGACATGTTAGAAATGTTGTCTTTTAACATAAGTGTGTTTGGTTTGCTGCTCTCAACATTATGGCATCTTAACCTGTGAAATTCAAAGGAAGCCCAGCTTCTTAAAAGCTTTAATAAATTTTCTTATGAAAGTAAAATATAAAATGCAAAGTTAAACACAGGAGGCTATGTAACAGGTGAAAGATTTCTTTCATCTCCCCAGATTCAACAAAGAGAACAACTCAGCATGTATTTTTCTGTCTGTCTTCCAGGTTTTCTTTTCTCCGTGAAGATGGAAATGCAGAGCCTCGCACTTGCACTCGCTCTCCTACCACTAAGCTACACCTTCAGCCCTCTTCTAGCTACCTAATGCATGTATAAAGAAGATAAGAGGGGGCTGGAGAGATGGCTTAGTGGTGAAGTGCTTGCCTGTGAAGCCTAAGGACCCCAGTTCGAGACTCAATTCCCCAGTACCCACATAAGCTAGATGCACAAGGTGGCACATGCATCTAGAGTTCGTTTGCAGTGACTGGAGGCCCTGGTGCTCCCATTTTCTCTCTCTCTCTCTGCCTCTTTCACTCTCTGCCTGTTGCTCTCAAATAAATAAACATTTTTTTTTAAAAAAAGAAGATAAGAGGTTATGGATACTGCTTGATACCCCAGGGAACTCAATGGAAAGGTTTTTATATGGCATTCAGTGGAATTTACCCAAGTATCTTAAGTTGATGGCAGCCACTCTTTCTTTCCTTGGGTCTTTGGTACCAAGCCACCAGGCTTCCCTCCTACTTTCTAGGAGTGAACAACGGTTCTCTCTTACTAGTTACAGAGAAGTCAGCCATTGGGAACTGCTAACACTCAAGCAAAGCAGATAAAGTAACATACATAACAGAGCCAACCGCATTCCCTCATTTTGTGAGTATTTCCTATGAACTTTAATCTCAAATACTTTTTTTTGCTAGTATAGTGTGTCTGGTGTGTGTGTGTGTGTGTGTGTGTGTGTGTGTGTGTGTGTGTGTGGTGCAGTGTCTCTGTGAAGTGTGCACTTGTGTATATATGTAAGTCCTGTGCATGTATATGTGGAGGTCAGAGGAGAATGTCGGACATCCCCCTCAATCACTCATCTGTATATTTCCCTGGGACAGAGCCTTTCACTAAAGCCACAGTTCCTGTTTTCATACTGGCTGACCAGCATACTTCAGTGATGCTATGGTCTCTGCTCCCCCACAGAACTGGGGTTACAGGCATATGTGGCCATATAGCATTGTTTGCATGGGGGCTGGGGAATCTAACTCAGGGTAAATCAGGCCCCTTAGGCCCATCCTGCTTGGACAGTAAGCACTGTTACCCACTGAGCCCTTCCCCAGGGTCCTAGAACAACTTGTCACCCTTTTAAGTCATTCTTAACCTTTCAAAATTTTCCAAGTCTTTGACCAAAAACCAACCCCATGCAATTTCTTAATAAAGACAGAAGAATCTCAAGGGTCAGGATGGCCTTGGAGTATATAGCAAAACGTGCCTCACAGACAAAACAAAATGTAATTGCAATATATTTTGAACATTTAAGTGTGTAATTACTTCCCGTAAAAACAAGTAAACATCTGCTTGGAGTGTGATCTGCATGTGCATTCCTCCCTCCATGCCTTCTCAGTACTGCCTCTTCAGCCTCCTGAGGAACTGCACTGAATGGCCTATCTTGTATGTCTTGCCCCAGTTTCTTCCATGATACAGGAAATCATTTATTTTTCTTTTCCTTTTTTTTCTTCTTCCTTTTCTTCTCTTACCCACCCTCACTCCCTCCTTTTCTCCCTTTCATTTCCCCTCTCTTCATTTATTTATTTGAGACAGAGTCTCTATGTAGCCCAAGCTAACCTCAAACTTTTGATCTTCCCGCCTCAGCCTCCCAAGCACTCTGTGCTAGGATTATAGGCATGTGTCACCATGCCACTTGTTTTTGTTTGCTTGTCTATGCTGAGGATGGAACCTAGTGCGTGCACTTCGGGGACAGTACTCTACCATCAAGCTATACCCCCAGCTGTGTTTAAAATAATGCTCAAATTCCTCATATTAAAAAAAAATCTAAGACAAGCTGAGCATGATGGGGAACAGGAACACTTATAATCCCAGTTCTTGGGAAGCTGAGGCAGGAGGATTGACACAAGTTTTTGAGGCTAGTCAAGACTATATCACAAGTTCAAGGCTAGCCTGTGTTACATAGTGAGGCCCTGTCTCAAAAAAAAAAAAAAATTAACCAAACAAAAACCCTGAGACAAACTACCAGAATCAAATTCACAGTCCTCTTTTCAAACACCATGGCAGTTCCTCCCTAACTGATTGGCCATACATACCTCCTGTATAGATCAGCTGTGTTCATTTCTTTAAGACAAGCTCTGAACTACGTGGCTCCTTTCCTCTGAGAGTACTCTCTGGAAGGTCATTAATATCCTCTGTCATGCCACCACCAGTAGGCATTGCCCACACCTCACCTTTCTTTACTCGCATGGCAGCACTTGGTACCACTGCTTACATCCTGCTTTGCAACATGTTCTTCCCTGGGCTTTGAAGATCTGACTGAGCTCATCCGCTGGTTTCCCTTCTGTGGTAGTTTAAATGGATGTCCCCCAATAGATTCAGGAGTTTATTAAAGCTTGTAACTTAGATAACCAGCTGCCTGGCTGCAGGAGGTGTCACTGTGGGTAGATCCTGGGGTCCACCCCAAGGTGTTACTGGGGGTGGATCTGAATTCTAGCTTAAGGTTTGCAGATAGTCTGAGTTCTGTCTGGATTCCCTGCAGTTTGGCTGTGGGTTTTGCTCTTGCCTTTGGTGGTGGGTTTTCTCGCTCTTTTTTTTTTTTTTTTTTTTTGCCATTATGGAACATTCCCTCTGGCTCTGTAAGCTTTCAATATATCCTCTCCTTCCATACATTGTGCTGGTTTGGAAGTTCATCCCAGAAGCATTGGAGGCGACTACAGCACCTTCTAACTGCCTGCTGGATCACCTTCCATTTGACCACACAATACTCCTGTAAGCTAGGTCTGATGTTCCTCTTCGCTTGCTGGGACAACCTAAGTAACACCAGGCCCAGTCTTGTTCTTTTGCATTCAATCAGCCACACCGACAGGGTTATCTTTTACTGATGGCATATCTGATTGGGTTTTGACCTCTTCCTCTGGCCTTTCCCTCATTCTTCCTATGGATCCTCACTTTCTCTTCTCGTTACTTCCGTTCTTTTAACCTCCTCTGTGAAATTTTCACTAGGCAGTAATCAAGAGCTAGCTTCTTATCTCCAAAGCAAGAAAACCCTTGCTCCTAGGGTAGTGTTCCGGACTCCACCAGTGCCTGAAAGTCAAACATCCAGAACTGAACCATGCTGGTACATAGCTAGGGCAACCCAAGGGGGACCTGTGCTCTATGGCTTCCCACTGTGCCTGCTCACTGTATGTTCTAGCTTCAGAATATTGCAACAAAATAAACCAGATCCCCTAATGGCTCTTCTCAGTACCAACTTACCAATTCTCTTTTCAAACTCAAGCCCTCATTAATAGCAATTGAGTGCTCCTACCACCGGTGTCCTCATCTCCTACTACCCTCTCCCCTTCCTAGAGACAAGGGACAGCAGACTCCTTGCTGTTTCTCACACAAGCCAAGCACATTTCATTTTTATTTGCTTTTTCCTCTCCTAAAAATCTCTTTGTCCAGTTACCAATGTGACTTCCTCTTTCATTTCCTTTAGGTCCTGCTCAAAGTGCCACCATAAGCCATGGTTTCTTATCTCAGCACTACAGGCTTTGGGTGCTAATGATCTGTCTGGGCTGGTACATGCTGTCCTGTGTATTACAGAAAGTTTAGAAGCATCCACTGGATTCCCACTGTACTCCATCCCCAAACTGTGAAAAAAATGTCTCTAGATATTGGCAAATAGGTTTCTAGATAGGGGTAAAGCTGGTTATTATTCTAATTAATAAGTGATTCCAATAAAAATATACTAAAACGGGGCTAGAGAGATGGCTCAGCAGTTAAAGGCACTTGCATTCCAAGACTGGAGGTCCAGGTTCTATACTTCAGTATCTACATAAATCCAAATGCACAAAGTGCAGAGGCAGGAAACCCAGGCGTGCCCATTCTCTCTCTCCTTGTCTATCTCTCTGTCGAGTAAATAAAAGAAAATGTACTAAAACAAACAAACAGAAACACATATTCTCTCTTTTTCTTTTCCATATATATATATTTCAGGACGTTTGGCACAACCTTATATACACATGTTCATACCTGTATATAACTATATACTCTGCTTTAAGTAGGATGCTATAAATGTTTCTATGATTATTTTCTTATTTATTGCACACACGAGCATGCGCTCACTCTGTGTGTATGTGTGTGTGTGTGTAGATTATCTGTGTGGTATGTATGATGTATAGCATATGGCCATGTGTGTACAAATGAACATGCTCCATGAGCATGTGTGCAGAGGCCAGAAGAGAATGTCAGGTGTTCTCTTATCGCTTATCATGTGTGTTTCTTTCCTTGAGACGGTGTCATTCCCTCAATCTGAAGCTGCTATCTGTCAGCAAGGAGTCTCTAGAGGCTCTACATAGCCCCGCCCCCTCGCTGACTGGGGTTACAGATGTGTGTGGCCATGCCCAGCTTTTTAGGTGGGTTCTGGGGAGTTGAACTTAGTGGTCTGCAGCCCAAGTGGCCCTCCTGCCTAAGCAGCAAAGCACTCTTAATCACTAAGTCATCTCCCTAGGCCAGATTAGCTTCTTCTCTAAGAATACATACTCTCTCTCCTCAGGTCAGACCAGACTTACTGGACTGTTTTTTGTTGGTAGAGTTGCAGGGTACTGCTCAGCACAGCCACATTCCAATATGTCTCATTAGGCTTTACTTGTGACCATTTAAACTCTGTCTTCATTTTGTTTATTATTATAACAACTGCAGCAGTCTATTAAACACACTGAGCAAAAACAAACAATTCTTAAACATTTTAAAAGCTTACCTATGCTCCATCACTTTGTCTCTGGAAACTTCTTTCCAGAATTGTGCCAATTCTGCTGGCCCCGAGCCCGATGACTGCTCCATTTCTGCAGCCATTATCAGAAACCGGTCTTGGGCAGAAACTGTCAGACCTACATTCCAAAAGGGAAAGTTAACATACAAACAGCAACATCCACAAGAGGCATTATATTAAGGCATTATTGTAGACTCCATTAAGGAAAAATAAGAAAAGGGTACTGCATTTAACATGGGAGAAGTGCTAAATATGAGAGTATTTTTGGGCTTTTGAATCAACTTCAGTTGGCATCACTTAAAACAATTTTACTCCTTAGCAGACAATGCCATTGTAATGCTGGAAAGGGTTTTGAAGACTTGGACCATTATTTCACATATGAGAAAACAGATGTGAAGAGTGAGGCAAGGTGTCTTGTTTATCATGTTCATTTCTAAATTCTACCCCTAAAGCTCTGCAGACTCAGGGACCAGACCCAGGTCCCTGCCACCCACACATTCTGTGGCCACTAAAAGACAACTCCAACTCACCCCCGTGTGGAGACACAACTATATCAACTGATGCACCCGGGTCACAGCTGCTGTTACTTGGTTTGACTCTGTACTTTTCTGGAGCAGTTGTTTTCACCTGTTTAGAAACATAGTAGCTACATGATCTGCACATTTACACCCTGCATGCTTCTGAGGGCATGGCTGAAGAGTGACTTTGGAGATCAATGAACAGGCAGGTGCGCACTTGAAAGGCTGAAGTAGGGGAATCTCTGTGAGTTCAAGTCCAACCTAACACTGCACAGTGAATTCCAGGTCAGCCTTGGCTAGTGAGATGCTAACTCAAAAATTCAAAATAATCAATGCAGAAAGTCTACAAAGCAACCTTGCTTGGTATGTATAGAAGGTGTTTGCTCTTGCCTTCTGGACCCCTCAAAATAAACTGCACTTTAACCTTCCTCATAAGTAAAAATTAACTATTACACATTTGTCCTATCCACTCATTCTCTGGATTTAATAATGCAAATTCAAAAAGCACAAGTGTATATTTGATCATATATTACAACAATGTTCAGAAATTAAAAATACAAAAACAACAAAACAACAGATACATCCACAATACTCTAGCAGTCATCTCAGTTAAAGAGGAGATTTAAGAAAGGAATACCTACAGAATAGCTGATGGTGGACTCAGTCTCATTACTCTTAATATTCAGTATCACATTAATATCCAATAAAAATTGCAGTCCAAAATATACCATACATAAGGGAAAACACACTTTTGATTATATCATTTTATCTTTCAGTGTTACCATGAATTAAATTATCCATATAAAAAAGAGTGATTTAGGGCTGGAAGGATGGCTTAGCAGTTAAGGCATTTGCATGCAAAGCCAAAGGACCCAGGTTCAATTCCCCATGACCCACATTAGCCAGATGTACAAGGGGGCACATGCGTCTGGAGTTCGTTTGCAGTAGCTGGAGGCCCTGGCACACCCATTCTCTCTATCTGTCTCTTCCTCTCTCTCTCCCTCTTTCTCTATCAAATAAATAAATAAATAAATAAATAAAAGAGTGATTTTTCCTGGGCTTTCATTTACAACAGATGTTAAATATTGGTATTAATTTGGACGGGGGTCTCTTTGGATGCATTAAAGATCAAAATTGTAAATTTGAGGGCAAGTTTGAGATAAAGATATGCCCTTAGATCCAACTAGAAGGTAGTACATGTCTAAAAGTAGCATGAATAAAAATACAGTGCAAATTTAGTCTTTATGTATCAGAATATGCCCCAAATCACTTCCCATATCACATTTTCACATACAAAGTACTGTATCTTGAAGATTTTTACCTTAAATGCCACTATATTTTTAGTTACATTTGTCAAGACTATTAGAGTTTTCTTCTCTCCGGATTCTGCACTTCCAAAATATAATTCTTCTGCGGGGCTAAGTGGTAACAAAAACATAAAGCATTTTTATTGCTTTTATTAAACGACAATGTTATCATGAGTTTGGAAAGATATTTGGCTAATAGTCTATGCTCATTTATGTAAAGAAATTTCCCTAAAAACAGGACTACAGAACAATTACCTAATACAAGTTTGTATTTTAATCTTACTGACCCCATGCATTCTATTTAAAAACCCCTATGATTTTTCTCTAAGGTCACAGGAAAAACAGGAAGGAACAGAAGAGAAAATTTCCAAGATTTTGAATTAATCCTACAACCAACACATTCTTAAGGTTTATTTAGTGAAATTTGTTAGAAAGTTATAGTTTATATAATTATAGATTATAATCCATACTGAAGGTATTGCTTCTTCAATTTTCCCTAAGTACAGATACACTTACAATTGCACATTATATTATACCAACAGAGAACAGCATAATTTAAAAGAAAGATCATTAGGGATATGCTAAAGTAAAAGAATAATTTCCAACCATACAAAGTCATTTCTGAGTAATAGAGAATGATAAGAAAGTAGGCAAAGAAACAAATTTGGACTGGAAACTAAAAGATGAATTTATTAAATGGTAAAAGTAGTGAGCCTCAAAATTCAAGCTTTACTATTGGGGACTCTATATCCATAACCTAAGATGAACATAAAATGATTTATAACTTAAAGTTCATGTAGTTTAATCACATTAGGCAAATTGCATCAGGTGCCTCAAAACAATAGGTGGTGTTTTGGCTTTACATGGAAAGAAGAATAAATTAGCTGAAACAATTTTTCATGTAGTCCTAGGATTTGAGATACTTCTTTTATTTTCTTTAATTGAGTTCTGTCTCTTGTGAGTCCTGGGATTACAGGCATGTGCAACCAAGCCCAGCTGGAAACACATGTTTAAATCCATTCATTTTAAGTAAGGAATATCTATACAATGGGGATATTCATTAATCTAGACAATACATTTTTTAAAATCGCGTGTGCGCATGCGTGTGTGTGTGTGTGTATGTGTATGTGAGTGTGTGTGAGCATGCATGCCCGGCATGTGTGTGAAGGTCAGAGGACAACTTTGGGTGTCGGTCCTCAACTTTTAACTTATTTTGAGGCACAGTCTCTTGTTCATCTCACTGTATTTTCCTGCAACTTCTAATTCTCCTGTCTCTACCTCCTTTCTTGCATTGGGCTTGCTGGACACACACTATATTGTATTCAAGTTTTACATGAGTGCTGGGGATCCAAGCTTGAGTCCTCATGCTTGTGTGGCAAGGGCTTTATCCAGTCAGCCCCAAGAACAGAAATTTGTAAGGATGAGCTCTCCAAGAAACAGCCTACTTTTGGACAAGATGGCAGAAGTAGGGCTGCTGGATTAGTTTTAGGGCCTGATCTTAAACCACAACAAAGAGCAGAGTTCTAGATTTCCAAGGCCCTCTCAACAAACAGCACACAAGCCACGAGCTACTTTGGGAGGCAGCCAGTGGTCTGTCCTTGTGCGCATGGAGGAGTGGATCTGGGATTCTCCTGGGGTGCAGGTCCTGGTTCAGTGACAAAGTGCGGTTGTGGTGGTTTGATTCAGGTGTCCCCCATAAACTTAGGTATTCTGAATGCTAGTCTCCCCAGCTGATGGCAATCGGAAATTAAAGCCTCCTGGAGGCAGAGTATTGTTGGGGTGGGCTTATGGGTGTTAAAGCCAGCTCCCCCTTGCCAGTGTTTGGCACACTGTTCTGTTGCTATGGTCCACCTTCTGTTGGCCAGGGAGTGATGTCCATCCTCTGCTCATATCATCGTTTTCCCTACCATCATGGCGCTTCCCCCTCGAGCCTATAAGCCAAAATAAACCTCTTTTTTTTCCCACAAGCTGCTCTTGGTGATTTCTACCAGCAATGCCAACCTGACTGCAACAGCAATCTAGGAAGCTGTCCCACTCTGGCTGGCTTTCTTTCCAGCTGCTTGCCCTGTCAAATCTCAGTAGCTACAGGCTGGCATCTATGCTTTGGACAAGCCTCCCATGAAAGAATTAAATGTGTGATTTTCAAACTAGTAGAGGAGAACACATAAACAAGTAAAGGGTGGAAATTGCAAAGAAACAAAACATGGAGAACAAAATACATGTGTGTGTCTTGCCCTTACGTACATATATAGATGGTACATATAAATCCAACTTAAACAGGAATTCAGTCACATAAAAAACCAATTTTACCAATTAGAGAATTTCAGATTATATTTTTAAGTCTGGCTACTTTTTTGACGGGAGAGAAACATTAAACACAGTTACATAGGAAGGTTTCAAGGAACAAAAATGCCACATCAGATCATTACTAACTAACTAGGGTTGGCATAGCAATATTAACATAATGCTAAATACATCACCAACTAAAAGCATCACTGAGAAAGAGATCAGTACATAAATAACACAAGAAATAACCTTGGACCTTGTTTCTGTAGGGCTATGGATCAAGCCTAGGGCTTCATGAATGTAGGGAAGTGTTCCACCACAGATCTATACCCCCAGCTCCCAGTCATAAACCATTTGTATCAAATAACCTAGCAACAGAAATAAAGATATGCTAAAACTAGGGTTTAGGCAAAAGCCTGTTTTCATTGTGTACTTTGGTCTTTTCGAAGGTCAAATCAAGAAATGTATTTTCTTGCTCATAACATAATATGAAAATAGATACATGCCAGTTAGATTTTTTAATATATGATTATTCAATTTTACTATCAGATATATGATGAACACATTTACACATACTCAATGGATGAAATAAATCCTTATTACCTGATGTGTAATAAAGGTCCTTTATATACACTCAATGGCTTTTTGAAAGCTTTTGTCTTTGAATCCACTTTTTCATTCTCATCTGATTTGGAAGTAGACTCAGTTGGGGTAATCTGAAGATAAGAAAAAATAAGAAAGAAAAAGGTAAAGATAGCAGGGTGTTCCGGCACATACCTTTAATCCAAGGACTCGGGAGGCAGAGGTAGGAGGATTGCCATGAGTTGGAGGCCACTCTGAGACTACAGAGTGAGTTCCAGGTCATCTTGGGCTAGAATGAGACCCTACCTCGAAAAAAAAAAAAAAAAAAAAAAAAAAAAAAAAAAAAAAAAAAAGGTAAAGATACTTTAGTTTCATTCCAATAGCTGGACAGGCCATTAGGCCAACAAATAAACATTTTGATTGATTCCAACTTATACTTTTTATACAGGCTTATTGTGTTTAAGTAATGTATATAACAAATATTTTTAATATGACCAAACATATACATGTCCCTAGTATGCATAGGAAATTCTTGAAAATATAATTTGTTATTTCCCTTAAGAGTCCTTAAATTTAACAAAAAGAGCCCTATAATTTGTTCTAGATTCTCACATGTTTATCTTCTAAGCCCCTGAAAATTTACAAAAAAATTGTGACAACTAAGAGCTAGTTAAAATGAGATAAAGAGGAACGTGATCAAAGTATAATTTTAAATGAATCGTTTTTATCTTAGACAAATACAATAGTTTTGGAAAAACAACTCATTCCAGATAAGTTTTGTCAACTTTTAGAAAGAGCAGGGAACATAGCCCTTTTTATACTGAATAGTGATATTGGCCACTTCATCTCATTCTTCCACTCTCTTTTTACATACAACAATGTGGAAGGGCAGTAAGTTAACTGAATTATCCAAAATCATTAGTGGTATAACTGGGTCTGAACCACAGTATTTTTTCCTTTCAGTGCTGAGGACTCAGCCTAGGGTCTCGTGTATACTAGGCAAGTGCTCTACCACTGAGCTCCATCCTCAGCCTTAGACCAAAGCTTTTGATTCAGTTTCATTTTACTGATAAAATTACCTTTCTCACAACAGGTGTTTGCTCCTCATTAGAAACTCTTTCCAAGGCTTCTTTACCATCAGTTTCTATATCCTCTTTACTTGAGGTTTCATCCTCACTGGTAATAGGCCCATTTTCACACAAGGGTGTCTGGAAGTCATCATCTACCAGGGGTGGATAGCTATACTTGAAAGGATCCTAAAAGAAAAGAGCTTTATATTGGCCTGCTGATAAGTATGTAGAGAAATAATTCTCTTAGAATGGATAAAACATTACTTTAATCAAGAAAATTCGCTTAAATATATAGTTAAATTTAAAGTACAAGATGCATCTTAAATCAGAAATAAAGAGTAGTGAATAGAGACAATTATGAGATATTTACCTAAGAAAAATCAAGTTAGAACTTTGACTTATTTTATACATCCAAAAACCATATATATACACACATATGTGATGGTTTGATTCAGGTGTCCCTCATAAACTTAGGTATTCGGAATGCTAGTCTCCCCAGATGATGGCAATTACAAATTAAAGCCTCCTGGAGGCTTCTGGGTGTTATAGTTTCCCCATGCCAGTGTTTGGCATCTTTTCCTGTTGCTATTGTGCCCCTGATGTTGGTCAGGAGGTGATGTCCACCCTCTGCTCATGCTATCATTTTCCCCTGCCATTATCGAGCTTCACCTCAAGTCTGTAAGCCAAAATAAACCTTTTTTTTTTTTTTGTTACCACAAGGTGCTCTTCATTGGGTGATTTCTGCCAGCAATGTGAACCTGACTGCAACAACGTGTGTGTGTGTGTGTGTGTGTAACTACTTTTTTAAACCATAAAAGTATAGTAACAAAGCAGAATAGGCTTAAAAACCAACCAAACAAACAAACAAAAAAACATAAGTGGGGGATGGAGAGATGGCTTAGTGGTTAAGGCGCCTGCCTGCTAAGCCTAAGAATTCCCATTCAATTCTCCAGGTCCCACAGTTTAGCCAGATGCAGTGACACAAGGGCACAATGCCGCACTTTCCTACAAGGGGGCACACACATCTGGAGTTCATTCACAGTGGCAGAGAGGCTGCTGGTGTGCCCATTCTCTATCTGTCTCTCTCTCTAACTCTCTCCAAAAAAAAAAAGTGGGGGAGGTCTTTCTGTACAAAGCACAAATTCTGGAAAGTTCAGTAATCTTGATCTTTGGTTAGCAATTAGCTCAGAGGCAGAGCACTTGCCTTCACAGGCCAGAACTGGAAAACAAAACAAAAGAAATCTCAGTTAACCAACCAATAAAAGACCTACAAAACACCACCACCCTCACCACCCAAATGCAGAAAGAACTTGGCATGAGGAGGCATGCCTATAATCTCAGCAGTATGGAGGTTAAATCAGGAGGATTGGGAGTTTGAGGCAAGCTTGGTCTAGATAATAAGACTCTCTTAAAAACACACACAACCCATCACAACAACAACAAAAACAACAAATAGACAAGCAAACAAACTCAAAACTAATCAAGCAAGAAAGCAAACAAATCATATATGAAGGGCTATTTTTGCTTGTTTTAAAAAGGCCACAACTGGGGCTGGAGAGATGGCTTACTGGTTAAGGCACTTCCTGCGAAGCCTAAGAACTTATGTTTGAATCTCCAGGTCCCACATAAGCACACAGTGATGCAAGCACACAATGTTACCCACGTGCACAAGTTGGTGCACGTGTCTGGAGTTTGTTCACAGTGCCTGAAGTCCATGGTGCACCTCTCTGCTTCTTTCTCTCTCTCAAAAATAAATTTCAAAAAGGCCACAACTGGAACAATATGTGCCACACGCATAAAGAAACAGAGGATGGTTTTTGTTAATATAAACAGATCAAGAAGAAAAAGGAATAACAAATCTATCAGAACAAAGGATAAAAAAGTGACAGTTCACAAGGAAGAAGGAAGACTGTCTTTTAAATCATGAAAACAATGATCAATATCACTTATTATAAAAGAAATACAAATGGAGTAGACAACCTCAGGTCGCTGAGACGAACCTCCAGATCAGGCACACTTATGGAGGAAGGAATATTTATTGAAGCTTAAAGATCTGGGAGAAGTTCCATAATGCAGAAGAAGCTGGCCTGCTTTCTTTCATAGGTCCAAGCAGAGAGAGAAAAGCCACAAGCCAAAAGGCAACCCACACAGCATTCAGGAAGCCCAGGGGAAACTAGGCACTTTGCATATCTTTAGATTGGAATGTCAAATCCATCACCACACCTTAGGGCTGGAACCCAAGATCCACCCAGTCACACCTCCTCCACCCAGGTAGCTGGAAATCCAAGAATTTTTAAATTCTTTTTCTTATTTGCAAGAATGTTTATTCAGATCTTTAGCCCACTTTAAAAAATTGTCTGTGTGTATGTGTATGGTGTGTGTGTGTATAGGCATATACCCTGGCACATGTGTGAAGATCAGAGTACAACCTCACAGTGTTTTTTCTCTTTCACCTTTTTTTTTTAGACAGAATCTGCTTCTAGCTGGCCTATAATCTTCCAGATTCTCTGGGCTCCACCTCCTATTGCCATAGATGTATTAGGATTGCAGCTGCATGTACCATTTTGCTTCCATCTGTATGTGGGCACTGGGGAATCAGCCTCAGGCCAGCAAGCTTGCTAAAAAGCACTTTTAACTGATAAGCTATCTCCCTAGCCTTCTTTTTCTATTGACAATTTCTATACTACAGAAAATAAATCATGATATTTCCCTCCCCTCCCCCATCCCCCTTCAGAACTCCACTCTCCATCATATCCCCTCCCTCTCTCCTTCCAGTGAGTTGTTGGCCATGGAGGTCCCTGTTGCCTCCAAAACATTACAAGCTACCTCCAAAGCCCTTGGTTGACCTTGAGAAACAGATGGTAATACCCTACTGCTGAAGACTTCACTTGCCTAAGTGGCAAGGTCTCTGAGAAATCAAGCTGGTGCTGAGCAGAAAACCTTCTCTCTGTAGACCAGCCAACTGAAAGCTGGAAAAAGCTGCACTGCATGCAGACTTATGGGAGACAGATGTTATCAGCTGTGAAAACATTGGACACTGGAAACCTCAAGTTTTGCCAGATAGGCCAAATGACTGAATGGGTGCAATAGTGGCATGTCTGCTCTGGGGGAATCCAACTGCTCTCTAATTGGATTGAAGCCTTGCTCTATGGGAGGGAATACATGCCTGGTACTGAAAAACCTAATCAAAAGCCTATGGCAGGGGAGGTCATGAGCCTTAGGGGTATAAAGCCTGCTCTTGTCTGGCTAAATGTATATATTATTCCCATCAAACTGCCCTGAAAGCACTACACTTAATGCTCATATTCACATATTAATGCTACTCTCACTTCTGGTTAGAGAAGCTTCTCTTTTCAGATGGCAATGACCACTGGGATGACCCAAAAGGCAACATAGTGCTGAGCAGCAGGGACGGAGGAGTGTCCAGCACTGAAACATCTCTGTCACACCCTCCAAAGCTCAGGGTCCATTGTAGAAGAGGGGGCGGAAAGAACATAAGAGCCAAAGGAAAGGTACCACTTCTTACAATGCAACTGTCCAGACAGAAATTGGCCTCCACATCCATGACCTTGCAGTGCCTAGCAATACCTTCACAAGACCCTCGTAATAGAAGAAAAAGGTGATGACATCAAATTAAAAGAGAGACTAATAGAGAGAGGGAGGGGATACGATGGAGATTGGAGTTCTAAGAAGTTTTAATAAAACTGAATTTGTTGGGGGAACATCATTTAAACTACCACACAAATTAAAGTCACAATAAAATATTCTTCACTTGAGACTAGCAATGATTATAAAAATGAAAATACGTGATATTGGCAAGGACGTACTTCACAAGTTTTTACACTTTACTGGGAAATTGGCAGAGGGAATTTGACAATGTACCTATTGATCTAAGAACTTTATCCTACATAGGTATTTGCTACATTAACTTATGTACTGATTTCTTTATAAGAATATTCACTGTTGCAATATTAAAAAGTAACAGAAAAATATCAGTTCCTTTTTTATATAAATATATATTTTTTATTTATATTATTCTGATTTTACATTCATAGTATTGGTTACATTGTCCTCCTCCCTGTCCTCCCACTTTCTAAAGACAACTGATTATGCTACAAAATAGCAGTCCTATCACTATTTTGGACATAATATTCAAGATACATATCATTAACAGGTTACAGGTGGAAATAAAATAACCTTTCTACATGAAAATATAAAAGTCACTTTTATCAAATGCTGGGTACAACACTTGCCTAGCACGAATGAGGACTTGATCCTCTAAACAACAAAACAACAACAATAAAAAATGAAACAAAAAACAACTTTACGAAACCTTGATGGCGTATGCTTAATGATATCTTTTAAATTAAAGACTGAATAGCATAAAAAAGGAAATTCAGTAACTTATATTGCAAATTAGATAGTACTCTGCAGCCATACTCAAATGAAAGCTTATCAAACAGGCTGTTGTTAAGAAAAAAAAATATGCAAGATATAGAATAGTGTACAAATACACTACCTATTTCAAAGAGCTGGTCAGGAGAAAAGAAATATATATATATATATATATACACACATACACTATACATACATACATACATCTATATATCTATTTACTTATACTTACTTCCTTCTATATGCAATATACATTAATTAAAAAATGTAAGTGTGGAAGGTAACTGGTTGCGGAAAGAATAGGAGACATTTAATTGAGGACTTGTTTCTGAAAATACTCAATCCTCTTTTGCTTAGACCCATGTAAATGTATTAACTATTCAAACAACAAAAATTTACTAAATTTGACACATAAATGAACAATATCTACACTGCTACTTCCTACTTTGCTCTTCCATACTCCTTAAGGAAAGAATGCACTGTAATGAGCCATTATCCAGTGTTACTTACAAACAAGTCAAGGACTATACTCACAGTTCCTCCCATGTGAGGAGGCAGGTATTCTGCACTGACGTAGTCTTGGACTTCGTTTTTACTTGTAAACTTCAACAAACTCACTGCTTCTGGGCCAAGCCAACTTTTCACAATTTTGAAAGCAGCTGAGGAGAAAAACAATCATTTCATTAAATTCCTTTCACTGGCTTTATCACATAACCTACTATATGCATTAACTACATCTTCTGGAGTCAGTTTGGATTATAATCTGTGTGGCATGATACTTAAATACTCTCTAATTCTTGGAGATTTCATGGTGTGCATTTATATTCCATGAAGATTTAGGAAGAATACCCTCTCGGTCCATTGAGAAACTGAAAGGTTTTGACCTCTAACCACATCCATGATCTCAAGGAGGATTTCAAAGCATTGACTGGAACCATGTGGAGAATACACAATAGAGAAGAGCCTTTACTTTATGGTTCTGATAAACCCTCAATATGAAAAACCTTTTCAAAGGAGAAGCAGGAAGTGAGGGAAGTAGCCCTGCTCATTATGGGTGTGAGCCGGATCCAGACTTCCTTCCTAAAGCCAAACTTTGCCCTTTTCCCAGGCCTTGTAGTTTATATAACTATTATACAACACTGTTATTTGATAATTTTGTCTTGTGTCATGCCATTTTTTATTTACATTTATTTTAAACCTTATTTCTAATGTGACATTTGATACACATATCAAAAAAAGAACTTAAAACAGTGCTGTAATCACTGTGCAAAAATGATGACTGGAAACATGATCAGGAAATAAGAACAATATAAACAATAAATAGTAGATCAGATAATTACACTTTTACTTTAGCTCGCTATGATTTAAATTTTTGTTCATACCATATTTAAATCTTATTAATTTCAATTTGAAAAGCTTTGGAGTTGATATGGTTGAAGCTGTGCTTTTGGAATTAAGGGGAGTGCTAAATTTGATCTTTTTATACTAGCATTATTGAAATAATAATTCACAAACAATGCTAGCTGTGGCTTAACACAGACACCCTTTATCAGGCCAAGAAACTTCTTTTCTGTGTGGTGAAGAATCATCCTTGCTTAAAGAGATCTGGTCTTTGCCTCCAGTTTCTGGGAGGTAGTTACCTTCATGTTTGATGGACTATCTTTGACTGACTGGGGGGCCTTGGATTACATGGGAACAATGATTTAGTGTGGGGCCTCAGTATGGCAGAAACATCAACTTGTGATTTCAGGTAGGGGCTCTGGATCACAGAAGATTAGTAGGCTTCTGGGAAGACAGAGCGCTGGGATCAACGACAAGGACTGTTAAACATGTCTATAGAATAGAGGCCCAAGAAAAATCTCTGAACAGGCAGGCTTCAGTGAGTTTCTTTAGTTGGCAATTCTCCATGAGTGCTGCATACACTGATGCTGGCAGAGTGAAGCACCCATATTTGGTGCTTCCCTTGGCCAATTGTAATCTGAATCCTTTCTCTGCAATAAATGGCAACTGTTAGCCACAGAGCTTTCAGTGACTTCTAGCACTCCTTCTAGTGAATTGTCAGGCCCGGAGCAGTCTGAGAACTTCTTGAACTTGTAGATTATGTCAGCAGTGAGTGTGGTCTTGTACAGACTGCTATGGTTCTTCTAACTTCCTGTTCTTTTAAATCTTATCATTTTCTGTTCCTAGTTTTTTTTTAAGTGCTTGTATCATGAGAAGTTTCTAAGGTTTTTGTTAAATGTTTTTTTTTTTTCTTTTCTGTGTTTGAGACAATCATGAAGACTTTTCATTCTATTAATACAGGAGATTATATGGTATTTTGAACCAACTTTACATTCTTGAGATAAGACCCACTTCATCATGATATTAAATGCTTTTTAGACTTTTTTAAAAATTGGTTTTGCTAAATCTTTTAAAATATTTTATTTGAGAGAGTGAAGCAGAAATAGATAGATAGATAGATAGATAAGAGAGATAGAGAGATAGTGAGTGAGAGAGAGAATGGGTACACCAGGGCCTCTAGCCACTGCAAACAAATTTCAGATATATACGCCACTTGTGCATCTGGCTTATGTGGGTACTGGGGAATCGAACCTGGGTCCTTCAGCTTTGTAGGCAAGCGCCTTAACCACCAAGCCTTCTCTCCAGCCCTGGTTTTGCTTAATATTTGTTTTCTTGTTTTTGTAATGGTGAGGATGGAGCCCACGGCCTTGTACATGCTAAGGCAAGTGTTCTAGCACTGAGCAAAACTCCCAGACCTAGTATTTTGTGAGGACTGGTGCATCTATAGTCATAAGGGTTACAGTCTGTAGTTGTCTTTTCCTCTGATGTTTTGTATTAGAGTTACATTTGCTTACAAAATGAGTAGTGAAGTATTCCTTCCTCATCTGTTTCTTGCATCTGTTTATAAAGGATTAGGGTTAATTCTTTAACTATTTCACAGTATTTAAGTTAATTCACTGGTGGCTGGACTTTTCTCTTTGGGAAGTTGTTTGGTATACTACATCAATTTTGTTATATTTATATTCTGATTCTTCTTAAGTCAGTTTCAGTAATCTCTGTCTTGCCAAGAATTTTCCAGTTTCATCTAGGACTGACTAGGTGTAGCCAAATATTTGAGATTATAAAATGCCACTGTTATCCATAAATGTACTGGGACACATTCATAGCTATTCTGGTACATGTGTGGCCCATGAGCCACAGGCTGAGCACACATGAAGGTTACTCAATTTCATTACAAACAATTGCTCATAGTATTCCCTTATAATCTTTATTTCCATAAAGGCAGTGGTGATGTTTGCGATTTAATTCCACATTTTAGCAAGTTGTTGTGTTTTGTCTTGTCCGCTAAGTGAGAGGGTTGTCAATCATGGTGAGCTGTAGAAAGAATTGTTTGTTAATATTCTCTATTCCTTTTGTAAGCACCAATGAAAATGCACACTTTGAGAATCACATTAATTACATTTGATCCCACTCGGTGTAAAATCTTTCTTAATAGCTTTGTTCAAACAAATCTTGCCCATGAATATGACTGTTAAAGGACCATATGACTATAGTGATTTGGGATGACTCGCAGATACATCTCCCCTTGTTCAATTCTTGAACCCTTTGAGATAGCACACCATTACCTGTATTCTGTAATATACTCTATCTGGGGGTGACTGAGGGAGGCTTCTGAAGGGTTGAATATCTTGATACTGTTTTCAGAAAAGTCTAGTCAGGCCTTCAGGTGTGTGGGTATAGAAATGCAGTTCTATTTGCTTAAGAACAACCTTTGAGTATTCTGGCTCCAGCCTCCTAAAGTGCACACCAAGCACAATACATTTTCTTAAACACTTGTAGGAACATGAATAAACAGGTCAAGTAAGCCAAAGGAGAATCAAATGTCTTAGGAAAATGCAAATCACATACTCACCATTCATTATCCAAGGCATATCAAAGATCACTATTTTGGCTGAAAAAGAAAAAAGAAAAATAATGAATATCATTTAGTACCTCTCTAGCAATATCTCTTATACTTGACCTAGAAAAAAACAAGTCAAAATTAAGTTGGGTGACCAAGTCTAATTCAGGGAAGTCAACTAACATCCCACAATGGGCAGAGGATGTTCTGGGAAGATGATACATAGGAAATCAATAATGTACTGTCACTGCCCTTTAGCAAACATCCTATTCATTCATTCACTCATACATTCATTCATACATTGCTTGCCTAGAAGTACTAAAGAAAACAGTTAAGTTAGTACTGGGGTTTCTAGCTTTGGTATGCCATTATATGTGTTGAAAGCAACTGAACCTTAAAAACATTTCCATGCCTACTTTATAATTTCAATTATAATTTTCTGGATATTACACTGTTAAAGTCATATGGCTATCTCCTCCCCTTTTAATAAACCACTTTAAGAAGCAGAAACTGTTTCTTCTTTAAAAAAATATTATGCACTTCAGGAAATCAACAATTCCAAACTATAAAGACCTATTATTTACATACTGAGCTGAAGATATAAACAGCCCTATCAACAATTGTGAGAAAGAACTGGAAACCACAAAGGGGATTTTTGATATTCAACTTATTCTTCTATTTCAGATGAATCAATATGCAATTTCATTCTCTGAGCAGTGAACCTCCTAGAATGGTATATTAAACTAGGATAAGCTAAGCACACACAAAGAGTATGGCATCACAAGAGGTATCCTGGTACTTAATATTCTGGTCTTTAGCTGGGATATGTTTAAGATATAACACTTATATTTTATGACAAATTTGAAGAATAATCAATGTAAGAGTCCACAACATTTATTATCTGAAAAACTATATTATGTTGGTAGAAGACACAAAATTTCTGAATGCAACTGAAATGAACAGCATTCCAGTTCTGCTTGTATGAAGTCATGAATTTATTAATAGTTCTTTCAAGATAATCTTGGACATATATGATAAAGTAATAATTATATTCTTTCTAAATGACTCATCACAAATTCTAAGGAGATATTTCAATGAACAAATGCTTTAGAAATCTGGAATATTTTATAAAGAAATAATATATTACATCTCTGTGGTTCATCATAAACTCCTCTAGATAGTTCAATTAAGCATTTAAGTTTTACTTTGTCCACAAGAAAAACAATTTAATATCACAGAGTAGTAAATCTAAGATCCACTGACTGGCACAGCTCAGCAAGGCTTAATGAATTGGGGTACATGCCAGACACAAAAGGAGCAGTACATTTTACATGTTCCCCAAACTAGACAGGGCTGGCCATTCTTTTTATAAAGAACTCTAACAGGCACTCTGTCTGAAGAGATTACAGTGCTAAATATGGCACTGACTTTTGATATCTGTTTATACTTCTGGTCTGTTCCTTGCTTCACCTTAACAATAATATGAAAACATGCCAAAATAAGATGAAACTTGTACTTTAGTGTCACCAGAGTCACAAATCCCCAAAGACTCTAAATTGTGGTATTCACCAGGAATAAAATTGGCAGCTCTGTGAATTTCCATTTTCTCTGATGTCCTGTTGCTTCTTCTGTCTTTTCACTTTTAGCATCCTGGAGTTAAATATATTTGACTGTTTAAATGGGTTGGCAGCTTGTTTTCCTTGTGAGAAACCATTATATAAATGGTTTCAACAGATGAAAAATGAGCATATGAGGTTTAGGAGTTCATCACTCAGATAATTAATGAGAGTTACAATTAAAAACAAACAAAACAGGGCTGAGGATATTAGCTAACACTTGCCCAGCCTGTAAAGGGCCAAGTTCAATCTCCAGTACCATAAAAACAGTATCACCACCACCCATTATAAAACCCTTTCAATGCCAGATTCAAATGTAGTACATTCTAGTTAAGTTCTTAATGACAATGATTTTTGAACAGTAATTAGTAACACACTGTACTTTATATATCAATATTATTAGTGTATTTGTCCTTTATCAATGTAGCTTATTTGTTCTTGCACTCAGGAAGTTCTAAGGAATAAACATTATTTGAAATGAATTTATAAATTGAAAGATCAGTACAAATGGGCTAATCTTGTAAATGTGTGTCTGCATGCACCTGTGTGGATTACAGGACATTATTTTAGAACTTCAATTAACTCTGAAGGAGAGCGACTACTTCTAAAAATTTTCTATGTACCTATCATGATATGCACGTACATGTTTGTCTATGAATACATTTAAAGCTCTTCATCAGAAAACAATGCTTCAGGTATGACAGTCTATCAAATAAGGCTCTATAGTTTTCAGACATTGTCTACAGTTCAACATAGTATATTATTATAAAGCAATAAGTTACTTACAGAGGTATTTAGGGTAATAAACCTTAAAGCAGTTGATGATAAAGCGTACAAAGTCCATATCCTAAAATAAAGATTAAATCTTTAATACTGTCCACATTAGAGATTGTTAAATTACACATTTCTAAGAGTGATAAACTATTAAATAAAATTGAGACAACTATTATAATTCTTCAAAACAAGCTCATATATAAATATTTACATTCCCAAGGATTAAAGTTTTAGCTTATTAATGTAGGAGGGGCCTTAATATTGAGTTGAAGAAATCAAGAGAATTAGTGGTATGTTGAAATCATTCATGTTATCTCAAACTAGATATACACTTCAAGTTACTAAGGCAACAGCACATAAAATGGATATAAAATCAATCCCCACAGAGAAATTCTATAAATCTATTGACCTAAAGAATTATTAAAACAAAAATACAAACATTTATAACCTGACTACTTAGAATAATAACATACCCACATATATATATATATATATATATTACAAATTCTGGGAAGGTATTCGCTTTCTAAATCTGTTTTTCCTCTTAAGAGCTACTATCAAATAGATTGCATTTGTTTTTTCCACAACAGTAAAACAGACCTTACTGACTTTGTTCTAATGTACTTCATTTCTGGTATTTTCCTTTCTTATTTAGGGGCCTCAAATTAGCTTTTTGTTTTATAATCAAGTGTTGTTCATTTACTCCAACTTTGTGAGACTTTATAAACAGCTGTCTGGTTAGTTCTACTGCTTTGATCACAAAAAGAAATCACTGAAGCTATCATTCACATTTCATTTCATATTACTCCATAGTCACAGGTTGATTCACTAATCTTTCTCACCCAAATTATAAACACTGCAGAGTGAAAGACCTAAAGCAAGCAACCTGAAATCCATCACCATTACCTAAAGGCAGGCTGTTCTAAACACTACTATCTAATAGTCATTCTGAACATGTGAGTTGCAACTTTTTTACATGTAATATGCTGAAAGTAAGCATCTTTAAACACCTTTATTGTTTATTAAGGGGTAATCCCTAGTATATACTAGGCTAGAGAGATGGCTTGTGTGGTAAGGCACTTGCCTGCAAAGCCTCAGGTCCCAGGTTCGACTCTCCAGAACCCATGTAAGCCAAACATACAAGGTGACGCATATGCACAAGGCCACACATGTGCACAAGGTGGTATACATGTCTGGAGTTCGACTGCAGTGGCTAGAGGCCTTGGCACACCAATTCTCTTTCTCTCTCACTCCCTCACTTGTTCACTCTAGCTCTCATAAAAAAAAATGGTTGCTTAGTTTATAATCTGTGACTGCGCTAAGACTTTTCCCAGTCTTTACCTAACAGCCTTGCAACCATTGTTTATTTAATTGAATATTGTTATTCATAAATACTTGAGTTACTGCTAATTCAGGTGGATTTGACAGTGTTTGTCTACCAGTGGATACTACCTAACACAGAACCACAATTGCTCTGCATTCTATAAGGTTGTTATTGAGGATGTTATTATCTTGTAAAACATATGTCCTTTGAGGACCCATGAATAAACTTTTTCTCTAGTTCAACTATCAGGAATGGATACACTGCTCCTAAAATGCTGGTTTAACTTCTACCTGTTGTCCAGTTTTAAATGAGTCCATTTGTTTCAGCCAGGCAGCTAAAGGACTGGAGCCAACCTGGTAGTCCCACTCTGACAAAAAGATTTCCTTATATTTTCCTCTGTCTACATCCTTAGAGCTGACTTAAATCCTTTGTGAATCATGAGAAGGTCATGTATGAAAATCAATTATCCAATACAGATTCAAGTACTTTATGGCATCAATCATAGCTGATATTTAGTAATGCAAATAGACTTTATTTACAAATTAATAGTAGTTTGAAAAAAAATCAGATAGCTCCCACCAATTTCCTGCCCCTCTACTAGGTAACAAAAAATATGACATTCACTTTTCATGGCTGTGGGTTAACAAATCATTAATGAAATGAAAATGGAATGATGTTTTATTTTTATGAAAGATTTGCTTATCTGGGTGATTTTAATTTTGAATGTAAAAAGATTCTCTAGCCTGTTATTTGTTTAAATCTAAGGCTTCTTCTCTTGGGTTATATATCACCATATTACAGTCATATATTTCTTTTCATTTCAAAAAGGTATTCTGTGATAATATCATTATCAATTCCTTAAAAGTACCATCTTACACAGCTACATATAAATTTGTCAATTAGGTATTTCACCATGTTGGACATTTATACCTTTTCTAAATTTATACTATTATTTTAAAATATTTTTATTTATTTATGAAAGAGAAAGAGAAAGGGTGGGTAGGGCAGGGTCTGTTGCTATTGTAAATGAACTCCAGGCCCATGTGCACTTGCTGCGCCTGGCCTTACGTGGGTACTGGGGAATTGAACCCAAGCTGTTAGGTTTTACAAGAAAGCACCTGCAACCACTGAACCATCTATCCAGCTGCATTTTTTACTATTCTTATGAACATAGTCTCACAATGCTGCCCAGGCTGGCCTTGAACTCCTGAGTTGTAATTATCCTTCTACTTCAGCTTCCTGAGTAGCTGGGACTATAGGGTTAACCAATTGGTTAACCATGTTTTAATCTTGGCAAAATGACTTGAAGAAAACTGTTTTCCAAAGCCAAACAAATCAAATGCATCCAAATAGGGTTAGGGAAAAGTGCCCAGCAAATCCATAATGTACTGAATGTGTAGAATTCATGTGAACAACTTGCAACTGTAAAACATGACATAAAATGCAGTCATAGAGATCATACATGTGTTTATTCAATATTTACTCACTGTGTTCCTCTGTGCTAGCCATGGTTGTGTAGGATATTGGTGATGGTAGAAAAGTTCACTGTTACCACATCAACACATGCCCTTGCCAGTCTCACCTCTCCATCCAATGTATCAGACAGGGAACATTTCTAGGAAACCTAATGTCACTGCCAAATCCTGAAGCAAATTTCATTCTCTGCAAACCCTATTCCATGTTTGCCTTCATTCATAATGCAAGGGGAAAAAGTAATCCTCCTGCATTCAGTTAGCTCCACTATACAGTGGTATTTGGTTGGCAAAGAAGACAGGAAAGACAGGATAAACAATGGCTTAGGATCAATGAGGAATGCTTACTATGCTATTTAATCCAGTTTCTGACAGGTCAAACATCACTGTTAGAGGTTTCCCATTTTCTCTCTTAGCATAACGCTCCAACCAGAATGCTATGAGCTTCTTTTTGTCCAGTATAGTTTTCTGGTCTTTTATGTGATACTTCACCCTGATCCAGACTTTAAGCAGAACAAAAGATAAAAAAAGTAAACATCAGATTTATCACATTTTCATATTGTTTTTATATACAATCTTTCCCTTGATATGCTTCTTCATTTATAATTCATTTTGTTTCACAAAATAAAAATATGTCTTCCTTCTTTTAAATGAGAAATAGCTGCACTTGGGACCTCTAAATAAAAGAACAGCAAAGAGGTAAACTACTTTCCCTTCCTTTAGGAAATAAACTTGCCTTTTAAGTAAGGGGGAAAATTCAGGGGAATAAATTGCTTGGTAATAAGCTACAGGTGCTCTTCACTGTGTTTAAAAGAAAGCCAATGATTCCGAGAGAGCCCAGGAGAGGCAGGAGGGATGTGCAGGAGGGCACTAGGCAGGGGAGGGAAGTATGTAAATGGTGACATGGTTACAACAAGCACAAAATGGGATGAGTGGTGAGAGGAGGTGATGAAGAATAGAGACAAGAGCTGTGGAACATGCATGAAGTAGGAGGCACCAGGGTGTCCAACCATTTAAAATTGTGACATGATATTGTCATCTACAAAAAGGGCCCCATTACTACCTATCCTTGGAAGCACATGGACCCTGGGCCACAGGCTACACTCACCCACCAGCTAAGGCACTGTAGTTTTCCTACTTCAAAATACTGTTTAGGCAGAAGCATAGAAGGTAGGTTCAAGAGGCAAGGAAGGAAACCTAATAGAGCATGATCTGGGAAGGGACTGAGAACAAGGGGCCAGGACTGAACTGATCAAGTGGCTGGTGAAGATGGGAAAGAGGCCAAAGCAATGTTAAACTAGAAGAGCCAAAGAGTGGGCTGGAGCTGGGCAATACAGAAACAGGGCAAGTAGCAAGACAGATACATGAGCCTCAAGACCCATTGAAGGCAGCTGACAGTCAAGTGGTGGTGGGTAGGTGGGATGTGGTTGTGGCCTGGGGACTGCATGGGATTCCCCACTGAAATGCCTGAGTTTGAGAAAACCCAAGGGGATAGTATCAGCTACTCAGTACAGGAAGCCAAGCAAGGCAGGTTTAGGGGGCAAACCACAGAGGAGATATAAGAAAAAGCTTGAAAAGGAGGGGATGGAAATTAAGAAGAAAATGAAGAGTACTATCAAAATACAGTACAGATCATGAGCTAAAGAAAAAGCAAGAAAGATGGGCAAAGGGCAAACAGCAAAGGTTTTATACCTGTGGTATTAAACTAAGCTGGATTTGGCGAAAGTGGGAGGTAGACCAAGGGGGGCATCTGAACAACACAGATCACTGTTCCTCCAGTTTATATATAATATATTTATATTTCATGAAACGCTAATGGGAGAAGACTATAGGAGGTTTAAAAGTCCATTTAATGACTAGCAAAAAGATTCTCCAAAAAAAAAAAAATACATGGTAGAGTGTTAAAAAGAAGAAAGGACTCAGACTGAATTGACTTCGGTGATATTATAGGATACAGCATTTGTGCTTACTGCCTATTTCATTTCAATGCAAATTCTGCCCAAGTACTAAGTATCTGACATGGATCTGGATGGCCCTGTATATGTAATTGCAGACCACTTGCTATGTGTATATATGGAGAGTTGTTTACATTATTAATTCAACGCAGAGACCTACACTTCAAAGTCTTGAAAAGCCAGTGTAGAAATTCAATATACTTACATAATTTGTTACCTTCTTTGTCATAACCATGGAGATAAATACCACCAATTTCTAATAACCATCTGGGAATGCAGGATTCATTAAGGTCTAAAAAGTGATAAATTCTGATCAGTAATGGTAATTTAAGGCCCTAAATATAAAACTATGTAAAGGGAATGTTTATAGTAGTTCTGATAAAACTGATTCAAATTTGAGCAAGATACAACTATTTAAATGTTTAATAAAATACAACTTATTCAACTATCTGGAAAGGGTCTTTAAAAATGATTTATTAACTGAGAGAAAGCGAGAAAGCAATTGAAAGAGGCGAAATATAATCATGTCATGGCCTCTTGCTGCTGCAAATGAACTCCAGATGCATGTGCCACTTTGTGCATCTGGCTTTACGTGAATACTGGGGAATCACACCCAGGCTGGCACGCTTTGCAAGCAAGCTCCTTTAATTGTTGAGCCATTTCCACAGCCCTTCAAAGAGTCTTTGACAATACAAAACACTGTTTCCTACTGAGGAAACTCACTGCACAACACTAACAGGTGACTGAAATGAAAAAAGAAACTACATTTTCATCAGTATCTCAGCCAGTATTTATACAGATCTCTTTGTAAGTTCAGGTCGTGTTTCACAGAGTGACTTGACTTGTACACACATAATCATTCTGATAATTTCAGGACAATAAATTAGGGGTTCGGTGGTAGGGAATATGTTTAGTACGTATGAAGTCCTGGATTCAATCCCCAACACATACACAAACACACAGAAAGAAAAGAAAAGGGAAAAGTCATCTTAATAAATAGTTAAACAAGGACTGGAGGGATGGTTGAGCAGTTAAGGCACTTGCTTGCAAAGCCTAAGGACCTGAGTTCGATTCCCCAGGACCCATATAAAGCCAGCTGCACAAGGTGGTGCATGCGTCTGAAGTTCGTTTGTTGTGCTCTCTGCCTGACTCACTCTCTTTCTTTCTCTCTCTCCAATAAATAAATAACATATTTAAAATAAATAAATAAATAGTCAAACAGCCTCAGAATTAGTGAAAGGAAAATTCACTATTGTTTTTCTAGAAAGATGGTATTTTTTCTACACAGTTTGATATTTAGTAGACTCTACATGTACCACAGGTGGAAAATACTTCCAGAAATATGCAAGATCTCTTAGCAGGGGGAACAAAGAACCCAGCCAATCTCTGAGGAGGTTGAGAACCAATATGGTAAGGCTCTTGTTTCATTCACCAGCAGTTCCCTGAGAATGTTCAAATATTTCTCTCTCCAACTCTTTATCATAGCTCTGCCACCTGTCACCAGAAACTAGCAATCTACACTAAAACACAAGGATTGTTGAGTTTAAAAAGTTCATTCTAGCTGGGTGTGGTGGCGCATGCCTTTAATCCCAGCACTCGGGAGGCAGAGGTAGGAGGATCACAGTGAGTTTGAGGCCACCCTGAGACTACAGAGTGAATTCCAGGTCAGCCTGAGCTAGAGTGAGACCCTACCTCAAAAAACCAAAAAAGAAAAAAAAAGTTTATTCGACACTTACATGATTTAGAAATTGCAATTTGTAATTTTTTGCTTGAATAGTGATTCTCTCTGTTGAAATTACTTACAGCATTTCTATTTCTAACCACTTCATTTCTTACATCTTAGATATTCTAATTCTTGTAGATTCCTTCTATAGGTATGAGGCCTAGGGGAGTATTGTAGATTTGATCTGTGGCTGTTTTGTATGAAATCTTCAGGCTAACTCGCTCCAGAGTTTCTAATCTCCAATGAGAGCCCTTCAGATCTAGTTGATACTGGCAGTTGTGTGGTTTTATTCTTATTAAATTATTAAGAGGAAACAGATCAGCAGGTAACCTTGCCTGTGAAGAGTTCTTCATATATTGAAGACCACTATAAAATCACTTTAAGATTAAAAAGTCCATTTAGAGGACAAATTTCAACCTGAAAATTAATAAGAGAAGGCTGCTATAGTTATCTTTGGGTATAAGCATAATTTTCTGGGATCCCCACTCACTTATAAAACACCCAGAAGCATAAGGAACTCATGGGCATCAACTGAGAAAGGCAGGAAAATGGCCTAATATTGAACATGTCATCTTGTGATAGGTGAAAAAAGTCAAGCCCAACACAGACTATGTGACTATGCTGTCAGTGAACAATGTGTCACTGTGCTCCTGGTGATTTGATTTTTTTTTTTTTACAAGTTATCCTACTTACAAGACTTTCTTATAAACTGTTCTATTATTGAGCCACTACAAATAATTATATTCTTGGGTTTATGACTGCCAAGAATATGTGAAAATATACAATTAGAGAAATGCAATAGGTGTACAGGTGTTATTACTCTGTCACGGTTACATTAAACAGCTTACCATTGACAGAAAATTCTTTCCTCCACTGAAAACTCTCATCAAGCATCTTCAACGTTTCATCTACAACATTATGTCTCCAAAATAAGTAACTTTCAACCCAGTTATCATCTTGTTGTAGCCGATCAATATCACGTGAATCATATTTATCTGATTTATCTAGGGAAAAAACAATAACAAATATCCAAGTCAGATTAATTCTGCAATGAAAAATAATCAAAATAAGTGCCAAAGGAGAATGAAGATTTGGAAGGATAAAGTTATCCTTTTGAGGAAGACACAGACATGTAATTCATAGGAAAATGAAATCTAAAGAACAGATGTGATTTCTAAGTGCGGGTAGAATAATGGAATCTAGACTGCAGATTTTTCTGTTGACATGGTATCTTCACAGTATGTTGTCCAGGTTAACACTGAACTCCTGAGGCTCAAGTGATTCTCTTGCCATTGTCCCTTGAGCAGCTGATACCACACATACATGCCACTGTGCCTGGTGGAAAGTGTCATTAAAAAAATAAACAGTGGGTTGTGGTGGTACATGCTTTTAGTCCTAGCACTCTAAAGGCTGAGGTAGGAGGATTGTTATGAGTCTGAGGTCACCCTGAGACTACACAGTGAAGTCCAGGTCAGCCTGGGCTACAGTGAGACCCTACCTCGGAAAAACCAAAATATATAAGTAAACAAACTAACAAACAAACAAAACTAGCTGAGTGTGCTGGTGCATACCTTTAATGCCAGCACTTGGGCAGCAGAGGTAGGAAGATCACTGTGAATTTGAAGCCAGCCTAGGCCAACAATGTGAGTTCCAGGTCAACTTGGGCTAGAGTGAGACCCTACCTCAAAAAAATAAAAATAAAAACAAATGCCAAATGGAAAACTGGACATATATAAAGTGTGTTAGCTAGGTTTTGTTTCTCTGACAAAACACCTAACAAAACTAAGGGAAGAAGGATTTTTTTTTTAAAGACCCAGGGAGGCTTCTTAACTCACAATCCTCCTGCCTCAAACTCTTGAAGTTGATGAAGGATTTATCATGGCTCACAATTTTGGAGGGTCCAATCCATGCTAGCCCACTATATTGTTTCTTGGCCTGTGGTAAGGCAGTGATTATGGAAGAATGGTACAGGAAAACAAAGCTGCTCAGTCCATGGCAGACAGGAAGGACAGGGACAAAGTATACTTTTGAAAGGCACATCCCCAGTTATCAACCTCCTCCAGCTAGGCCCCACTTCCTGAGGCCTTTCATCTATGATTAGTCCATTGATGAAGCTAGTGCCATCATAATAAAATCAATTTCTCAACAGTGGTGCCAGCTGGGAACCAAGACTTGAACACATAGCCTTGTAAGGAGCACGTCTATGACATGCAGTATTAGACTACTTACTATTTTCAGATACTGAGGCCAACATTTCCAATAGTTTTTTGGAATAATTTTTAAAAAGATTTTCTCATTTTCATTTGCATGCTGCATTTCTTCTAATATCTGCACAGGCCATCCCTCCTTGTATGCTGTTCTCACTATATTTTGTAACTGAATTCTTCTTGTCTCCATGCAATAATCTATATATTCAAACTGTACCATTTTGCAAAACTCTTTTCAGATACTCCCTCTTTCACAAAAATTTCCCTGTGACCAGAGGTAATTATCCTCCTGTAACCAGCAAGAGAAATTGACCTAAACTTTTCTTAAGGCACTCACCAAATTCTACCTTGAAGCTACTGCTATGCGCATCATGTTTCCCAAGCAGGAAGTCAAGGCCCAGAGTCTGTACACCCTAAGAATCCTCCAATGGAAATAATAGCAGTGCCAATGAAAGGACTTTCAATAAACATGTGTTGAAAGACTCTATTCTGTCTCAATTTTTTCTTCCTCAGCTATCCATATCCTCCCAAAGGCAAAAGCAAAAAGCTCCGGAAAGTTCCCTGGCTCTTTCATTTCCTTTTCTTTCACATGCATTTACTAGCCAAGTTTTATAGTGTCTACCTCCACTCCGTTTGCACTGCCCTTATTTCACAGCCTCTGAGATAATAGCTGAAAGGTCAAGAAAATATAAAGTGTATTCAGACAATTGTTCTCTGTGAGTCTCCATTTCCTCATCCTTTTGCTAGTTTAGAGACTCAGTATGAGGACCAGATGAAAAAGAATATATGAAAGCACTTCGAAATTTAAAACACTATAAAATAAGAGGCCATAAGTCACACATTTTTAGAATGCCACCTTGAATATAGGTTTAATATTCGGGATCTGTGGTTCTGTACTCCTTAAACCTTGGAACATATTTTTTAGCTCTGTTATTTGAAGATCCATTAGTATGCAAAGCACATGTCCCCCTTTAATTAGAAATGCCATTTGTAGGCCTAAGTTGATATAAAAGTCTTCTGTCCCCTGAAGATGGAAAATTTAACAAGTCACTGGACCAATAAGATATTTTCCTTGAAATTGCAAGATGACATCACACATTTCAAGAAAATGTCTGCTAAATATCCATGTCTGTATACTGATACTTATCAGTTTTTTTTTCCTCAGTAGAAATGGTGGCCAATGAAAAAAGTGAATTCAGCTAACCACTCAAACATGCTCAGCACATAGATGTGTGCCACATGTGCATCCCATTTTCTGATACAGAACATTAAAAGAACATATCTTCAAAGGTCAAGATTTCATACAATTTTCTGCATTATCAGGGACTTTGGAAAAAAACATTTAGTGTCTCTGTTGTTTTCATTGATAACAAAGAGTACAATGGCTACTTGCCTTGATTGGGGTCATGGAGTCAGCAGTTTCACCGACCATTGCTTCTGTATAATCAGTGCAAATGTCAACACAGTAAAAAAGGCAAATGGTGTCTTAGGATTTTTATGAAAATCAGTTTGACCTCATAAGCTTCTGGAAGAATCTTAGGTATCCTCTAGGGTCCCAGACTATACTGAAAAGTACTTATTTAAAAGAATTTTTGGCGAGTAATACAAATTTAGTAAATATTAGCAGTAATAAAGAAATAAAAACATTATTCTTAACACTATTACCACCATTGCTACTGCTCTCATTAGAGATAGTATAATAGGGATAGACAATGCCCATTTTTACTAAGAAATTTAAAGTACACTGTCCTTTGGTAGCATTAAAGGGTACAGATTCCTGAAATTAGGAAGTTCTACTTAAAATAATTATTGTTATTAATAGACATCTATTTACACAGGAAATGCTGGATTAACCATCTACCCTGAGACAAACAAAAAAGAAATCAGAGAAAGGCAAAGAGATAGGTGGAGATTGAGAGAGAAGTAGGAGAAAGGTACAAGTAGAAGGAGCAAAGAACAAGAGAACAGAGGGGAGAGGTGAAGGGAAGAAGATATGGAGAGACAGAAATGAGGAGAGGAGGAGAGCAAATGCAGACAGAAAACGTACAAAGAGAAAACAAAATGACATGATCATTCAGCATTTAGTGGCTTAGGACCACAGGGCCAAGAGGCCAGCAATTGTAATTATGGCAAAAGAAAAAAAAATCTGCTGCTTTCATACACAGCCCTCAGACAACCAAGTCCTTAAGGGACTGAAGTTTTTCAGAAAACCTGTAGTAAGTCCAGATGTGCTATGCTGTACATGGGTTCCCCCCTAAATTCACTGTGACTGTATTAAGATGTAGGGGCCTTTAAGAAATGATTAGAGCTGGGAGTGGTGGCACATGCCTTTAACCCCAGCACTTGGGAGGCAGAGGTAGGAAGATCACCCTGAGACTACCTAGTGAATTCCATTCCAGGTCAGCCTGGGCTAGAGTGAGACCCTATCTCAAAAAAAAAAAAAAAGATTAAGCTGTAAGGATTTTTCTTATTAATGGGAGTAAGGCTCTTGTAAGTGGCATCATGCAGTTAGCTCATTTGTCCTTACACGTTTTTCCATGTAAGGACTCAGCAAACAACAACAACAACAACAAAACCTTCACCAGGCAATGCTGGAGCCTTGACGTTGGATTTAACAGCTTCTCAGGATAATAACACAGAGTAAGATGTTACAAGCAGAAGCTAATGATATATATATTTAAAGGTCCCTGAACCCATAAAACACATACTCACACCTAAGACAGCATTTTAAAAGAATATCAATGATTAAAGTGTAGAAGTGAAAGATGGTTTAGTTTTATACAGAGATATAGATGTATGTATATATGCTCTCATAATAATTTGTCCTTTTTCTATCATCTTGTTTTGGACCACTGAAAACTCCATCAGAAATCAATATTACTCTCCAGTGGTGTGTTTTCTGTATGTGTGCATAGTATATGTAGTGTGGTTTTTTGTGTATGGGGAGGTGTGTGGTACATGTGTGCTGTATGCATGTGAGAGTGGATCTTCATGCAATACACATGTATGTGGAGGCCAAAGGAGAACGTTGGGTGTCTTCCTCTACCACTGGTCTGCATTGTTTCATTGAGAAGGAGTCTCTCATTGAAGCCTGAGCTGACAAGCAAGCCCCAGGAATTTTCTTGTCTCCATTCCCATGGAACTGGGTTACAGGTGTGTGTGGCCATACCTAGCTGTTTTCGTTGTTGCTGAGGATCAAACTCAGCCCCTCGTGCTTGACTGTCAAGCAATCTTACCTGCTAAGTAACCCAGCCCAACTTTTGGATTTTTAAGCCTCATCTCTGCATTTCTTACCAGTACTTCACTTCAATGGCCCCTTTGTTAGGGTTACTTTCTTAATAAACCATCAGTACAGTGATGGTTCACTGGCCCTATCAACTGTTTCTTCTCATACGTATCTTGAAAACATTCCAAGTTAAAAGATAAAGAGACTGTATTCCTACATGTAAACCAGAGACATTACTAATGCTGACATTAGAAACTGGGTTCTAAGGTGCAGTATCAAAATTTTCTGGTCATATTTAGGATATGGGACAGAATGATATAATCAGAAAACCCATGCATTATAATATTCAAAGCAGCAATTATGTAACATTAGATTTATGATTTCCCTCTTATGATTTCCTTCATGACTCCTGAGTATGAATTAGCTGTAAGTCCTAACAGGGTCTTGGAAGAGAGCACTAGATTGTATATGTGTCAAGAATAGAAGTCATCAGACCATAACAAAAGAATATTCCTGCAAGAGCATCCTTTGCTAGTTGGCTACAGCCTACCCTGAATCTCCACTCGCAAGGCTACTAGCAAGACTGAGTGGCATAAGAGATCTCTTATGACAGGATGAAGCCACTGGCCTATAGCACTGTTTCTCAAGTTTCAGTATGTATCAAAATCACAAAGCAGGGCCTGTTTAAACAGGAATAATTGGGTCAGATGCTTAGATGTTGAACTCTGGGTGAGATCCAAGAATTAGCATGCTAGTACAGGGACCACACCCTGAGAACTATTCTATCATAGTGGCTCATTTCTTGTAGTGAAGATTTTTAAAATCTGTTAGTTAAAATGCATGTATCTGCTTACACTTGTAGAAACTATTGCTAACAGTGGAATAACTTCTCCTGTCTGACTCTGAGGTTTCTAGAAACCATGCTTCATTTGTTTTCCTTTCCTCCTTCTTACTAGAGAGATGATGGTTATTTACTATTCGTTCCTAGTTTCATATTTCCATTCATTTGGAAGTTAAACATTTTACTTGTATCTTTTACTGGTTACACTCAAGTAGCTACAATGCATCACGATCCTTTTTCTGAACAACTGAAGCCTTACCTCCAATTTCTCTTCTTCCTATTATTGCTGTGAATGATTTTACTAGTTTGCATACCCATTCCTTTGCTTCTCATTGCTTTGAATTTACTTACTAATCAAGTGGTCTCCTAGCATACTTTATTAGCAATAAACAGCCAATCTTTATTTGGCTGAAACATTTTTCCTTCACTTTTGAGTAAATATTCTAAGTGGGCAGTAATTTCCATAATTCTTCCAGAAAATTAGTTCACTATTTCCTAGAATCCTTGTTACTGACAAGAAAACAAGTATCAGTATGAATTGTGTTCCTTTGTGGCCAGTCATTTCTCATCAGTGGTTAGATCTTTCTCTTTATTCTTCATCTTTTCAGTTTAACTATGATATTCTTTATGATAAATTTCTTTTTGATAATGCTGATTGTTTTGTCTTTAATGTGAGGAGCCAATGTCTTTTATGAAGGTTGAGTAATTGTTTACTGTGCCTTTATTTTTTTTTTGAACAGTGCTTTATTTGTCCTTCTGGAAGTTGTGCTAAATGTGTACAAGGTTTCTCATATCTTTATTTACTTCTACATTTTCATCCATTTTTGCCTCCAGTCATTTGGTAATAAAGTGCCTATATAAAACTTAAGTTTCTATAAGAAACTATCTTAGGTCAGCTGTAAATCCACAGCAGTATAATGAGGACAGATTTTGGCCAACTAGATAAAGTAACTAATATAAAAATGGTCTAGAGGTAGGAGGATTGCTGAGTACAAGTCCACCCTGAGACTACATAGAGAATTTCAGGTCAGCCTGGGCTAGAGCAGGACCCCACATCAAAAAAAAAGTTCTATCCATAAATGGGCAAATTGTGTCATCAACACAAATTCATCTGGTTATATATTTGAAGAAAACGTGACAGATTTATTTATTTTTATTGACAACTTCCTTAATTGTAGACAATATCCCATGGTACTTCCCTCCCTCCCCCCACTTTCCCCTTTGAAACTCCGCTCTCCATCATGTCCCCTCTCCCTCTCAATCAGTCTCTCTATTCATTTTGATGTCATCATCTTTTCCTCTTCTTATGATGGTCTTGTGCATTATGAAATGGTTACCAAAGGAAACAGTTGTTTAGAAATTTCTATGAGCTCTACTTAGTCCTCTAGAGATCTAGGTTATGGTTGCTTTGTTTTTGTCAGTGTTTCATGTAACGCTGGCTGGTTTCAAACTCACTATGTAACTGAGGCTGACCTTGAACTCCTGATCTTCCTGGCTTTTCTAGAGATTTTTATAAAGTCAGAGTTATTGTTTGAGATTACATTTTCAATAATGAACAAACAATTGTGTATTCTATTATACAGAGCACACAGCACAGCCTGAGATGTAACTTGGTGGTATAGAGCTCATCTAGCGTTTGTGAAGCCCTGGACTCTATCTCCAGTATGGTAACAAAGAGTACATTTCAGATTTGGTAAACAGACTGCTCTTCCTGGTCATGGTTTTCAAATGACTACAAAATGGCACTCTCACTAGAAATGACAAGATTCTAATAACAGATGGTTGTTAATTGTTAATTTCACTAAACCCTGAAAATGAGGATGTATGAAAAATACAGATAAATAACTTAAAGATATAAACTTTAAAAAAAAATGACAAAAGGAGCCAGGCGTGGTGGTGCACGCCTTTAATCCCAGCACTTGGGAGGCAGAGGTAGGAGGATCGCTGTGAGTTCGAGGCCACCCTGAGACTACATAGTGAATTCCAGGTCAGCCTGAGCTAGAGAGAGAGAGACCTTACATCGAAAAACAAAAAACAAGCCAACAAAAAGGGGGGGGGCTGAAGAGATGGCTTAGTGGTTAAGGTGCCTGCCTGCAAAGCCTAAGAACACCCGTTCAAATCTCTAGGTCCCACATTTAGCCAGATGCAAAAGTGACGCAAGCACACAATGTCGCAAATGTGCACGAGGGGGTGCACGCATCTGGAGTTCATTCACAGCCTCTTCCTCTCTCTGTCTTTCTCTCAAATTAAAAAAAAAGGATAAAACAATCTGTGAGGTACTATAACAAGTTATTACTGAGAATAAAGATTCACAATTTTTTATTCTCTCAAAAAATTAATATTCAAGCCTCTAGGAAATCACAGTATTATATTCTCTAAAGCAGAAGCTTAGTCCTTTTAGATGTGTAATAATGATCAAAAATGATACTTTTCAAAAATTAATTTTAATTTAATATTTCATATTTATGGCATACATGGTATTCTGATATACTGCAGGACAAATAAATAAATCAAGCTAATTAAAATACATACATTATTTAACACATATCATTTTTGTGGTAAGGACACTTAAAATCTCTCTCAACAATTTACAAGTATCCAATGTTGTTGCTAACTGTAGTCCCAATGTTGTTTCTTTCTTTCTTTCTTTTTTTTTTTTTTTAGGTTTTTCTGAGGTAGGGTCTCACACTAGCTCAGGCTGACCTGGACTTCACTATGTAGTCTCAGGGTGGCCTTGAATTCATGGCAATCCTCCTACCTCTGCCTCCCGAGTGCTGGGATTAAAGGCGTGCGCCACCACGCCTGGCCCAATGTTGTTTCAAAGTCTGTTGAGGGCTGGAGAGATGACTTAATGGTTAAGGAGCTTGCCTGAAAAGCCAGACGACCCAGGTTCGATTTCCCAGGATCCACATAAGTCAGATGCACAAAGGTGGTACATGCATCTGGAGTTTGTTCACAGTGGCTGGATGCCCTGGCACACCCATTCTTTCTCTGCCTCTTCCTCTCTCCCTCTCTCAAATAAATACAAATAAAATATTTTAAAAGATCTCTTGAATTATTCCTGCAGTCTGACAAATTTTCTACCCTTTGCCTAATATCTCTTTATGTGTGCATCAGACATGTTCTTCAAATGTTCATAGCAACACTGTATATGATACAAAAGCCTAAAAAACAACTCCAATCCAACTGATAGTACAGTTGATGTACTAACTATACAATCCAAACAGGAAAGAGTTAGTTGTATATCATTACAGGCATGAGTTATAAACAAAAGCAAATCGTGAAAAACTATATCGAGCTTTTTAAAAATATTATTTGCAAGCAGAGAGAAAAAGAGAAGGGAGACAAAGAGAATAGACATGATAGGGCTCCCAGCCATTGCAAATAAACATCAGATGCATGCACCACCTTGTGCATCTGGCTTTACATGGGTACAGGGGAATTGAACCTGGGTTGTTAGGCTTTGCAGAAAAGTGCCCTAACTGCTGAACCATCTCTCCAGCCCCTATATTGGCATATTACATAAAATTCAAAAGAGGTAAAACAATAGGGTATAAGTGAGGGTTATTTCTTAGGTGCAAAAACTAATGAAAAGTAAAACTATGAGTAATATCACAGGAAAAGTAACTTTCACTTGAATGTCAGGGTACATGGGAACCTTCTAAGGTATTCAGAAATTCTAGGTCTTTAGCAGAGTAAATACATTGCTTGTTTAATTCTTACCTATTAAAACTAAAAAAAGTAAACTAAAACAAAACAAAATTTGAGAAACAGCAGAAAAATCCATTAAGTGAGAGAAAATTACTTAATAGCAATGAAATAAATCACAAAGTAATGGGCAATTTTGAATATATTTCAACAAACTGCCAAAAAAACATGTAAGTGGAATCAACCAAAAAAAGCCTATACCAATACTAAGGCCACACTAATAACAAAAATCAAACTACTGATGAATATAAACATATGGTAGTAAGTCTGCCCTCCCTAGAAATCAAGTGCAAATTAAACTATGAGTTAATAAATGATAGCACTAAACATAGATAATGTAGTAAGACACTCTCTTATAAGGCTAGTATGAAGTTTAACATGTCAAATGTGTCCAAAGTATTCACATGCAAAAACAATAATTTGATTTCTAGACATGTATCTAAAGGAACTACTATACAAAAAAAATAATAAAGAACTTAGGAATAATCTGTCTAAAATGGATTATTTAAACCCAAAGATAAAAACAATATTTTATTTTATTATTTATTTATTTATTCATTGGTTTTTTTGAGGTAGGGTTTCACTCTAGCCCAGCCTGACCTGGAATTCACTATGTAGTCTCAGGGTGGCCTTGAACTCACAGCAATCCTCCTACCTCTGCCTCCCGAGTGCTGGGATTAAAGTCATGTGCCACTATGCCCAGCTCACAATCGTTTATTTATAGATCCAAATGTTAAATGGTAATACACAATGTTTATGTTCTAAATAAGGGGAAGAAGAGGATGTCAAAATGACTCCACGGACACTGAATTAGAATCATACCATTTGGGTATCCAAAGTTCTCTACACAGTACTTGTTTGCAGCTATCCCTACTCAAAGCTTATCTTGTCCCACACAGTTTTGCCTCAGTGCCTAGGTTCAGATGACTTGATCCACCTGGATCACTTTTTCTACTTGGCAAAGTTCCACCATGTCCCCAAGTTCATGAGAAATACCACCTGGGCTAATCAGCTTTCTGTTAGTACAACAAATACTGAGATAAAGAAGAGATAAAGAGAAAAGGTTTATTTTGGCTCAGAGCTTTTGGAAGTTCAGACCATGATTGGTTGGCCCTGCTGCTTTGGGGCCTGTGATGATGAGACAAGGGTAGGACACACCTGCTTCAGCTCATGGCTAGGGAGCAAGAGGAAGAAGAAACAACAGCACAGTCCTCCTTGAGTGCACATCCCTAATGACCAACCCTGTACTATGCTGCGTCTCTCTCTCTCTTTTTTGTTGTTGTTTATTTATTTTTTACTTTTTAAGTCGAAGCTTTGTATGGCCACATCTTATGTTGGTACCATCATTGATATCCCCAATGACTTAAGACCTCGCACTGTGCTATACTACTTAAAGGTTCAACCATCTCACAACAGCACCAAGCCTTTTAGGTCTGGCAGCGACCTGAACCATAGCATCAACTATGAAGTGTCTTCTACCTGTGCTAATCCAATCACCAACCACTGGTTAGCTGTCATTGTCTCTGACTTACTGAAAACATGTTAGTACTTTTATTACTCACTGTGTTGAGACAAGGTTTCATGTAGCTTAGGCTGGCTTCCAACTAATTTGCTATGTATCCAAGATTGACCTTGAACTCCTGATCTTCCTGCCTCCACCTCCCATGTGCTGGGATTACAGGTATATGCTGCCATGGCAGGGACTCATTTTACTCTTATAATTGTTAGTATAATTTGCCTTAAATTTAATTGTTATCTCTGTTTTGATACTTTAATTAGACTGTACAAGTTTTGAAAAGGCTCTATCCTTCAGCTCATTCTTAAACACTGACACACTGCTTCCCAGAATTAAGCAGATAATGAGTACTTGAGGAACTGAATAAATTATTGTCACAAAGAGAAAGAAGAAAGCACAGGAAATGTTTCTCATTTGAGACTCAGCATGGAATTTTTCATAGTTACAATGCCAAAAACGTATTACAATTATGGACCTGGATTTTATTCTTTTGCCATGTTAAAAAAAATCTATCCATATTTGGTAACATTTTCTACAGGCATAAACATGTTTTGGAATTTTTAAGAATCCACTTTCAAAAGGATGCCTGAAGAGAGATAATTGCAGAGTAAATACTATTCTTTGAGAAAAGCCTTTTACTTAAGTCTGCCTTAAACCTCTTATGAAAAAATATATTTTAACAGCAATAAGACTGTGAAAAACAGTTGAATAAAAGTGGATGTCTGGAAAATTGAAGTTAATTTATTATCATTACATTATTATTATTTTGTTGTTGTTGTTGTTTGAGGTAGGGTCTCACTCTAGCCCAGGGTGACCTGGAATTCACTATGTAGTCTCAGGGTGGCCTCTCTCAGCACTCCTCCTACCTCTGCCTCCTGAGTGCTGGGATTAAAGATGTGTGCCACCACACCCGGTTTTATCATTACATTATTTAATATTTACATTTTTAATGCAAAACTTCAATTTATACTACAAAGTGGCCTAAAGCTTGCCATAAAGCTTGGTCTGGCCTGGTACTCATCATTATCCTGCCTCACTCTCCATACATTCTTCCTCAATGTGCATTTCTTAAAAGCAAACTTAAAAAAGGGAACAGGGGTAAATTTAAAGCCTTTTTTAGCACATTCTAGCTCCACCTTTATGTTATGGGATATTCTGGGAAACAAGTTCAACTTTCAGGTGAAAGTCTTTAAAGGTTTCTCCTTTCCTTTCCTAAAGTCTTTAATTTGCAATTGCTGTGTAGATAACTTATTTACTTGAGTTTAAACATATTCAGATGTATATGTTAAAGGGTAAAACACTACCAACACTTAATGTCATACATAGTGTTTTACTTTGAAAAAAATTCTCGAGTTTATGAGGCACATTGTGAAGGATACTCTTTGCTAGACTGTGTGGGCAAGAGGAGTTGGGACAGATCTTAGTTTGGAAATGGATTCAGAGTCCAATGTATTTCAATACTGCTATATTTATTCAAAGAGTATGTATTGAGCACTATGCTAGGTAATCAGAGGTGAGTAAGATACAGAAGGCTTCTGTCCACAGGTGGTTGCAGAACCCATATATGACCTACTGGAGGAAATGAAAAACAACAAAGCAACAAGACAATTACAGATTATGGTAAGAGCTGTAAACAAAGAATAAACAGGACAGGGAAGCTACTTAATAATCAGTGAAGGCTTCTTAGGGACAATGAAACCTTGAAAAGATAAAAAGGACCTAACCATGCACACTAACTGGGCAAGAGCCTCCCAGGCAGACAAGTGGAAATTTCCCAAGATGCAAACAGACTCATTCTGTTTGAAAAACACAAATGAAGCAGTATAGTCATGTTTTTCAAACTGACAGCCATGTTTTAGATTGTGGTGTCAATCTTGTGGGTCATTGTGTTTTGAAAAAAAGAAATCAAGTGGGCAAAAAAAAATCAGTCACGTGTTTGCAGAGTATTCTTTAATGAATGTTTGCTTCAGTTATGTGAATATGTATATACATACAATGGATTGCAGTGAGCATGATTCTCAATACAGGGAGTGGTCAAAACCATACTAAGAAAGGAAAGCAATAACAGGTGAGGATGGAAGATGGGTGGTCAAGAGCCTCATCATACATGGCCTTCCACTGCAAGAACTGAGACTTTATTCTAAATACAGTGGGAAGACTATGTAGGGTTCCAAGCTAAGGAGTGATATGATCTAATTTTACACCATGATGTTTGCTGAAAGATTAATATAGTGAAATCTAAAAGGCCTTAATACTAGTCCTCGCCAAGTCTCTAACACCAGGGATTTTGAGAAATTGCTTAATCTCTCTATACCTCAAACTTCCTTCCTTTGAAAAACTGAGAAGTTTGAAACAAGATGACCTTTCAGACCTTTTCTATTGTTAAATTTCTACCTATTTACTGCTTACTCTCTGGGCATAAGTAAATGACTACTGCAGAGTCACCAATTCATTAGCTCTAGTTCTGCATTACATCTTAAAATATCATCAACCATGTAGCTATCAGTTATATTTCTACAGAAAGCAATTTTAGAATTATCTCTTTATTCGAACAGGCTGTGTGAAATCACTGGGCTAAAAGCGAATCAAATGATTTTGCAACTCTCTAGTGTAAAGTTTGACGCATAAAGAAAATTGGCAATGTGGCATGAAAAGATTTATGGACCAAGCTATTTGGGACAGATTTCCTTATTTGTCATCAACTTATGGATGATTTAGGACAGTTCAAACTTGCAGGAATCTTCTGTTCAGCACCAAAGTCAAGATGTGGAAGGCCCATTCATTTGATATCAAAATGACTGGGGCAAAATATTTATTGACAATCTAGTATATTTTAGTTCCATATTAGATAACATGATATATTTTTCTTCATTCAATCCCCACAACTTAATTTGTATTTCACAGATATGGAAACAGGTGCTCAGATTATATAAGTAAGCAATTTAATGGCAAGAGCCAGATTAGAATTGATCAAGGCAGAAAACAAATAGAGCCTTTCAAGTTAATATTTATAATAACTTATTATGCATAATGAAAAATACTGTACAAGTATTAAGTCATCAGATAAGTACCTAACAAGAAGTATCTGTGACATTTGGACAAAGAATGTTCAACCAATAAGTCCATTCTGTACTCATAGATACTCTGATGAAAAAGTGAGAACTTGTAGCACTGGAGAGCATACACTGTAAGTAGCATTTTGGGCTGTATGAAATGGAATTAAGCAAAATATAAAAGGAGGCATATCAAATTAAGTACATACAAACAGTAAGACGGCAGCTTTACAGGTTCATTTTCTGCAGCTTTGCTGGTAATACGCTGGCAGAGGAACCATGAACTGTAGTGTCACCATGTCACGGGCCAAACATCCTGCAAGTTTCACAAACGCGAGGACATGCTAGAAACTCTCCGTTTTCTAACTTCCATTAATCTTTTAAAAAGGTAGCTTCGGGCGCACCATCTGGCCACTGGGGACAGCGTACAAGGCATGGCATGGAGAAGCAAACCTTTGAAATGTGCACAGCATCTTTCTCGTCAGTGGAAAGGGTCCTTAACACCTCACATAGCAATACACTAGGAAAGTTGGGGTTGCTCGGTGCACACCTGTTTCAATGCTAAGAACACAGTACTCACCTGTCACATACTCAGCTTCGAATCTTCGTCGGGTCTCAGAAATGAGTTTGGCTTTATTCTGGGTGTTATTCTGGATGGGAGACAGAACAGGACCTCAGTCACTTGTCCTCTACCCCCTGCATACCATCAAACCCAGCCCACCTGCACTTGACAGCACGACCCAGGGCCTACAAGGCTTCCAGGTCTCCGGGCCCAGCAGCAGAGCGCTCGGATCCTCACCTCGGCCATGATCGCAGTCGTGTTTGTGATTGCACTTGTCCGCGTAGCCGTCGCCCCTTCCTTCCGCTGCCGACAGCCAAGTATCTCATCACCGGCCAGCCCAGCCCAGAGGTAGACGGAGTAGGGCGGGAGGGGGAGGCGGTCGCGTGACACCGGAAGGCAAAAGGAAGTACCGCCATCCCGTCCAATCCGAGATATGCGTTTAGACCAGGAGACGGGACTACACAATCAGCTGGGGCTCCATTCGTTTCTGCAAGGAGAAGCTCCGCCTTCCCGCGTCCCCCGCACTGCGGTCCCGCCCCTGCCCTCCCGGTGCCGGCCACCACCGTCCCCGAAGCTCCGCCCCTCGAGGATTCGTCCGACCATTGGATTTCACAACCCTCCCGCAGGTCCTGCCTCCTGGGTCAGGCTCCGCCTCCTGTGCGGTCCACGCCGCCGTCGGGCGGGGCGCATCTCAGCGTGCCCCGCCGGCGGGAGGTTTGGAGTGCGTGGATGAGAGTTGACAGCTTTGAACTTTCTACAGTGTGGCTGATTGATGAGCTAGGGCCACACTGTCATCTTCCCTCCTGAACAGATGGGATCTCGGGGCTCGACTTGCGCACCTTGAGGGAGAGGCAGAAGAGAAGCAGCCTGGGACTGGTTCCCTATGGAATCACTGGGTTTTAAGTGTGCTACATTTGGAGATTATGTCTCTGCAAACTTTCTGCTCCCATCTTCCCATTTGCAGTGTGAGATGCTTGGTTTGTATCTGTGCATTTCTCCCTCCCCTCCTTCCCCTTTCCCTCCTCTTGCCCCAGCCCTCCCCTCCTACTCACAGAGATCCTGCCTCTCTAGTGCTCTGTGAGGTACTTTAAAAGAAAATATTTTTGTTATATAGTTAAATTAGGAGCTGGGGATGTAGTTCGTTATTAGTGTACTCGCCTAGCCTGTGCAAAGCCCTGGGTTCTTTCCCCAGCTCTGCAAAACAAACTTCTGAGTAAAGTTAAAATAAAAACAAAAGGCATCTTTCTTGCCACACATGGGACATTTATCCTGGGCAAAATGTCAACAAGTGCCAAGAAGATAAAGACTTATATTTATGAAGTACTAGAGCAAATAAGGTTATTTGGTTCAAAAATAATTGAGATCGTTCAGCGTACCAAAGTGACTTTCTTTTTGGTTTTTCAAACTAGGAAGTAGGTTCTCCCTCTAGCCCAGGCTGACCTGGAATTCACTAGAGTCTCATTGTGCCCTCCACTGTGAGTTTGAGGCCACCCTGAGAAAACTGCCTTTCTTAAAATTTGAAAGAACCTGAAAACTACAAAGAAGCTCAGTGGTTGACTACTTGCCTAGCATGCCCTGGGTTCAATCCTCAGTACCATAGAAACATCACCAACAGCTATTCTCCCCATATTCCATTTGTAGCCAGTCTACCATAATACAGTATGCAGTACCATTTTGCTACATTGCTACACTGTTTCTATATTTATTTATATTGCATTTCTTGAGACACATAGCTTCACAGGTGTTTCAATACATCCATAAAAATATTTGAAAGATAACTGAAGTCTCCCTATGGTAACCCTGATTTTCATTCCCATGACCAGAATCAATAGCCATTCAGAATTTGTTTTAAAAAAAGGTTTTGGCTGGGCGTGGTGTCGCACGCCTTTAATCCTAGCACTTGGGAGGCAGAGGTAGGAGGATCTCCATGAGTTCGAGGCCACCCCGAGACTACATAGTGAATTCCAGGTCAGCCTGGGCCAGAGTGAGACCCTACCTCAAAAAACAAAAAAACAAAAACAAAACAAAACAAAACAAAAGGTTTTGCCCTATTATTTCTGTCCAGGATGCTTGGGTTTGGAACTTAAATTCTTACCCTTTTCTGTATGCCTTTGAAAAGTCATAGAAATTGGGATCTTAATTTCTCCATCTGTAAAATGATCTATTAATAGTGCCTATTGCCTAAGGACGTCATAACATATAAATGATTAATCCACAGTGCTTTCAACAGTGATAAACACTATTCTCTGATGCCAAAAAAATAGTAACGTGAGAAAGGACTTAGGGCATGTAACTGTTTTAGGTAAACAGAAAATATATGATGCTGTCTCCTATATTTTAATTTTTGTAGATAAACCACTGCAGTAGAGTGTTTTCATATTTTATTTTTTAAACCAAGCCATAATGATATACATAGATCTAATATATTCCTTTTAATTATATTGTGATATTTTATCTGTATTTATTTTCCTATTGGTGGTCATTAAGATTTCTTTCTTACATTGCAAGTGAATGTTCTAGAGCAGTATCCTTGAGCATATGCAGATCTGTTTCTCTGGGTTCAGTTTGGAGATGAAATTGTTGAATATATGCATTTCTTTTTACTGCCAGATTGCCTTCTAAAGTTATCTCTCATTTTCATTAAGTACTCCTACTCATATTTGTCCTTGAATGGTTACCTTTGTTTCCAGTCTCAACTCATTCACATATTCCAATACTGTCACTTGGATGCAGTGCTACATTTAAAAAAAAAATCTGGTTTTGAAGTCTTTCCATGGATCGCTATTGCCTATAGGAATGACTCAGTATGGCCACTGAATAGAGAGAGTACAATATAGTCTTTATATGTTCAATTTACAGTGATGTTCCTTTAAGTTGGATTAATTTTACTATTTCTCTAAAACTGCCTTTTTCATAACCAATGTGACTGAAATGAGGAAGTGCCATGACAGTGTGATCAGTATTTTAAGAGTGTATTAGTGCTTCAAGCTTGGTAAATCTTCTTACCTTTGTTTAAATAAAGTTTTCACATTGAAAAAAATAGGGTAATAAGAATAAAGAGAGTAGGTGTAAGCCTTAAATGAAATGTTGCATGTATTGCACCTGAGAGATAATAAGCATTAATGATTGATTGCAATTACTTCATTCTTCTCTTATAAATTATATCCATTCTCAATTTTCTCTATTTTAAACAAGAATAGTTTTCTTGGGTCTTAAAAATGCATTACTGTAATGTAAGATTTATTTTTGTTATTTTTTAAAGTCTTGTGTTAGCATCTCCTATTTGTATTTCTGGCATTTCATTTGTTATAGTGTTTGTAGAATCTTGTACTAGGAAGCAGAAACCCAAGTGTCTTGGTTGTGAGAACATTCTAATTCAGAAATCACCATATTTGAGGAAGAGTCTGAGTTTCAAGACAAGTAAACTATTAATAAACTGAATTTTGTTGTAAATGGAGTCATATAAAACCCAATTAGAGTTTTAGCAGTTTGAAACAGAGGGAGGCAGAACTCATTTAAAAAAAATCCTAGAGCCAGAATGTCTGATGTCATTTATTTATTTATTTATTTATTTATTTATTGATTGATTGATTGATTGATTGATTTTGTGGTTTCTCTACCTCCTGGGCTGGCCTTGAATTGGCTATATTCCTGCATTTACCTCTTCATTGCTGGGATTATAGTTGCCTGTCACCATATCTAAACTGAAGGCAGTTTTATGGGGTCTCTAAAGCTTTAAATACACATTGCTAATACATTCAGATATCTTTTTATTTTTACTTATTCAGATTCTTAGAAATTTTTGTTAAGGGATAATGCAGAAATAATATTGAAAGATTTTTTTTGAGAGAGACAGAGAGAGAGAGAGAGAATGGGTGCACCAGCAGCCTCTGAGCCACTGTGAATGAACTCCATATGTGTGCTCCCCTTGTGCACATGTGTGACATTGTGTGCTTGTGCCACTTTTGCATCTGACTAAACATGGGACCTGGAGAATGATTGGGTATTCTTGGGCTTCGCAGGCAGGTGCCTTAACCGCTAAGCCATCTCTCCAGCCCTGGAGGATTTTTTTTTAACAAGTATGACATTGTCATTATGCATGTTGTACGTACCTGTAATACCATTATTCTGGAGGCAGATGCAGGACTATCGTGAATTCAAGGCCAGCATGGGTCCAAAACCAAACAGAAGATACTGTCACAATAAAAAGCTTGAAACGACTTAAAATGAAATTTATAGCTACCTATTTGATAGTTTTCTAACAGAAATGTCTGTTTTCTTTTCAACTCCACCTACTTCATGGCAATTTTTTTTTTTTTTTTTTTTTTTAGGATGAAAAGTATCAACTGGAATTCATTTGCTTTTGGAAACTGGATCAGCACAAAGACAATATATTGGATGGCTAGCAAACAAGCAATGCCATTTCACAAACAAGAAAGACTCTTGTGTTATAATGGGGAAGTCCTTGTTTTTCACCTGAAGGAAGGAGATTTTGCAGATAACAGGCCTGCAAATAGATCCATATTCCATGTCAGCAGAATGGTGTTTGATGGCCAAACAAGAAAGTTTATTCTGAAATCGACTGGTTTCTTTAACATGAAGAATTATTCTCATTTAAAAATTCTATCTTGTAACTCTGTCAGATTTCAGAACTGAAATTAATCTCCCATGTATTTTGATATAAAACACAGAATATAATAATGTTTTCAATTATTATTTATCACTACTTCACAGAACCAACAAATTTGAAAGTTGTTTGAATTTCAAATTAAGCTATGAATTGAAGAATGACTTATGGGTCCTTAATGGTCCTCTAGTTTTTTGGCAATATGTCAAAACATTCTTTTGTAGGTGAGATTGAAAATAGAGGTATGGTTTTATTAGGACTAACAGAACATTTTTCATTTGAGATTGGATCTACTTCAAAGCATTCAAACTCAGATTATGTACTTTGTAATACCAAATTTTGTGCTTATCTTCTTGAAAGTCAAGAAATACTAAGTGATATATACATTGTCCCTTCTGTTTATAGTAGTGTAGTAACCTGCGTGCATGTCTGCATAGCTGAGATTGTCAACAATCAATTATGAATGTCTCTGATCGTCCTTGCTCAAAAGAATCAACTCATTTTATTTCAAAATGGCAGTCCTAAAAGTTTGTGCCATCTTCCATTTCTTGACCCTTGTGCAGTTCAAGTCCTAGATTCGGGTAAAGGAAAGCTCTTTTTCATTGTGTCATTTAGATCCAGTGATGCTTGTGCTGTTTCGGAGAAGACATTCCAGGTACAGTAATTAATCTCACAGCAGTTCAGATGCTCTTAGGTGTTTGTTGTCTGTTGAGATAGGATTGTGTGACATAGTCTCAGCTGGCGTCAAGCTTACTGTCTTTCTGACTGCTGGGATTACAACCTTGCACCACCATGCCTACCTATTCTTCAACTTGTTAAACACTCTTAAGTTTCATAGTTCATCATGTAGTTTTCTAGTCAGTTTGTAGTGTTGCCTTCATATTTATTACGTAAGTCTTTCCTGTTTTAAAAGTTAGCTGAATTCTTTATTTTATTTTTAGTTTTTGAATTCTACCTGATAATTTTTTTTGCCTTACTATTTTGAGTTATAAAGCCTTCAAATTTGAAAACATATGTGTATAGATATAAGTATTATATATTTATTTGACTGCTAATGTAACTGCAATTTTTACTGACATAATTGTATTAGAAAGCCTACATTAAGAGAAGAACAGTGTTACATTTGAGCATTTGTACTTAGCAGTTAGGACAAAATTGTAAATATGGTGGGTTTTATATGAATGGAACATACTACAAGGAAATTCTTCTATAATTGTGGTATTCTGTAAGAGGTTTAGGATAGGAATACTGTATTGAGTAATAAAATTGTATCTTTAATAGTTTGTTTCTAAACAGAACATAACAAGAAATAAGTCTTTTTTTGTATTGCCTAGGAATCCCAGATCTACGTGTCCTTTTGCTATCTCGTTCAAAGAATTAATTCCTTACAAAGACAGGTGAAATGCACACAAGCATAAATTAGAATAAATGAGAATGCATCCAGATCAGTGGGCTCCCAGTCAGCCCTCCATAAAAGCCCCAGCCAGATGTGTTTAATTCAGCAATAGAACTTGAAACAGCTAGATGTGTATATGATTACCTATTCTCTTACACTTTCAAGTAAAAATTGTCTGCAAGTTTTGACAAGAATCTATTTAGCACAGGCATTTCAAAATGGTAGTCATTATCAGGTATATCTGAAGCACAAATATCATAGGTTTCATAGATTGCTATGTCCTATGGTTGTGATGTCTAATATGGCTACTAGCTACATGTGATTAGGCTCAGGGTTCATTGCAGAAGAGGTGGCAGAAAAAATGTAATAGCCAAAGGAAGGGTACGACTCCTTACAATGCAACTGTCCAGATGGAAATTGGCCCCAATATCCATGACCTCGCAGTGCCTAGCAATACCTTCACAAGACCTTCATAATAAGAGAAAAAGATGATGACATCAAAATAAAAGAGAGACTAATGGAGAGAGGGAGGGGATGTGATGGAGAGTGGAGTTCTGAAGGGGAATGGGGGAGGGGAGGGAAATATGGTTTATTGTCTATAAGTGTAGAAGTTTTCAATAAAATGTTTATTTTTTTAAAAAAAAGATTTACTAAAAATGTCAATAAAATATTTTGAGTTTTAATTTTTTATACTGAGAAGGTAATGTTCTGGCCATCCTAGCTGAAAAACAGTCAGCTCTCTATATCCATGGGTTCTGTGTTCATGGATCCTCCAGCTGCAAACTTAAAATATTAGAAAAAAATAGGTCTGGACTGAACATGTGTAGACTTTTGTTCATGTCTTTATTCCAGCACTAGTACAGTAGAAACATTATGATGTAGATTGTGCATTAAGTGTTATAAATAATCTAGAGATAGTATATGTAAGTAGATTATGTACAAAGATGCTACTTTCTTTTTTAATATTTTATTTTTATTTTTTGAGAGAAAAGAGGCAGAGAGAGAGAGACAGAGAGAGAGAGAATGGGAACATCATGGTCTCCAGCTGCTGTAAATGAACTCCAGACACATGTGCCACCTTGTGCATCTGGCTTATGTGTGTCCTGGGAAATTGAACCTTGGTCCTTTGGCTTTGTAGGCAAGTGCCTTAACTGCTAAGCCATCTCTCCAGCCCCTATACCACTTTCATTAAAAGACTTGGGTGTCCATGAAGTTTGGCATTTGTTTCTTACCTATAATTGATTATGGACTACATTGTTTGCAAAGTATAGGTTACAAATATGTGAATGTAGCTGTGTTTATTGTTCTAATGTTTGTATGTCAATCAAATTTTATTCCTAATATCTCACCCATAGCTCATTATGCTCCATGATAATTGTGTAAGAATAGATGGATTTTCAAATATGCTCTCATTACTGTACAAGTGAAGAGTCACAGTTTTAGAAATTAGCCCTTAGTCTGGCGTGGTGGTTCGTGTCTATAATCCCAGCACCAAGGAAGCTGAGGTAGGAGGATCATGAAAGTTTGATGACACCTGGGCTATACAGTGAGTCTTGGGTCAGCCTGGACTACAGTGAGATCCTGCCTAGAGAGAGAGAAGACAGAAGAGAGAAGAGGAGAGGAGTGGAGAGAGACGTGGACAGCAGAGTGGGAAAGAGAAAAGAAGCAGGGAGCAAGCCCTATAAGGCCAGGATTGATACTTTGAGCCTTACTTATGTTCTTTCCCTAATACAAACCACCCTCCTGTGTCCTCTAGATAAATCTGTGCTCCCAGGATGTTTAAATATGAAATTTATCTTATCTGCCTCAAAGGGAAGGGGAATACTCTCCTCATGGTGTTAGTTTTCCAAGGAATCACCCTGGAAGCTTTGGGATTTCTGGATCTTTAAAAAAAATCTATTTTAAACTTGGTGCTCCCTATTCTGATATAAATTTTTTCAGATGATTCCATTAAAGTAAAATGCTTCTACATATCCCACTGTTAAGGATCCCTCATTTTATATGTCCCTAACAACTGTGTCTCTACCTCCGCCACCAAGGTGTGAGCTATTAAGTTCATCTTTATACTATTTATAGTTTATTTTGCTTTGAGAGCTCTTGCACTTTCTGGTTACCTAGTGCAACTGAATTCCTTGGGCAATTGGTCTGTGTATAAACAACATATCCACCAAGGCTTGTGGGAATTAGGGTCAATCCTTAAGTTAGTCATGCTAGAAAAAGAAACATCACTAGAGTTTTACTCATGATAAATGTTAGAGAAATGTTAGAATTTATATACAAATTATGATAAGTTTATAATATAAAAACCACCTAGATGAACATTAATAAAATGGAACGTAAGAATCTTGGTATTAAGCAGTTATTATAATTCCTTATGTTTTCTGATTTTATAATAGCTTCATTCTTAGTTTTTATGCAGCCCTTTTCATTAATTGTTTTCAAGACTGAAACTAACAAATTCCGTGAAATGAAAAGAATTTACGTTTGTTTTCTATATTCTTCCTTTAATACTTTCTCTCAGGTTGTTGCTAAGTGGGAAGAATTTAGCTCAGTGCTGGTAGACTACTTTACTGGAGCTACTTTACTGAGCAGGTGCTACTCATTTGGGCAGACTATCCGAACCAGATCCACTGCCGTCATTTAAAATAACAGATATTATAAACTACTCGGTAAGTTCTGTTCTCTTACTGTAGGTTACTGTAAGAGCCATCTTAGAAGATTGAAGCACTTCAGAGCTTGAGCCACCATTAAAATATATGTAATTTCATACTTTAAAATTTTAAAAATGCATAGATTGAGTCTATTCAAAATTTTATTTATTTTTAATATTTTATTTTTATTTATTTGAAAGAGAAAGAAAGTGGCAGATAGAGAGAATGGATGTGCCAGTGCCTCTAGCTGCTGAAAATGAACTTCAGATGCATGCACCACCTTGTGCATGACTTTACATGGGTCCTGGTGAATGGAACCTGAGTCCTTTGGATTTGCAGGCAAGCATCTTAACAGCTAAGCCTTCTCTCCAGCCCATTATTTATTTATTTGAGAGAGATAGAGGGAAAGAGGCAGATAGAGAAGGAATGGACATGCCAGGGCCTCTAGTTGGTGCAAACAAACTCCAGATGCATGTGCCACCTTGTGCACCTGGCTTATGTGGATCCTGAGGAATCAAACCAGGGTCCTTTGGCTTTGCAGGCAAGCACCTTAACCACTAAGCCATCTCTCCAGCCCTTTAATCTTTTTTGAATCTTAAATATATATATTGACCCCTTTTACAAATGTTAAACAAATTGGCTATGGTTTTAGTATAAATTTGTATTATGGTATATCTGAACACTCAGATGACAGTAATGCTATAAATGAGCTTTATGTTTGTTTCTGGAAAAAAAAACACCAAATAAATTCCATTAAGGATTAAAATGAGACAAAGCTGATTTTAAATTTTTTTTAATTATCTATTTATGCACTAAAGTGTGCATGTATAGGTGCACCATGGTCTCTTACCAGGATTGCAAACGAACACCAATGTTTGTGCCACCATATATGGGTGGCTTGGGAATTAAACCCAGGCAGGCAGACTTTATAAGTAAGTGCCTTTAACTGCTGAACATCTTCCCAGCCCCCAAAACTACCTTTTAAAAGAAGAGGCAGTTCAAAATATCTTAAAATCTTGAACATAAGAGAAATTAAATTCTCCTGAAGTTATAGACCTATGCATATCAGAATCACTCCAGCTTTTTGTGATTCGTAAAACGAAGGCAATTGTTCTTTCCTGAACAATTTATAGAATGTTGATGTGTTAATACTTTGTAATGCAGTGTATAAATTTTAGGTGATAATAGTTGCAAATATAGTAACTTTTTCTAATTATAAGAAGATGTAGGGGTTGGAGAGATGGTTTAGCAGTTAAGGCACTTGCCTGCAAAGCCTAAAGCCCCAGGTTCAATTCCCCATTACCCACATAAGCCAGATGCACAAGGGGGTACATGCATATGGAGTTCATTTTCAGTGGCTAGAGGACCTGGCATGCCCATTCTCTCTCCTTCTCTCTCTCTCAAATAAATAAATAAAATTAAAAATTAAATAAAAATATGTAGGGACAGACAGATTGCTTAGTGGTTAAGGTTACTTGCTTGCAAAGCCTGATCAGCAGTGTTTTATTGCCCAGTACCCATGTGAAGTCAGGTGCACAAGGTGGTGGTACATGTTTCTGGAGTTCATTTGCAGTGGCAGGAGGCCTTGGTGTGCCCATGCTCTCTCTCAAATAATTTTTTTTAATTTAAAAAAGATGTAGAAAATACCTAATTTGCCTTTCATGGAGACCTTTGGATAAACTAAGTATATTTGGTTAGTTTAAAGTTTATTTCAAAATTTCAGTTTTTAATTCTCTTTTATATAATTAGAGTGATCCACTGGATTATAAGGGAGATGCTTTAATGGAAGGTCAACATAAGAATTGTTATTTGGTGGTTTCACCTTTGGAAGTAAAATGTAAGGTGAGTGTCTGTATTTTTTTTTCCTTTTACTTGTTGATTAATGCTATGCTAACTAGAGTCAATAATGGTGAAAGTATTAAGGAACTCAGTGCTTGGTTAAATATTTCATAGTGTCTCTCTACCTTTTGAGTGCCTCTTTAAAAACGTATGAAACTGAGTGTGGTGTTTCAGGCCTATGATCCTAGCATTCAAGAGGTTGAGGCAGAGTGATCATGAATGTGAGACCAGCTTGGGCTACACTCATTGAGTTCCAGGCCAGCGTAGGCAATCTAGCAAGATCTGTTTTTTTAAAAATGGATTACGTTATTACTTATAAATATATCATCTAAAAATGTTACAAGTGAAGTAGGATGTTGTAGACTTAATTAAGCATATGAATGAAAAGGTAAGAACTTGCTTTTGAAAACGTTCTGGTCTATTTAGGATGAGTATGTCAATAGTATCTCTTTTAGAGGTATAACAAATATGATGCCATTGCACATTCTGAGCATGAAATAGTTTTCCATTGAACATTGTTTAAAAACACCAGGTGTGGTGACATGCCTGCGTCCCTCATTTGGAAGCCTTATCAGGTTTGAGAGTGTAAGGCCAACCTGGACTACACAGTGAGTTCCATGCCAGCCTATGTGAAACCTTTTCACAAACAAATAAGCAACATCTCTGTAAAATAATTATTGTTTTTACGCAAATGTACCAGGGATACTGTATTGTATTAGTTTATGTCACTTACCATACATATACCTGACATAAACAATTTAAGGGAGGAAAGAAGATATGCAAAATATTGATCAGGATTTCTCCCTTCTTTCCGTGTTTATGTATGTGTTGTGTGTGTGCATGTATGTATGTGTGTGGGTATACGTGATGTACACGTCATTGTTGGTGTCCTCCTCAATCACTCTCCATCTTATTCATTGGGATAGGACCTTTCACTGAACCCAGACCTTTTCAGCTAGTCTAGCATGTCACCAAACCCTGGGAGTTCTCCTGTCTCTACTTCTCCAGTGCTGGGATTTTAGGTACACACCCCCATGCCCAGCATGGAGGATTTGAGCTCAGGCTCTTGCACTTGCACTGCAGGTGTTCCACCAACTGAGCCAGCTCAAGAATTTCTTTTGGTTTGCAGTCTCAGAGATTTCAGTCCATGGTGGGCTAACCCCATTGCTTGACACCCAAGAAAGGGCTGAACATGGCAGCAGGAGCATGGGAGAGCACCATCTCATGACAAGAGCTGCTCATCTCATGGCAGCCAGGAAGCAGAGAGAGTATGCCTGTTAGTGGGATTCCGTCCTTTTTCCTTTACTTCATCAAGACCCTCAGCCTATGGCATGCTACTGCCCATGTTAAGGGTGGTCTGATTCCCTTATGTCTGGAAATGCCCTCACGCATGCACCCATGGATCTTTTATAATAATGTAGGTGTTCTCAGTCTAGTCAGATTGACCATCAGGAATAACTGTCATCTATGCATTACTTATAGGATACTGAGACTATGTAAAGGCAAAAGAAAAACGATTATCTGTGATTTTATTCCTAAGAACCAATCTTAACACATTTTTGTATATTTTTACGGATATTTTATGCATAAATGTACATGGAAATGTGATCATAAGATTTATAATTATTGTAACCTATTTTCTGTTTAAAAATTTGTAATATAGTCAGTAAGTATCCTAAGTAAGTTGTGGGAGTCAGTTGTCACAGAATGGCATACTTAGAGCACTGAAAGAAAAGATCTTCAGCTACTAGTGGCAACATGAACAACTCTGACCGGATGTACAGAGGGATTCTATCTATAAAAGGTTCAGAAGCAAACACACAGAAGACTCAAACTCTTCCTTAGGAATACATAGAAATGTACTATAATTAGGAAGACAACATAATCTAAAAAGTCCTGGTTACTAGGATGACCCAAAAGGCAACACAGTGGAGAGAAGTGACAGAAGAGTGACCAGCACTGAAACATCTCTATCATACATTCCAAGGCTCAGGGACCATTGCGGAAGAGGGGGCGGATAGAATGGAAGAGCCAAAGGAAGGGTACGACTCCTTACAATGCAACTGTCCAGACAGAAATTGGCCTCGATATCCATGACCTCACAGTGCCTAGCAATACCTTCACAAGACCCTCATAATAGGAGAAAAAGATGATGACATCAAATTAAAAGAGAGACTAATAGAGAGAGGTAGGGGATATGATGGAGAGTGGAGTTGTGAAGGGGAAAGTGAGGGAGGGAAAGGAATTATCATGGTTTATTGTCTGTAAGTATAGATTTTGTCATTTAATTTTTTTTTAAAGTCCAGGGTAGGAGTGCCTCTAGTACAGAAAGGGACATTTGTAGTTGTGCAGGGCCCACAGACAGCTCTCGTAGCACTGCCATTGGGCTTGGATGTAGTCGTGTGGGTGTTGACTTCATTGCTCGTCTGGAGACCGTTTTCTGTGTTGTGAACTCTGCTGCATACATGGTAGAACTCACTGTAAACATGGAAGCAAGGGCTATGCAGTGAAGCACGTTCCAGGTTTGGAGCTCTTCTGTTGGATCTTGTGCTTTAAGTAGATGAATGAAAACAGCCCTTAACCTGTACCTGCAAAAATTGTGGAAAGCTAAACTATTGGCTGCAGGATTGTGCACGGAGGAAAAGAAGATGAGGAATACTTGTATATTGCTTAAGTTTCTTACAGTGTGCTTAGTTTAGCTTTGTGGCTTTATAGATTCTATTGCTTAATGATTTCCTATTTGGTCCTGGAGGAGGGGACATATTGAGGGAAGTAGGGACAAGAGACCATTACTAATTTCTAAGAGGTTTTTTTTTCCAGTCTGCCAACCATTGATGGATACATATACTTCCATCCAAGTGCTAGTTACTATGTGCATTAGCAATGGAAGGTTGAATAGTGGGGGTCCCATAGCTAGAACTAGGTCAACATAAGAAGTTTTAAGATATTAGCAGGACGCTTCATGTGCTTTGTTTGATGAAATAAGATAGGAATGATTTAGTCTTCATCCTTCAAATTCTACTCATTGATAAAAACAAAATTTGCCTGCCTTAAAATTTAATCCAAAAGAAAGGAACCCAAAAAGTGAATGCATTTTATTTTTAAATAGAGAAAAGCATATTTTATTGAAAGCCAGATTAATACTTAAACAGCCTCAGATATCCATCTAAAATGAAACAACTTCTATCAGTTCAATGACACAACTCTTTAAATTTTCAGTAGCAAAAATACATTCCATGAATGTTTCATCCTTAGAGCTGAAATTTATTTATCTTGTGTAATAAAAGGAATGCATTGCTCCATGTCCCTTTCTGAGTTACAGTTATATTTTATAGTGCTTTTCAATATTTTTTGTCAGCAGAGTTTATTAGTTAAAAATAAATTTAAAACCGATTGTGGACTATTAATGTGTTATCTTGAAATTTTTGTTGTAAAGGTTATATGTATATGTAAAGGTTATATGATATATATGTATGTGATATGAATGTATATAAATGTTGGTACCTTCGCTTACCTGGGATGGTTAATTTTTGATGCAGGAATTATTGTAACACAAAAAACATTTTTTTAAATGTGTGAGTATTTAGGTAGGCCTTATTTACTGTTGATGTGCCTTAACTTTTATTCATACTGATTTCTAGTTTTTTAATTTAATTTAATTTTTTTTAGGCAAGTCCAGCAGACTGGACGTTTTTATGAGAGAAAGCAAGAGTGAGAGAAAGAGAGAGAAAGAATGAAAATTGGCGTCCCAGGGCCTCCAGCCACTGTAATCAAACTGCAGACACATGTGCCACCTTGTGCACCCGTGTGACCTTGCACATTCGTCACCTTGTGCATCTGGCTTATGTGGGATCTGGGGAGTCAAACATGGTTCCTTAGGCTTTATAGGCAAGCACATTAAACACTAAGCCATCTCTCTGGCCCTAATTTATATTTTTGATGTTTGTGCAGTGTAAGTTACATTTGTGACATGTGGAAGCCAGACAAGAATATCAGGTGTTCTCTCCCTTTCACTTTGTTTCCTTGAGACAGAGTCTCTTACTGATCCTGGAGCTCACTGTTTTTCAGTCAGACTGGCTGACAAAGGCTCCCCAGTGATTCTCCTATCTCTGCTCCCTCTCTCACACACCCAGGTCTGGAGTTATAGGTATGTGTGCCATGACTGGCTTTTTATGTGGGTGCTGGGGTCGAACTCAGGTCTCCATGCTTGCATAACAAACATTCTAACCCACTGATTCATCTGCCCAGCCCTGATTCCTAGTTAATAAACTCAGTAATGGATACTAATGTATCAGCGTTCTCTCAGTGTGACACATGATCTCTCGTAGTTATTTCCTGTTGGTTCCTTTGAGAGTAAAAGCACTTTTTACAATAATGACAGAATCTATAAATAAAATCATTTTGCTCTGAGAAGTGAAAATGAGTTGCAAAGCTGATTTAGAGAAAGTACTTCCTGAATGAATGATATGTTTGGTTTCATTTTTACTTTGGTCTTTGGCAATTTTTTTTTCTACTTTACAGGCTGATTTTACTTTCATCTCTTGTTTCAGGAAAATATTATTGCAAAAACTTGGAAAGTTTTGATAAACTTAATTTAAGGGAAAGATAATAGTATGTCAAGTAAAGAGGAGGTAAAGTCGATCACGTGGCTGTCCTATAATTTCATGAATTGAAAATCAGTAAACTGTTGCTATTCAAATATAAATATTGGAACATAGTAGAAAATACTGTTCAGTGGAATGAGAAGAAAAGTGGCAAGAATTATAATGATGGACTTTCATGGTACTGAAAAGCATTTGATTAAGCAGCTAATGTTACACTAATTTGCATATAATTCTGTAGGATATTAAATATCAGGGACCTTGAGGGAGAAGTCCTTTTACTTAAACGTATTTAATAATTAAACTTAATTTGCAAGATTCAGATGGAAATTACCCCTAAGTAAAAAAGAAAACTCCTGTTTAACATATATACTTTTTCAAGTTATGACTCAAATATACTGAGATAATAATATTTAACCTCATTTTGGTGGTGACATAGTTTTATTATTAATATGATTGTTCTTGTAATTGATTGCATTGTTTATTTCTAAGAAAATTTATTTCTCTAGTAAATATCCTAAAATTGCTTTGATTTCTTCTTGTCTGGATTTTATAATTTTACTCTATTTCTTTGATAGCTATCTCTCTTCAAGTACCTTGAAGCTGTATATGCCAGTACATTAATGTAGAAGTTGGTAGACTGAAATAATGTTTATGCATCTTAAATATATATATAGCACAATTAAAAAGTTTTCAAGATAAGTTGAAACTAGCAGAACTTGATGTTGCATTTTATCCTCTCGAGCTAGTTAGGGTATAGCTCAGACTTTCTCTAAATCAACTCTTCTTGTTTGTCATGTCTTGTGTCTGAATTTCAGTCTTAGAAATATTAGGATTTTGGTTCAATAGATGATCTTGTTAACGTAAGAAACATAAGGAAAGCCCATCGTGCCACATTTTCATATTGCTGTTACCTCACGAAATTCATTATAAAAATAAAAGTCTCTTGGGCTGGAAGGATGGCTTAGTGGTTAAGGTGTTTGCCTGCAAAGCCCCAGGACCCGCATAAGCCAGCTGCACAAGGTGGTGCATGCATCGGGAACTCGTTTGCAATGGCTGGAGGCCCTGGCATGCCCATTCTCTGTCTCTCTTTCTGTCTGTCTGTCTCTCTCTTTCTCTCTCTCTCTCTCTCTGACTCTCTCAAATAAATAAAACTTTTTTAAAAATTAAAAATATATTTTTAAAACAGTCTCTTAAGCTGGCTTTGGTGGCACACCCCTTTAATCCCAGCACTCGGGAGGCAGAGGTGGGTGGATTGCTGTGAGTTCAAGGCCATCCTGAGACTATATAGTGAATTTCAGGTCAGCCTGGGCTAGAAAGCAAAACCTTACCTCGAAAAACCAAAAGAAAAAAAAAAAAACGAAAAAGAAAATCTCTTCATTCCCTTCCCTAACCCTCAGTGAATTTGCTAGTATTAGAAAGGGGAAAGAATGCTTAAAATTAATACACTGAAGCTACTATGTGCAAGGCTCCATTTCTGCCTTTTGCATTATTTTAAAAACAAACATGGTAGACAATAGCAATTAGCTCAGGCTTTGAGTGAGTTATCTGTCCTCGGTCATCAGAACTTTTAGCAGAATAATTAGATTTCTAGGGTTGTGTTAATCTACTACTGAGGAAGTACACCTATGTTTTTGTCAGAACTCACATACAGAGATGCTCTAGAGTAATGGTTAAATTAGAGCACGAGTTCTGAACCAGTCTTTGTCAGTTCAGTGCAGGGCTAGCTTTGCCACTTGCCATCTATATAACACTGTGCCTCATTTTTCTTATTTGCAAAGTAGAAGGATAATATAGTCAACAACTTGGATATTATGAGGGTTAAATGAAATTGATATGTGAATAACATTTAGAAGAGTGCCTGACAAAGTAAGCCTGACAGTTTCTATTATTATATATGTTTGTGGAAATGACTACAACTATTTTAGCAAAAATCTAAGCATTCTATAAGCAGATAGATTTATCGTTTTGCTAACAGAGAACTTTAGTCTTATACTCAGTGCAAATCACAGAAAAGTACAGAATGTATTGCTTTTGCTGTTCTTGGGATACATATTGTCAGACATTCTCCACATGGACTCCCGTTTACATTCCCACTGGCTCTGTTGGATAATCTGTCTTCTCGTCAGGCCATGATTCTTGATCTAAGTAGGTAATTATGTTTCATGAATTTTATTTTAGTAATCTATGAGAGACTTATGATATAGTGTACTATAATTTATTTTAAATTTTTTCCTAGGATTTCTAACCTATTGACATTATGACATGACATTGTCATCTACAGATGTATAGGGCCACATTCATAGCTATCCTGGGATGCATGCGATCCATGGGACCCAAGTTGGACATGCTTGTTTTAGGGCTTAAAGCCAGACTCAAAGCTGATAAATAATATAAACATTATTTTAGTTTGCTACATTCACTACAGGTTTCATAACCAGTTAAACTCATTTTTAAAGGAATTTCTTGTTCCATTTTTTGATGAAGAAAATTGTGTTCATACTATTGATGAAAACTTGGCAGAGAATTTTCAAGATCCAGAAGTTGTAGTCGAGAAGATGTGGTGCCATGTACTGGATGATAGCTTAGTTGTTGGAGTGAAAATCACATCTGTGAAACTGTAAGCAAACTCTAACATAATAGTGCCATACCAATGCTATAGATTAGCACTGTCTAATGAATCAGTGCCAAGCATATTAGTAGTTTTCGGTGTTCTGGTAGATGGAAGCAAGTGAAATTAAGTTTAATGTTTTATTGTACCTGTTGTATCCATATTATCATTTGAACATGTAATCAATATAAAAATTATTGAAATGTTCTAAATGCAGCCCTAGTAAGCTTTTCATAATTTCTCTGTATTATAGCTCTAACACATTGAGGTCACATTAGCCACATTTCTAGTGCTCAGTAGCCATATAAGTCTTGGCCAGCCCTCTCTGCAAGGATCCCTTTTATACATGTGCATTGAGTTAATATTAAGAGGATGATATTTATGAAATCCTGATGCTATTCTCGGGGTGGAGATGATTTATATCACACAGAACTTTTTAATCAAGACATTTTGAGGAACTGGGTACATTTTAGAGGATATTAATTGGCATAGATTGGAGAAACTTTATTTAGTAACAAAATGTTTCTGATAATAGAAGATTTTCTCCATAGCACTATGGAATTCATGAATAGGGAAATAGTGCATATGCTTTTTGCAGCCTAGAAAATAGTATTTTACCCAAAATGGGCTAAATTCAGGGGTTACAGTACTACATTTGAAACGCAAACTATCAAGCAAGGAAAACAGGTAGGAGTTGGAGACACTGGCTCTATATGTCAAATAACTTGCCAAGTGGGTTTAAGATACCCCATTTAGTTTTTTGTTTCAATGATTTATTTATTTTTTTGAAGATTTTATTTTTATTTATTTATTAGAGACCGAGAGGGGTAGAGAGAGAGAAAGAGTGAGAATGGGCATGCCAGGGCCTCTAGCCACTGCAGACAAACTCCAGACACATGTGCCACCATGTGCATCTGGCTTACGTGGGACCTGGAGAATCAAACCGGGGTCCTTAGGCTTCACAGGCGAACACCTTAACCACTAAGCCATCTCTCCAGTCCTCAATGATTTATTTTTATTTTTATTTTTTTGAAACAGGATCTGGCTGTGTAGCCCAGGTTGGGCTAGAGCTCTATGTAGCCCAATCTGGTTGAAATTGTTCAATCCGATCTGTTGTCTCAGCCTTCATGTCACCAGGATTTTAGGTGTGTGTCAGCATCCCTTGCTTGTTTTTGTGAATTTCTAAGGTATTTTAGGCTGATTTATCATACAAATTTTTGATGCTTTTGGTAATGAAGTTGGCTATATATATATAAAACCAGTTCTACATTTCGGAGTCTTCCAAATCCAAATTTGTTATATAGTCTTGGCAATGGATTTAGTTAGCTAACATTTGGTCAGGAGTATTTGCATTTGTGGCTGAGTGAAATTGGCTTGAAATTTTCTTGAATAATCCTTGGTTTCAGTACAAAGGCTGGACTAGTTTGTCCATTCATTCATTCAAGTTGTGTCCCTATGTGCCTGTGCTGGCCTAGAATTCCTGAATTCAAGTCATCATTCTCCCACCTCAACTGCACAGATAGTATGAGATTGTGGCAACACACCCATCTTATCATATTAGCTGGAAAATGAATTGAGGATTGTTCCATTTACTCTTGTTCTCTGAAAGATTATATAACAGAATGATTTGGGTTTTAATGCTTGGTTGTATTGACCTAGAAAGCAGTGGGAAACTGCCAGCTTCCTTGTGAGATGACTTTTCTTTTTATTGTGTGTTGTGTGTGTGTGTGTGTGTTTGAGGTAGAGTCTCACCCAGGCTGACCTGAAACTACTCTAATCCCAGGCTAGCCTTGAACTCATAACTATCCTCCTGCCTCTGCTTCCTGAGTGCTGAAATTAAAGATGTGTACCACCACCACACCTAGCCCAGTGAGATGATTTTAAACTGTTGATTCAATTTCTTTAAGAGTGATAGATAATTCAGATGATTCATTGTATTGATCAATGTCATTAGTGATTGTGCCTAAGATACCCACATATATTTGCCAACTGTATTATCACTACTTGTCAGTCTTGTTTCATTCTAAACCTTGTATCTCTTTTATTTTTGAGCAATTTTGCCAGAAGTTTATTCATTTTACTAGTCTTTTCAAACAATTTTATGATCTGAAATCGAGCAGTTCCTATTTTACTAATTTCTAGTACTTTATTAGTATTTTCTTATTTCATTAGGCTTATACTGTTCATTCTGTTTTCTATTTCATTCATTATGATGGGATTAGATATGGATTTGTTTATATTCTCTGTTAGGTTGTTAAACTCCCTGGGCCCCGAGAATTAAAGTTCTTTTTTTTTTTTTTTTTTTGCACTTCAAGAAAGTGTTGAAAGTCCTAAGGGCCTGTTCTCTGTGACTCCAAGATAGTTTCTTCTGATCTATACTCTGTTTACTGATTTTCTTTTCAGTTCTCTCTGTTTAACAATTTATTCTAGTCACTGACTCTAATTTTTATTCATACGTATTATTTATTATTTATCTTGTTCTATTTACCTTTTTAGATCTGCCTGGCATTTCTTCTCATATTTTCCACTTTTTAAAAATTTCTGTACACCTTCCTAGGTGCAGACTTATAACTCCCAGTGCCAGCACGATGTTAACTTCCACAATGAGCTATTGATCCGAGACACCTACAAGGTTTCCCAAAAGAGACAGACTTCTGTCAGAGTTCTTGGTGACCCACTAAAGGTTAATGGTAAGACCTTACTGTCAAAGACAGCATACGTGTGTGAGACCAAACTCAGAGAGACCTGGCCAGAATCTGGAAGAGGGTCAGACCCCAGACAGTTAGCTAGTCTAGTACCAGAGGGTGCTACACTAGCAACTGGGGGAAAATGTCCAACATTGGTCCAAACATCTTGCAGACTAAGATACCCAGTAGGTAACAACCTGACATAATGCTTATACAAGTGCAGTAGTGGCAATCAGCCATGATGGGTAACCAACTGCTCTTGATTTGGCTAACAGATCCACTCAGTGGAATGGAACATATTGATGGAACTGGAAAGTAAGTCAAAACCAGGTACACAAAATGAGCTCAGTCTCCAAGATCAAGATACCACCAAATGTGGGCTAGAAGAGAGCCGACGCATATAAAATTCCCTCCAAAACATATATGGTCATCCCTTCTAGCTAGTACTAAACTTCTCTCTCCGTTGGAGATTTTGCTTATCTTTTTTCAGATGGACAGTGAACCTGAAGGGAGGATCAGCTAACCACACCTCACCAGCTGAAACCATAGAACAACGCAGGAGAAGGGCAAGAATACAGCGTTCAAGGCGATCACGACACCAGAAAAAGGCTGAAGGAGATAAACACAGAGAACATCCAACTCCAACTAAGCCAGATATCCAGAGACACAGCGGCTCCCAAAACCTCATCACTGAAGCAGAACTAAAATGGCCCCAATGTGGCTCAGGGAAACTTGCGGAAAAGGGGGCAGAAAGATTGTTAGAGTCACAAGTTGGGGCATTAAGCACAGAGACTGGGGCCTACCCCCCAGAACTCTTGACGACCCCCACAATTCACGACCCACATTCCCCATTGATGAGGGTCCCTTTGGAAGAGGGAGGACAGGGAGGAGGATAATGGAACCAATACTATGAATGTAAAATCAGAATAATAGAAATAAAAAAAAATTCTGTAATAAACTAAACATGATTACTATTAAAATGTTTACATATATAGAGAGAGGGAACATTTCAAGCATACCAAGAAAACAGCATGACAAACTCCATCTGTCCATCACTGCGTTCTGGTATGCTAATCTTGTTCTACTAATATGCTGTCATTCACTCCTTGCCCCAGTCCTCCAGGTTATTTTTTTGAAACTCAAGCAGAACACAAATTTATTTATAGACCATAAGAGAAGGAAAGAAGGCAAAGCTACTATAAAAATGGAGGGACTCAAAAGGGTTAAACTGTCACCACATTATTTGAAACAATCAAAATCATATTATTTCATCTGTTACTATTTCAGAGCATGTATTTAAGCTATAAAAACATAAAAATGTACTTAATAACCCCTCTCATAAATTAGTAGTAATTCCTCTGGTAATTGTTCAAATTTTCTACTTGGCTCAAATTCAAAATAGCGTTCTTTAAATCATACACCAAATAATATCTCTAAATTGAACTTGACTAGGTCTAATTCTTTGTAGTCTATACATAATTCTTTCTTGCCATGTTTGTGCATTTTGTCTTATATGTTTTGAAGAAGATAAGCAGCTTGCCCTACGAAATTTTGTTGACTAGATTTTGCCACTTTTACACTGGTATTGCTTATCTCCTGCATTCCTCTAAAGTGGAGGTTAGATTTTGAATTTTTCTTAATAAAGTCCCTAATAGATACTATTTTCCTCCATCAAGAAGCATGTGAATTCTTATGTCTCCCTCCATGGTCTCATTCTAGCCCAGCTGACCTGGAACTCACTCTGTAGCCCGAGGCTAGTCTCGAACTCACAGTGATCCTCTACCTCAGCCTCCTCAGTACCCCATCTTGTCCAGCTACCACTTATTTATTTATTTATTATTATTTGTTTTGTTTTGTTTTTCGAGGTAGGGTCTCACTGTGGCCCAGGCTGACCTGGAATTCACTATGTAGTCTCAGAAGGCCTTGAACTCACAGTGATCCTCCTACCTCTGCCTCCTGAGTGCTGGGATAAAGGCGTGCACCCCCACACCCGGCTCACTTTTTTATTTTAATTTATTTATTAGCAAGTATACTTTTGTAAAAAGAAACTCCTCATTAGTTGTTTAGGTATAACCTAAAATAATATAGATTGTAATTTATAACCACAAATTTAGGTATAAAAGGTTCTCATTTGCATCTGAGTAGAGAGTTGTTTGTGCAGGGGTTAGATGTTTGGTTGGTTGGTTGTGGGATTTTATTCTTAGTGATAAAACCTGGTATAAATCAGTGTTGCACTTCAAAGTCACATTAAAGACTTCACTCATGGTCTTTACTTACCACCAGCAGCCATGCATGTGTGTCTTTCCTCCTTTGCAGAGAATCCCAATTCTTCGTTGTATCAATTCATTTTCTTATTCAACAATCTGTATGCTAAAGAAAAATATCAACAGTATGGCTATTACAAATTAAAGGTTTTGTTGTTCTTGTTTTTTTTTGTCTTTTTTGTGTAACTCACTAGACATACAGTGTACTTATTCTCTGGGTCATTCTACCAGTCTCTTCTCTTTGACTTGGTCATGTTTACAGAGCTGGAATGTGCTAAAAGACTGTATTATGTTTGCAAAATGTTAGAAATGTAAATCTGGGAAGGATTTCTAAGAGATAAGCAATATTTTGTATTTAAAAGTCAGATTTATTCAATTATTTTGGGAAGTAAATGATACAGTTCTTACTTTAGTGGTGCTAATATGGTAAATTATTACCAAAATAAACTTTAAAATGAGAAATGGCTCAATGCTTAAGGACACTTCCTGCCTAAGCATGAGAGCTTGAAGGAACTTGAGACCACCTGAATTTGTTTTCCCAGCACCCATATAAATAGCTGGATGTGGTCATACATGTCTGTTACCCCAGGCCTGTGGGGATTAGATACCTGACAATCACTCAAAAACATCAAGCTTTGCAGGCAGTGACATGATTAATATTAGATGGCTTTGTATAAGACACTTGTTGTTGATATAGTCAGAATGCATCAATGAGAGTATGTATTTTTTGTCTTATTCAGCATTATAGTGTTTGCAAATATATATTGGTTACTATAATGTTTTTATATAACTTCTTTGCTCTGTCCTAATTTTATCATTCTTTTTTTTTGTTGTTTGTTTGTTTTATTTTTGTGAGGTAGGGTCTCACTCTGGTCCAGGCTGACCTGGAATTAACTATGTAGTCTCAGGGTGGCCTTGAACTCTTGGTGATCCTCCTACCTCTGCCTCCTGAGTGCTGGGATTAAAGGCGTGCGCCACAACGCCCGGCTCCTCCTCCTCTTCCTCCTCCTCCTTCTTCTTCTTGTAATTGCAGGAGTCAAAAAGTTTTAGTGCAGTGCCTTCATGATCTCAACATAGCTCTCCCTGTAAACTGTTGTTTCAGATACCTGAAATTTGGAAGTAAGGGTTTCCTAATCGATCATTTGGCGTTGGCTTTGGGAAGAGAACTCGTTACATTGAGTTCTCTTTCTATGTTGGCCTCAGATCATGTTAAAAACAAGTTGGTCCAGGAGTGTGAAGCAACCCAACAACAGCCTCCTCCATCATCCAGCAAGGACTTGATCGATCTGCACAGAACAGAAGTTCACAGGGCTGTGATGAAGTGGCTGGTACTGTTTTTACAGAAGTCACTGAAATTAGCTGAGATTGAGCTGAAATCAGACCTCATTGCAAAAAAAACTAACCTATTAATAATTGTAGTTTATTTTGTTTTACAGTGTTTTCACTGCCGTACAGTTTCTTGTTCCACTTGTTACATGCCTCCTTTGTTAATTATTATAATAATTAAAGCTTATTGTTATCCATTACAAGTTTTAGGGTATTTTTTTGAGACAGTGTCTTATTCTGTAGCCCAGGCTGATCTCAAACTTGTGGTGATCCTTCTTCCTAAGCCTCCCAAATGCTGGGATTGTAGGCATATATCACTACACTTGGTTCAGTCTTTAGATTTGATGATGCACAAAATAGCATTTTTAATAGAGTAGTTTTTCTTTCTTTTTGATTAAAACTGAAAACTTCATTTTAAAATTGCATAATCCTAAAACAGGCATTGTGGTGCATGCCTTTAATCCCAGCCCTTGGAGGGAGAGGTAGGAGGATTGCCATGAGTTCAAGGCTACATAATGAATTCCTTGTCAGTCTGGACTAGAGCCAGACTCTACCTCAATAAACACAAACAAACAAACAAAATTACATAATCCTCTCCCACCACCCTCCTTTGGCTATATGCCTTATCTTCCTCCACTGAGGCCTCTCTTCTTTACTACTATTCCATTTTATATATTGACACCATTTTTAAATAAACATAGTATAAAATTTAAACCACAATCATTTTTAAAGTATATGGTTCTACTTAGAAGGTTAGAAACTTTAAAAATATTTGAAAAATCATTTTTTTTATTTTTTTGTTTTATTTTTATTTATTTGTTTGAGATTGACAGAAAGAAAGAGATAGAGGCAGAGAGAGAGAGAGAGAATGGGCACACCAGGACCTCCAGCCACTGAAAAGGAATTCCAGATGCATGCGCCACCTTGTGCATCTGGCTTACATGGGTACTGGGGAATTGAGGCTCGAACCGGGGTCCTTAGGCTTTACAGGCAAGCGCTTAACCACTAAACCATCTCTCCAGCCAGAAAATTCATTTTATTAAAACTGTGATGTAATATGTAAGGGATACAATGAAAGACTACTTCAAAGGGATACAAATTAAATCCTGTACTTTTTTTCTGGAAAAAAATAAGTTTTATTAATGAATAATAGCATTAGGAGAGGTAAAGACATGTCATATTTTGTTCATATGGAGATAGACATGTAGGTTGCTTCTACCTCATGGCTACTGTAAGTAATGTCAATTCTTGGTAGATACCAAAAGTGAGATTGCTAGATTACACATATTATATGGAATTCCATTTTTCCCTCTTTGACAAACCACTATACCTGTTTCATAATACCCACAACCATTTTACATTTCCACCAACATTGTATGAGGGTTCTGATTTTCCACAACCACCCCAGCACTATATTCTGTTCTTGTAGTAGTAACCATTCTAATTAAATATGAGGTGGGTAGCCTTTCCTTTTGGGTTTCCAACCCAGTCAGATTTTGTTATTTTCATCAGTGGTTCTCAAAGTTTGCTCTGGAGAAGACCATCAGAAACATCCAAGAGGTTAGAAATACAACTGCTGGGCTGGAGGGATGGCTTAGCAGTTAAGGCACTTGCCTGCAAAGCCAAAGGACCCAGGTTTGATTCCTCAGGAGCCATGTAAGACAGATGCACAAGGTAGTGCATGTATCTGGAGTTTGTTTGTGGTAGCTGAAGGCCCTGGCATACCCGTTCTCTCTATATATCTGCCTCTTTCTCTGTCTGTCTCTCTCAAATAAATAAATAAAAAATACAACTGCCTGGGCTTTACCTAGCTGGACCTGTATCACAAAACTGGGAGTAGAGCCTGGAAATCTTTTTTTTTTTTTTTTTTAAACAAGTTCTCAGCCATGCTCTACAGAAGAATCAACTAAGGGCCCCTTAGAAGGATTTTTTTTTTTTTTCGGTTTTTCGAGGTAGGGTCTCACTCTGGCCCAGGCTGACCTGGAATTAACTATGTAGTCTCAGGGTGGCCTTGAACTCACAGCGATCCTCCTACCTCTGCCTCCCCAGTGCTGGGATTAAAGGCGTGCGCCACCATGCCCGGTTTAGAAGGATTTTTTGATCTTAGAATCTATTCTAAAGGTTCTGGTCCATTCAGTCTAGGTTCTGTGTTGGGCCTTGGCAATAGTTTGAAAGCTGTTTCATTGATTGACTTCACAGAGTTATTTTGTTTGAGACATAAGCTCATAAAGCTCACCTTAAGTCAAATATATCACTAAAATTAATGTCCGCTCTTTCCTGTTACTGTTTTGTTTTTGAGATGGTCTCATGTAGCCTAGGTTGGCCTCAAACACAATATGTAGCTGAGAATGACCTGCAGCTCCTGATCCCCATACCTTTGCCTCCTGGATACTGGGATAACACACATGTGCCACCAGGCTTGGCTAAGTTCACAGATTTCTCTTTGTCAGTGGTGTCTTTCTCTTGCCTATAATCTACATTGTGATTTACCAGGTCTAGGGAGGTGCTGATGCTGCTGGTACAGTGGCCAATCATTGAGAAGCAATATTATAAATACAGCACTTACAAAGAGAAGTTTATATGCCGGAGCAAAACACAAGGGTTTAATAGAGTTTTGTTGTCATTAAAAAAAATGTCCTCACAGCCAGGTATGTTTTTGAATTAATAAATACAGTGCAATTCGTCATTGTTGTGTTGTGCTTTCATTGATAAAAGTTGTTCACAGAAGTATTGCCCAGCATTATTGGTTCTCTCAAACTCTCTCTCTCTCTCTCTCTCTCTCTCACACACACACACAGAGAGAGAGAGAGAGAGATTAGTTACTGGAAATAGGATCTGGTCCCATGTACACTCAAACACTGAGCTATATTCCCAGGTGTTTTCCAACATTTTTGGTAGTGAAAGGAAAAGCAAAAGACATAAGCTTAATTTTTCTCTTCCTTAACATTTTTATCTCTTACTCTGTCTTCCATGCCTCATATCAGTAATCATTATGGAAAGTATGTTTTCTTTAATTCATAAAGTGAAAATTACTTTGTACATAGAAACAATGGGAAAAATACAACTGTTCAGCGTCTGATGACACTCTTTATCCATTAAGACAAACTGCACGAAAACCCACCTCAAAACAATTTACACACAAAAATGATGCAATGGCTATTTTAGCAGCTGAGAGAAGTTTAAACTTGACTTATTTTGATTATCAGCTCAGCAGGATCTCAAGAATATTTTTAACTTCATTCTAAAGTTTGACTCCCCACATGGCATGGAGGGGCTACAACACTTCCAAGGCTCATGTCTACACATGACTGCAGCTAGAGGACAGAGCTTACAAAAAAAATGAGGAACCTTCTCTTTCAAAGGAAAATCTCACCCAGTTCATTTTCCCTACCTTCAGTCTGAAACTCTTTTCTGTAGACAGTTGATTACTCTGTTGATAGTATAGGCCTAGAGATAGGGAGGGACAGTGCACATTTTGTCATTTTCTTTTAAATGTAGGTATTTATTTCAGGGTTGAGTTGTGTGGCCCTCCCTGCAAATGGCATTGACAGTGTTTTTATTGGTTTCTATTGCCTTTACATTCTGCTTTCTCTATTAACCTACTTTTAGCCTATTCATCCTTCATGTCTCAGCTCTTAATTTATTTCCTCATATAAACCTCTGATCCTCCAAAACCAGGTCAACACCCTCCCGCAACACACATTCATAGTATACCTTGCTACTTTTTTTTAAGGTTTAGAGAGACTTCATTAGATTTGTAGCTGGGCGTAATGGTGCACGCCTTTAATCCCAGGAGGCAGAGGTAGGAGGATCATCGTGAATTCAAGGCCACCCTGAGACTACATAGTGAATTGCAGGACAGCTTGAGTTGGAGTAAGACCCTACCTCGAAAAAACAAAAATAGGGTTGGAGGAATGGCTTAGCAGTTAAGGCGTCTGCCTGCAAAGCCAAAGGACCCCGGTTCGATTCCCCAGGACCCACGTCAGCCAGACGCACAAGGGGCACACGCGTATGGAGTTCATTTGCAGTGGCTGGAGGCCCTGGCATGCCCATTCTCTCTCTCTCTCCCTCTTTCTCTGTCAAATAAATTAATAAAAATTAAATATTTATAAAAAAAAGAAAAAAGAAAAACAAAAAATAAACATTTGTAACAACAATATTTATGATAGCATTTTCTGTTTTTAAAAATATTTATTTGCACCTGTGTTAGTGTGTGTATGGGGCAGCAGGGTCTCTTGCCACTCACTGCAAATGAATGTCAGATGCTTGGGCCACTTTTTGCATCTGTGGGTGTTAGGAAATCAAACCAAAGGACCCAGGTTTGATTACCTAGGACACACTTAGGACAGATGCACAAGGTGGAGCATGCGTTTGAAGTTTGTTTGCAGTGGCTGCAGGCCCCAGCATACCCATTCTGTCTCTATCTGCCCTCCCTCTCTCACTGTCAGATAAATAAAAATAAAATTTTAAAAAGTCTTTCAATAGCTGAATATATAAACAAACTATTGTAGTATATCCAAACTATGAAATACCAGTCAGAAATAAAAAAAGGAATAATGTCATAAATTAACTTATAGGCATAGTGCATAATATCTGAAATATTCAGGATACTTTATGATTCCTTTTATATGAAGTTGTCTAACAGACTGAGTTTGGGGCATATTATCTGGAAAGGTACATGGAAACTAGGAATGATAGAATGTTTCTTATCTTGGTTGATGTAATATTTATAAAAGTTTATAGATTTGTCAAACCTTATCAAGCTATTTTAAAATCTATGCACTTAATTTTATCTCAATTTAGCTAAGTTGGTCATAAAATATCAATATAAAAAACTTAGCAAAGAAGTTATTAATCAAAAAGACAGCAGGTTCATTGGTTAAACAGAAAGATGGTGGGTGTAAGACCAACTACATCAGTGCTAACATTAAATGTGAAGAGACTATTTCATGTAAAGGAAACAATGTGTCAGTATTAGTTGTATCTTTTTTAGTTTAGATTTTCTGTGCTACATGCATGAGAAGTGTGTATTTCCTTCTGGTACTAGAAACCAAATCCAGTGCCTCACACATGCTCAGAAAGCACTCTACTGAGTTAGGCATATATACACCCCAAAGCCCTAGCATAAGGAGATTACTTTGCAAGCAATAATAATAGAATCATTTTTAGGCTGCATCTTGATTAGAAACTTGTGAATATACTTGGATATAACGTTGATGGCAATTCTCCATTTCTCAACCAAAAACCACTGTGGTTCAGATTAGTGAGGGAAATTCTTAAATGAAAAGAGCAGGTACATTTCTTCAGTCATTGGAGGGAAACAAATCTAGAAACACAGATATTGAGAATTATCTAGAGGTAGACTGAGGAGAAAGTTATTTCCCTCATTCCACACCTCAGTTCAGGAGGGTTAAAATCAAAAATTAATGCCAGAAACCTGTGCATGATTTGCAATGAGTAGCAACTGTTATTGTAAAGTATGCCATTTTTTTAAACTCTGCATGTAATGGTTCATTTTATGGCCTTCAACTAACCATATATGTTATCAAGAGCACTTCTTAGAAACAGCCAACCAGAGTTCAAATCTGCTGTACTCCACATACTAGGGGTAATATTAGGTGAGTATTTTTAGCGTCCATTAGCCTAGGTTTCTGCCAGGGTCAGGGTCAGAACTGGAGAGTTTTGTGCTGCCTCATGTCAGAGTAGCCAATTAAGACAGATCAAAATGAAAATAGCATTACTTTTCTTCCTGCGTAATATAACAAAAGGGTAATTCAGAAAAGGAGCCAGCTTTCCCTGCTTGCATTTTCCTCTATGGAACAGTGACTACGTGGAGGGAAGACCAGAGGTGGGCAGTGTCAGTACTGAAAGAGCCCCCAAAAGAGGCTCCTGTAGTTTTATGAACCCATGGACCAGATCTATCAGGGAGGAAAGGGCTAGGAGTGGAAATGTACTAAATCAAAAAGATTAAAAAAAAAAAAAGATTTCATGGTTTACCCTCCCCTCCCTCACTTTTTTTTTTCTGATGAAGAACTCTCAGAAGGTTCTAGATAAAGGCACATGAGTCTTTGACTGCAATTCCTGAAGGGAATTAGAGGTGGGGAAAACAGCTGTTCTTTCTCCTGTGGGGCCCACCAGGTAAAGCCTTTATAATCCTAGATAATTGGGCCTGGAAACTCACACATAGATAGGTTTCTGGCTCACAGCTGGATTCCTCAACTGCATAAGGGTATTCCTAAATGAAATAATGCACATAAAATGTTAGGGAATATGCCCTATAGGCTTCCAGGAAATATTTAGAATAATATCCTCTTCATCATGATCCCAGGGTTAAATATTTTTTCATAGTATTGGAATCAAGTTGTACAGTAATTGCAATATTGCAATATAGATTTTGCTATCTGATTCATACACTACTGGTGAAAATAAAACAAGTAAAACTTCAAGGCTGTTTTGCAGTATGTATCAAGCACTTTGGGCAAATGCACTGGTAAAGAGTATTTGAAGGAAGTATCTAGTGTGTGAGAAAAGACACATGCTTCAAGATGATTATTTCACTATTTCAAACAATAAAAAAAGATGTCTGACTATAGGATTTTTTTTTTTTAGAATTTGTTTCATTCATATGATGAAGTATTCTACAGTTCCTGAAAGCAATGTTGACCTATACACAAACAATTCACCAAGATAATATTTTTCATCTGTAAGACTGGCACACATCCTAATGTTTTTTGACAATGTGTTCTGTATTCAGGGACATGAGGAAACTGGCACCCATACTTTATAGGTGGGAGTATAAATGGTTACATTCCTTAGGCAGGCAATTTGGAAATAACTACACTGAATTACAATTGCATAAACCATTTCACAAATAAATTTTGCTCCTGGGAAATTAAATTACCCTAAAATATGTTTGAAAATGTATGTGTGTATACATATATGCATATGTGCATACAGAACTATTTACTTTGCCATTGTTTGTAATGGCAAAAAATATGAAAATAACAGAAATGAACTAGTTTAGCAAATTACAAATGCCCATTCAATGGTATTCTATGTACCTGGAAAAATAGAGGATGATCTATTTGCATTGATGTAGAAAGATCTCAGTACACACGCAGGGTTGTTTTTTTTTTTTTAAACAAGATCTGACTATAGCCCAGGCTATTCCTGGAACAATGTAATTCAGATTAGCCTTGAATCATAACCATTTTCCCTCAACCTCTAAAGTGCTGGGAATACAGACACAGAATCAACATATATTGTCAGATCAATAAACCAAAGTACAGAAGGCAGGTTAAATACTTTTTGCATGAGAGTGGAAAAGTGTGAATAAGCTTTTGTATCTTCTTCCATTTGCTTACATTTAGAGATGCATAAGAAAGTATAGTAGATTAAACGATGGCTCCAAAAGATACATCAACTTCCTCATCTTGGGAATGGGTAATTACCTTATGTGGTAAAATATATGATTAAGTTTAACCATATATAAATATATATATCATGGGAGGGGATCCAAGTTTCATCACCAATATTCTTATAAGAGAAACACACAGAAGAGGAAGCAGCTAATGGAGTCATATAGCTATGAGTCAAAGAATGCCAGCAACTACCACAAGCTAGAAGACACAAAGAGTCGTCTCCCTTCTAGCCTCTCGAGTGATTATGGCCCTACCAGTCCCTCTTTGTTTGCTCAGTCATACTAAGTTCAGACACCTGGCCTCCAGAAATCTGAGCAAATACATTTCTTGTTTTCTTAAGCCCCCACATTTTGTAACTTGTTACAGTGACAATAGGATACTAACACAAATAGTCACAGGGCTGATTGAAACACAGACACAGGAACAGGGATTTTAGATAATTTATCTTTTTATATTTCTTATTTGCTAAATAAGATGAATGAATACATGCACATCTTAAATTTTTAACTATTAAAAATTCATCTCATTCAACATAAAACTTCTTAGTTAAGGTTTGACCCCAAATTCTATAGACTAGCAATGGGGAAAGGGGTAAGAAATTGTATTCTGGACCTCACTCCTTCTGCTATTCCTGCTGCTTCCTAAATGGACACTAAAGACAAAGATCAAGTCTTCATTAATCTTGGCACAGCATTAGCTGTTGGTACTTCTGTCATAGCAGATGGCCAGCTGCAGTCTTTATCTCATGGCTTATCTGACCTTAGCGTTCCTTGTGGAGGCCTTGGCATTGTTGCATTCTCTGACCAGGGTCAGCATGATTTCAGGACTCTCCTTGAACTCCTTTGCTTTGGCAATACATTTCTTGGGGCCCTCCTCCTTCTGGAAGACAGCCATTTTGGGCAAGGTCATTTCAAAATGGCTCTACTTGGCTACCTTCCACAGAATCAGGTTGGCCTATAGAGGAGGGTACCACTCTTTCCCCCACCAATCTTGGCAGTGTGCCTGCTCTTACTGCTTCTCTCTCTTCCAACTGTGGCAACTTTGACCTCTCTAAAAGACAGCCTTGTCCTAGTTTAGGGGCATCTCAAAGGCCCATGGTTCCTTTCAGATGTTCCCAAGTGTCTTGCTGCATCTATTACAAGGCAATTCTGTTGATAAGCCTAGCTTAGCAAGCAACAGATGCTAAGTGAGATGCTCTTCTGACAGGCATGCCTTCCGACTATCCAAAGGAATTTTTTTTCTGCCCTTCAGTCTTCTTGAGGAAAGAGATAATGTTCCTTTGAGGACAAAAACAAAAACACCAGGATGCTCTTTATTTCTTTTCACTTGGAGAAATCACCTCTCTTCTCATTTTCCTAGCAAGTCTCTCTGGATTATTCCTAAATGAACTAGAGGTACATGGTGGTCACTGAACTGGTTTGTCTACCTCTAACTAAGCACCAGTCTGTAGAATGACTAGACACTTTGATACCTGTTGGCCTCAGCTCTGAGGGCTTAACAACACTTGCCAGATAATAAGGAAAGCCCTGTATGAATTTGTAGCAGATCAAAGTGAAGCAGAATTGTCATCTGTTTAAATGAGGAGGTTATAAATGTCAAAAGTCATAGAAAATGTTTGTCATATTCTGTTAGGTTCTCTCCTGTGTCATGTGTCACAACTATTTGTCAGCTGTATGGCTGAGGGTTAATTTCCTAGAGGGCAGAACTCTCTGGCCAGGTATTTTAAAATATGATTAAATCATGAAATTGTATAGATTCTTTTTCTCTGCTAACTGGCATTTATCGACTTATACTAATCTCAGCATGAGGCCTCACTTTTCAGATATTTTTTTTCTCACTCTTATAAGGGTTTTCTCTAATTGAAACACATAACCTCTTACTGAAGTATAATAAAATTATATGTGTTTCAATTATGTTGACTGGGAAGTTTTTAACTAAAAGTCCTATTTTAACTATTATAGGCATTATGTAATACTTAGAATGAAAACTGATTATGGCAAAATCTTAATTTTTCTGTGTTTTCACCTTCATATCAAGAACAGAAAGCTGTGATAAACTAAACTCACTATGACACATTTAATAATGCAATAAAGAAAATATTTTAGGCATCCTAAATATGTATCTGAAATCCTGAATCAATATTTGTTTTGGAAAATGTTCAAATTATCATCTTTTGGCTTGACATTTTTGTGAAGTTCCTTTTCAAGGAAACTATATAACTGCCACAAAACATTTTAAAAACAACTTAAATTGAGACTTTGAGATTTGTTTCCTTGGAGTTATAAAAATGACTGAGAGAGAGAGAGCTCTTGTCATAATCCTCTGAGCTGTTTTAAACGAAGAGATGACATATTGTGAACTATGTTTGGAAAGAGTGCCCTGGCTATCATCTGGAGGGTGGACTGGAGTGGAGCAATATTGAGCAAGCAGCATTGGGAAGCTGCAACAATAATGCAGGTGACAGATATGCCCTGGATGAGGATGTGGCTGGGCAAATTAATGGCAATGAGAAATGTTTCGATGTCCAAAATGGCAGAACTGGGTGATTGTGTTTGTAGTAGGTTGCTAGTTAAGCTGATGTGGTGGCTCGTGCCTATAATCCCAGTAATTGGGAGGGTAAGACAGGCAGAGTGCTGAGCTCAAGGCCAGCCCAGGCTATATATTGAGTTCCAGTCCAGTCTGGGCTACCAAGTGAGACCATGTGTCAAAGACAAAACAAAACAAAAAACACAGGTTTGCCTGCTAAGACAGTTATTGAATGTGATTCCTTTTATAGGCAGTATCCCTGAAATATTTTATGTCATGGCACTGATCTCCTTTGGTTATGTAATTTTACCCAAAACATGCATGTGGAAGAGACAACAGTGAAAAACACAGCAACTAAAACCCAAATCACAAACAAAAGAAGAAGGCATCATCACATCTATTCTTCAGCCTTGTCAGTTCCTTGATCCAGTGGCTCGTCAGCTCCCCAGCTCTTTTCCATTTCATTTCTTCCCACCTCCAGTAGTTCACATTTTATTTACTCAGTCACTTGTTCACAGGTCTCTCCAATAATTTGTTTCTGTTTTGTTTTTTTCAGTTTGGTTGCAGATTATTCTCCCTAAATACCTTGTTTTGTTTGGATACTCTACGTATTCAGTAGCATAACGTAGCCTTGTTTCTGGAACTAGCTCTTGTATAGAGTTTCCCTTCATGGAGTCTGGCTCTGCCTTCCAAGGGCCTCACGTCACTGGGAATCCCGCTTTCTACCCTAAGTCCACCTTGTAGACCTGAGCTTCCTCAAGTGTACATAGACACTAGTGTTATGTATGATTAAACCTTTGAAATTCTTCTGAGGGGAGGGTAAAAAAACTGAACTTTTAATTAATTGATGTTTAAATTTAAAATATGAAGCAGGGCTGGAGAGATGGCTTAGCAACTAAGGCGTTTGCCTGCAAAGCCAAAGGATCCTGGTTCGATTCTCCAGGACCCATGTAAGCCACATGCACAAGGGGCGCATACATCTGGAGTTAATTTGCAGTGGCTGGAGGCCCTGGCATGCCCATTCTCTCTTTCTCTCTCTCAAATAAAGAAAGAAAATATACTTAAAAATAAAAAAATAAAATAGGAAGCAATTTTGTCAGTGGGGAAGTAAGTGATTATTAATGGAAAATGAAGTTTGGGTATTTCATTCAATTACTAGAAAATTTTCATGGTTGTTTAGAAATACTTGGTTGAGTTCATCTCTTTTTGCATATATGTGTGTGGTGTGTGCACATGTGTATGCAGATATTTTTTCTGTCCACTGCGTACATGCCAGAAGAGAACTGTAAGTGCCCTTCTTTCTAGTTCAACTGTTTATTTTCTTGAGATGGGATCTCGCCCTCAACCCAGAGTTGCCATTTTTCTGCCATCCCCAGTGATTCTCAATTCTCTGGCAACTTCTCCTTTGGACTAGGGTTGCAGATGTGTGTGATCACACCCAGCTTTTTTTTTTTTTTTTTTTTTTTTTGGAGAGAATCAGAGAGAGAGACAGATAGAGAAAGGGTGTGCCAGCAGCCTCTCAGGGGCTGTGAACAGACTCCAGACATGTGTGCCCCCTTGTGGGCAAGTGCAGCATTGTGTCCTTGGGTCATTTTGCCTCTGGCTAAACATGGGACCTGGAGAATCAAATGGGGCGTTCTTAGAGGCTTCGCAGGCAGGTGCCTTAACAGCTAAGCCATCTCTCCAGCCCACTTTTTTTTTTAATGTGGGTTCTAGACAGTTGAACTTGATGGTCTCTAGCCCAGGGGCAATTACACTTACACTATGAGTACTCTTAAATACTGAGCCATCTCAGCCCAAGTTCAATTTTTAGGCTATCAGTTTTATAATATTTAAATGCACTTTCAGATGAAAGTTTTATGTCCAGTGAGATATGCTTAAATGAGAAATGCACCTTAGTTATAATACTTACTGCAAGTAAAGGATTTGAAAATACCTAAATAATATTTTTTGTTGCCTGGCATGGTAGTACATGCCTATAATCCCACAATTTGCAGTCATCAGGCTGAGGCAGGAGGATGCTGAGTTAAAGGCCAGCTTGGATGATATAGTAAATTCTTGGCAAATCTGGAGTACATAAAGAGACTGTCTTAAAATTTTGTGTGTTGCTTACTTATTGTTAATATCTTGAATCTACTGAGTATGACTTAAAAAATATTATTAAAATTAATTTCATCTGTGACCTTTTATTTATTTCTTATTTTAGTTTTAAATCTATACATTGGCTGCTGTATATTATATAGCAATAAACATTAATGAGTACCTGTCTGATAAAATGATTTCATTTCTTTGGATATATTCCCAGTTGTTGTATTGCTCAATCATATGATAGCCCTATTTTCATATTTTTCAGGGGGGGGATACACCTCATATAATTTCTATAATATGGATATACTAAGTTATGTCACAATGTGGTAGTTTGATTGTGAATGTCTGCAGCAGCCTGCTACTGGGGTGGGGGTGAGGAGACAGATCTGATTCTAGCCCAAAGGTGTTTGAAAAAGTTTGAGCTCTGGCAGGTTCATGCTGCCTTTTGGTGTTAGTGTTTTGCTTTCTGCAATTGTTTCTCACTGTTTGGATGTATGGAAATAAGCAACTTCTTCAGGCATTGACGGGACTTCTGGATGTGTAAGCTTGAAATAAATGCCTTCCTCCCATAAACTGTCTGTTTGGAAGTTCATCCCAGCAATGTGGAGCTGACACAACACACACCAACCGTGTTCCCTGTTCTCTGCATTCTCAATTGTGATTTTTGACTTTTTGGTCATAGCCATTCTAAGATGGGATGAACTCTCATTGTGTTTTTGATTTGCATTTCCCTGATCATCAGTGATATTGAGGATCTTTCATATATTTCTTGGCCACTTACATATTGTTTTGAGAAATGTCTTTTTAGATCATTTCCTTAGGCTTTAGCTATTTTTTTCTTTTTGCTGTTGAGTTCCTTATGTATTCCAGATATTGGTTTATAAATAAATACTTTTCCATTCTGTATGTTTCCTATTCTCTCTGCTGCTTGTTTCTTTAGTGTGTATAAGATGTTTGTTTTGATTTAATCTTATTTTTCTACTGTTGCTCTGGTTATCTGTGCTTCTGAAATCTTACCTATAAAATCTTGGCCTATCTTAACATGTTGAATTGCTTCCTATGTGTTTTCTTTCAGTAATATCACAGCTTTAGATCTCAAATTTAGGTTCTTAGTTGATTTTGAGTTAATTTTTTTCAGGTGATGAATGGCAGGGGTCTCGTTTCACAATTCTTCATATATATATCATTCTCCCAATAGCATTATTTATTTCTGTTTAGACATGGTCTCATGTAGCCCATTTCTGCTTCAGACTCACTATATAGTACTGATATTACAAATGTGAACCACCATGCCTGGTTTTATGTGGTACTGGGTATTGAATGCAGGGTTTCATGCATGCTAGACAAGTATTCTATCAACTGAGCTACTTCCCCAGTTGTATGTAATGTATGAATTAACTTCTGGATTTCTTCTTCTGTCAGATAGGCCTATTGAGTCTATTTATATGCCACATTATGCTCATTTGATTATTGTGGCTTTGTATTATGTTTTAAAGTCAAATGTCATATATCCAGCTTGCCCACTAGAATTTGTTTTGGCTATTTTGAGTCTTTTGTGATTCCATATTGTATCAGTTAATGTAGCAGACAGCTTCAGGCTCACTGAGATGAACTTCCAGACCAGGCACAGTTATGGAGGAATGGATATTATTTATTGAAGCTTACAGATCCAGGGGAAGTTCCATAATGGCAGAAGAAGTGGCCTGCTTCCACAGATCCAAGCAAGAGAGAGAAAAAACAACCAGGCACACAGCACACAGAACAAAACTACAGCCAAAAGAGTCACACAGCACACTTCAGGAACTCCCGCTAGGCACACTTTGCATATCTTTACAATGGAATCTCAAACCATCACCACAGCTTAAGACTGGCCCCCAGTGACATTGCCTCTAGCAAGGTGATTGCAGATGCAAACTATAACTAATAAAACACTGAATATATTGGGGGACATATATTCAAACTACCACAGTTACTTTCTCATTGCTAGGACAAAATACCAATCAGAAGTAGCTTAAGAAAGGAATGGGTTTATTTTCTGCTTGCAAGTTTGAAGATAGATTCTATCATGGCAGGAGCCAGTGTCACATCAGCTTGGAGTATAGAACAATGAGTGCTGAATTCTCAGCTAGATTTCTCCCTTTTTATACAGTAAAGGAACTCAGGGTATGGGTGTTGTCCACATTAGAGTGGATCCTTCCACCTTAGCTAAACTAATCTGACAAATCCCTCACAGACATGACCAGAGATTTGTTTCCATGGTGATCCTAAATCTTGTCAAGCTGACAACCAGAGATTCACCACCAAAAGTCACTTGTCAACACTCAAACATAGAACGTTTTAGCGATAACCTTCCATCACTTAATGATTTTTCCCAAAGATTGTTTTAGTGTGTTGGTTTGGTAGGCTACATTGACTTTAGTTCTAGTTAGGTCCCATATATACCCTTCTTCAACTGTAGTTTATAACTTTGGGCTGAGTGCATGTAATGGCTAGATCACAGGGCCATTTGAATGTGTGGTCATTCTAGTAGCTTGGCAGGTATGGAGATGTTTGGAGATGTATCCAGAGACGTCACAAAAGTTAATACCAGTGGTGTCAGGGGCTTTTAGCAGTGGAGGCGGTGGCCCTAGAGTGGTCAACCATATTAAATACATACATACATATACATACACACACACACACACACACACACACACACACACACATATATATGTATATTTGGTGTTACTAGAAACTTTTATGCTAACATGTGTACGTATGTACTCTGTTTCTTCAGAGAGTGCAGATCTATAGCAGATGAGCCATTTTCCATATTCTCTCATTCATTCAATTTAAGATTTTCTAGGAAAGGTTTAAGTCTTACTAATTCCTATACAAGTAATTTTTATAAACAACTTATTTTTAAAGAAAAATGTGACTGGCTGAATAGTTTTAAAATCTTACCCTGCCTTCTACCACATCATAGAGTTTTCTTTTCTGTCTTTTCCCTTTTCAGTACTAGGGAATGAACCCAGGTCCTCAGGCCTCATGCATGCTCAGTAAGCACTCCACATCTGAACTATAACCTGAATCTTCCTCCTCATGTTTTCTAATGTTATTCTTTCTATCTGTTACCTCCTCATTTTCTACCCTGCGTCTGTATCTACTATGGCTTGCTCTCCTCTCTATCAATTCCCAGAATGAACATAGTGTTGTTATGCCTGCCAACATAGTGCTTACAAAGCTTTATATCCCTCTAACTTATTGCAGGTAAATCTTCTCTTCCCCTTTAGAAATGGAATCACCATCTTTTCCCCCTTCCCTGCCCCCATTCCACTGAGGGCCCTCCTCTGTGGGGTTGCTGGTATTCCCCACAGGATTCTGGGCTATGCTTTGTGAGAACAGCAGTCAGCTATTGGGTGGTGGGGGGCACACATGTTGTATCAATGCAAAATATGTTCTTAATTTAAGAAAAAAGAAATAGGACTCACCTAAATCAAGGACTTTTATCCTTCTTTGACACATCTAATAGATCTATTGTTTGACTGAACAACACACAGGCTCAATTAGTATAAGCTGATAAAAGGAACACATTGAGGGAATATTTGAAGTATACATCTATTGAGTGGTTAAGTGTTAAACTTGTCAATATCAACAAATTTGAACTCTATTTACATTTATGAAAATGCATAGCAGTGGAAGAAGCAGTTGCCATCTAGTCAGCAAACTGAGGCTTTTATTTTAGTTCTGCATCTCTGTCGCCTGACTCTGGATAAGTGTACCTTTCTTAAACTGACTTCATCTAGAAGAAAAATTCGATAATCCCTAGGGTGCTGTGAAAATCACATATTTTATAAGTCTCCGATTGAAATCTTGCTTGAATCCCTTACATACTACACTGATTTTTTTTAAAAAAAAAATAGAACATGCTGAACAGAAATTAACATTTTTTAAAATGTCAGAGTCATTATTAGGAATGTCAGTTATTATTCAGTGACTTTGTAATGCAGCTAAAAGGGTTCTTGTGATGTGTATAGCAGCTTACTCTCCGGAGCATGTGTTTTTTTTTTTTTATTTTTAATTAAAGTATGCCCTTTAATTTCCTCTTTTAATGTCACATTGTTAACTGTCATTTTTTACTACTGACTCTAGTTTTATCTGTATCAGTACCTTCCTTGTCCTTTTGTACCTAATTTGGGATTTCTAACCCATGATGATGTGGAGAAACCCAGGAACATTAAGCTCATTTGACAGGGCACATATTGGTTACGTAGTTCTTCAGCAATTCATTAATTGGCTGCTTAGACTGGTCTATGTGACACAGGGTAGTGCAAGGTCTGATAAATAATATGTTAACCTTCTGAATCATTTTGAGGACTTTATAGTACAAAACATATCTGCTGGCCTTTTACAGGCCTTTTGCACTTCTCAGTCCAAGCCTCTTTTCCTAGGGCTAAGTTTTCTAAATAAATCATCTACGAACAAAATAAAAAGCTTTATAAAAATAATGACTAGGCTGGAGAGTATACACGGAATATGCAAAGAGACAATAAGACAGAAGAGAAATACCAGAAATTAACTCCAATGTATATGGGAACTGTGATTACTAATAGCAGTACTTTCCAAAATTAAAGAGAAAAGAACTATTTTGTGCTTAATTTGATTATTCCAATGTGCTGGTGAGTCAGGTGACAGTATTCTCCCCACTTTGTAACTAAGGTAAACAGAGGTTCAGAAACATACTCAAAGTCACAGTGGAAATCAGGGTAAATCTGGGAGAATAGTGTTTCCTATTCGACCTATTTCTAACTGACCCCAATTCTGGGTCATTTCGTGTGTTAGATCATCTTAACCTTTCTAAATTGATCTAGTCCTTAAAGGAAGCAAATAGACAAAGAATAATCCCCCACTGTATTAGAAGCATTTGTCAATGTCTGGAAACACTTTCAGTGGGAGTGCTGCAAACATCTGGTGGGCAGAGACCCATGATATGGTGTAATGCACTAACAGAGCCCTGAAGTGTTCCCATCAAATTGCCATTAATTCTGAGGTTGAAAAGCCCTGTGCTAGATAAAAGCTCTTAGTTTATCACTAGTGAGAAGAGTGGGGTTAAAGTAAATAAAGTGCTTTAAGTTTGTTTTATAATATTTTTGGTCATTTTTTGTCCCAGACTGAAGCAAGGAACAAGTGAGAAGGTAGGCAACAAATTTTGATGTTTGAAAATGCCCAGAACTATTTTAAATTTATTTTTCCTATAAGTGAGATCTAAATCTCTGATACTACCTATGATAGATATCACTAATGTTTGCCAATATTTATTCTTTTATTGTTTTTCATTCATACCTACTTCTGCCATTTTTATTTTTAAAAGAAATGATGTTTCTCCTTAAAATGATGGGCTCAGTCAATATACCTTCCTGAGCTTCCCAATTAGCTAGGATTACCAGTGGGCCACCATATCCAGCTTACTGATATTTCTGATTCTCCTTTTGAAAGATTTTTAAAATTTTTTCACAGCTTTACATTTTATGTATGTAATATTTTAAATTTTATTTCAAATAAGTGTCTATATTTATGGGTGAATATAATATTTTATACGTGTTCGCAATGTGAAACTGTTACATCAAGCTGAATAGCAAATTCACCATTTCACACAATACATTTTTTATGGCAAAAGCACGTAGAATTTACTTATATGTTGGGTAACTTGGGGTGTCAACTTGTGTAGATTGAAGGATGTCTAGAGAACTGGGAAGCCATTATTTCTACATGTGTCTGGGAGTGTGTTTCCAGAAAAGACTGGCATCATGAAGTGGTATTGAAACCACAGAGAAACTGGTGAGATGAGCAAGAGTGCTGCTTCCATGGCGAGCCTGACAACCTGTGCCAAGGTGATGGAGACAGACGCTGAGGATATTCAAAACATACCAGAGTAGAAATCCAGACGCTGCTGGGAGCACAACACTAAAGAAGATGTAAAACACACAGCTCAAGGAATCTTGTGGAAACAGGAGCAGAAAGATTATAAGAGACACAAGGTGGGAGGGAATATCCAGAACCATTGCCCAGGGAATCTTGTGGAAACAGGAGCAGAAAGATTCTAAGAGCCACAAGGTGGGAGGGAATATCCAGAACCATTGCCCCCCCCAACAATGACAGACTGCTGCTCTCACAACTCATCCTCCATAACCCCATGGTGAATGCCGGCAATCCCACTGAGGTGGGCCCTCAGTGGAATGGGGACAGGGAGGAAGGAAATGATGGTACTAACATGTGATGTGCCCATAAAAAGTTTTGACTTAATAAAAAAAGGGGGGGCATTGCCTCATCCTTCTTGCAGCGTTTGTGTTGTGGTTTGTTTATATTTCTGAAATAAATGTAAATGACACATAAAATGCTAGTTTTAGATTTAGGACTCTTATTTATTTTATATTTTACTTATTTATTTATTTGAGAGAGAGAGAGAAAGAGACAGAGAGAAAGAGAGAGAGAAAGAGAGAGGGAGAGAATGGGCATACCAGTGCCTCCAGCCGCTGCAAATGAACTCCAGATGCATGCACCCCATGTGCATCTGGCTTACACGTGTCCTGGAGAATCGAACTGGGATTTTTTTAGGTTTGCAGGCAAACACTTTAACCGCTAAGCCATCTCTCTAGCCCCAGGACTCTTATTTTTAAATGTTTTTATTAGCATATATTAATTATACCAAATAATTGGATTTGTTATAATATTTTCATATATATATGTACATATAAATTCCCCCATTACCCTCTCTTCCTTTCATTGGTCCCCTTCCTCTTCCCAAATAGCTTCCTTCACAAGCTGGGCAGTGTGGCTCACACCTTTAATCCCACCACTCAAGTGGCTGTGGTAGGAGGATTGCCATGAGTTTGAGGCCAGCCTAGTCTACACTGAGTTCCAGGTCAGCCTGGGCTAGAGGGAGACCCTGTTTCAAAACCAAAATAGCTCCCTTCTCCTTTCATATCTTTATAGTATAGAATTCACATATAAGAGAAAATGTGACATTTGTCTTTCTGAAGCTGACTTATTTCACTTAACATGATGATTTTCAGTTATGTCCATTACAACATGGATTTGTTCTTAATGGCTGCACAATACATATATTTACATATACAGGTATATTTCACATTTACCGTTTCTATTCACTGATTCTAGACACCTAGGCTGGTTATATAACTTGGCTATCATGGGTAGTACAATGATAAACATGGATATTTAGAAATCTATATTATTTGCTGACTTTAATTTCTACAGAAATTTACCCAAGGATGATATAGATGGATTACATGGTAGTTCTAATGTCAGGTTTTGAGGCCTCACCATTCTGGTTGCCAGAGTAGTTGTACTAACTTATATTCCCATTAACAATGAATAAGGATTCCCCCCAACACATATTCATACCCTTGCCAGCATTTGTTGTTGTATATTTTTTGTCATTTGAATTTTTATAAATTATTTATTTATTTAAGATAGAGAGACTGAACTGCAGAGGCATGTGTCACCTTTTGCAACTGGTTTATGTGGGTACTGGGGAATTGAACCTGGGTCCTTAGGCTTTGCAGGCAAGTGCCCTAGCCACTAAGCTATTTCCCCAGCCCCTGTCACTTGAAATCTTAATAAGCATATTTTCTTCTCTTTGAATAAAGATCCAAGTTTATTGAATATAATACTGACTGTGCTACAAAGTAGACTGAAGTTTATCTTTCATTCCAGTTTCACATATTTTTTTAAAAAACTCCAGACACATATGCCACCTTGTGCATTTGGCTTATGTGGGTCCTGGGGAATTGAACCTGGGACCTTTTGTTTTGCTGGCAATCACCTTAACCACTAAGCCATCTCTCCAGCCCCATTTTCATATTTTTAACATGTTATCATGAGTGTTTTCCGCCTATGTTTCATTTAATTCTCATATTTTTAACATGTTATCATGTATGCTTCCCACTTCTAGATGTTATCTTTGACCAAATTATATTTATGTATATTAATATATAATTTTTATATTATATAATATATAATGCATATATTATTGATATATATATTTTAATTACAGATTTATATATGTATGTTTACATATATATATTTGCATATATATGTATTTGCAAGCAGAGAATGAACACACCAGGGCCTCCAGCTACTGCAAATAAACTCAAGATACATATACCACTTTTTGCATCTGGTTTTATGTGAGTACTGGGGAATCAAACCTGGTTAGTTAGGTTTTGCAGGCAAGCACCTTAACTGCTGAGCCACCTCTCTAGCCCTTATATATGTATATATATATTTTTTTTTTTATTAAGAAGAACATAATTTTATGGATACATCATGTGTTGGTACCATCTTTTCCCTCCTCCTTGCCCCCATTCCACTGGGGGCCCTCCTCACTGGGGTTGCTGGTATTCTCCATGGGGTTGTGGGTTATGCACTGTGGGAGCAGTAGTCAGTTATTGGGGAGAGGCAGTGCCTCTGGACATGACATTCCAACCTGTGGTTTTTACAATCTTTCTACTCCCTCCACAAAATTCCCTAAGCCTTGGTAAGTGTGTTTTAAGTCTATTTCTATGACGAGCTCTTAGGAGCCTCTGGATTTCTGCTTTGGTATGTGTTGAGTATCCTCGGTGTCTGTCTCCTTCACCCTGGTGCTCACCATGGAAGCAACACTCTTGATCTCATTGCCAGGGCCTCTAGTCACTGCAAATGAACTCCAGATGCATGTGTCACCTTGTGTATCTGGCATACGTGGGTCATGGGGCATCGAGCCTGGGTTCTTTGGCTTTGCAGGCCAGGGAAGTGCTTTAACTGCTTAGCCATCTCTCCCACCCTTAAGACTATGCTAAATAGGATTGCTATCCTGATTTTTTTCTTAGCATGTTGTTATGGGTACCTTAAAAAAAACTACTGAGTTTCATGTTAGGTTTGTATCCTGATACTGTTTTTGTCAGTTCTATCAGTGCTCATCAGGTCTAAAAAATTGCTGGTGTAGTCTTTAAAATATTTTAAGTATAAGTTCATATTGTCTGCAAACAGAGATATTTTGGGTTCTTCCTTTCTTATTTCTAGTCTTTTTATTTCTTTCTCTTGCCTATTTGCTATGGCTGATAATTCAAATATTACATTTGAATAAGAGCGAAGAGAGTAATTACATTTATCTCATTACTAATATTATAAGAAATGGCAGTTGTTTTCCCATTCTGTATGATATTAGCTATAGGTTTTTCATATATAGTCTTTAATGTGTGGAGGTATGATTCTTAAGTTCCTAGTTTCTTTTAGAATTTTATCCTGAAAGAATGTAAAATTTGTCAAAGGCTTTTTCTGCATCCATTTGATAAGGTTATGTGACTTTTGCCCTTAATTCTAGTTATGTGTGCTATATTACGTATATTTATTTGTATATGTTAAATCACCCTTCTAGCTTTTGGGTTTTTTTTTTTTTTTTTGAGGTAGAGTCTCACTCTAGCCCAGGCAGACCTGGAATTCACTATGTAGTTATTCTCAGACTGTCCTTGAACTTACAGTGATCCTTCTACCTCAGCCTCACTAATGCTGGATGAAAGGCATGTGCCACTATGCCCAACTCCTTGTAGCCTTTTATGAAACTAACTTAATCATGGTATATGATCTTTTAATGTGTGATTGAATCTGGTTTTCAAGTGTTTTGTTGAGGAGTTTCACATCTATGTTTGTCAAGGAAATTGGTCTATAGTTTTCCTTTTTATTGTATCCTTATCTATTTTTGGTGTCAGAGTAACTACTACTAGCTTTGTTGAATGAGACATGAAAAAAATTAAGGAGCACTTATGTTAGTTTTGCAACAGTCTGGTAGAATTTAACAGCTATTGGCTCATTCATAGCTGATAACAGATATGTTTTAGTTTTAGAGATCCTCCTGATTTTGTTTAAGTGATGTGTCTAGAAATTTGTCATGTCCCTCCCTCCCACTCTCTCTCTCTCTCTCTCTCCACACACACACACACATATAATGATCACCTGAATTTCAGTAGTATCTGCTGTAACATCTCTTTATTCATCTATAATTTTTATCAACTTGGGTTTTTTCTTTATTTTGGTTTATCTGGACTTTGAAGTTTACTCAAGATCTTTTTGATTCTTCATATTTGTATTCTTAGCTATAAAATTCCCTATTTTCTGGTAAGTTGTGTTTAATGTTCATCCTCATTTGGTTCTAGCAATATTTTAAATTTACACCTCTATTTTTATGACCCACTGATCACTCACCAGCATATGGCTCAGTTTCCATGTGCCCTTGTAGTTTCTGTAGTTCTTTTTGAAGATGTAGGTTGTGTCCTCTGTCACCTCTCTATTTCACTATAATTTTTAGCTGTACGTTCATCTCTTTCTTGATTCCTGATGCTGTTCCTCTCTATCTTCCTTAGAATATAACCTCTTCTTTGCTGCCCTGACTCTTCTCATTCACAGAGTCACTGGAAGGGGATGTTAATCTGTAGAAATCAAAATATTGGCAACTGACCCACAAGTCCTATGAAGATAACTGGCATCCCCAATGAAGAAGGTCCCTTCAGAGGGTGGAGGACAGGGATTAGGGTCAGGATGGTACCAACGTGTGCTGTTTACACACTGAGTATGTACATAACTAATAAGGAAGAGGGTGATACACAAGCAACTGGGGGAAAATGACTGACATCTGTCCAAACAACTTGCATTCTAAGATACCCAGCAGGAAACAACTTGACGTAATGCTCATACAAGTGCAGTAGTGGCAACCAGCCATGGTGGGTAACCAACTGCTCTTGATTTGGCTAATAGATCCACTCAGTGGAATGGAACTCACTGCTGGAACTGGGAAATAAGTCAAAATCAGGTACAAAAAATGAGCTCAGTCTCCAAGAGCAAGATACCACCAAATGTGGGCTAGAAGAGAGCCAACGCATATAAAATTCCCTCCAAAACATATATGGTCATCCCTTCTATCTAGTACTAATTTCTCTCTCCATTGGAGAATTTGCTTATCTTTTTTTCAGATGGACAACGAACCTGAAGGGAGGATCAGCTAACCAGGGCCCCAGCTGAAACCATAGAGTATTGCGGGGGGAGGGCAGGAATACAGCGTGCATGGCAATTATGACACCATAAAAAGGCTGAAGGAGATAAACACAGAGAACATCCAACTCCAACTAAGCCAGATATCCAGAGACACAGAGGCTCCCAAAACCTCATCACTGAAGCAGAACTAAAATGACCCCAATGTGGCTCAGGGAAACTTGTGGAAGAGGGGGCACAAAGATTGTTAGAGTCAGAGTTGGGGCAATATGCACAGAGACTGGGGCCTACCCCCCAGAACTCTTGACTAACCTCACAATGCATGACCCACATTCCCCATTGACGAGGGTCCCTTTGAAAGAGGGAGGGCAGGGAGGAGGACAATGGAACCAATACTATGAATGTAAAATCAAAATAATATAAATAAAAATATATATTTAAAATAAAAAAAGAATTTTTAAAAGACATAAATAATTGTTCACATATTATAAATAATAATATTAAAGTATCAAAATTATGCAAAAAATAAAATAAATAAATAAAAATTGAAGTGGCACAGAATACTGTCTATATGGAGAGTAGTGGTCCAAACCCAGTCTCTCAGTCTGCTTAAGACTTATATGAGTAAGATATAATCTTGTTCTAATTTTAGTATAAGTGCTGCCAAAGCGAGAACATAATTTTGTTCTACACAGCTGAAAAATTTGAACTTATTACTGTAGCAAGCCTAACTTATCCTGATGACTACATCAAAGGTAATTAGCAACTACCCTGGAATCCTTGAAGCCCCACACATTTCTGGTGTTGTTTTTGCTTTTTCTTTGTACATCAGAGTGTATAACTTACATGCATATTGATTCATACTGCACTCTCAAGTTCTGATTAGCTCAGAGGTCCTAGAAACATGTTACCCTCCATTAACCCCTGGCAACTGTACAGTAAATACTAAATGTTGTTACATATAGCTGTTGGGGTTGTGTGTGAAGAAATTATTTGTAAGACTTTGAAATGTATTTTATGTCAAACAATTTCTGGTGGCATTGAAATTTGCCTTGAATTGTGACATCTCAAGCTTGACTTTTACTTACCTATTACATAAATTCTATTATGTAAGATACAATGGAAATTTGATTTCATTTCTGAGTTTCTACATTAGAAATTGTAAATTTGTTTGACAGCTATAATTAACCTCACCCTTTTCACACACTTCTTGCTGTCTTTCACATGAATTTGAATCAAATCCATGTTATCATTTCTCTGACCCATTGAAAACCTAACTTTCCTCATAAATTAAGAAGCCTTAGAATAAAGACCATTGCTATCTTTATAAATTATTATTAGTGGGCTGGAGGGATTGCATAGTGGTTAAAGCATTTGCCTGCAAAGCCAAAGGACACAGGTTCAATTCCCCAGGACCCATGTTATCCAGACGCACAAGAGGTGCACATGTCTGGAGTTTGTTTTCAGTGACTGGAGGCCCTGGCACACCCATTCTCTCTATCAAATAAATAAATAAATAAACAAATAAATAAAAATAGTAAAAAATAAATTATTATTAGTGATTGCTGTGTGAACTGTTTCTGAAGAGATGTGAAAAAATGTCTACTCACCCCAGATAGGGCACCAACAACAGAAACAAAGAAATAATTTCATTAAAGTCTAGCTTATTGAACCCGTGAGGATTCATTAGGTCTACTTAAAGGAATACAGAAAATTATGTGTTGCTACATCAATGAAGAAAACGTCTCTTCATTTTTCCCAGCAACTGATATATCTGTATATACTTGAAGAGGGATGGGGCTCCTTCCTATAAAAACTGTTAACTCTCTCTAACTCCTGGGGAATGGCATGGCCTCATGTTCCCCTTTCCTGCAGTAGCTGTTAATTGTCGTTAAATACTTGGAAGTATTTGGCTTCATCAGCTAGTTCCATCCATGATGAAAATTTAATGGTTTCAATCTTGTATGGGTCTCCTGGTAGTTATTGTTGCTGAGACATCAATAGGACAATGGCTATGTCATGCCTGGAGGACAGGAATACACTACAATGATCTATTTTATTTTATTATTATTATTATTATTATTATTATTATTTGGTTTTGTGAGGTAGGGTCTCACTCTGGTCCAAGCTGACCTGGAATTAACTATGTAGTCTCAGGGTGGCCTCAAACTGTCAGCGATCCTCCTACCTCTGCCTCCAGAGTGCTGGGATTAAAGGCGTGCGCCACCATGCCCGGCTTTATTTTATTATTTTTATGTCGACAATTTCATACCTTTATATAATATATTTTGATCCTACCCTCACTATTACCCTCTCTTATCCCCTTCCACTCCTACTAATTCCCTTCTTCTTTCAGTTAATCCTCTTTCTACATTGTTGGTCTTTTATCAACATCCTTATCCATCAGGAAAATGCAAATTAAAATGATTTTGAGATTGAATCTTACTGTGGTCAAAATGGTATCAACAAGAAGGAAAGCTAATGCTGGCAGTGTGTTTGGGGAACAGGAACTCTTATTCACACTTGGTGACAGTGTTAATTGGTACAGTGTTTATGAAAATTAATGTGGGTGTTTCTCTAAAAGGTAAAAATAGCAGTAGTGACTTTGGAGATGATCTTACTCCCAAGCCCAGGGAAATGAGTAGTGCTGGGTGTGACCCAGGCCCAGGTGAGCTTGCCCCCTACAGCCAACCCACTTCCCAGGACTTGGAAATAGCCACACTACACATGGTTACCCTTTCCCCTCAGCCTCCTCTGCTATCATCAATAGGAATTCCAGAGCTTATCTCACTCCCAAGCCCAGTGTGCAGTGAGTACATTGGGCAACAAGGGCCCAGGCTCCACAAGAGCTTTTATTGCTGTATTCTTAGGAATACAGTACTTGAAATTAGGAAATGAGGACTACCTTCAGATAGGCAAACCTCAATAATGCACGATACCAAGGCAAGATGTTCCCATCAAAATACCTAGTCCTGATCTGAGAAGATGGCTTGGTGGTTAAGGCACCTGCCTGCCAAGCCTAAGAACACCAGTTCCAATCTCCAGGTGTCATGTTTAGCCAGACGAAAAAAGTGATGCAAGGGCACAATGCTGCACATGCCCATGAGGGGGTGCACAAATCTGGAGTTCATTCACAGCAGCTGAGAAGCCACTGGTGTGCCCATTCTCTCTCTCTCTCTCTCTACCCCTATCTCTGTCTCTCTCTCTGTCAAAAAAAATACCTAGTCTCATAGAGGAAACCTCCAATGAAAATTTAGAGAAAACTCCATACTATATTGTATCACAAAGTGAAATTACAATAAGAATATTAAACCTACTTTATGACCCTATGAACAACCTGCTAGATGAAATGGAAAAGGAAATAAAAGCAAAATGAGCTAGGCACCTGCCTTTAATCTCAGAACTCAGGAGGCTGAGGTAAGAGGACTGCTGTGTGTTCAAGGTCAACCTTACATAGTGAATTCCAGGTCAGCCTGGGCTAGAGTGAGATCCTATCTCAAAAGATTAAAAAAAAAAACAGTGAAAATAACTCAAAAGAGAACTCAATAGATGGGTGAATTAAAAGGATTAGAATCAAATACAAATAACTCAGTAGAAAATAAACAGATGGCTAGAGAGATTGCTCAGTGGTTAAGGCACTTGCCTGCAAAGCCTAAGGGCCCAGGTTTGATTCCCCAGTACCCACTTAAAGCCAGAAGCACAAGGTGACACATGCCTATAGAGTTTTTTGCAATGGCTAGAGACCCTGGTATGCCCATTCTCTCTCTCTGACTCTTTCCCTGTCTCAAATAAATAAATAAACATTTAAAAAAAGAAAATAAACAGAGAAATAATGGAGCTAAAAAACACCAGAGACTGAATAGACTTAACAGATATCTACAGTACATCCCACCTTAACTCCACATTCTTCTCAGCAGCCCATAAAGCCATCTCGTAAATAAATCAAATATTAAGACATAAAGTAAGTCTCCACAAATTCAAGAAAAGAAGCATAACTCCCTGTATTTTATTGGAATGTAATGCAATAAAGCTAGAAATCATCAAGAGAAAGAGCAGAAAATACACCAACCCCTGGAGACTGAATTAATTATTATTAATCAATGAATGGGTTGTTAAAGAAATCAAAAAGGAAACTAGGGCTGGAGAGATAGCTTAGCAGTTAAGATGCTTGCCTGTGAAGCCTAAGGACCCATGTTCTACTCTCCAGATCCACATTAGCAGATGCACAAGGGGGCGCATGCATCTGGAATTCATTTGCAGTGGCTGGTGGCCCTAGCATGCCAATTCTCTCTCTTCCCCCCCCCACTTTTTCTCTCTCAAATAAATAAAAAATATTTTTTTAAAAAATAAAGTTATAGGTGGGTGTGGTGGCGCACGCCTTTAATCCCAGCACTCAGGAGGCACAGGTAGGAGGATCACCATGAGTTCGAGGCCACCCTGAGACTACATAGTGAATTCCAGGTCAGCCTGAGCTAGAGTGAAACCCTACCTCGAAAAACCAAAAAAAAAAAAAAAAAAAAAAAAGAAAAACCAAAAAAATAATAATAAAGTTATAATAAGCATTAGTGGTACTGGCAAGGAACTAGAATGAGGCTTAGGAGATAGTGTAAACACAGACATAGGAGAGGAGGAGATACTTGCCAGGCATATGGAGGATCAGAATACAGGGTATAGAATGGTCATGGGCATGGAAGAGTGGGAGGAATATCACAAAACTAATGACAGCATGAATCAGTACCACAAAAACCTTCCTCCTGGTTAGCTAATTAAAAGACATAACTCTTTTTAAGAGGAGAGGGGATTGTCTGGGTAAAAGTACCCTGTTGGGGGTACATAAAACTTGTCCATAAAATCATAGAATCTGGCTGGTAAATTCCAGTGCTAGAACTGGGTCACCCCCCACAGAGAGCTATTGATCAGGAAGGCCATGAGGTCCCTAAAACAATTCAGGGTATTGTCAAAGCATTTGGTTACCCACCAGTGCTAAATGGCAAAACTCTGTTACTGATGACACCACAGGCTGTGATTACAGCATAACAGGAGATTACATTGGAACTGAGAAGGAAGCTATCCCCCTGATGGCTAATCCTCATAATGCTGGAAAGAGCTATGTGAGCTGCTGGTGAATAATGGTCACCAACAGCATGAACATACATAGGATCCTGCAAGCCACACATTAACTAGCTAAGCAAGATATACAATCAGCTGCTCTCTGATTGGATACAAAGCCCATTGTGTAGGAGGAAATTCATCCTTCTAGTACTGAGAGAAAATAACTAAGATGCTCATAGACTCTAGAGGGAAACTCCCACTCTTTTTTAGCTAAGAAGAGAGGGTATGTTCATCAAGAAGTCTTTGAAAGGACTTTGTTTATCTTCACTTGATCCATGATACTCTTTACTTTGGGTTGGAGAATCTGTTTTTTATAGATGGCAGTAAGAGCCAGGAAGAACCATGAAGATGACAAGGAAAGATAGCTGACTGCCTAGCACAAGATGAGCCACTTCTGTCACATCTGTCAATGTCCAGGAGACATTACAAAGGAAGTGGAGATTTAAACACGAGTGCTGGTCTCACTCTAACCTGAGAACTTCCTCCACAGAGATGGTGGTAGACACAAAAGAGATGCAAGGGCTGGAGAGATGGCTTAGCGGTTAAGGCGCCTGCCTGCTAAGCCTAAGAACCCAGTTCCAATCTCCAGGTCCCACGTTTAGCCAGATGTAAAGTGATGCAAGGGCGCAATGCCGCACTTGCCCACAAGGGGCGCACACATCTGGATTTCATTCACAGCAGCTGAGAGACTGCTGGCGTGCCCATTCTCTATCTGTCTCCCTCTCCCTCTCTGTCTGTCTCTATGTCTCTCTCCAAAAAAATAAATAAATATAAAAATAAAAATAAAATTTAAAAAAAGAGATGCAAAACTCATCGAAGCAGAAATGCAGAGGATGCAAAGAGCTCAACACTAAAGGAGACTTACAACATACCTGTCAAGGCTCGGGGAACATTGTGCAAAAGGGGGCAGAAAGATTGCAAGAACCACAGGCTGGGAAGGTGTATGCATCCTGAGGCATTGTGCCCCCCCCCCAGAGACTGGTGAATTTATGACCCTACAGTAAATACCTATAACCCGATGGAGGAGGGTCCTCAGGGAAATGGGGGCGAGTGAGAAGGGATATAAGAGTATAAATCCATGATATTATGACCAATAAGCAATATGTTCATAGTATCAATTTCATAATAATAAAAATAACCCTTAAAAAGCTAAAAACAGAACTTCCATATGATGCATATATCCCACCCCAGGTATATACCCTGAAGACTCTTCACATTATGTCAGTGATAATTGTTCAGTCATGTTTATTGCTGCTATATTCATAATAGCTAGTAAATGGAATCAGCCTAGATGCCCATCAACTGATGAAAAAATATGAAGATGTGGTACTTATACACAATACCACTGAGTAAAAACTCAGCTGTACAGAAAATTGAAATTTGCAGTCAAATATAGTATTGAGTGAGGTAAGTCATGCTCAGAAACACAACAATGATCTTGTAAAGTTACTTCAACTCTCTAATGCAATTTGATTTTACCAACCCCTTCATATAAGTATATGCATTTCACTGTATATTTTAAATAGTTTATTATATTCATCTGTTCAGATCTATTTATTTACTTTGTAGCAGTTCTATGATTTCTCATATAGGCTGCAAATGTAACACAGGTGCAACTTGTCTGGAAATCTCTATTTCTTTCAGCCTTTTAATAGTTGGATCTCCTTTTCTTCTAATGTGATGTCAAATAAATTGTCCTGAAACACAGTTCCTCAGAATGTAAAAAATCTCACATACTGGCCAACATAACTGTTTAGCTCTACAATTCAGCTCTTCTTATGGCTGAACCTCATTGTAGGTTTCTTGCTTGTTACCTTGGGAATGGCAGCTTCTGTCTTCTCTCCACACCTTACATCATCTCTAGCTTGGACCACTGTTCTACACGAATACAAAGTACCAGTGTAGCATTTTTTTTTTTTACAAAAGTTTCAGGAGTCATTAAAGGGCTCACATTTCAGCAGACTGACAACAATCTATGTGAAATTGATGTTGAATAGGCAGCTATAGAGCCTTAGACCTTTGCGCCCCCCCAGATTTAACACACTTGATTTTGAAACGTGAAACAAGTGGTAAAAGTTGGTAGTTATCAGTGAATCATACAGTGAAAGGCCAGGAGCCTCTAGAAGGTGGGTGGCAAGAATATTCTTGGTAAACATGAGTCTAATTCCATTTACTAAACTGCAACCTTTGATTTCTTAGCTCCCTGAAGTGGTATAAAGCTGAGAAATTGGCCCCAGCATTTGGAGTTTTCTCTACTTTGTACAAAGCACCCAGTCAGAATTGGCAGAGACAGGTAGGTCTTTACAATCTGTGAAGGGATTGAAGTGAGTAATGAATTTGGAAGAGATGTTGAATTCTAATTCACATCAGGACAATTATATATTTGTTATCTGTGCATGCTGTGAGTTGAAAACAAGCATGGTATTTGAAGCCAGAAGATGTTCTAATTTTTCACTCCTAACATTTTAATTTTTCTTATTTTAAGCGTTATGATGTGTACATGATTCTCCTTCCTCCCACCAAAAAAAAAACAAAACAAAAAAAAACCTAACAGGAATTTCTTCTCCTTCCCAGCACTTCCTTTCCCTCTACATCTGCATCCAGGGCTTTCCCTCCAAAATATATTTCAATATGAATTTCCCTCATTGGTGAAGACACATATGGTTATTCATTTCAAAATATTGGGTGGAAAACAGAATTTCTGAATTTTTTCAATGAAAAAAAAAAAACCCAAATCCTTATTTGATAAAAGCATTTGCTAATTCCAAGTTGAAGACCACCACTCAGGTAGCATCTCTTGTTTTTATTAATATTTTATTTTTATTTATTTATTCATTTGAGAGAGAGAGAGAGAGAATGGGTATACCAAGGCCTCCAGCCACTGCAAATGAATTCCAGATGCATGTATCACCTCATGCATCTGGCTTACATGGGTCCTAGGAAAACAAACCTGGGTCCTTTGGCTTTGCAGGCAAGTGCCTTAATCACTAAGCCATCTCTCTAGCCCAGCATCTCAGTTTTGCCTGAGGATTGTATGGATGATTGACAGGCAGATGTTGAAATCCCTAGATGATCTGCTCAGCTTTTCACCAAGAATAAAAATTGTTTCCTTTAGGAGAGTTTGTCTGAAGTGTTAATAGCCAGTCCTTTATGCGTATACAAAACAGTTGGTTTATTAGAGTTAGAGACATATTGATGGGATAGGGACCATAATTTGGCCTGACTGAATATTTTTTTATCCATATCAACATCTTATCTTCAAAATAAAACTTGGTTGTCCATATACTAGAACAACAAGAACATATTTAAGCCAGTCATGATGACATTATGCTCTATCAACTAATGTTTTAGAGGTATCATATGATACCATGCTATCCTATGACATACTAAGTTCCATGGTCTTGCTGTTCATTTCATGCATGTAGCCTCCGGAGGCCCTTCAGGGTCCCCACCCTTGTCTGACTGGCAAAAGAACTTTTTATCTTTGGTAGTAACATATCCTGTTTTCATTAACTTCACCCTCATCAAAGCACTTCCAATGTTGCTGGGAATGATTCTTCCTTAAATATCTTTGCTTTCAGTTGAGCAACTCCTTAAGTATGAGATATGATCTATTATCTTTGATCTTTACCACCTAAATTTATCTATAATACTGGGAAGAAGATAAGATAGATGGCCCTAGTGTCAAGGTCTCAAGGAAATCACAAGGTGATTCAAACAGCTAAAGCCACAGAGATCTTCTTTATATATTTTACCATTTTGCTTGTGTTTTCTGGAGACTAGAGTCTTTGGAATTCATTTGTTTCTAGCAGGCTGCTGGCCTAGAGACACAGTATTAATAAAAAGAATTGGAAAGATGGCTTCATTATCTGGACAGAGGGTCACTGGTCATTTTAAAATTGAAGATAATTTCAAAATCATGATCATGTTCTAGCACTGTTTTTCAAACTTAATATAACATGACTCCTAGAAGGATATACAGCATAGGACTCTGCAATGACCCAATGCATATGTGTATACACATACACGCGCGCGCGCGCACACACACACACACACACACACACACCAAACAAGTGTGGTAGCCAAGAGTGGTAGTACATGCATGGAGGATGCGTTGGGAGGATTCTGAGTTTTGGGCTATTCTGGGAAACATATAGAGTATGACGTTAGCCTGGCCTACAAGTCAAGACCCTGTCTCCAAAAACAAACAAACAAACAAACAAGCAAGCAAGCAAACTAAACAAATAGCAAAAATAGGAGTAAATAAAGTGACATGAAAAGGTCTGTATAATACTTTACTACATGGCAGATATTTTGAAATTTCCTATTTTATTCAATTTATTCTCTTCTACTTTATCTTTTAAAATTTATGGTTATACACTAAATGATTTCATAGCTCACCAACAGATAATAGCTCATAGTTTGAGGAATTCTGTTGGCTAAGCTGCCTCCCTTTCTTTCACTCAGATATATGCTTGTATGTGACTAAAAAGTCAGGCTTTATTTCCAAAAGCCCTACATGAAACAGCTGCTGTGTAAGAGAGTGATGGGAGTCACTTGAATCTGTATTGAGCTAAGCAGCATCCCTTGCATTTTAAAGAGCTAAAAGAAGTGTGTAATGCAGTCCAACCTCGGCTTTTCCCAGAATTGAAAGGAGTTATCTAATTAACAGAGCATGAGCTCAGAGTCTGGATTCTATCTCAGCTACTTATGCATAGTGATTTGCAAGGCTCTACCATTTGAGAAAACTGCCATTGGCCATAGTGGTGGACAGTCTGATTAATATGATGTTGTTGCAACTGTGGTCATTTACTTTGCATATCACAATGATTGACAGTTAGTGGCCCAGTATGTAAGTGAAGCCCATGCAGAAATTAAATCCCTTACTAGTAAGCAAGTAAGATGCAAATAGACCACAATGATCATTATTGTAACAGATATGGCCTAAGTTGAGCTTTTAATACTAAATTATTAGTTAAATTATTTAACAATTTAATCTAACACTTATTAAATTGTTTATCTGCTATTTCCCAGGCAGGTATAGAATATATGTGTAGTTTCAATACAAGAGGATATTTTAGCTAGCTAGTATAGTTTTAAAAAATCATTTATTTATTTACCCTGGAGTGGGTGGGGGGCACTCCAGGACCTTTTGCTATTGCAAACTAAAGCCAGATGCAGGCACCACTTTTCATGTCTGGCTTTACAGAGGTAAACCCAGGTGGCAGGCTTTGCAACTAAATGTCTTTAACTGCTGAACCACCTTTCCAGTCCAGTTAATATCTTTTTGATATTTGCCGTATTCGTTTCCCAGGATTGCACAGCAAATTATTACGGAGTACTTTAAAACACTGAAATGTGTTCTCTCATATTTTTTTATATCTACAGGTCTGATATCAATATTGACACGATCATGCTCCTTCTGAAAGCTCAAGGTCAGGTTCTTTCCTTGTGTCTTCCTAATGTTTGGTAGTTACTGGCAAGCCTTCACTGTCCTTGGCTTGTAAATATATCAATCCAGTCTCTTAACATGACATTCTCTCTATCTTCATATGGTATTCTCCTCTCCTCTTTTCAGTCCAGGTTGACAGTGTTTCTGCTAGTATTAGATTCTCAAGACTGTGTCAGTTTTCCATGATATTATGGAGGTCCAAGCCAACCCCATCCCTATTCCAGTCTACTGCTGAGGTGGTTGCTAGGATTTGTAAGTCCCATGCTTTCCAGTTATATCTTGGTAGTCTCTGCAGAGCAGAGCACACCCCCTGTTTTTTTCTGTTTAAGTAGGCTGATGAGTTCTTGGTTAAGTAAGTACTGGTTCATCTTTGAGTAGTAATTCTTTCCTCTCGTATGTCACTATAAGCAGCAAAAAAGGAAAATGCATGACATAACTTCCACAGTTTGGTTGGAAATCTCAGCAAGCTATCCAAGTTAAGGATTTACAAGTTCTACTTTCTGCAAAATACTAGGACAAATTCAGTCAGGTTATTTTCTACTTTATAACCAGGATCATGTTTCCTTCAGTGTCTATTCTGAGGCTTCACTAGAAACACATCTAACTTTCCTGTTTCTAGTAGTATTCTGTCCATAATCATTTCTGCTGAGACACAAGAATCTTTCACTACTGTGCACCCACTTCTATTTGTGCTTTTCCCAGCTATAGGTAGTAGAATCAATCCTCTCTTCAAGACAACCTGGGCTTTCTCTCTCATGGTCCTGAAAATTCATTGAGCCTGTAACATTTCATCGAACACAAAATTACTCTTTCAGTATTCACCCAAAAATTTGCATTGCATTTTGTTGAAAAGGAAACCAAAGACCAAAGTTAGAACCTTTTCTTTAAAGATGCAGTATAACAAAAATAGAGATATATCTGGCTCATGATCAACTTATACTTTGAGTACCTAAAGATCACTTATAGCACTTAAATCTTATATTTGTCTTATCACTACTCAAACATTCTTGATTTCTTTTTACTTTAGAAAGCACCTTCACTCAAAGATCCTAATGAAGTCTGTGGGGAGCTGTATGATTTAGAAGAATCACTGTTAGCAAGGTGGCTATTGTCCCTTTCAATCACGCCCTCTATTACACTGTCATTTTGGTTTGGAAACTACAAACTACATTGGGTTTTCCTATCACACACAATATGAATCACATTCTCTCCATACTTTACAGATTCTTCCTGAACAAGCTTAGCCACTGTCATGATTGTGTATCTTGGAAAATGTCAGCAAGAAACAGGAAGAAGCATGGACTTGGCATTTAGTGAGAGTGTCTTGAACCCTGGCTTTTTAAAAATACTTGTTCTCTCACCCCTTTGGTGTCCTCATCAATAAAAATAATATACATCTCAGATTTGTCATGGACATTGCACGGAATTATTTTGAAAAACAGTTTTTGTGGTGGCAGTTTCTTTGCCTTCCATATTCACAGGTAACTTCCAAAGATCTGTAGCCCCATTATTCTCCTTAGATCCAAACCCATGATTTCAAAGGCATCTTATTTTCACATAAGGACTCAGCTCATCTTCCCTTTCATGGTTTCTCCTTTGATGTTTGCTAGTTTAATTAACAGCAGCATCACACAGCCACCCAACCTAAAGCCTTTTGCATCATTTTATATCTCTCTTCTTCCTCTCCTTCAGTCTTCATCCCCAGGATCTGCCAATTGACAAACTTTTTAGCCAGCCTCAAAAACATATTAAATATCTAACCCTTCTGCTTCCTTCTCATTTCTACCCATTTGGGATATTACTGTTCTTAAATATTTGGCCTGGATCATTGCTTGACTCTGAAACAGAAACATGTCACTCATCTCCTTATGTACAAGACAACAGTGCCCTAGTACCTAGAAGGAAAACAAATTTATCATGGCATAAAAAGTCCTTCACATTCTGGCTTCAAACCACCTTTACACTATTATTTCCCATGACTGTTTTTGTTTCTTGCCCATTCATACTTCCTAGTCAGTCTCCTTATTCAACCCACATACTGCTTCTTCCACAAAGTCCTGATTTCTGGCTCCTTCAAACACAAGTTAGCATTCGTTTCTCTTTAACTGCAAAGCATATATATATATATATATTGGTTTTTCGAGGTAGGGTCTCAGCAAAGCATATTTTATATAGTCAACTTAAAAAACATCACAATCATGTCACCTGCTGCCTATGTTCAAATCAAGGCAGGAATTTAGTCCCTACCATGTTAGCCTAACATTTGACTTCTGCTTAGTGAATGAATAGCTTCAACTATTATAGAATGAAGAGTTTAATTGAATTTCTTCCTGAAATAGAATATACTTTTAAAGGTTTAAAATATCACCTTATTTCTTTAGGTAGCAAATTTATTGATATATAACTGACATACCATACAATTTATCTACTCAGAGTGTACAATTCACTGGTTTTACACTTGATCTTAGCCAAACGCCTGAGAAGCAATCAGTTCAGGAGTTTTAGTGTAGCCACAGAGCTGTGCAGCAGTTACTACCATTAAGCTTAGAGTTTTCCATCTATCTAAAAGAAACCTTGTGCACTTTAGCCATTATCCTGAAATGACTGATAATTGACTTTCTATCTCTATATATTTGCCTATCTTGGACATATATAAATGGTGCCATACTATATCTGGCTTTTTGTGATGGCCTCTTTCACTTAGTACATTATTTTCAAGGTTACCTGTGCTTTAGCAGGTACACGTTCTGCACTACCTTTTATGGCTTTTAATCCATCTTATAAGGGCTATTAACATTTTTCAAATGTGAGACATTCTATATGCTAAAAGGCAAGTGTTGATTTACCCCATATTTAAAAATCTAATTACTTAACATATCAAATTCCCAATATGTAAATATGGAGGATTAATCAACTATGTTACATTACCACTAAAACACCAATACAACTCATAATTGAATAATAGCTTTTAGAAATGTGGAATTAATTTAAAATTTCTCTACTTTTCTTTTATTTGATATTATAGTTGACATAAGATATGAAAATATAAATTCACAACATGGTAATGGGAATATATAAAATAATAAATCAAATATTAAAATAAATTCACCTCCAAAATTAGGATAACATTTCTGCCATGAAATAAAATTCATGTCTGCAATTGCTCTTTATTTTGGAAATGTTCTGATGAGGAAGAAAAAAGTTGTTTTATGATGTACTTTAGAATATATTTAAGAATGATGGAGCTGGAGAGATGGCTTAGCGGTTAAGGCATCTGCCTGTAAGTCAAAAGATCTAGGTTCGATTCTCCAGGACCCATGTAAGCCAGATGCAAAAGGAGGTACATGCATCTGGAGTTCGTTTGCAGTGGCTGGATGCCTTGACACACCCATTCTCCCTCCCCCCTCTCTCTCTGCCTCTTTCTCGCTCAAATAAATAAATAAGTATATATAAAAATATTTAAAAAGAATATATTTAAGAATGAGAGAGACTAATGGATAGAGGAAGGGGATATGATGGAGTGTGGATTTGAGAAGGGGAAAGTAGGGTAGGGGAGGGGAGGGCATTATCATGGTTTATTGTCTGTAAGTATGGATGCTGTCAATAAAAAATAGGTAACACTTTTCACTCCTTATTCAACAACATAAAATCTAAATAGCACATTTCCTTTTTGAATGTACAATACGATAATGAAAACACTATTGTGACAAAATTATCAGGGCACTTCCAACCTACTTTCTGTGTTTTAAACTCTTGACAAGTTATAGCTCCTTTAAAAGTGAGGCAATGTATTAAATCTTTGAATTCAATGTATCAGATTTTTTAAATGGTGCATTGATTTTGAAACCTAGCTCCTGCTTTTAGTTGATCAACATGGTTCAATGTCTATATTCATTCCAGAAAATTGCCTCACTATGGGGAGGGGCATGTCAGCCAGGCACACAAGCCAAATTCTAATCAAAATAGGCCATGAGAAAAATCTGCATGAAGAACCTTGCTCTTTCTTCATATCAAACTTATTTAGTGTCTTGAACAAAATTCCCTCACTAATTTGTGCACATCCTTCTGAGTGATGCTTTTGGATGGAAAGTAAAAAATGACAGAGCCTGAGAGCTGTGCTTTTAGCAACATATTCCTGACCCAGTTAGAGAATCTCAAATTTCAGGGAATGAAAAAAAAATGTTCCCAATTTCCTTGCAGTTGTATGATACATTTGTTGTGAGTCCATCACACTTTTTAAAGCTTTTCCAATATGAAAGATTATGAACATAAATGGAAGATTTTTAGATGTAACCAGTTGTCACATATCTTTTTGTTTTTGTAATTCTCACCCTAGAAGTAATGGAAGCACTTCAAACGTGTTAACAAATGTAATTGGTTTATATCAAAGAGGAACTTTAATCTTGATGGATTCTCTAGGAAGAAATAGAATATTAACAATAGAGGAGGTTTAATATTATTTCAAATATAATGAACATATAGAAGCTACCTTGTGATAGTTCTGTTAATGGTTCTAACCACTTCAGAATGTAGCTTTCTTGCTCTTTCTTGTGGAAATGTTGAGAAGCAATAAGGTATTTTGACCATCCTTGGGCTCTGTAGCAGGTCTTTAATGTTCCTGTCACCTCCCTTGCCCACTTGTAGCTTCAGCCACAGCTGTGGGACAGAGTTCTTTCTGCCTGAGCTCAGATTCTCCAAAAACTGAGTACTCTCTCAGCAGAAATATATTGTCTTTTATGTTATGGAGGTTAGACATATGACTCTAGTCAAAGGGTGCTAGGAAAGGAAATGTTTGAGTCCAGACCTCTTTCGTGGTTTCTGCTTTCCCCTTAGTTTGGTGTTTTTCTTTTTAAACATGGTCTAACTTTGTAGCCCAGGCTGTTTCCTGCCTTAGCCTCCTGAGTTCTGGGATTCCAGGAGTATACCACCATGCCTGGAATTGTTGTGATCTTTTACAAGGACACCAATCATATTAGATTAAGTTTCAACATAATGACCTTATTTTAACTTGATTACTCTCTGTAAAGACTCAGCATGTCTGCCCCTTCCTCTCTGTTTCTGGTCCATGCTTATGTGAGCTGTTCCACCATATCCTCTCTGCAGGCTAAAGGGTGAGAGATCATAGAAGAGGACAAGGGCAGATCAGGGTGATTTATGATACTGTTGCCACATCCAAGTGAGAGATGCTTTGTACCAGCATGGCACAAGGCACAGTGGGAAGTGATCAGACCTGCTTTTGTCCTGCAGGTGGAACCCTACATTCTATGGGTTGTATGTGATTAAGGAGAGCAGAAAAAAACCAAGTGTGGCTGTTCCAGCAACTAGAGGCAAAGTTACCAATTCTGTAATGGACTGGGCTTGGGGCAGAAGCCAAGCCAGGTGGGGCTCTCCTAGAAGTTGGAGGGTAAAAAAAAAGAAAGAAAGACTACTTTTAAATAAAGTCACATTTTTAGGTACTGGAGTTAGGATTGCAACATATGAAATGTAAGGGGACACAATTCAACCCATAGTAGTTTCACATGGTAAATTCTGACTTTTTGCCTCATGGCCTTTTCAAACATAAATGTGAGGAAGCCAATTGGGCATAGCAGGTGGGGTTGTTGACATCTTTGGGGCAATTCTCATCAAAAATGGAACCCAGTGGGAAAATGTATTAGCTTCCTCTCCTTTGGTTGAGTGCTTCTCTGGGCTCTTCTCTCTCTGCTCAGAAGTCCTGCTGTGACTAGGTCCTGATTGCTATAACAGCAACCCTACTAAACACTTTCCTTTTCTCAGTGTAATTTTGGGGATCGCCACTCAGAGAAATTGCTGACAATGCTGAGATTCTGTCATTGGCTCAGATTGTACTAGTCTATTGTTATCCTCAGTAGAAAAACTATGATATCAGTGCTTATGGCTATGTTACTAAGTATGAAAAATATATTTTTCTAGTCTTCATAAACTCAGCCTGTCTTTTTAGTATGATCATAGCAACCATATAAAACTACTTTATTGCTGAAAATACCCTTTAGAACCTACTCCTAGTTTGGCAGGTGAGAAAACACACTGAGAGTGTAGTTAATAATAGAAGAAATTAGAAATGCTAGCATCTATATTCTCTGGTACATAAGTTAGCATTATCCCCGTCACACTTAATTCCTATTTTCGTGAAACTTCATTTGTTAGTAAATGTGGTTATTTTCAGAAGGTTGTTATAAGTTCATGAAGTAAAGGAATATAAGTTTAAGAATCAGCATACTACCTACTTATATTTGTGAAAAATGGTGTTATATTTTTTCCAGAATGTGTGCTGCTTAGATGCAATGTTATCCCCATAATGTCATGGAATTTTGTCTGGAATATTCACCGATATATCCAAAAACCTAAAATAGTGCCCAATACATACTAGGCAATTGATAAACATTTACCAAATGAAGACGTTGATCCATGTGTACTCCTTAGACAATAAATAATTTTCTGTCTTGAGCCTTCCATTAATAATAGTGCAAGTCTGCATGATGAATATGTTTTAGATGATTTGGATATACCCAAAATCTCATTTAATCCTCAAGATAGCCTTATAAGGTAAGGAAAACAAGGCTTAAAGGAATTTAGTAGCTGTGGCAATTTCAAAGCTAATGATTGTCTTAACCATGTTTTCGCTATGTTGCCTCTTATTAGCATAACAGATAACATCAGGGTTAATATTTTGTAAAACAAGAGTGCAAAGCAATCCAATCATCAGAACTATAGTAAACAAACATCTTGCGAGCATCATAAACTGAAAGGTGAAGGATTCAATCTAAGCTATTTCTAGACATTCAATGTGATGGAGTGTGGTGACTCATCATCAAACCAGAAAGACAACCTTTATTCTTCCCTATTGGGTTATTGTAAGTATGTCAGCAGTAAATTTTATTAACTGAAATTACTTTCTTTGCCATAGAACCTTATGCTATTATGTGCCATTATTCATTTTTTTTGCTTTCTTGGCCCAATTTATACCCAGAAAACCACATTCTCCAGCATAATGGCAAGCAAATAAAATCTCCTTCTTGTGAAAGTGTAGGCTACCTTTGACAGCCTGACACAATGTATTCCAAAGGTTAAATCAGCTGCTGTGTAAGCCACTGTGTAGCTTTGACATGTTTGTTATGATCACTAAAACTTGGGTTCTATACCTAAAAGATAGTGCCAAAAAAGCTGCCAACAGATATGATTATGATATTCAATGAAAAGTGTAAACAAAGTTCTCTGAATGTACTCACTCAAAATATTGTCATAATTATTATCAGCCTGAAGAATATTTTATTAATAATGTGATATTGTTATTTGTTTGAAGAAAGATCACCTTTTTCCTGGGGTTTTCAGGTTTGCATACACAACATAAAAGTTAAAACTTTCCAAGGGATCTTTATCTCCTCTTAGGTAATTCAGGTCCCACTATCCCTTACAGCTGTGCTGTCCAATATGGCAGTCACCAGCCGCTTGCAGCTCTCAAACACTTCAAATGTAACTATTGCAAATGGAAGAGTGAATGTTTAATTTCATTTAGTTTTCATGTGTTTAAATTGAAACTTATCCATGTGTGGCCAGTGGAAACCTGAGTGGACAGCATTACATTTGGTCATGGTGAGACTAGGACTTTGCCAGCTGATGTCCTAAGGGTAATGGTGAGGTTGGAAGTGGGGGAAGGTATTTGTTCCTTTTGGCCCAATGTTATTCCTATCAGCCATTGTCACCGCAGCAGTGCATCTTCACCCTGACAGTGAGAGTTGATTCTAGTAATTGCCCTATTTGCAGAGCTAGCTTCATTATACTCTTCATAGATTCTAGAAGGAGCTGGGCAGAGCTTCCTTCTCATAGACTGGGTTCTGTTTCCACGGGGACCCTCCTCTAAACCTTGAGGTTCCAATAATCAGCCTCCTATGTAGTGGGAGGTTATTGCTTAAGCTTCCTCTATTTGTCTTTTCATTCCTCAGTTTTCTTGTTAAATCCTTTATGATTAAAATCCTGAGACCTCAGTCCATGTGGGCACATTTCCACTGCTAGCCTAGAATACAGTTCCAGCTCCAAGATTTTACCCAAGTCTTCACTTTGACCAATCTAGCCTGATGCCACATTTTCCACTCAAAGTACTGGAATCATACTCTTTCCAGGTCACTGCCTTTGCTCAAATCAAACACCTGGAAAGAGCTATGAATTCAACTGATAGTGTATTTCAGTAAGAAAATTCAGATTTGATCAGATTCAAAGTATGAATTAGATTTTTTTATATTTCCTTCATGCTGTTATAAGAGACAGGGAAGTTTTAAAATGTGTGATTACATAAAAACTTTCATTTTAATCTGTGCCTTGAGGTGAGCATTTAGATTTAAGAAATTTTTGTTCTTCACTGTCATCAAGAACAGGCATCCAAGTTAGTGATTTCAGCTCTGTCTAGTTTCAAAAACTCCTGGGTTCCTCTAACAGATTGTATGCATAACATTCAGTGCATTTTTCTTCCCTACTCAATGTATAATCTTCAATCAGGCTATATGGACATCCTTCAGGAGTGTGTTAGAAATACACCACTTCAGGCTCTACTCTAGACTGGGTGAATCAGAATCTGCATTTTAGCAAGGCCTCTAGGTGGTCTGTATGCACATTAATATCTGAGAAGCATGTGCCACACTCTCTTGGTTAGATAAACACAGCAAGTTAAGCTTCTCGCCATCTCCTGGCTCTGCCTTTTTCCTTGTGACTTTGAATTTGAGGCCTCAAGTACTGGTCCCAATGTCAACATCGTCTCTCAAATATAGTGTCCTCTCAAATATAGTCCTAAGAGGGAATAACACAATTCTCTCTCTAAGAAGCCTGCAGAAAAATGATAATTTCCTTGTGATAATTCTGACTGGGTCACAGCTTATTTCTGAACCAAGCTGTAGCCAAACAGATGGCATACAGAGAACATGGTGATGGGGGTTCAGCGTTATGTCAAGGGGTCAGGTCCAGTCAGTAATACCCATATATCCAGTTAACCTTGTCTAAGAATTAGTTGGTAGAATGTCCCAAGAGGGTATCTAAACGTTTGATGCAAATTGTTTTGCCAGGAAACATGGATTTTGAAGCCACTTTCACTGAGGATGAATTCTCTTTCCTGGTATAATTTGTTCCATCTCTGTATGTCCTCTTGCCCAATTTGATTTTAGACAATACTATGTCCGTCCCCTCATTCTCTTCTCAGTGAAGGATTGGGGCTGCAAGGTAGCACTATATTATGATTGCTCCCAGAAAAAAAGTTGTAGGGACTCATCCTTTCTTATACAAACAGTGTCCTATTACTTGTGCCCTCATCTAAAAACCACATTCACTTGTACTTAGGATCTTCTCAAGAACATTCTATATTGGTCCACTTAGACCTGCAGTTGCAAGTTTTGATTTCAGGGATTTGTTTTCCAATTCTTGACCAACATTCCTTTCATGGTCTGTGACCAGTTGGGAAGATCCTTAGGATGTTGGCTTTCTTCTGGGGGGTTAATTTTATAGCCTATGACTAACCTAGTTTTTAGAATATTGATCTCATATTTGTGATTTTAGATTTGTAGAGAAATCAAGGCTATTGTCCACTATGACAGACTTTCTGGTCCTTGTGCTGCATTGCCTTGACCTACTTGTGAAGATGGATGCTGCTATGGTAGGAGATCCGCAGATTGCCTAGAAGCATTCTATTTGGCTTTTGCCAGAGTACATGAGGCTTTGATGACACACAGTTATAGTTCTTTACAGGTAAAATTATTGACCATAAATATTAAGTTAAAAATGAATTGTAGTATTACCTATCAAGTACACACTGAACTCTAACTTTCTATGCTACATGGAAGTGATTTCTTTCAGAATGACTGAGACATTTTAAACCATCCATTTTCTATATGGCTGTCATCAATAACTTGTGTTTTAGACCTTAGACTAAGATTTACTACTATAGGAAAAATACCTTCCAGATATATGCATAGAAAGTAGAGCTTAAAAAGTCATAAACCTATTTTGATATTTAACTATTGGCTTTTAAATAATTTATTTAGTGGTTAAAACATGTTGGGGGATAGGAGGAAATATTTAATGATAAAAGAAAAAGCAAACATACCTTTCTGAGCTAATAAGTAGTGATGTTTTGAGTTACAAAATTAGACTGGTACAGAGAGACAAATGTTCCCTTTTATAAAATAAGTAGTCCCAGGCCTCAGGAAGCAAGTCTTCTTTTTATGGTTGGCCATAATCACGATTCAAAGTTATTTGATCTACTCACATATTTCTAGAGCACAAAGCTTCTTTGTACACAGAAAGTAATCAACACCTAAGAATTTTTTCATTTTTCTCCATTATATTATGCTGTACTTGCAAGTTCCCCATTACTTAGTAATGCAGTTGGAAAGTGTCCAATAAATTATCTTTAGTATCAGGTAAGGTTTATTAATTTAGCCAATTCTGTTTTATGCAAAATGTTCTCCCTTACTGAAAAATCATTAATAAATGTTCATTGCTGATAGGATACATCCAGATTCCTTAGAGTCATCCAGGATACAGCCCATCTGTCTGACCTTACAGTCCCCACTTTTCTCTCTGTCTTCCTGAGTAATGCCCACCCATTGACCCAGGTGATTTTGTGCTGAAAATATCTGAAGAAAATATCTGAGAATGGAACTGTATAAAGAGAAGAAATTTCTATTCCCATAGTCCTGATGTCTGAGAAGCCCAAGCTCCAGTTGCCAGGATTTGGTTTCTGGTGAAGGCTTTCTTCATTCTCAAATTGCAGACAACAGAAAGGAAAGCTAGTCGATACTATGTAAAGCCTCTCTTACAAGGAACTTACTCCCACTATCAAAAGAAGAATGTATAGGATTGGAGAGACTGGTTTAGAAGTAAAGGCACTCTGCCAAGCCAAAGGGCCCAGGTTCGGCTCCCCAGGACCCATGTAAGCCAGATACACACATACAGGTGGTGCATGTGTCTGGAGTCCATTTGCAGTAGCTGGAGGACCTGGCATGCCCATTCTCTCTCTCTCTCTCTCTCTCTCTCTCTCTCTCTCTCTCTCAAATAAATAAAAAAAATACTTAATTTAGAAAAAGAGAGAGAATAATGTTTACCTGGACATGATGGTACATACCTATAATCCCAGAATTTGGGAAGCTGAGGCAGGAAGATTGCAAGTTTCAGGGTCAGCCATATAGCTATGGTTAATTTGAGGTCAATGTATGTAGTAAATTCCTGTCAGAGGGAGAGAGAGTGGAGAGAGGTGAAAGAGGTGAGAGAGGAGAGAGATTGATATTGGAGAGATTGACTGACTGACTCATGGTCTATTCACTTCATGAAGGTCTGCCTCCTACTATCACATAGTCACACCACACTATCTTCCAAAGTCCAGTTAAATGTCCCTTTCCTCTGAAAAAAAAATTCCAACATACCTGCTCTACAAGACATATTTATTAGATTGGATTCTTTAGAAGCTGACCCAAAAAAAGGACTTGTGTATATGTGAAATTTTTAAGGAAGAGCTCAGGAGAAAATGGGAAAGTTGTGGAGGAAGCAGGATAAAGGAGCATATGAGTTCAAGTGAAGTCTTGCAAAAGTACTTTAACCTGATCCTCCAGGGGTTTCTAAAGTGTGAGTTAGTTTCTGCCTTAGTTTATCCTTGAGAAATAAACTTCTGGACTCTTGTATTCTCAAACCTCTGAGTTGTTAGCTAAGGGATGCTCACTTTCCAAAAGAATCCCAAGCATCCTTTACTTTCCTTGTATGTGGGCAAAGCAGCTTTAGGCAGCTAAAGTAATATGAAAAGAGACAGTAATAGAAACTTAATAGAGGAAACATACTGAAAAACACAAGCCACAGTGCCTCAGATCTGTAATCCTAGTGCTCAAGAGTCTTAGGCAGGGGGATTGTAAGTTTGAGGCCAACTTGGTCTATATAGAGAGTTCCAGACCAGCCTGGGTTATTCAGTGAGATCTTGCTCAAAAAAAGTGCTTAAAGCCATAGAAGAAAACACAGAAGTGGTAAGAGGAATTGGATTTCTTCACATCATTACCTCTACTTTGTGACTGCCTGGAGGCCCTGGCATGCCCATTCTCTCTAATAAATAAATAAATAAATAAATAAATAAATAAATAAATAATGACAGGGCCATCATTACCTCTAGTATATGTACCATCATTGCTTCCATTTTATGGAGAAGACTTTGGGAGTGAGCACTGGCTTGCTGCTTACCTGAGGGGACTCAATAAATGACTAAATTCTTGATCTCAGATTGTGCTTCATTAAATGAACACAGTTATAACTACCTCAGACGATTATTCCACAAATGCAAGAGGTTGCTTGGGAAGGTAGCACATAGCAGATCTTCCATATATGTTATATCCAAAATTGCTCTGTTTTTCCAGTCTCTGGTGAACTGTTGCTCTTTTGGCCATACTCTAGTTGTAGTTTATACTACATGACACAATGAAATAGCATAATGAAACATTATTTACAAATGATGCATTGACTTCTAACTGGGTTAGATGGGACTCCTTGAACTCAGCACTAGTGACATTGGACTATATCATTCTTTGTCATGAGTGGCCATCCTGTACACTGCAGTGTTCTTAACAGCATTCCTAGCCTCTGTACTCTATATGCTAATAGCACTTTTCCAAATTGTGACAAGCAAGCATGAGAGAAAAAAAGAAAGAGGAGGAGAAGGGGAGAGGAGAGGACAGGCAAAGAGAGGAGAAGAGGAGAGGCGAGGAGAGGAGAGGAGGGGAGAGGAGGGGAGGGGAGGGAAGGGGAGGGAGGACTTTATGGTCTAAGCACCTCCTCTTAATTGCCTACCTCATAATACCATCACACTGCCAACATCTGAACTTTGGAAGACATATATTCACTCCATAGCATCTTCCAAAAGCAGGTTGAGAATCACTGGATTCCAGAATTTCCCAGGAACTAGATAAAGATTTCAGTCTTGGAAATCATGTAGATTGGTAAACAAAAGCACCATTTAAATTCTGGAAATACCTCTCCTGTTTCCTCTTTAAATAGTGACTTTTTTCCTGCATGGTGGCTTATTTCAATTTTCTTTTTTATTGAGAAGGGTTGGATTTTTATATTGTTTTATACATTCATTGGGAAGAAATGGAAGGGAGGAACTTCACATAATGCAGGTGAGTTTTGAGGAACATCATGTTTTGAGCAAAATGTGAATCTTAGATGCCCAAACAACTTACATGTATCTTACCTGGGTCTTCTAGGAATTTGGAGGTAAAATTCTGATTGCCTTGCCTAGTCTAATGTTTGGGAAGTAGCTTTTTAAAAATCATCATGTTAGGGGCTAGAGAGATGGCTTAGCAGTTAAGGCACATGCATGTGAAGAAGCCTAAGGACCCTGGTTCGATTCTCCAGGTCCCATGTAAGCCAGATGCACAAGGGGGTGCATGCATCTGGAGTTCGTTTTCAGTGGATAGAGGCCCTGGCATGCCCGTTCTCCCTCTCCCTCTCTCTCTCTTTCCCTCTCTCTGTCTCAAATAAGTAAATAAATAAATAAATATAATTAAAATCTTAAAAAATAAAAAAATATCATGTTGATTGTTTCCTACAGAACATTTCAATAGAAATTAGAGGAGCACTGTGAATATTACTAGCTAAGGCAATATGTGCCAACTTCTTCTTATAAGGGAAGGTCAGCAGTATTCTGTGTCAGTGATTCTAATGGTGCTTATGTAGGACTGAATATTTTCATACAAAATACTACCCATTAGTCTTACCTCCATATCACCTATTGGTTCCAATTTCAATTTGCTTCATTCATACTCTTCAAAGAGAAAGCCAGTGTAATTAAAATCATCAAATTACTGTAATTGCACTTTTATGTTAATCTAGTAATTATTCTCTGAATTTAGTTTTCCACATGAGTATTTATTTCTGTGTTAGGACAGATAGAATTGAAAGTAATATCAAGCAAAGCAAATTTTAATCTCAGGAATTTGAACTATTAGAAACACATTTATTTCCCACCCTAGAAAGTAATTTGCCATTTTCAAAATAACACCAAGTGATAATAGGGATAGGTAACTGCCAATTGAGAGATACTTCTCACCAGGGACCTAACCCCTGAGAAAAAGAAGTTTATATGACCAGTGGACCTTCATGGAAGAAAGGCTTTTGATTTCTCAGTGACATACAACCCAAGCATGTAGTCTTTAGCAATAGGCCGTTACCATCTAGTTCTAGTGGGCAACCAGGAGCCTTGGCAATGGTCAATGGTCTGTAATGTTGTAGGGACTTCAGGGACTTCCCTGGCCAACAGCTCACTGGAAGGTATCCCACCCCTGACACTGAAATTTTCTATTAATAATCTATGGCTTCTGGTTGTACCATTACCCATGGCACATTTCTGTCTCTCTCTATATATATGACATTTTATTGGCTAGCAAAGAAATATGTTTCCATATGGCTTATTCATAGCACCTTATATTTTGATTAACCCTCCTGCCACCCCCTTCCCTCCTCCATCCCTTCCCCTGATCACATGTAGACCATTCCATCCCTAGTATTCTGCCCCTCTATGTACATATCTACAATATTCTCCCCTTAAACTCTCCCCTTAAACTCTCCCCTCTTCTCTGTCCCTCCTAGCTCCATCCTAGTAAGCCTCCTCCTTGTTCACTAGCCGACTGAATGCTGGAAAGAGCATGCAGCCTGTGGAGAGAGAAGCCTTCAGTGGTCTTAACCAGCAGTGGACCCTGCAAGCCGTAATCTGGCCACTCAGGCCAAATGTGAGAACTCCTGCAATAATGGCATGTCTGGTATGGAGGGGAACCAGCTACTCTCTGATTGGACTGGAAGCCCACTCCATGGGAGGGAATATATGGCTGGTACTGAGAGCCTAGTCAAAAGCTTATGGCTGGGGAGTTTATAAGCTCTAGGGTAGTAACTATTACTGTTTTCAGATAAATTCACATAGTACACCCACAAAGCTGCCCTATAAACACTGATGTGTGTGCTCATGTCTAAATGCTACTCTCACTTTTGGTTAGACAAGCTTCTCTTTTTTAGATGTTGGTGACCACTGGGGTGACTCAAAACTCACCATAGTGCTGAGAAGAAGTGACAGTGGAGTGTTCAGCACTAAATTAAATGAGATCTCTATCACACCTTCCAAGGCTCAGGTCCATTATGGAAGAGGAGGTAGAAAGAATGTTAGAGTCAAAGGAAGGGGAAAAGTGCTTACAATACTGTCTTTTAGATATCAAGTGGACTTGAGAATCATGACCTCATAGTGCCTGACAATAACTACAGAAGAGCTTCAAAACAGGAAGGAAAAATGATGTCATCAGGATAGAAGAGATACTAATTGGAAAGAAGAAGGGATTCAATGGAGGGAGGATTTGGGAGGGGGAAACAGGGGTAGTGGGAGGGAAATAGCATAGTTTATTGTTTATATTTATGGAAGTTGTCATTAAAAAGTAAAAATAAAAATAAAAAGGCTTTTGAATCTTTATGAGTTAAATTTGTAAAGCCTTTAAGTATCTCAGTGTTGGAATGAGATTGATTTTATTTTAGTGAATCTACTTTCAGACCTGCGTTGGCAAGGTTCCAGAAACAACCCATGTGATAAAGCAAGAATTCCTGCTGAGACCAGAAGGTGGGTGAATGACATTCCTCCTTAGGGACTTTGAGTTACCTTCAGCCCACGTCAATACATTCCTAGTAGTTTGCCTCTGGCTCCTCTTCCTACCTCCAATTCTAACACATCACCCTAGCTCCACTTCCCTCATGGGCCTCACAAGCCAGCATAACATATAGCCCAGGTAGCAAGTCCCGTTTTGTCCATAATTCTTACACAGTTGAGAGTGGCACGAATAGATCAACACTGTTCTATGTTGATCAACTCTCACAGCTTCACTGTGATGCTCTCTTGTTAATTACACTTTTAGTTTGGTTAAATTACATTATTGTCCAGCTTTATTTTAGCATCCAAGCTCGTCCTTAGAAATCAAATCAAATCAAAGAAGTATCTGGAATATGTGGAATATGCACGAGTGCTATTGCTCTGGGAGGAGTAGGAGACTCAAGGCCATGGCTCCATTCTCAACTCAGGCACTCCATAGAATGAAGTGCTCCATATAATACAGCAGTTGTCCTCCATTATTTATAATTTTCTTTCCACAGTTTTAGTTACCTATTCCCAACTTATCTATGCTGTATATGCTACTTGTCTATTAGCCATGGTGTTGTAGAACACTGTGTTCAAGGCATAACACAGCCAGTGCCCTTTTCAAGTAGCTATGACTACTAGGAGACCTCTATAAGACTGGACCCACTAAATTTCCATTATACACAGTGGAGTCTCACATGCGGCCCTTCCCCCAAGGATTTATAGACAGCTACTAGGAGAGAAGAGCTCATGAATCCATACCCTCTCCAGAATTTACAGGCAGATAACAATTGTGAAAGGGAACAGCTCACAAGGCCCTGCCCCTGCTCATCCCTTAAGGATCTATAGACGGTTAACTATTGCTTGGGGAAAAGAGACATTTTCTTCAGTGAAGTTACCACCTATATGTTTCCCATGCTCCTATAAGTAATCCTTCTTTCATGGTCCTATAGATAACCTCAAACCCATTGGTTCACTGTCTCACTTTGTGTGGAATCATTTCTTTGTTGTTATGCCCTATCTTCGGTGAGCAGACATCTGTTGAAGTCTACTCAGGGGAAAAAAATCACACAATATGGGCTGTAGAGATGGCTTAGCAGTTAAGGCACCTGCCCGCTAAGCCTAAGAACCCAGTTCCAATTTCCAGGTCCCACGTTTAGCCAGATGCAAAGTGACACAAGGGCGCAATGCTGCACTTGCCCACAAGGGGGCGCACGTGTCTGTAGTCCATTAGCATCGGCTGTGAGGCTGCTGACATGCCCATTCTCTCTCTCCTCTCTCTCTCTCTCTACCTTTCCCTCTCTCTCTCTCTGTGTGTGTCTCTCTCAAAAAAAATCACACAATACATGTTTGTCAGATCAGTTGTCATGGCGTCTCAGTGCTCATCTCATGTAACCATTATTTTACTCAATTATATCTCCAAAGAACAAGAGTAGTGGTGATAACAACTGAGGTGTGCCAAAGAAAAAAAGGAGTCTACCACGGTAAAGGGGTGCAGTTGTATCTTCAAATTAATGACTTAGTTTATCTTTCTTACTTCAAAAATGAAGAACAGAAGCACAGGTAGGTTCCAGCACAAGTTCCCAGTTTCATTGTTTATTTCTGACGGAGACAATATTTTTTTTTCAAATTTTACTTATTTGTAAGCAGAGAGAGAGATAGAAAGAAGAGAGAGAGAGAGAGAATGGGCATGCCAGGGTCTCTAGCCACTGCAAAGGAACTCCAGATGCATGTGCCACCTTGTGCTTCTGACTTACATGGGTCTGAGGGAATCGAACCTGGAACCTTTGGCTTTGCAGGCAAATGCCTTAACCAATAAGCCTTCTCTCCAGCCCCCAGAGACAATATTTGAAGTTGTCCAGTGCACTTTCCCCAACAGCCCTTCTAACTCTCCTGACCAGATTTTCAGCAGGTACTTTTTGACAACCTGAAGCAGGTCGGCATTTTCTCTAAGATCAGTGACCCAAATCAGTCTGAACTACTTGCTTTATCATTGCTGATGAACCGAAAAGCATTGAAAAAATACTACATCCAATAATACACTCAAGTTGAAGTATAGCTTCTCAGAAGAAACTTGTCTTTTCATTTCTACCATTTTAGTGTCATGTTCTCCTTCCTCTCTGAACCTCCACATCAGTGGTTTTCAGGATCTGTCAAGGCATAAGTAAAATGTCTATAAACAAATCTTCCTTTTAAAAAACTATTCATTTATTAAAGAGTAATAGAGAGACTGTGGGTGTGCCAGGGCCTCTTGCCACTACAAACTAACTTAACATGCATTCCCCATTTTGTGCATTTGGGTTTATGTGGATACTAGGGAAAAGAAACAGGAGCCAACAGTGTTTGCAAACCAGTGCATTGAACTGCTGAGCCATCTCCACAGTCCCTAAAATCTTTCTTTGTAAGTTTGGGTCTCGTTGTGTAGCCCACGATGGCCTGGAGCTTGCTACATTATTCAGCCTTACTATGAAACTTCTGAACTTTCAACTTCCTAAGTAATGGGAATTGTGGGCACATGTTGCCTTTCTAAGGCTCAGATCAATTTCATTCATGGTGTTCTGCTGATCTTTACTTCTCCCACTGATGATATGGGCCCTGATGACCTGTCTGTCCACTGACCACTGCCTTACTTGCTTGGGGATATGTAAAATGAAAAATCTCTTGTTGTTATTATCCTCTTCATAACATCTGCTTGTATGCTAATCCCCCCATGGAGCTTCTATAAACGTGACTAGAAACCCTCCATAAGTCACAGACACTTGTCCAATAGGGGATGCTGGATATGATGATAACTTTACATAACTGATGTCATGCAGTATTCAAAATAACCCCATCACTATGATCACTATAACTGGGAAACTGGATAAAGCTTGGAGTATAGGATCTTCTGTTTTGCTTCAGGAGGTTGTGTAAGTATATAAACAAGCAAAAAGAGAATATTGACAGGATAATCTACTGGGCTCCTCAAATATAGGTAGTGCTTGGCTATCTGGTATAAGCTCAAACTGAGACTCTACTATGCCATGAATAGTAAATCTCACAGCTTAGGCCTTGCATGAAGCTTGGTCCCTCTTTTGCCGCATGAGCTAGTCCTTGAGATCCCCCAGCAAGCCAAAAGTCACAGCTGACCTTAGAATACTGACTCTCAACTCACGTAGTTCTGGTGAGTTTCCCTGTCACACAATACCTGGTCAAACACTGACTGATTGGAAAGTTAGGATGAGGAGAATAGTAGAAACATTGGCAGTAGGAAAACCCAAAAGTCACTCCTTTTACCTTTGGAGATATGGCCAAAGCTTCCAGTGTATGCCTAAAATCATAGGTATTACTGAGAACCAACTCAACTCTGGCTTTTTCTGAACACATGTGGCCCAAGTGTGATGATGCCTTGTCTATCTTGACAAAGTAATTGTCATACCAGTTGGTTGTAACTTTTGTAGTTTGATATGTGACACTGAAACCTGCACCAATTTTATTTCCCCTTTTCATAATTTCATGGATTAAAAGTTAATTCTTACCTTAGATCTTAACAACCACAGTATGCACATTTTTATTTCTTTTCTTTCTTATTTTTGTATTTTGAGACAAGATCTCACTATTATGACCCAGGCTGGCCTCACACTTGCAATATTCCTCCTATCTCACACTTCCAAATGTTGGGATTATAGTCCCGAGCCACCATGTCAACTCTCCTAGGACTTTTAAAATTGCAAAAGTTTTAAACCACTAATCCATTTGGACTTGATCTTGACACACACTGAAGTACCATACCAATCCAATTTTGACTTTTATTGGAGGGCTACCCAGTTGTCCCTATGCCATTTATTTACTAGGTCTAGCTTTGCCCAACAGACTTGAGATGTTCATTCTGTCATATGTTCAATCCCCACATGTATTAGTATACCATATTTCTATATTATTCAGTTAATTTTGCATTTTTCACTGTGACCAGTTCTGTATTTTTAAATCATTGTGCCATTATAAATGTGCTTTATAGGGCTGGAGAGATGCCTTATTGGTTAAACCACTTGCCTGAAAAGCTGAAGGATCCAGGTTTGGTTCCCCAGTACCCATGTAAAACCAGATGTGCAAAGTGACACGTACCTGGAATTCATTTGCAGTCGCTAGAGGCTCTGGTATGCCCATTCTCTCTATCTGCCTCTCTCATAAATATAAATAAATTAATAAAATACTTCAAAAATAAATATGCTTTAAGATATAGTCTAAGCTTGTCATTCTTGGTTGCCTTTATCATTTTTCAGGCTTTTATTAAGTTATTCTTATCTATTTCCTAATTTAACCTTACAGTTTGCTTGCCTAGTTCTCAACAAAATATACTGACATTTATTATGATCTCATTAAGTTTATAAAACATAAAAAATTCTAATGTTATTATTTCATACTGGTACTCCCTAATGTATCTGTTTTTCTGTTTTTGAATATTTAACTTATAAGCCCACTTTTTTTCAGTTTTATTTCTCACACTGATCAGATGATTTAGGAAGGCATTGTGAAAAGCAGAACCATACCTTGTCTTGGGAGTTAGTTCAGCAGAAAAATCTAAGTCTCTAAATCTAAGGCCAGGCCAGTCAAGTTCTTTTGGGAACTCCCAAGTGGAAACCTTATTGGGTGTAGAGGTGAGAAGTTGTGAGGCTCAAGTTATAAGTATGAATGGTTGAATGCTATGGAGAACACAGCAGCCAAAAAGGAAGCAGCCATTACTAAACACCATGGCAACATACTTTGTAGGGTATCTCTAACTAGAATCTCAATCTTGCTGGTTATGACAGCCAAGCAAAAGTTTGCCAAACTTGGTTTTAATTGAAGGACTCATGGTACATATAAAACATCTTTTACTCTCCCTCTTTCCTTGCCTTTGCTCACAGGTGAGAAATTCATTTAGCATTTAGCCTCATCTAAAATGTGCTGACAGCCTTTATATTCTCTTTCCTTTTCATTTAGTTTTGGTGATGGATATTGTGGTAGTTTGAATATACGACCCCCAATATATTCAGTGTTCTATTAGTTTATAGTTTGCATCCTCAGCCACCTTGCTAGAGGTAATGTCACTGGGCATTAAGGTGTGATGGTGGGTTTGAGATTCCATTGTAAAGATATGCAAAGTGTGCCTAGTGGGAGTTCCTGAAGTGTGCTGTGGCGGTTGGCTGTAGTTTTTGCTCTGTGTGCTGTGTGCCTGGTTGGTTTTTTCTCTCTCTTGCCTGGTCCTGTGAGAGCAGGCCGCTTCTCCTGCCATTATGGAACTTCCCCTGGATCTGTAAGCTTCAATAAATAATATCCCTTCCTCCATAACTGTGCCTGGTCTGGAAGTTCATCTCAGCGAACCTGAAGCTGTCTGCTACAGGTATTTAACGCAGAACCATGAACATGCTAAACAGATGCTTTACCACTGAATTGCAGCCCTTAGTCCCTAAACATGGTCTTTTCACATTTCTCTTCCTCCTTTTCCATATATAACATCTTGTGTGTCAGCAAGATTGCTTTTTTGTTTACAAATAAATAAAATTTATTTATTTTATTTGACACAGACAGAGAAAGAGGCAGAGAAAGAGAGAAAGAGAGAGAGAGAGAGAGAGAAAGAATGGGCGCTCCAAGGCCTCTAGCTGTTGCAAACAAACTCCAGACGCATGCACCACCTTGTGAATCTGTCTTATGTGGGTCCTGGGGAATCGAACCTGAGTCCTTTGGCTTCACAGGAAAATGCCTTAACCACTAAGGCATCTCTCCACCCTATGCCTTCATCTGCTGTATATGATACACGATACCAAATTTGTTAGCCACTAACCATAAATACAGGAATATTTTAGATAATCACAAGTCAGGAGAACTGTGGTGTCCCAAAGTGGATTGAAACCTCTCCTATTCTGATTCCTGAAGCATTACTATGACACCTTCACTGGTCACAAGTGCTGAGTGCAGAGCCTGCATAGGCCCTTGCCATTCCTAACTTGAAAGCTTGCTCAAACTTTCTTCCAAGCTTCAGTTTTTGTGTCATCGTCACTAAGTTTTATCTTTCACTTGATTGGTATTTTTCACAAACATGCCTTTTTATCCTTTTCAGAAATTAATGTACACTATGCTAGATTAAAGGAAAGCGAAAGCACACTGACAAAAACATGTGGTCATCTGGTCTCACACACTGTCTTAATGATGCATTCTGCAGCTAGCCCACAGTGTTGTGACAACTCTTATTCAAACGTTTGCCTTAGGAAACTAACCCATTCTTAGAATTACATAGATATTTGCTTGAGGTTACTAGTTAAGAATGCTTCGTTTCTTCTCTTTTCCTATGTATGTTTAATATTAACTCAAAGTTTTGTTCCCCATCCCCCCGAGGTAAAGATACACATATGATTCATTTCCCAAATCACTTCCAGGTGCTCACTAATTTATTTAATACCTGAATAAATTTCTTATGCACATTTAGTTTTTTTCCCCAAACACCTGTCACATTGAAAAGCTCAATAAAATTTTGTGAAATAAAAAATAAATGCATGACTATATGAATAAATCTAGCATGAATAAATAAATAAAAGTGTAGACTGGCTTTATGAACTAAATGTTTTCCCAGTAGAAATTTCCTGACTATCAGAGAATTAGAGGGATGTGATTTGACAGTACAACAACTAGTCCTTTGTGTTTGTTTGTTTGTTTTGGTTTGGTTTTCCAAGGCAGGGTCTCACTCTACCCCAGGCTGACCTGGAATTAACTCTGTATTCTCAGGGTGGCCTCGAACTCATAGAGATCCTCTTACCTCTGCCTCCCACTAGTTCTATGTCTCTCTGGATCAGGGTTTCTGATCAGTTTCTCAGCAGTAATGACATTTTTTTTTTGATGCTGACTGTCCTACACATTGGATGATGTTTAGATGAAGCCCTGGTACATATCCTCTAGATAATGGTAGCACCCACACCCCATTGGTGACAATCCAGAATTTTCTCGACATTCCCAAATGTCCTAGAGGGAATCAATACAGTCCCCTAGTGGAGAATCACTGATCTTAAGAACCACTGGCTTCCCATTTCCTCTCTTCTCTCCAGCTACATGCTTAATAACGTGTAAATCATTTTTAAACGTCTTCTATTCCTCCAGCAACAGAATGGACACTGCTCAGTTTCTTAGTTGTGTAATGTGCATATGTCATTTCGATCTTTGCTTGAGGAACTGCAAGACCTTCTATTTACAATAGGCATCACTCGCCTGTCTTCAACATTTTCAGGCTGAATCAAGCTGTCAGGCTCTATTATGTTGAAGCTGCTGTTACCAATTTTGGTAAGCAAGGAAAACAACAAAAAAGCCTTCTGACTTCTCTAATAAGGAGTTCTGTTTGACAGATTTAACTCAATCAAATAGATTTAATTCAATGCAAAGAGAAGATTATCTATTCTTTTATACCTAGCTTCCTCCAACTCACAATTAAGTTTGGGAGATTAATTCGTGTTGTTACATATGGTGAGAGTTACTTTTTTGTCTTATGGATACATAGTATTGCCTTCATAGTAGACTATTTGTTTACATTATTTTGGACACTCTGCCTTGGTTTCCATTTGTGACTACTATATATAGTGCTACAGTGAACATCATTGTTCAGGATTTAGTGGAACAATAATGTAGGTTGAGTTGATATCCAAGAGTGAAATTGCATCATATACAAAGGCACTGGATTCAAAGTCAAGGAGGGAATCCCCTAACATAGCTTAAGGAGAACTGAACAATCTAGCACTGTCTTCAGAGCTCAGTTTGGACCACTCTGAGGCACAAATGTGCAGAGGCATTAGTGCTCTAAATAGAGAAACGTAAGCCAGTGCTAGATTGCTCACTACCCTGCATGTCACACTAGCACTCAGAATTTATCTTTTGGAGCTGTTAACATGTTTAGTATATGAAATTAAAGGCAAAATTCCATTTAAAATATATCTTCCTTTTTACATTGTAGAGAATGAATGAAAGGGAGCAAACCCAACATATTGAGACAAAATGACTAATATTAAAGTCATTTCAGGGCTGCAGAGTTGGCTTAGTGGTTAAGGTGCTTGCCTGCAAAGCCCAAGGACCCAGGTCCAATTCCCCAGTGCCTACATAAGCTAGATGCACATGGTGACACATGCATATGGAGTTGATTTGTAATGGCTGGAGCCCCTGGCTTACCATTCTCTCTATGTATATTTATCTGCCTCTCACTCAAATAAAAAAAAGTCATTGCAAATCCCACTAAAATTTTATTCTTTTTCTTATTTTTTTTGAGACAGGGTCTCACTCTAGCCTAGGGTAGCGTCACACTCATGCCAATTCCACTATCTCAGCAGAGAGGACAAACATGAGCAAAAATGTCCACACAAGATTTGAGTTTTAATCGTTTACTGAGTCTGCTGTTGTCATTGTTTCCTACGTGACTGGCTCTTGCACTTAACCATGTGTCTTCAGTGAACAGGCCAAGGACTTACTTTCCAGTTTTCACAGGCTTGCGGCCATTACGGGACTTGCCAGTTCGCTTGCGTTGATTGTCCTGTCCACTTCTATAAATTGTTTCCTCTGCAAATGCCACTGCAATGAAAATAGGGAAGTCATGAGGACCACTGTTCAAATTGCAGCCATAGACTATAGCAATATTGGTAGTTATGGAGAGCAAGCTTAATCTCAACCATTTAATAATGGAAATGGAAACTCAAGATTGAACAAAGAGGCACTCTTGATTCTGTTTAGTTAGACATGTAGTTTGCAGCCCTTCCCTCATACACTGAGAGAATACCATCTATAAGGCATTCTCCTCATGGACTAGTCAGACACTAGCCTTTGCTTCCAAGTTACTTCATCATGCTCTCTTTTTAAAAATTTTTTTATTGACAACTTCTATACTTACATACAAAAAATGCATATCCATGACCTTGCAGAGCCTAGCAATACCTTCGTAAGACCCTCATAAAAAAAAAGATGATGACATCAAATTAAAAGAGAGACTAATGGAGAGAGGGAGGGCATATGACAGAGATTGGAGTTCATCATGCTTTCTTACTTATCTCTCCCCAAATTACTGATCAAGTCAACCACATGCATAAATTTATAGCATGTACTCTATAAATATATATAAGTATGGTATCCACAAGAGATTGGTTCCAAGATCCCTACAGATACCAAAATCTACAGATTGTCAAGTCCCTTGAATAAATGACATAATATTTGCACATAAGCTATGCATATCCTCCTGTATACTTTAAATCATATCTACATTATTCATAATATATAATACAATCTAAAATCTATGCAAATATTCTTGATACTATATTGCTTGGCGAATGACAAGAGAACATGTCTATACATGTTCGGTGTAGACATAAATTTTTCAGATATATTTACTCTGTAGTTGGTTGAATGTACAGGTGTGGATTACAAGAATATGGAAGGCTGACTCTATGTGCTTACCCTCTCCCACATGAATTCTACCAGAAACTTATTTCTTATCCTTTTCCATGTATCCCCTGCCCACCCTATATTCTCCACTCATTATCCCCTGAATCGTAACTATTCTTAGAAACCCTTTTCTATCCAGAATTTAGTCTTTCTATATTTCTTGAGTGGTTGTTACCTAACTTCCTGAATTTTAACCTATTTTGTGACTCCATACATGCTATGATAAAATAAAAATTTCCCATACCTTGGTTTCTTTTTTTCTTTCCTTTTCTCTTCTTTTTCAGTATACCACATCTCTTATTCTTTCCCTTGGCCCTATGGCACTCATGGTGTTCTTGTGAACATGCCATTTTGGTTGTCTTAACTGTTGTACTTCAAGGGGGATGGGGTATTACTTTACAGAGGAGCAAGACTGACCAGTTTACATGGGTAAAGGCTTCTTCAGTTGAGATGAGAAATGACTGGACCTTATGATTGGCAAAGCTATGACATCATAGAAGAGCCACACCCACATACCCCAAGGGTTAGGTCATAGTCCATTGTTGGATAGTGACTATGCCCATGGGCCTTGGGAAGCCAGCACAGTGTAACTTTTGCAGAACTCCCAATCAATTCAACATAGTTGGCTCAGAGAATTCATTAAAGCCCCTACATTGCTAGAGAAAGTACAACCATTCTCTAGCCATGTGTATTAAATACGTTTTTATATTACTGTGGCTAAGTAACTAAGCAAAAGCAACTTAAAAAAGGGTTTATTTTGGGCTTAGAGTTTGGACATATATTTTGTCATATCAGGAAAAGTATGGCAGCATGTAAGCCAGATGCTCAAGGTGGCGCATGCATCTGTAGTTCATTTGCAGTGGCAAGAGGCCCTGGAATGCCCATTCTCTCTCTCTCTCTCTCTCTCTGTATCTCACAAATCAATAAAAATAAAACAGAACACCCTCCAAGGCTCAGGGACCATTGCGGAAGGGGGGCGGATAGAATGGAAGAGCCAAAGGAAGGGTATGACCTCTTACAATGCAACTGCCCAGACAGAAATTGGCCTCGATATCCATGACCTTGCAGTGCCTAGCAATACCTTCGCAAGACCCTCAAAATAGAAGAAAAAGATAATGACATCAAATTAAAAGAGAGACTAATGGAGAGAGGGAGGGGATATGATGGAGACTGGAGTTCTAAAGTGGAATGGGGGGAGGGGAGGGAAATATCATATGTTTTGTTTGTATGTAAGTATAGAAGGTGTCAATAAAAATTAATAATTAAAAAAAAGACAAGATCCAAATAAAGATATGGAATTGTTTGTGTGCCAGTGCTTAGTGTTACTCAGCATGGAAACTCCATAATCACTATTACGTGTTTGAGCCTAGATTAGCCAGCCTGTTGTGTGATGAGAGACATAGAGCTAATTCATCCTTAGCACCATAGCTGTTACTTAGCGGCTGCCAGACATGACAGTGAGGTCATCTAGACCATCCATCCACAGCCAAGCTTGTCCAAACCAAACCAATAGAACCATCCAGCTGGTTAAGTGGATCACGAGAGAAAAACAATTTTCACTGGAATACTTCTGTGTTATTTTTGATGACTCAACACATTTTATTAGGGTTTCTTACCGTAGCATGGATGAGGGGTTATTTATAGGAACATAGGCAGTAAGTGGGCTACAGCACTGAAGTAAATGACTCCCTCAGCAACTGTTAACTGTCAGGAGCTCTTCATGGCAGGGTGGGACCTCATCAACCCCTCTCCCACCAATGATAGATACTTGTGTAGGTCTTACGTAGGTAACCAGAGCTGCTGTGAGTACAGTGGTCATGTCAAGTCTGCAAGAAAGCTTTTTTTTTTCCTCTCCCCATCTAATGGTTCTTACATTCTTGCTACTCTAGGTTTGGAGGGGTGATATAGATGTCTAACTTATAGCTAAGCACTCTTCAGTTACTTATTCTTAGCATTTTGACCAATTATGAGTCTCGGCAGTAACCACCTTCCTCTGCCATTAAACCTTCTTTGACGAAGGTAGAGAGCAGCACTAATGTATGGGTATAAATATAAATAATTAGAAGGCCTTTTAGCAAAACAGAACAAGTGATTTCCCCACAAGGGCCTACAACCATTCTACTAATGGAAATTTTTTTGTTGGGAGCCACTGACTTTGGGAACGGTTTATTATATAGCAAAAGCTAGCCAATCCAACTAAGTGAATGAGTATTGTATTATAGCAAAATGCATTATGTTTTTCCATAATGACAATGTCATGAAAGTACAGAAGAGCAAAGAATTATTTCCTGTTGGAGGAGTGAAAATGTATGAAAATCAAATATAAATATTATACTGGATTGGATCTTAGACTGTATGAGGTGAATTTTCCAAAGAACATTGTTCAAATAATTGACTGAAATGGAATATGGATTGTAGAACAGTTAAAAGCATTTGGTAACATAAATTTTTAAAAATTTGATTATGACTGTACAGTAAAATATCCTGTTCTTAGAACATACACCCTGAAATAATATGTGGAAAAGAGACATGATTAATCACGATTAATGCAGCCAAGTCTTGTGTAATGGATAAAAATTACTAACAAGAGAGAGGGAGAACACAACTATGGCAAAACATTAATGCTAAAAAATCAGTTTGGATAAAGTTGTGTAGGTGTTCTTTGTAATATTCCATCTTTTAACTTAGAAAACATTTCAAAATAAGATAACAAGAAAAATTGAAAAAAATAGTTGATACAATTTCCTACAGAACTTGCCTAATATTATATCAACAGATTTGTTTCAGGTAAAATCAAAAATACTTGTTTATTGGATCTGGAGGTTTTTGATTGACATGGGAAGTGGAAAGTACTGAAATCATGTTCATTTCATGCCGAGTGCATGGGAAGAGAAACTAAAACCTTTCAAAGGTGTGAGGTAGTGAAAAGGATTCTAGAGAAGGGTCAGAAAATCTGACTTTTGTTTCTGTCACAACTGTCTTTATATTTTAAAGCAAGGTTTGCAATTTATTTTCCTTCAATTTTCTTCTGAGATTAAATGGGAAAGTGACATCTAAAGTTTCCTATTGACACTAACATTTAGGAAATCACTTTATAAAATGAAACAAAATGTGTTGATTAATGAGTTGCATTCTTTTAATCTCAGTGACCCTTTATTATTATTATAGCATTTTTATTTTTTTTTAATTTTTTTATTTTTTGGAGAGAGACACAGAGAGAGACAGAGAGAGAGGGAGAGGGAGACAGAGAATGGGTGCGCCAGTAGTCTCTCAGCTGCTGTGAACGAAATCCAGGTGCGTGTACCCCCTTGTGGGCAAGTGCAGCATTGTGCCCTTGTCACTTTGCATCTGGCTAAATGTGGGACCTGGAGATTGGAACCGGCGTTCTTAGGCTTAGCAGGCAGGCGCCTTAACCGCTAAGCCGTCTCTCCAGCTCTATTATAGCATTTTTAATATAATGGCCTCCTCCAAAAGCTCTTATGTTTGAACAACTATTCCCCAATGAAGCAGTGGTACTTGGGAAGATTGTGGAACCTTTAGGAATTGGAGCTTTGTTAGAGGAAGAGTGTTACTGGGGATGGATGGGCCTTGAGGTGTACAGCCAGGTCTCATTTGATATGTTCTCTCTTTCTACTTACTTCTTGCTGATGTGAAGAGTTAACTCTTGATTTCCACTCTTTCCATGCTTTCCTCACCGTGATAGACTCTATGCCCTGGACCTGTAAACTGAAATATGCTCTTTCCTTCCCTAAGTTTCTTCCAGTCAGATATTTTATACTAGCAATGAGAAGGTAGCTGATACAGTTATTATGGGATAACTAACTGCCAGTAACCTATTCAGACACACAGTGGATGCAGGCTTGAGTTATTACATGATCGTCTGTACTTAAGCCAGATTATCTGAGAGTGATACTAATAAACAGTGAATTTTACATGATCCTAACTTGAAATATTGAATGCTGAACAGAGAAAATAATAAAAATTGCAACAATTGTGATTAGTAATGAGTACTCCCTCACACTAGCTCCCTGAAAATATCAAAATGACAAAAGAAAGCAGAATCACAATGACAAAAATGACAGGGTAGCATATGGAATAGCAAAATACATTATAATCTGGAATACTTGTAGTGGATTGCCAATAAAAAAGGTTTTGGGCTGGAGAGATGGCTTAGCGGTTAAGGTGCCTGCCTGCTAAGCCTAAGAACGCCAGTTCCAATCTCCAGGTCCCACGTTTAGCCAGATGCAAAGGGACACAAGGGTGCAATGCCGCACTTGACCACAAGGGGGTGCACACATCTGGATTTCGTTCACAGCAGCTGAGAGACTGCTGGTGCGCCTATCTCTATCTGTCTCCCTCTCTCTTTGTCTCTCTCTGTCTCTCTCTCCAAAAATAAATAAAGTAAAAAAAATTTAAAAAAAGGTTTTTATATTTAGCTGCATTAAAACTTAACCCAAATAAAAATGCCATTGTCACTGTAGAAAAATATTATAGTAACCCTTTTGTAATTGCAAGGATTTGAGGTGTCTGAGAGAAGTATGAGTTAGGATAGTGGTAGGTATCTTGAGCTCTTAGTACAGTATAGCCTTATTGTGTATTCTTACTACTTTTTCCTTCTGTATGATATGCTTTCATGCTTCATCACTCTTGCTTCATTTCCTTATTTAAAAAGAAAATCTTTGTGTTATTGGATGTGTATGCCACAGAGTGCATGTGGATGTCGAAAAACAGCTTTTGGATGTCTGTTCTCACTGTCATGTGTTTGAGGCAGAGTCTCTTCATTGTTTGCTGCTATACTCATTAGGTTAGCTCCCCTGGGAGCTCTCTTGTCATTACATGCACATGCTACCATGTCAGGCTTTTAAAAAGGCACTGGGGGGGCGGAGGCTGGAGAGATGGCTTAGCACTTAAGGCACTTGCCTGTGAAGCTTAAGGACCAAGGTTTTGCTCTCAGATCCCATATAAGCCAGATGCACAAAGTGAGGCAAGTGCAAGGTCACACGTGTCCACTAAGTGGCACAAGTGTCTGGAGCTGGATTTCCATGGCTGAGGACCTTGTGTCCCAATTCTCTCCCCCTCTCTCTCTGTGTCTGTCTCTCTCTCTGAAGATTAAAAATGTTTTTTAAAAAATGTGCTGGGAATCTGAAGGCAGGCACTGTGGTACTCATGCTTGAGTGGCAAGTACTTTATCCACTAAGCCAGATTCCCAACTCCTCCTTTGCCTCATTTTCTTTTCCTTCCAGAAGATAGTGATATTTATGAGACTATTTAAGCACTTTGGGGGAAGATCACCATTTTAGAAAACTTTATTGACATAAGATTATAGTTTAATGAATTTTCACCAGTTGAATTCACCCTGAAACCAATACCTCCACCCACAAAGAGAATATTATCTGTTTCCCACAAACTGTTCTCATGTCTATTCTGTAGTCATTTCCACTCACTAGTTCTTTTTGAAGATAATAATAATTCTGATTTCTCAGAATGAATGACTTCTCAGGCTGAGCATAATATATAGCCACCAAAGCTCCAGCCCGAAGACAAATTCTCTTCAACTAGGACCTGATTCCTAAGTTTCTGAGACCTCCCAATAGCCCATCAAATTATGAAGCCATCAATAGATTATATCTTTGAAGTCAGTGCCTTCATGCTTTAAACACTTCACAAAAGCCCTACCTCTGAACATTACAGTATTGAAAACCAATCCAGGCAGGGGTTTCAGCACATTCTAAACATGGGTCTGAGCCCTACATCTACATCTATAGGTACAAGCTTTTCCTTATTTCTTCTATTTCAAGATTGTTGAGAGAGAAAGAGAGAGAAAGAATGGGCATGCCAGGGCTTCTAGCCACTTCAAACTCCAGATGCATGCGTCACCTTGTGCATCTGAATTATGTGGGTCCTAGGGAATCCTTAGGCTTTGCAGGCAAACACTTTAATCACTAAGCCATCTCTCCAGTCCTGTATTAGCATTTCTTAACAGTTATTGTAGATATGTCAAATTAAATGCAAAAAGGTTGGATTTGGCTTATAGTGTGGGAGCTTTCAGTCTATGACCAATGAACTATGTTGCTACAGGCCTATGGTGGCCCAATATATCACTGTGGGAGCATATGGCAAAAGATGCCAAATCAATTCACTACATGAATGGGTGTGAAAACAAAGACAGCTAAGAAGAAAGACTGCAATCCCATAATCCCCTTCAAGAGAGCACTCCCAAAGACTTAAAACCTCCCACTAAGCCTCCCTCTCTTTAAGTTTTCATTGCTTCCCTACAGCATCAATCTGAGGATGAAGCCTTTGACACACAGGTGTTTGGGGATCCATTCCTGATGTAAACTTTAAAAGCTGTAAATGATTTTGCCTGTCATCTCTCATTGCCACCCACTTTACTTCTAGATCTCCTTGTGCTGCCTGACATAGTGTATGATGTCCATTCCTTGGTTTGCCCATCTCCTAATATTACTCCTTCTGCTCACTTTCCCTCCTTGTAGGTGGCCTTTCTCAATTTTTCCTCATCCTTGTTTATGTAACCTTCAAAATGACTGATTGAATCGTGGAGATTTTGATTCTCAGTACCGCTCATACCAAGTGCAGTCCCATTACTGTTATTTCTGCATGTGGACCCCTTATGTAGAATGCCTTCCCGAAGTCCACCTATTCACTCAAGCCCTTCTCACACCCTACTTTCTATATTCAAGGTTCCTCCAATTGCTGATTTTCCCATCCTCCAAATACTACTATAGCTTCTATGGGTTGCTATGGAGAGCTCTGGAATGGGAATCAGAAACCCTAACTTCGAGAATGGCACTGCCATGAACAAAACGGCCCTGGAAAAATCAGTTAACTCTTCTAAGCCTTGGTTCCCATTTGTATGTAATGAAAGCATTTAGCTAATTACTTCAGTGTAACTTACCAGAAAGCGATTCTCTAAATTTGGCCTTTATTTGAACCAATAGTTTCCACCCTAACTCTTGGCAGGAACATTATTTAGTTAGTTTTCCACAAACACCAGGGCAAATCCAGAAAGAAAGTCTTGGTCTGTTTACTCAAAGTAAGCACCCAAGGATCCAAATATTGTGAACTCCTTGGTAAATTATTAAATTATGCATTTATATTTTCCATCTGAATACATTTACTGCGTCTGGTAGTTATCTATTGATGAATAGAAAATTGTCTCAGATATTAGCAGCTTAATACAACCGACATTTATTATTTCATACTATCTAGGGTCAAGAATCTTTGAGTGCCTTAGCTGGGTCCCCTGGATCAATCTTGATCTTAACTTCAGTCAACTCAAGGCCTGATGATGGAAGATGTAAGTGCTATTCAGCTTTTCATAGGATAACGAATTTAGGACTCTGTTCTTTCTTAGATACTGGCTGAAGGCCTCCCTCAGGTCCTAGTTATGTGGCCCTATCCATAGAATAGTTCACAATATGGTAGCTCGCTTCTTTTGAATGCAAGCATTAAGAACCAAAGAGATAGCTAATTTTATGATCTGAACTTCAAATAAGCATTCAAACACTGTTGTCATATTCTGCTTATTAGTAGGGGCCAACAAATACCTGTCTACTTGTTCCATCAAGTTGTGAGCCAACAGAAAAAGTGAGACACGCAGTAGGCAGATGAGAGGTCTAAAATGTAGGTGACTCTTATTTAATTCTAGTTTTCTATTAATAAAATCAGTTGTACTACATGAAATGCTAAAGGAGCCTGTATTAAATTTTGTTCTTGTCAGTGTGACAAAACACATGACAGAAGCAACTTATGGGGGGAAGAATCTATTTTGGTTCATAGTTTGAGAGGGGAGATTCCACTCTGGTAGGGAAAGCCTGGCAGATTTCATTGCATCAGGACAGTATGACTGGGGCTCTTCTCTTTGGGTAGACAGGGAAGCAGAGAACAAAAGTACTGGTGCCCAGCTTGCTTTCTTCTTTGCACTTTTCCAATCAGTCTGAGACCTCAGCCATGGGATGGTGTTACCCACATTCAAGGTGGGGCTTACCTCCTCAGTTCAACCTTCTCTTGAAATTTCCTCACAGATATGCTCAAAGGTATGTCTCCTAGGTAATTCCTAATTCTGTCAAATTGACAATGAAGATAACCATTACAGAATCCTTTTCCAGTTATTATAAATAGGTAAACCAATGATGTATTAGAAATGAACCCAAAGCTCCCAAATTACTACCACATGAAAATACCCACATATAAATAGTAGACTGTCATACAATCAAGCACATACTGAAAATATTGCTTTCTTCATGCCAAACAATATAGTTGTTAGCTAGTGATGATATTTTTCCTAGTGCTAGAAATATCCTAGCACCTAGCCTCCTTCAGTAACACTTTAATATATATATGTGTTCTTTCCATCCATCTAAACCTGATTCATTCTAAATGTCAACTGTATTTGAGAACTTTCCTACATATCCTTTGGTTTAAAAAAGATTACATGGAAGGGGACAGGGGAGATGACTCAATGGTTAAAGGTGCTTGCTAGCAAAGCCTTCCAGCCCAGGTTCAGTAACCTAGTACTCACATAAAGCCAGATGTACAGCATAGTGCATGTGTCTGGAGCTCATATGCAGAGGCAAGAGATTCTGACCTGCCCACTCCCCTGTCTCAAATAAATTAGTAGAAATATTTGAAAAAATATTTTGAAAAAAGACTGTATTGATTTCAAGCCATAAATATAAGTTTTAATATTATCTCTCATCCCAGTGAAAAGCATTTAGGTGAAGGTTGGATATGAAAAACCAAGCAGCATTCTCCTAAGAAAACATTAACCAAACATACATTCTGTTTTGTGCCTCTTTCGTTATAAATAGCATTTACTATTAGAAAATGGGGGCTGGAAGAAACCTTCTCCCTGTAGACTAGCCAATTGAAAGCTGGAAAAAGCTGCACTGCATGCAGCCATATGGGAGACAGAAGTCATCAGTGGTGAAAACTGTGGACACTGGAAAACTCAAGTTTGGCCAGACGGGCCCAATGACCGAATGGGTGCAATAGTGGCAGGTCTGCTCTTGAGGAAACCAATTGCACCCTAATTGTACTGAATGCCCTCTCTGTGGGAGGGAATACATGCCTGGTACTGAAAAAACTAATCAAAAGTCTATGGCAGGTGAGGTCATGAACCTTAGGGATTTAAAGCCTGCTCTTGTCTGGCTAAATGTATATATTATTCCCACCACACTTAATGTTCATATTCACATATTAATGCTACTCTCACTTCTGGTTAGAGAAGCTTCTCTTTTCAGATGGAGATGACCACTGTGATGATCCAAAAGGCAACATAGTGCTGAGAAGAAGGGATGGAGGAGTGCCCAGCACTGAAACACCTCTGTCACACCCTCCAAGGCTCAGGGCCCATTGCGGAAGAGGGGGTGGATAGAATGGAAGAGCCAAAGGAAGGGTACGACTCCTTACAATGCAACTGCCCAGACAGAAATTGGCCTCGATATCCATGACTTTGCAGTGCCTAGCAATACCTTCACAAGACCCTCATAATAGGAGAAAAAGATGATGACATCAAATTAAAAGACTAATGGAGAGAGGGAGGGGATATGATGGAGATTGGAGTTGTGAAGGGGAATGGGGGGAGGGGAGGGAAATATCATGGTTTATTGTCTGTAAGTATAGAAGTTGTCAATAAAAAATTTAAAAGAGAGAGAAAATGGAGCCAGGCGTGGTGGCGTACGCCTTTAATCCCAGCACTCGGGAGGCAGAGGTAGGAGGATTGCCGAAAGTTCGAGGCCACCCTGAGACTACATAGTTAATTCCAGGTCAGCCTGGGCTAGAGTGAGACCTTACCTCGGAAAGCCAAAAATAAATAAATAAGAGAGAGAGAGAGAGAGAAAATGGGGGCTGGAGAGATGGCTTAGTGGTTAAGCACTTCAAGGCTTGATTCCCCAGTACCCACATAAGCGAGATGCACAAGGTGGTGCATGCATCTGGAGTTCGTTTGCATTGGCTGGAGGCCCTGATGTGCCTATTGTTTTTTTTCTCTCTGCATCTTTCTCTGTCTGTCACTCGCAAATAAATAAATAAAAATAAACAAAAAATATAAAAAAGAAAATGTAATTCATAACTGTGGACAAGCAGGCTCTAAAATTCTATACTCTAAAATTAGTGAGACCTTGGAAAACATTCCCAATATGTGGAAAATGCAAGGTAAGGCACAACATACCATTTTGGAGGTCCTTTCCTAAAAAAGGAGAAATGAGGGACGTGAAAAGATCTTCAAGTTCTTTAGTCATATTCAGTCAGTCTTTGTGGGGAGGGCCTGAGAGAGACCAGGGAGAACACTGCAGTGAGCCCTATATCTGTTTGTTAACAAATCACCAAGTTGGGGATGCTTGACTTTCACCACAAATCCTACAGTGTATGTTCTAGCAGTTTATATGCATGAATCTTACAGTGGCCTCGCAAATTAGACACTGCTATCCTTATTGCCATTATAGTTGGAGAAATGGAGAGTTTGAGACATTAACCAACATATGAAAGGAAGAGCAATAGAACAGAAGAAAAAAAATGCCATATTTTGATCCTTCAACCTAGGTCTACCTGATACCAAAGCCTATGTTTTTAACTACAGAATAATATTGCCCTAACATTTTACATTCACTGCTTAACACAACTATAACTGAAAATACAATATTGTTGCATTTCTAGCTGGAAGCATAGTCGATTTTCACAGATTTTAACCGGTAAAATGCCTTATTCAAATTTCCAGAGTCCATTTCATTTATATCTTAATCTAGCTTAGAAATTCTCCTTTGGTCAAATGATTCATGTTCAGCTGAAGGTGAATCTTGTCAGGTTTCAACAAGAATATTAAATTTCAAAACTAGAAATTCCCCTCTTTCATCTAGCTCTGATCTCCTCTATGGTTTGTACACAGTTATGGGCTGAAATGAAAAATCAGTTATGTTTCTCCTGCTTAGAATCTTGTAATGGTGCCCTGTTATTTGCAGGATAAATGCAAGATTCTTAATAAGGCAGGTAGTTTCATGTTTTTCTCCCTGTCTTTCTCTCTACTCATACTTTTCACTGCTATTCCAGAATTACAAAATACAAGCATTTGAAATTACCCACAGCTATTGTAGTTTCTTTGAAGGACATGAACATTAAGATTTTTGACAGAATTATTGAGTAAATGTCTAACCATAGAATCAGAGGTTCCCAAAAGGCTTCAAAGATAGGCCCAACATGTACCCCACCATCTGCCTGTAGCAGTTACCTTCTTATTGCCAGGAATGATATGAGACCAGAAGCAGCTGTTGGGAGGGAAGGACTTTGTTGTAGTTACCTTCTCATGGCCAGGGCAAATCACCTGACCAAAAGCAGCTGATGAAAGGAAAGTTTTGATTTTGGCCTATGGACTTGAGGGGAAGCTTCATGATGGCAGAGGAAATCTTGGCATGAGCAGAGGCTGGACATCAACTCTGCTACAGCAGGTGGACAATAGCAACAAGAGAGTGAACCAAGCTGTAGCAAGGGTGAGCTGGCGATAACACCCCTAAGCTTGCCCCCAACAACATACCTCCTCCAGCAAGGCTCCACCTCCAAAATTGCCATTAGTTGGGGACCAAGCATTCAGGACACATGAACTACATTCCATCCATCGTCCCCATAAACTGATATTCATCCATGATGTAACACGGAACGGGCGTTCTTAGGCTTGGCAGGCAGGCGCCTTAACCGCTAAGTCATCTCTCCAGTCCTATTTATATTTAAAGTTTTGTTTTTGTGATTCAGGATCTTCCTCTGCAGCCCAGGGTGGCCTCAACCTCTCAGAATTGTCCTCCTGCTACAGAAATCCTCAGTGCTGCAATTTCAGGCATGAGCCACTGTTACCAGCTTACTGTTCCATTTAGATGAACAAATGCTTTTTTCTTTTCCTCCTTGCATCCATGAGCACTGTTGCAGTCAGGTTCACATTGCTGGCAAAAAACACGCAACCAAGAACAGCTTGTGGGAGAAAAGTTATTTTGGCTTACAGACTGGAAGGGAAGCTCCATGATGGCCGGGGAAAATGATGGCATGAGCAGACGGTGGACATCACCCCCTGGCCAACATCAAGTGGACAATAGCAACAGGAGAGAATGCCAAACACTGTCAAGGGGAAACTGGCTATAACACCCATAAGCCCGCCCCCAATGATATACTGCCTCCAGGAGGTGTTAATTCCCAAATCTCCATCAGCTGGGAACCTAGCATTCAGAACACCTAAGTTTATGGAGGACACCTGAATCAAATCACCACAAGCACATTAAAAAGGTTTCCCTTTTTCTTGCTCCCCACGCCCCCAACCCTTCAGCTGAACTAAAACCCCTTGTGGTTTGGTGTGACCCATTAATCTACTCAAATATACTCTTTACAATTTTAATGTGTGAAGTTGGCTTTTCACCGGAGATATAGTTTGAATTTGAAAAAGGGTCATCTCCTCATTGGGGATAGAGGAAAAATGTAAAATCTACCTTAATTCATGTTCAATCCTGTTCCTGCAGTCTCCCCACAGGATGGATGGAGCTAGGACATGCTACCTTTGCATTGATTTGCAACCTAAGGTTGCCTTGCCACTGCATAACATCTTGTTAAATCAGTTCCTAAAGCCATTAGGAAAATTGTCTGATGAGAGAGAACCACGCAGGCACGCTTTGAACATTACCTTGAGGGAAACCTTTGGAAGCTATTAACAGGATCTTTTTGCCTGCCTTGATATATGCTGTTAAGATACTTGGCAGTCAGCAGACCCTAATATGTGAGCCCATTTTAACGATACCAAAAATCAAAAAAAAAAGAGAGAGAGAATAAAAAAAAAAAAAGCTAGATCCACCCAAGGTTTTCCTGAAATCAATAGCATAATTACATTTTAGACCCTCCAGGTATTAATCTTCTACTTTCAGAAAAGCAATTCCATTTTCCTAGCATGGACTCTTAGAAATAATACTGCTTTTCCATGGCTCTTTTTCATTCTTTGCCCCTAGGGGGAAGGGAAGGCAAGCCTTTTCCTTTTCGCCTCTTTTGCTCCTACAGCCTTTCCCTCTTTTAAATTGAATGTTCAGTGATGCAAAGAGAAAGGCTGATGTGAAAATATTTTAGAATAATAACAGCATGTATTTAGTCTGCTTTTAGTTCTTTGCAGGACTCCTTGCTTTCATTAGTTTATTTAACAAATTTGTGTTTGTTGTCTAAAAATAATGTTAATAATCATTGTTAATTATTATTGTTATGGGCTAGTTACTATTCTAAACACTTGACTTGAAGGAACTAATTTAAACCTCATTAGAACACTGAGAAATAGGGACCATTTTACACATCAAGACTCTGAGGCATAAAGCTTAGGCATACGCATGCGTCCAGAGGCTCATAGCTTGTCAAGACAGAAGGGCCCCAAGGTGACCTCACTCCAGTGCCTATGCATTTAAGCCATATATAGCAGAACCTATATGTATTGTGCACTGGACTAGGTGCCAGAAAGACTGTAACCTACACAGGCACTGGGTTGATTAATACCAACCTCCACCAAATTAACATCCACTCAGAACCTCAGAATGTGAACTGATTTGGAAATGGAAGCTGTACAGTTATAACAGCTAAATAAACTAAGATTAGGTCACACTAAATTAATGTGGGCACCTCATGGTGTCTTTTTAAGAAAAGCGAGATTTTGAGATGGGCATATATGCAGAGAAAAAAATGCATGTGTGTAAACAGAGGCAGAAGTTAGGGTGATGCAAAGAATCCATATTTTCCTGACTGGTTTTGTTCTTTTCAGAAGCATGTGCAACTTCTCTCTTGAACTCTCAGCAGCCGTGAAAATCTGCACAAGACTTGCACGTGATTCAGCCCATAGACATTCTATCATTGACAGGGGCATGGCCACAAGGCCCTGCCCCTCCCTTGAATTTGTAGATAGTTAATAGTTGTAAAGGGGAGGGGTTCAGTAGGCCCCACCCTTTCCTAAGGATCTATAGGTTTCTGGAAGAGGGAGAGCCATTACTTGTTATTTGAAAAATTTAGGCCTGGTGTGGTGGCACACTCCTTTAATCCCAGCACTGGGGAGGCAGAGGTAGGAGGATCGCCATGAGTTTGAGGCCACCCTGAGACTACATAGTGAATTCCAGGTCACCCTGAATTAGAGTGAGACCCTACCTTGAAACCTCCCCTCACAAAAAATTGTTTGCACCAGAGTGCAGAGCTTGCATCTTTTCTCCTGTGGGAATATCTGTGACAAAGCAATCGTCATATTACGTCTTTTGAAATGGAAATAAACACATTTAAAATTGAATTTACTTGGCATTTTTTTCAACCTGGGTATCTTTTTGTTTGTTTTATTTTTGCTTTTCAAGGTAGGATCTTGCACTAGCCCAGGGTGACCTGGAATTCACTATGTAGTCTCAGGATCATTGCGATCCTCCTCTCTCTGCCTCTCAAGTGCTGGAAATAAAGGCATGTGCCACCATGCCCAGCAACGTGAGTATCTTTTAAACCATTCACTCACAGAAAACATTGACTCTCTGGAGATGTTTATGTTGCATGAACAAATTTGGGCTATAACTTTTAGGCACTTTCAATGTAAATATTATATGCCCTCTTTAACAATTTATTTTGTCATCTATCAGGGTGAGTCAGTAGTGTGTGGCTTGACTTTTCGAGCTTTTCTTAGACAGTGTATTTACAGTGAAAGTATATAGTTGGAAGGGTTAACTCGAACTTAATTCAATGGGTAAAAATATAGGCATGAAAGTAAGATGGGGATTAAAGGAGAAGAAGGGCAATAATGGGATGGGGTGGGTAAGAGAGGGTAATAAGATCAACATACATTACATACATATATGAAAATGTCAGAATGGAAAAATAATTTTAAAAGCATAGATGAAAAGTAAAAAAAAAAAAACATAAACTGTGGCAAAAGTTCACTTATCTAATATGATAAGTGATTTGGGGCAAGACTGTCTTTACTAGCATATGTAATTGTACATAATAATGGGTTTTATTATGACATATGCACATATATTATAAATATACATATATATAATATATTTGACCACATTCACCCCAATACCTTCTATTATTCCTCTCCCAGTCTTGCTGATCTCTTTCTTACCAACTGGTCCCCCTCCTAATTTCCCATTTTTTTAAAAAAAAATCGTTTGGTGACTTAATGCATTTCCTTAGTGTTGGATAAAGGAACATAGGTGAGGGGCTATTTAAAGGAGCATGGGCACCTTAGCAGTGGCTACACCATTGAAGAAAATCTCTCCCTCCTTCAGCATTCAGTAACTCCCAATAGATCCTCAGAAAGTGGTTGGGGCCTTGTGAAACCCTCCAAGCATGAGGGTTTTAATCTATAAGGCCTCTATTTATTGACCAAGAGTGAATCTTTACTCTGTGAGCCAGCTACTCTGGATGGTGACTAGAGTCAATCACAGTTGTGCAGATTGAAACAGGATGGTACTTTGAAGGCACTACATGAACGTATATTTGTGGTGTTATCTTCAGTTACTTTATTTGGCATAGAACAAGTATTGCCTGAGGCATTCAAATTATACTTAAAATTGGTGAAAAGTAAGGAAAAGTTTAAAAGATAGGTTGAAAGAATTAAAAACAGTACCGGTAGTTACATGATTTAGATTCATACTAGAAGTTTGTTTCAGGCTTAGAGTAGGAAATACATAAATACTAAAAAAATTCTGAATTCTGTTTTTACCTTCCTCAAACTGTAACTTTTACGATATGGAATTGTGTGCTGTGCTTTGATTTGAACCTTCTTATTGGATATTAATAGAGTAAGTGAAATGTAAAATGATATTCATTTAATTTTTACTGGCAACTTTGCTTTCGGAATTTGGCAGTTCTGGTCAGTGGCAGAGATGAGGAGCTTAATGCTAACACTGTCTGAAAGGATATTAAAAATCTCCAGCTAGTCTGGTTTGTAGCATCTGCTCAGAGCTAAGTCTTGTGAGAATGGCATAAAAACTCTTGAACCTGAGGCATTCTGCTGAAACAAGAGTTTTGGGGTATCCTTTGCCAACATACCAACATATGCCAGTGCACCAATAATTTTGGGCTGTCCCCAGATTTTAGTCTTATGAATTCAATAAATGAAACCCACAGACCAAAAGAAAAGGTTCAGAAAGGTTTTATTATAGCTTAGAGCTTTTGGTGGAAGAACTTTAAGAGAAAGGGAGCTTTAGGGAGGAAATGAAGGGAGAGCTCTTGTCCAGGGAGGCGAGACAGGATTTGAGAAGTCCACCTCAAGACGCAGGTTGGGGACTTTTTATGAGCCCCATGAATGGGCAGCTGATTTAACCAGCTTAGCCCTGACATTGGATGGGAAATCTTTCCAGAAATCTTAATTTTCTAGGAAGGGCCTTCTTGGAACAGAGTAGAAGGAAAGTGGCAGAGATAAGAAAAGTGTAGACCCTTCTGACATTTCTTATCTGTAGTAAAGTGTAATGACCTAATTTTCCCCTATAGGCCCAAGGATAATTCCTGCAATTAGCCAAGAGGAAGCTATTGACTTTGGAGTCCTGTCATCTCTAAACTGCCTCACTAACTATGAACCCCAATATTATAATTATTGTATAAGAAATTCATGCTTATAAGAAAGAACAGGTATAACTATCCAAGTTATCATTGTTACCTAATGATTTAAATTTTGTACAAAATTAGAAAAACACTAGAGAAGTATATGGCACACTTATCTTTATTGAAATTGAACAAATGATTTTTTTAAAATAATCCCTTTTACAGCACATGTAAAATGTAATTTTTTCCTTATATTTTTACAGGTTGTCTTTTATTTGAGTAAGCAAAAATACATCTTTTTATTTTTCTTACTTAAAACATGTAGCCAGGATTCAAACCACGTAGCTCTGGTACCAAAAAGGCAACGGGTTATGAAAATCACAGTACAATTTTAAAATTTTAAGTTAATCAAGGATAATTAAAATGATACTCACTTGGATTGACATTAGAAATTACGGGTCAGTCAACATTAGGACTAGTAGTTACAGCTACAATGAGAGCAGAAATGGGAAGTTCAAGCTAATCAGAGTTACACCATTTAGGACACACCATCTCAATAAATATTGTGGCTGAGTGGCTGCAATGTCTAAGTTACACCAGGGCACTTAAAGTTGCACATAAATATAGCCAAAGTGGAAAATATACATAGTTACTAACTTGGATTTAAAATGAAATGAGCATTTGCTCTTAAGAGGATCTACTATCAAATCAATTACACAATACACAGTCAAACCCCAAAATTACATCTAGGAAAGAGAAATAATATCAAAGTGCATACCTACACAGATGGTAGAGTAGAAATCTGTTGTTTGTCATTGGTGTTTATTTCATTGTTGTTTCCAAGATAAGTAGAAATAACTTACGACCCACAAAAGGGTTTGTTGGGTGAAACACTAATTACAGACATTGTAAAGAACACAGCTCAGCTGGGGAGGCTTGTTTTAAAAACAAGGCAGCATTTTTCTGAAAATGTTTGGTCCACAATTTACTCTAGACTACTCACTATGGTCAGGTGATATGCATTTTCTCTCTCTCCCCCTCACTTTCTCTCTCTGTGCATATGCATTTTTAGCCAACTTTTAAGTACCAGAATTAGTTAAAACCAACCCAAAAGATAATCAGCCCTCAAGAACTTGACCCTGTGTATCATGTCTGATTTATGTGTCATTTGAAAGTATAAGGCTAAGGACTATGGATGGGACTTATGAACACATGATTCTGAAACACTTTGACTTGTGCAAACAATTTTCTTCATTTCCCACAAAACTTGTCTTTTTTTCATGTAGTTGACAGGAACCCCACCCTCATGATAGTCCCTCCCCCCTCCCTCAGTCTTCTCTTCTGTCAAAGTGATACAAAGACAATTTAACTGTGTATTTACAAGCACAACACTTAGGAAAGAAGGTCCCAGGGTTTGTAGCGCACATCTATTTCTTGTGGACATCTTCATGCCGAATGATCTTGTATGTGATCCAGTAAAAGATGTTGAAAATGAGGAAGGCCAATGGGAAGGCAGCTCGAGATATCGTGTCAATCCTTTTTGCCCGGTCCACAAACTTCTTCTTGATGGCATCTGCATCTTTGGGGGGTTGAGGAAGTGGGTTGGCAGGTGTGGCCTTGACAGCGGTTCCATCTTTCACTTGGAGACAGTGACCCATCCCATAACCACTGAAATTAAAACGACTTTCACGAGTGACATCTTCTTCCTGGGATAAGAAAGACAGGAAGCACAGATTGGTTGTCAGTCAAATTTGATGGATGATTCTTAAAATTCTGTGGAAGTAAAAGGGTAAATCACAGTTAACTGATGGTGTGGGAGGCTTTTGGAATGGGGAGTTCTCTTTCAAGTTCAACTCAGTTATTCATAGAACAGATATAGTTCGTAACATTTTCATGCTGAGAAATGAAAAGCAAGAGTAATGACTTTGTGGTAATTTTAACTAATAATTATCAAATGCCTGTGCTATATTCAGTATTTGGTTTCCCAAAATTTAATTTATTGATCCATGTATTTGAATATATTGTTTTAAAATAGTTATATCTCCTAACTCTAGCATTATACTGTAAATCTATAAAGTGTACCATTCATTCACCTTTTTCAATCATTCATTCTTTCACTCACAAAAACATTTACTGAGCCTTGGCCCTGAGTTAAGAACTTTTAATATCATGGCACATTCAGAGCTCAGTTATTCACTGACATTGCCTGCGATATTAATGTTTGATCTAAGATGAACCCCTTAAGTGTACAGCTGATTTTCCTCTGATCCCCTAGCTCCCCTCCCTCATACAGTAAAATTCAATGTTTGATACTTGGTGTGAATATTTCTACTATGGAGGGTATTTCTAGTGCTGATTTTTAACATTGATTCTTTGGCCAGTGAGCCATCCTTGCCATATTTAAATGTGTTATTTCAGCCAATATCCGGGCTTATTTGTGCTGATTACTTCTACAGGAATTAGATATAAGACTGAAGAATTGTATCTATTCTTGGTGTAAAGAACAAATCACTATAGAGACAGATTTGATCTGAGTATGTAGTTGTCAAAAGAGAGTGAAGTGGTGGAATCTGGAAGGTAGAATTTAAATGACTCACTTAATACAGATTTAGTTCTAGCCATTGACTGAATCACCTTCTTTAATAACTAGCTTACTGCCTCCTACAAGGCTGTGCAATCCTCTGTTGCACTTTTTAAATCTTGCCAGATAATAATGGTTATGTTTCCCAAGATACAAGAAAACTTGGTGTTAATCTTACTTCATCAGTGTTAACTGGATGTCAGAAGTGCCTTCAGCCACATATAAAAAGTATATGAAAGCTAGGAATGGGGCTCATGAGGCTCCACCCCTCCCTGTGTATCTGTAGGCAGTTAATGATCACTAGGGATAGGAGTGACTTTTTCTCAAGTGGTGTAGCTACTGGCAAAAAGCCAATGCTCCTTTAAATAAATCATCACGTAGGTTCCTGTAAGCAACCCTGATGAAATGCATTGGGAGGGGGAGGCAAGGGACAAAAGGAAGTAGAAGAGGGACTAAGTAGGAATAGGAAGGGGATCCGTAGAAATGAGAGGGAACAAGAGAAGGTAATAGAGGGTTAATGTGATAAAAAATATATTGCATACATGTATGAAAATGTCAAAATGAATGCCATTATTGTGTATAATTATTAGATGCTAATAAAATGTATACCAGGTGGAGAACTTTTAATATATTATGAATGGGAGATCAACTGTAACTCAAATAGCCTGAGAAGGACAAATAGTACTTTGTGTGTTGATATGAGTTTTGTAAAGTTAACAAAACATCCCAGGATATGTAAAGATGAGAACAGGAATTTTAATTTAATATACTTCACTGGGTACAAAATAGGTGAAACAGCAAAGCCTTAAACAGAAGTGAAAAAACTGCAGAGTGGTTAGAGTAGATTCCAGTATGTGTGTTCAGATGGGCCATTGCAGAAACCAGAAAGGAGAACATATTGACCTCCATGTGGCTCAATTAGCTACATCAGTATCCAGGTGTTACTTCCCTCAGTGGGAGGTACATGCTGCCTGCAAATGAAGAATAGAGTTCAAGTGGAGTCCTTGAGGCCTTGTTTCACTGACACTGCCCACTGTGATGAAATACCAGCCCTAAACATGACTGAATATTGCATTGTGGCTTGGCAATGACTTGAAATTCGATCTGGAGAGATAGCAGGTGTGAATAATTATTAAACACCCCATGCCACCCTTTCCCATGTTCACCTCTTCTCTAGGAAAATCAGGTATCAAAACAGAAGGCTCATTTTTGATAATTCGTTGTTCTTATTAACAAATAAATCTAGCACTATCAATAAAATAATTTGTTATAAATTATCAGCTCATTGTTAATCACAGAAAATCTGACTAAAGCTTTTATAAAAAGTAATCACAACTCTATAAATCAATTTCAAATACATTTATGTATGGTGGATTGTTCTGTTCAAGTTGGTTCAAGGTTTTAATTTCTTAATAAAAATGAAAGAAAAATGTTCATTCAGCAATTATGTTGACCATGTGACAGGTGAATGAAGTTTGGGAAAAACTCTAATTGCAACTTTCAGAATCCAGCAGAAGAGGCAAACCTAATGGCATTATCATATAAGGAAGCTGGCAAAAAAATCTTCAGCCACACATCTGAATAGTCTCATGTACAGTATACAAATCAATAATGAACACTGAAATTGAACTCAGCTCCAAAGTTTACATCTGATTTATTTTCCTTCAAATGTGAATGATAAATTTTATATGGATGAAAAAGTTTCAAATATTTTATATATATATATATATATATATATATATATATATATATATATATATCATTGCAGTGCCACCATAGCCATTTGAAGACCTATTCAGTACAATAAAGTAAGGAGGGGGATTTGCTTGCTTGTCACATGAGTTGTTGACAACCTTGGTATTTCTAACTGCCATTAATAAATTAAGTAGGAATGATATTAGTTGTTTAGCAGAGAGGTCACAACTGGTAATTTGGATACTTGGGCACTAAGTTTGGCACTGAGCCTTATAAACTGTGTTGACCTCAGAAAAGTTACTTATTTTTTCTAGACATCAGAGGCCACATGGCAGAGGTTGTGAAGCATAGACTAAAACTGTGAATCTTCACTGGCTGCTGAAGAACATTTACAAATATGCATATATTCACCCCTCCTCCCCACTCCTTGCAGACCAGCTGGATCAGAGACTGAAAATGAGAAGTTAGAGCCCATATCTTTCAAAGTCCAGTGACTCTAATGTAAAATGTTTGAAGCCAGTGGCCTTGATGAACCTATCACTAAGTCTAAAATTACCTTTCAAATAGAAACAACCCTTTGAAAGACATTTCTTTTTATCTGTGTGAATTTATTGTGTTTTTTCCCTTTTCATATCATAGACTCTCACAAATTGGTATTCTCAACTTTCAAAACACATTTAGTAACTCACGATTAAGCATTTAGTTCACTGCTTGAGTGAAATAATACTCATTTAAATTCCTAAGCCCCTAAATAAATTGAAATGTTAGTGAGCTAGTAACGTGTTTATAGAAAATAAAATGTAAAGAAACCTAAATATATGTTTTCATGATTCTTATCAAACTGACTCACTCATTTAATTTCTATAGCCTTTCCCCACATACTGTGAATGGACAACTGAAGAGATAAACTTGTTCAATTAAGTGCCAGAGGCAGAATAGAAGAGTGCCAGGGTAGAATATAATTATTTTATGTATTTTCCTGCAAGGTGTGGGTGTTTAATAAATGTTTGCTGAATAATGAACAAAGCAGAATTTTAAGAGGTTTTCCCCCTCTACTTGAAAATACTTTCCTCATTCATTCCACAATATTTCAAATTATGCTTCTGAGCATAGTTACAGTTAATTAAATCAATTCTTTAAAATTCTGCAGTACAAAAATAAATATGTTGTAGGTGGAAATTATCCACTTAATTCTTCATACGTAGGACATGTGGGCGCTAATGTAAGGGTCTTCTTATTTACTTTTATGACTCATTCAATGCCTTTTAAATATAGAAGCTTAAATTATCCACAGCAAAAGGTATGCTTTTGATTCTGAAAACATAACTACAACCTATTTGAATAGTTTGAATGACAAATTGCCTTTCTAGCAAGCTCAGAATAAAATGTAGTAGTATAGCAAGAGTCCTACATAAGGGCATACCAGAGATTACCTTAAATCATGGGTAAACTTAAGCTAATACAAAGAACAGTCTGTAGACCTAGCTTAGCTGGGCATAGTTACAGCAAACGTTAGATTTTCCCAGGACTGCAACAATTTTAGGCATATATTCTTCATTTTATTCTAATTAGCCAGGAAGCCAGATAATTATTGATGCCAATCCACCATCTTCAGTAACTGAGCAGTAACCCTAGGTAACCCTCTTTTGTCATTTAGTGAAATTCCTAGAGAAAGCAATCATCTGATCAATGTTTAAGCAATGCAGTTTCTAGATGAGGTCTTTGGTAAGATCTCAGGTCCTTTCTGCTGTAGGAAGCACTGTCTTAGCAGTCTGCAATTCATTTCAGATTTATTACTCTTTTGATTTGTTTTATGCATCTGTATTACTATTAAAAGCACTCGTTCTTGTATTTGCAATAACTCCTGTCTAGATGAGAAATCGAACCTAAAGCTTTCTAGAATTGCTATGTAGTGAATTTATTATTATGACAAAATGATTTAAATATATTAAAGAACATGGTACTTATAAAATCTTTTACTGGACTCTATATCTCTGATTTTGTGATATAGAAATAAGAAAATAAAGAATTATTTTTAAAAAGTCTAAAGTGTCTGAATTCTCCTTCCACTGCATGTTGGTTGGAATGAGTCTCCTTTCTATTGTAACAGCAAATTGCACAGTTGGAATTCAAGATTTAGTGTCCCTCAATCAATGCAAGGACATACTAGAGTCTAGCCCTCTTTAGGACACAGTGCGAGTATAAACACAGAGAGGTTTCAATGACAAAATCCTCTAAAGAAATGATGGCTAGAGGATGATTAAGCATTGACAGAGCTATTTTTCTACCATCTGGATTGTGCAAGAGGGATGGCATTAGGGGATTTTCCTGGGGCCTCAATTCCCTCCTCATAACTTAGGGTCCTTGTGATTAGATATGAATGATAAATAATAAATTAATTATGACTATGTATCTTGCACTAAAAATCATAATCAGCCTTAATGCTAGTCCAACATTGCAAATATCAAGGAAAATTAATGCCAAGAGAAATTACATGGTTTTTCAAAGTTATTTTGTTAACAAATGTTGTAGCTGAGATTCAAATCTTGATCAGCCTGGTTATATGATCTGATATAATTTGAAAGGCTCTAGAAGTGTTTGAATTTTGTCAATTTTTGCATACATCAAGTCCAAAATAGTTTCTCTTCAAGATTGTGGATAGAGTCTCACTGAGTTTTGCAGAACAAATGGAAACAAATGTAATATAATCCCTTGTTACTTAATGACATGTGATGAAACGAATTAAGACTGTAAATTGTTCTTCTGGGAAGATTATGAAAAGCAATTTTACCACAAGAAATTCATGCTAATGGATTATTTTTTTCAAGAGGGATACTGATATCATTGATTTTTTGAGGGAAGGTCTTATTGTGTAACATAGGCCAACCTTGAACTCGAGATCCTCCTGACTCAGTGTACCAACTGCTGGGATTATAGGCATGCCCCACCATGCCCAGCTATTAACTATTTATTTTTATTAAATAGAAACTTTGAATAGACACATCATATTTTGGTATTATTTCCCTCCTCCCTGCCCCCTCTCCACTGAGGGCCCACCTTAGAGGGATTGCTGGTATTCCCCATGGAGTTGTGGGTGATGAGCTGTGAAAGCAGCAGTCGGTCATGGTGGGGAGAGGCAATGTCTCTGGATATTCCCTCTCACTCTGCAGCTCTTATATCCTTTCTGCCCCCTCTTCTGCAAAACTCCCTTAGCCTTGTTGGGTGTGTTTGAAGTTTACATTAGTGTTGAGCTCTCAGCAGCTTTTGGATTTCTGTTTTGGTGTCTTTTGAGTATCCTCAGTGTCTGTCTCCATTACTATGTCCGAGTTTGTCAAGCTGGTGGGAGCAGCACTCTTATTCATCTCACCAGTTCCTCTGCGGTTTCACCTAGGCCCTATCTGCTGTGCGAGGCATGATTCATCTCCTGCCTAGGAGTCTGTTATCCTTGTTTTGTTGATACGTTTTGGGTGTCCTCAGTTCTTGGTTCTCCCTGCTTTAATGGCATGGGAGTGGCCTTGTTTCCAGCTGCTTGCTCTGGCATTTCCCTCCCAGGCAACCACATAGGGGTTTATCATTTATCATTTATTATTATTATTATTATTATTATTATTATTATTATTATGGTTTTTCAAGGTAGGGTCTCACTCTGGCTCAGGCTGACCTGGAATTCACTCTGTAGTCTCAGGGTGGCCTCGAACTCTCAGTGATCCTCCTACCTCTGCCTCCCGAGTGCTGGGATTAAAGGTGTGTGCCACCATGCCCGGCTATCATTTATTTTTGAAGAAGGACTTCCTGTGTTTTATTTCTTGAACAACTGTCAGCCATTTGTTCATATTTTAACCAATAACTATTGAGTATTTATTATGTGATAGTTACAAAGGAGTGAACAATAAGACAAGATCTCTGACTTTTTCATGTTTATATTCTGTTGGAGAAAACAGTCGTGAGCAAAAACATCACACCTACAAACACGAATGTTTCCAAAATAGATTGCAAGTACTCAAGGTCAACTTCCAGCTTAAACCTCTTTGATGGTTGATGTAATGCCATTTAATGAGAAAGGAGACACTACAAGATCATTTTAGTTTGTAGGAAGATAACGCTGTGACTGAGACATACTTGAGCGGGAGATGTCGCATATATGACAGCATGGGCAGTCTGCAACTCACGTGAGAACTCCTGCTTGGAGGCATAGACTTTGTTACATTTTACTCATGACTGGCAATCTTTCCATCCAAAATGCTTGCAAGACATAAAAATATCCTGAAGGTGGAATAGGGATATGGCTTAGTGAGTATAGTGCTTGTCATCCAAGCATGACCATCTGAATTTGGAATCCATGTAAAGTGTCAGATGTGGTAACATGCACCTGTAATCCCAGCACTGGGGAGAGAGACAGGGAGATCCCTTGGACTTGCTGGTCAGCTTGTGTAGTGCAATCAGGGAGCTCTAAGTTCAGTAAGAGACCTTGTCTCGAATAGAGAGCAACTGAAAAAGACACCTAACATCAATCTCTACTCCCACACATGCGCACATTTGAATGTGTGCTCACACATATACAAACACGCATACAAATATACCACACACATGAATTTTTAGTATGGTGGTATGCTAAAAATTAACCTTTAACCATGACCCTTAAAATCCTAATTTTAAACACTGCTCATATTTTTCTTAGATACAAAAATATTTGTGACTGTGGATTCAGAAGAAATTATTGTGATGCTGAGGACTGACTGACATTCAGATGCACATTCCAAAGCTAGCAAGCTTTGTAGAATAGTCTCAGGAGCAACAGTACCAATGCTATATGAAGAAGACGTGGGATGGCAGACGTTGATGGAAAACACAATATGATCCAAGTGTGAATTCTACATGAAATATGTCTTCATTCTGCATCATTGACATTCTTCTCCTATTAAGGCATGGTGATATATACCCCCAACTCTTTTGGGCTTGTGGCTTGCTGCTAATCAACAGAATATGGTGAAAATGACACTAAGTAGCTTCTGATGCTAGATTATAATACCAGCAGAAGCTTCATCCTGATTTACTGGACCTGGGGCTTATCTGTCAGCTGTGCAGCTGCCCTGAGATTATTATGTGGTTAAAAAACATAAGCCGGGTGTGGTGGCACACGCTTTTAATCCCAGCACTCGGGAGGCAGAGGTAGGAGGATCGCCGAGAGTTCGAGGCCACCCTGAGACTACATAGTTAATTCCAGGTCAGCCTGGATCAGAGTGAAACCCTACCTCGCAAAATAAATAAATAAATAAATAAATAAATAAATAAATAAATAAATAAATAAGACATAGCCTATGTAGAGATATAAAATGAAGAAGTTCCAGAGACTATTGATGAGAGAAAGATGTCTGGCCAGCTCCCAGGTGTTTTAACTTTATCTACTGTCTGCACCCAAAGTAGGGATCCAGAACTGCAGTTTCTCAGATGAGACCTTCCCAAATTCTTGACACATGGAATCTGTCAAGAAAGATGTGATTTTAAAAAAAAAATCAAGCAATAATAGACAGCTGCATATATACTTGATGGTATACTAAAAACCTAAAGGTTGTAACAATGTATCTGGGACCAGGCATCAGACAGAAGCTGCAAGGGCTTCAAGGAGACAGTTGGAAGGAAAGGTGGGAGGAGAAGGAGTCAGGTGCTAGTGGAAATTGGAAGAAGGTGGAAGGTTCGTTATCTGTATCATGTGACATGGTAAAGAGAAAATAAATGCTATAACCCTCATGATGCAGTTAGAGTTCCAGGCAGATACTGAAGACATGAAGTGTCCAAGTGGAAGCTGGAGGAAATGTAAGGAATGGAGAGTAAGTTTTTTTTTTTTTTTCATCTTTCAAATTGTCCTCAAACAAGGATGGGCTTTAAAGAAAAGACCATGTCCGGGATGGGACTATACAATTAAACAGCACCTCATAAGCTCTTTCAGATAGAGAGTCTTAGAAGGATGATAAGAGCAGATTTTCTTCTTTAAAGAATAACCTCTAATATATCAAGGGTTTACTCCACAGTAGCTTCTTAGGGAGCTTAGGAAAAGAAAGAAAGGTTCTTTTTTTTTTTTTTTTTGAAGTTCACATGACTTAAAAAAATTTTGTTAATTTGTGTGTGCATGTTCATGTGGTGGGTGCAGACTCACACATGCCATCATAGTATGTGTGTGGATGTCAGAGGACAACTTTTGGGTTAGTCCTCTACTTTTACTTTTTTTTTTTTTTGAGAGAGAGAGGGACAGAGAAAGAGAGAGAGAGGAAGAGAGAGAGAGAGAGAGAGAGAGAGAGAGAGAGAGAGAGAGAGAGAGAAAGAGAGAATTGGAGTGCCAGGGCCATTTCAGTTGCTGTGAATGAACTCCAGATGTGTTACACCCCTTGTGGGCAAGGACAGCATTGCACCCCTGCATCACTTTTACTTTTTGCACCTGGCTAAAGGTGGGACCTGGAGAACTGAACGGGCATTCTTAGGCTTGGAGGCAGGCACCTTAACCGCTAAGCCATCTCTCCAGCCCCCCTGTTGTTCTTTGACTCCCATCAACCTCACCATCACCATCTGTTTGCTGGGATTACAAAAGCTGATCGTGGTTTCTGACTTTTTGCATGGGGTTTCAGGATTGAATTCAGGTACTCCAGCTTAAGCAGTGAGCTCTGTATCCACTTAGCCATCCCCCCCAAAAAATTATTTTTAATTATTTATTTATTAGGGACAGAGAGAGAGGGAGAGAGAGAATGGGCACGCCAGGGCTTCTAGCCACTGCAAATGAACTCCAGATGCGTGTGCCCCATTGTGCACCTGGCTTATGTGGGACCTGGAGAATCAAACCGGGATCCTTAGGCTTTGCATGCAAATGCCTTAACCGCTAAACCATCTCTCCAGCCCATAAAAGATAGTTACTTGAGAGATTGTAAGAGAGTATGGGTGTGTCAGAGCCTCCTGCCTCTGCAAACTAACTCCAGACACATGTGCCCCTTTGTGTGTATGGCTTTAAGTGGGTACTAGAGAATCAAACCCCAGGCTATCAGGCTTTGCAAGAAAGTGACTTTAACTACTTAGCCATCTCTCTAGCCCCTAGTTTTCATTTTTGTAGTAAGCGCACTTAAATTTTTCTTTGAACAATTTTGACATGTATACATTATTATGGACTTAATCATCATGCTGTGCAATCTCTAACATCTGTTCTTCCCATCACACCAAAATCGGGCTTATATCAAAGAGGTAGGTGGATATTACTTTTGTCTAATGAAGTGAATTATAAATTCATACCAAAGAAACCTCAACAGTTAAGAGAATTGAATCTGCTTGGCTTGAAAGGAACAAAGACAGTATATGTATAATGTATTATGAAGAAAGGAATTTAGACTCCTTGTCTATGGCCATGAAATAGACTAAAATAGTAACTCAGTTACAAATGCCACTTATTAAGAAAGATGATTCAAGTAGAAAAATAAGAGCCCAGAGAACAGAGCCCAAACCCAGATGGGACAACTCCAAAGGATATATTCCCAGTCAAGGACCTGCCTTTACATTCTGGAATCCTTGATTAGGAATTCCAAAGATTGCTAATACCCCTATTTTTGAATGGTAACATCCTTAATAATGATCCTATACATATCGCCATCCTGTCTGTTAGATTTATTGGGCAGATATCTTCTCTCTAGTTCACGAGTATTCATTTGGAACTATACTCCAAGGGTTTAGCCTGAGATGCTTCATCTGACATAGATGATGAGATCCTGAGTTTTGAACTGATTTTTAGTTCAATGTAATCAATTTCACCTAGGAAGTCTTCAATAAGTCATTTATTTCTCCTCATCCAGAAAAGAGCAACATTAACAAAAGAGCAACATTAACAAAAGAGCAACATTAACAACAAAAAATACCCTTTTTAGTTACTATTCTTATAGGTGAGCATTTAATCAGTCTTTGGAGTAAATGTGAATATGGTTTTGTCTGCATTAGAGTAGTGAATTGTGGCAAGAGGGGAAGACTATGGAAGAATTTATTAAAGGTTTTCTCTACCAAATTTCCCATCCACATGTTTCCTTCAATGGGACTGAAGTTTTTTCTACTGAGAATTGGAGATCTATGTCCCCACTTTGAATTTCAAGACCACGTGACTTGCTTATAGTTCAAAGAATACAGTTGAATGGCACTGTATGAGTTCCAAAGGTAGTTCATAGAAGGTGAGACAGTTTCTTTCCTGTTCACTGGTACACTTGTGCTTGGAGTGATGAGCTACCATATAAAAAGTCCCACTATGCTAAAGCTGTCATGCTAAGAGGAATGGAAAGGTTATGTGTAGGCACTCTATTTGGCATGCCTGGTCTTAAAGATCTCCCAACCCAGACATGTGAGTGAAGAAGTTTACAGATGACTAACTCTCAGTTGTCAAGTAACAATCTGCCGTGTACTCTTTCTAGTTGAGGCCTCAGAAATCATGTAGCAGAGACAAGTCATCCACACTTGTGCCCTTTTCAAACTCCTGAGCACAACAAGATACCGGTTTTGTGTGCCATTGTGTTTTAAGTGATTTATCACGCACAGTAACCCAAACAGGCTATTTAAGTCATCATTGTGCCAAATTTTCCACTTTTTTTTTCGAAGTAGGGTCTCACTCTGGTCCAGGCTGACTGGAATTAACTATGTAGTCTCAGGGTGGCCTTGAACTCACAGCAATCCTCCTACCTCTGCCTCCCAACTGCTGGGATTAAAGGCATGTGCCACCATGCCCGGCAAATTTTCCACTTTTAATAGCCAGACATCCAAACATATAATTCTTGGCATAAAATAAGAAATATTATGAATAGATAGGCTTGAACATGGTTCTGAGTCAATGCTGTCTTTTAAGAATTAAAAATAAAATGAGGGCTGGAGAGATGGCTTAGTGGTTAAGGTGCTTCCCTACAAAGCCAAAGGATCCAGGTTTGATTCCCCAGAACCCATGCGAGCCATCTGTACAAGGTGGCACATGCACCTGGAGTTCGTTTGCAATGGAAGGATGTCCTTAGACGCCCATTCTCCCTCTCTCCTTCTGTCCCATTCTCTGCCTCTTTCCCCCTCAAATACATAAATAAGAATAAAATAGTAGAAAAATAAAAAAGTAGAAGGAAAATGCCAATCTAAACACAGTATTGATGATAACTGTTTTGGAAGCCAGGCCAGGTAATCTGGCCAGTAGTCCTCTCTGAAATCAGCTGCCTGAATCTTTTCTTTGCTGATATACAGCATCACTGTCTAGGACTCCAGTATCTACAATGCTACAAGATTTCTATTAATTAAGAGATACCAATATAATGTGATATTGATAACGGATGTTAATTCTTATTTGTAAAATAACATCTTGACTTCAGCTCAGTCCTGATAAAGCAGTAAAAGACCTGATGCCATTCTCAAGGGAAAAGCTTGAGAAAATAACATTTACTTATCAGCCAATTCTGTTATAAAACCAAACAAAAGTGTGTTTCTTTATGAAATACATCCCTGAACCATAAAAAAGAGATAAGTTAGTGGGTGACTCTTTTGATTTTGAAATCAGAACTGGTGTTCTAAATCATGCACAATAAATCCTTGTTGATTGCCTGGTGATTTTTTTCCATTTTATACAAGTGTCTACCATTAGCTCGTAAAACCTAGCTCACTTAATTCTTTATTTGACTCATATAAATTGATTCATCCTCAACTTTTTCTATGAAATCTGCATTCAATAATGTCAAATATTTGCATAATAAGAAAATTCTAGCCTATTAGATAATTTAGTTATTCCAATGTAAAATTATCAGTGAGGGGTAAAATTTGGTATGGCAAGTCTTTAAGAGTTAACCCTAGGAAGAGGACTTAGTAACCATTTTTACTTACATTATTCAGCTAAAAAAAATGTAAGAGAGACAAAAAGTAATGAAGTGGGAAGAAATATACTTAGATATTGCTGACCCTGCTTCTCTAGCCTTAATTCACTGAAACTTTCTTTTCACTCAGGCCATCCACTTTGACGTCCCTAGCCACACCCGAACTATTTGTCAGTTCATTCTGTTCCTATAATAAAGCAGGCACTGGCATCACAATGATGAATGGTATCCACTCCTAAATGCTGGGTACTGTTTTCTTTTTTTTAATTTGAAGGGCTATAGTTAACTAAATAAAGTATGAGAGATTATTGATAAACAATACAAATTGGGGTGAAGGTCAGATGAGCCTGAAGAGTAGAGAATTTGTGAAGGTGTTTATGATAAAACTGTTGAAATATATAAGCCACTGCGCAACTCATCCATGAGCACCCTTAATGTGAAAAAGACTTTAGCTATCTAGTGGGTTTTAGTGTTTATTTAAAATTTCTCTTTTTCTTATTATTTTAAAATTGTGCTTCTCATTCAGATTAAAGATTAGGTGGTTAAAGACTCTGGGTTTTGATAGCTGATTTCCATTATTGTCTTCACTCAGCAGTGAGTTCCTGGGAGTGTATCAGAGTCATTTCTTTAGCCCAGTTTTCTAGTGTATCGTCTGGCCACAAATAGTTATTCAATAACTATATTGGGAATGATCCCTTTGAGTCACAGTAAAGACTCAAAAAGTAAGGTTTCTGTTTGTTTGTTTGTTTGTTTTTTGTTTTTTGGCTTTCGGAGGTAAGGTCTCACACTAGCCCAGGCTGACCTGGAATTCACTCTGTAATCTCAGGGTGGCCTTAAACTCATGGCGAACCTCCTACCTCTGTCTCCCATGTGCTAGGATTAAAGGCATGCGCCACCACGCCCAGCTAAATAAGGCAAGACCCACATTACCCATGGGAGGAGGACAGGGAGAAGGCTAATGATGGTACCATTATGGCTGTATATACACTATATACATAACTAATTAAAAACAAATATATATATAATATATAAATATATAAGAATAAATATATATTATATATAAATATATGTATTATATATATACAAATATATATATATAGTATATAATGTATATTATATATATATTAGGGTTACTTGGGGAAGGGGAGAGAGAACAATTGTCTCCTGGCTGGTACCTTTCTGTTTACGCACCACAGTCTTTTCTGCATCATTTAGCTGAATCTTTCTCAGACAACTTCCTTCTTACTCCAGATTTAATTTCCTGGACATTACAAAAAGTAGAGGAAAATACTGGGCTAGAAGCCAAAAGGTTTGGGTTATGTTCCAGTCTTTTTTACTTCATGGATTGTGAGTTTTAGACTGTACCTCAGCTGTTTTGTGCTTCTATGTCCTCATCTTTAAAATGACCACATCGGATATTTAGCCATTTTCTGAGTGGTAAATATAGGATGACAATAATGCTAGTATGGTGTATTGAGCCTACTCTGTAGATGACTGATAGGTTTGAGACTTTTCTTTTGAGTCAGAGAATAGGCAGTATATTAATCAGGATTTTAAAAATATTTTCTTCCTCTTCTACCCTGATCCCTTCTACCAGGGTCAGTTTCTTGGGCACATGTCCTATGCACTTGCATGTCTAGTGCTTAAAACAGCACAGTGCTTGGTTAATGTTCTGTGGTAGCTGTCTGGGAAACTACCATTCCTGAGCAAGAGCCCTATATCTTCATGTCACAAGAGGTCCCACAAATTATGAATCCATCACTGCCTTCTGTTGCACTAGAATTTATGCCATTGCTCACTATTTCCATTTCAGACTGAACATCTTTCAGCAGTTTCTCATCTCACTAACCACTCCCAAGCTCCTTTGTGCAACATCCAAGGACCTCCATTCCATCAGCCTTATACCTACTTATTGAGTTGCAGGATATTTCTGTTTGTTCAGTTGCTTATCTTTGTATACACTATAACTCTTTTCAATGAGTGAGTTACTTCCTGTCCTTCAAGACTCCACTCTGGTATTATCCAGTGCTTTTCATGTTTTTAATTCATTATTGTCTATTTATTTGAGAGAAGGTGCCTCATTCGCACAGTAGGTAGCCTATCAGTTTCATAATTATTTGAGGTACACCAGGGCCTCTTGCCACTGCAAACAAACCCCAGACACATGTGCCATTTTGTGTATCTGGCTTTCCATGGGTATTGGGAAATCAAGTCCGGGCCAGCAGGCTTTGTAACCAAGCACCTTTAATCGATGAGTCATCTTCTTAGGCCCAGCATCACATTCTGAATGCTTATTCTCACCTCCTGAGCCTGAGTCACGGTTTTCTTCTTAGCTCCTGTAGCAATGGCACATGCCTCCTTAACAGAACTTAATGAATCTTATTAAAACCAACTGTTTATACAACAGCTGTCAGCCTCTTTCATATAATTAAAGTGAACGACAGTCTCACATGTCTTGGTAATCCCCAGTAGCTAGAATAATAATACTTAATTGAACCTTACTTCATTACTATATATATAATATTTTTAGAATGGTAAAAAATCTGCAATATGAAAAAAATCTTTTTGTTCATCTTTGTGGCTTATTTGTACATATTTTATTTGAATAAAATTAAGGAAAACTAGCCGGGAGTGGTGGCACACGCCTTTAATGCCAGCACTTGGGAGGCAGAGGTAGGATTGTCATGAGTTCGAGGCCACCCTGAGACTACATAGTTAATTCCAGGTCAGCCTGGACCAGAGCGAAAACCTACCTCGAAAAACAAAAAATAAATAAATAAACAAAAAAATAAAGGAAAACTTAACCTCAATAATGTCCCTCAAGAACTGAGTTACTTATGACCAGTATTTGAAACACTGTTCATTTATTTGGCACAGTATTAAACTAGTGAACATCCAAGTATTGTAAAAATTAGACCTACCCTGTTTTGATGATGTTTGGAACTCTAAAATAGATCCCTATCTTGCCAACCAAGGCTCAGGGAACATTGTGGAAGAGGTGGGTTGGAAGACTGTAAGAGCCTCAGGATGGGTGGAAATAGCCTGAGGCACCATGATTCCCCCACCCCTGCAGAGACTGACTGGGGCCTCTTATTCCTCACAATGAACACCAATAACCCCACTGAGAAGACCCTGAGCAGAATTAGGGTGAGGGAGAGGGAGTCTAAGAGTGCAACCTTTTTCTAATAAAAAAATAATAAGCTAAAAAGTTAAAATGACCCTATTAATAATCTTGGAAGAAAATGCATATTTCTTTGTGTTGGTGATTTGAATGTAAAATGTCTCCCATAGGCTCATTTGTTTGAACACTTGACCTCCAGCTGGTGGCACTATTTAGGAAGGTTGAGGGACTTTTAGAAGGTGAACCATTGCCTAGAGGAAGTTGGTCACTGGGGGTGGACCTTGTATTTTTTTATATATAGCCCAGCCCCACTTGCTGTTCTGTCTGTTTCCTGATTGCTGATACAATGTAACCAGTTCTACTTCTGCTCTTGTTCTTGTGCCTTCCTCTCCCTAAGTTATTTCTTGTCAAAGTAACTGACAAGACTTTGACAAACAAGGCAGATTAGACAGACACTCCAGAACATAATGTAATAGTTCTATTTTCACCTCAAAATCATAAATCTAGGCAAATGAAAATACAATATGTACTAGAAACATATTTTCTTATCCACAACAAAAGACATCTATAAAACATTAGGGTATCTGAACTCTTATGTCATCCTTTTGGGTTTTGTAAAGAAAAAGGAAATCCTCATAATTTGCAAGTCTATGGTTAGCACCAGACATCAATTTTAAGTCTTATAATTTTATCCAAGAGATCTATTTTTAAAAATAAATCTGTTAAGGTGCTTGTATGTAAAACCTAAGGATCCAGGTTCGATTCCACTTTACCCATGTAAGCTAAATACACAGGGTGTCACATGCTTCTGGAGTTCATTTGTGGTAGTTAGAGGCCCTAGTGTGCCCATTCTCTCTCTCTCTATCTGCCTCTCTCTCACACACAAATAAATAAAATATTATTAAAAACTTTAAAAGGTCCTAAACCAAATTAATATCTGCATTATAGTACTATGTTCCATTTAGAAGTCATTACACAAAATATCTTCCTTTGCCTTGATAGACATGTTATTTTTATCAGCATCTGTATTTAAAGAAAAGTGACATCAGGGCCTCTTACTCATGACAATACGTACCCCCAATAAAAGAGGGCAAATGCACAAGCCAGGGAAGGAAAAAAAAAACTCAGTTGTGGTATGAGTTATGTATTAATTTACTTTTGAGTCGATGTGACCCAATTACTGGAACAATTTAAAGGAGGAAGGATTTATTTTGGTTTCAGTTTCAGAGGATTCAGTCCATCATGGTGCAGAGGGAATGGGGGAGCTTCTCATATCATGGCACATAGAAGGAGTGTGCTAGCTTCCTACTTTTCCCTCCTTTATTCTGCTTTGTTTTCCCTCTACATATAGAGTGAGTTAATACTCTTTGAAAATGCCCTCACAAATAAACCCAGAGCTGTACCTTACTAATCTTCTAAGTGATTCTAAATCTAGCAATATACATAATATAAAAGAATGACCATCACAAGCAATAATTTTGGAAGAAATGTTAACAGAGCCTACAAATGGCATAGGGGATTCAACTGGGCTAAGACTCCTAGTTATTCACCAAACTCATTTATTTTCTTTCTCAGTGTGCGATTGGCCTTTAGTTCATACTTGCTTAACTGAAGGCCTATTGACATTTATATCCACATAATCATTTGTTGTCATGAAATGAGCTTTGCTTTTCAGGATGTTTAGGTGAATCCCTGGCTTCCACTTATTAGATGTCAGTAGCATTTCCATTTCCCTATTTATGATAACCTGTAATCTCTGAATTTGCCAGATATCTCCTAGAAAAGCAGAACCATTCCCGGAGAAACCCCATGTAACTGGTCACGTGTGCATATGAAGATACTACATTTTTTCATCTTTTTTATACCTATGTGAGATTGTGCAATATATCATGTGCCAGGAAGCAAATAACTTAATATTCAAACAAAACTAATCACTTCTGTCTCCTCCATCGCTACATGCTGATCTGAAAGCAGCTCCTCAAAATAATTCCCAACAGAAGGATTGGCATAGTCTTCTAGCATGACCCCATGACTTCAAGTATATACTTTCCAACAATAATGTATATTCTCAACATAGCAACTATAGCTATCCTGTTATGATGTCAGTCAAGTTCAGTTTTCCTGAGCTTAAAACTGTCCAATGGCTCTCACTTCCGATTCCTTTAGCTCTCAGATCTCAACTTCTACTGTTCTCACTTTATTCCAAAAGTAACCAAATATTTGCCACAAATAGATTAATAGTAAATATATAGTAGATGTGATGGTTAAGTTTGTGTAAACTTGATCTGTTTAGGAATCCACAGACATTCCTCATTAGTGTGTCTCTGAGGTTGCCTCTAGGAAGGATTAACTAAAGGAAGAATCCTTCCCCCAGGGTGAGCCCTTCCCCCAGAGTGGGCGGCCCTCTCCTGAGGAGGGGGCTGGTTTATCTAAAGAAGTTCTGGGAAGGAAAGGATCCCCTCCTCCCACCTGGCTGCCGGTACTGTTCGCTGTTCTCTGCTTGCTGCTTTCCAGCCTGGACTGAAGAGCAGTGTCTTTTCAGGACGCCTCCAGGCTTTCAGTGCCAGATTGGAACTGCTGAGGCATCCAGCATCATGGACTGAGCAGCTACCGGGTTCCTTGACTCTTGGGCCTACAACCTGCTATTGCTGGACTGTTGTAAAATAATCCAATAATTTCCCTTTTAATACAATTCATTCTATCAGTTCTGTTCCTCTAGAGAACCTTGACTAATACAGTAGGTTTTTAGACTTCCTGGACTGTGCACTCTCCAAAGACCACATCTTTCTTTCTTTCCCTTTTCCCTCCCTCCCTCCCTTCCTTCCTTCCTTCCTTCCTTCCTTCCTTCCTTCCTTCCTTCCTTCCTTCCTTCCTTCCTTCCTTCCTTCCCCCTCCCTCTCTCCCTTCCTCCTTCCTTCCTTTATTTCTTTTTTTTTGGGGAGTGGCACAGGCCTTTTTTTTTTTTTTTTTTGGTTTTGCGAGGTAGGGTCTCACTCTGGTCCAGGCTGACCTGGAATTCACTATGTAGTCTCAGGGTGGCCTCGAACTCTCGGCGATCCTCCTACCTCTGCCTCCCGAGTGCTGGGATTAAAGGCATGCGCCACCACGCCCGGCTTATTTTTTTGCCATATTTGAAAAGCAACCATTTAATAGAACCAATACAAGAGTATGAAGACAGGGAACAAGAGGAGAGTGGAAAGGGGGAGAGAATGAGGTCTGAGACAGATGTCAGTTATGGAAACATAAATGTCTACTTTTAAGCCGGGTGTGGTGGCGCACGCCTTTAATCCCAGCACTTGGGAGGCAGAGGTAGGAGGATCGCTGAGAGTTCGAGGCCACCCTGAGACTACATAGTTAATTCCAGGTCAGCCTGGACCAGAGTGAGACCCTACCTTGAAAAACCAAAAAAAAAAAAAAGTCTACTTTTTAAATATTTACACTTAAAAGGTGAACAAATAACAGATCACTTATCCAAAGCAGAAATGTTTGAATGAAATAAAAACAAGAAAAACAACCAAAATTCTCCCACAAAGTCCACAGAGAAGTCAATGTCTCAGTTCCATTCAGATACCTGGTTACAAATTCTGACTTGTTCCCTACTCAGGATGGCACAGTGCTGGAAGAAACCCAGTCTCTTGGGTCTCCGAGACACCATATTGTGGTAAGTAATGGGAAGTCCAATAGGCCAAGGGTGAGGCAATTTTTTGGCACGATGCGAGACTGCTTCCACCTCATCATCTGGGATGGATGTCATAGAATATAGTGTATAAGCAGTGGGAGCAAAGGGCCAGAATAGGACTGCAGGGAACCAGAATCTTGTGCTTTTTCATGGGTCATCAATCTGGGGTCAAGGAGGGGAAGGGAAAGAGCCCTACAGGGCAGATCTTTGAGCTGGATGATCCCCTAAAGTGAGACAAAAACTAAGTCTCTTGAGCCCATGCCAGGGCAAATAGTGTCCAAGTTTTCTTCAAGGCGAGGGTCAGACTGTGGACACTAAGAGGTGACCGAAACTAACTACAGTCAATTGGATGAAGCTCTGAGGACCAATTGACAACATCCATCCATACATACCATGTACTGTAATCATAGTCCCTTCCCCTCCTCATGCCCCCTCCAAGGAGTCACTTCTTTCCAGTTAGTCCTTCTTCATTTTTTGGACAATTTTTATGTATGTACAAAATGTATTTAGAACATAGTTGCCTCACCTTTTTCTGTCTTTTCCCTACTCATTATTCCTTTCTATACCCCCTCCTCCCTCCAACTAGTCCCTCTACTATTTTTAATTGATTATGAGTTGTATTGTATGCCCCATTAGGTTCTGGTCACATTCTCATCAGGTTATATTTCTATATCCTGCTCCCCCATTCCTAATCCACTGAGGGCCCTCCTTGGAGGGGTTATTGGTGCTCCCATGCGGCCATGAATTCTTCAGTCTCTCCTTCCCACCCTGTGCCTCTTACAGTCTTTCTAGCCCCTGTTTCTCAATGTTCCCTGTGTTTTGGCAGGTGTGTTATAAGACTACTTTAGTAATGCAATCTCTGAATTGCTGTTTCGAGGCATTTTGAGTGTCTTCATGTCTTTTCAGCGTATATTTTTAATCTACTTCTCTCTCTCTCTCTCTCTCTACTTTGGACCTACTTTGGACCTCAGTTCACCTATAGCACCATATTCTTAATGAATTTGAAGTGATTCTTTAGTCATTGGGCTTTCTGCTCAAAATCTATAAAAAAATATTTTTACTTAGTGTCAGGTGAGTCTTAGAGAGTACCTTAGAACACAGTAACATAGTTGTGATATTTCAGTTACTCAAGAGAGTAGCTATGCCTTGCATACAGAAATAACTTCCTTGTCATTTCTGTCTTTTGCTTGAGAGTACTAAAAAGACATATTACCATAAAAACGCATGAAAGTGAAACATATTCCATCTGGTATATGCACTTTTTAATTATTAACATAATTTTCCATTTGTTATTGGTACAAACTGAACATTGAGAATGGAAGTGATAGGTAATCAAATTGTACTCCCACTGATAAACTCAAAACAGTTATAGCAGCCGGGCGTGGTGGCGCACACCTTTAATCCCAGCACTTTTGAGGCAGAGGTAGGAGGATTGCCATGAGTTCAAGGCCACCCTGAGACTACATAGTGAGTTCCAGGTCAGCATGGACTACCTCAAAACAACAACAACAAAAAAAACAGTTATAACAACAGCATCAGTGGCAAATCATGTTGAGAATTTGTTTGCTTTCTAATTTAGGTGATTCTATTATATGCCAATTATATGCTTCAATATCTCTCTACATATGTATACACAGTTGATGTCAAAGTGATAACTCTGAGAGATTATCGGTTGATGGTATCACATATCTGTAGAAGGACCTGACTATGGTTTCATGGAATAGTAATTCCAAGAATTATAATCTTGCTTGATTTTGGGTTAAGTTTATCCAGGAGAGGGCATTTGGAAGATATAAGAATAAACAGAAGTAATTAGTACTGGGAACGAGTGGGGATTAGATGAGGCTACTTTCTGAGACACGATGGTACTACAGACCTTCATGGACTGCCATGTTATGGTCTCACTTTAGTGGTTAGATATGTTGTCTCTCAAGATGTTCCTGTGAACAACTGGTTTCTTCATGTTTCTCTCATCTCTCCACTGTTGCCCTTAGATCTTCATTCCCTTGGTCACTTTCACATTCCAGGGATCACTAACTACTATAGTAAAGCTTCTATTTTATTAGTTTAATTAATTCATTAATTTGCAAGGAGAGAGAGAAAGAGAGAGGAGGCAGATGCAGAGAGAGAATGGGAGCACCAGAGCTTCTAGCCACTGCAAACGAACTTCAGATGCATGTGTCCCCTTGTGCATCTGGCTTACGTGGGTACTGGGGAATGAACCTGGGTTCTTTGGCTTTGCAGGCAAATGCCTTAACCACTAAGCCATCTCTCCAGCCCAAGCTTCTATTTTTGTAAAACTTTCTTGTCTGGGACTACAGTGATGGATCAGCTGTTAAAAGCATTTGGTTGCAAAGCCTGGTAGACTAAGTTCATTCCCCAGTACCCACATAAAACTATATGCACAAAGTGGTGTGTGCATCTGGAGTTCATTTGCAGGGGCAGGCATCCCTCACATTCCCACACGCTCTCATTCTCTTTCTTTCAAATAGATAAATTTCTAAATAAGTTAAAATCTTTGATATCTTCATTTTTCTGATTAATCGGAAATGGATATAAGTATTTTAATGCTCCAATAATTTAACTACAAAATGGTGTTGTAATGAAAATCACTATAGGTTCCCTCATGTAAGATTTATTGATCATCATAATGTACCACATATGTTGGGCAAAAACAAGGATAAAGAAGATAATTATCTCAAAGTTAGAATGGGTATGAGAAAGTGGATCTAGGAGAGTATTTGTAACTGGGATCAGTTTTTACACCAGGAATCATCTGTAAATGTCTGGAGATATTTTTGGTTGCCATGGTGAGAGAAATGCTCTATTAGTATCTAGTGGCTAGAGGCCAAGATATGGCTATTCATTCTGCCATGCATAGTGCATCCCCCACCCACAAAGCATGTATTACTTTTCATCAAGTAATTGTAGAGGTTGGGAAACCCTGATATACATGCAGTTAAGACCTAATGGGATGCTGTTATGGATGAAGGATGCAGTGGATACCAGACACTAGAGAAGAGGTAGGTGCTATGTGGAATTAATTACAGGAAGTCAGATGGCATTATTTCTGCAATCACATCACAAAATGCACATCTGTGCATGAATATGATGGATATGTTCCATAAAGCAGCCCCTGTAAAAACAGCCTCATTTCAATAGAACCTACATTTCAGGGTAAATATAGAGCAGATCAAATGTACTGTCTGTGCCATTGTTCCAGGAGCTAATCTTTTAATCAGCCCACATCTTAATCAGGGAAGACTTTTTTTTTTTTTTTGCAAATCACAGCAACCCACTCATGATCATTTAACTAAATTGGGAAATGCCTTATGGAATTCCTTCCAAGTCTCTAAGGCTAGGGAAGCAATGTCCTATAAAGGTGAGAAGGCTGAGTTTCTTTTCTAGTCTTGACTGCCATTAACAGTGTGAGAAGTGGGTGAGTCACCATATAGCTCAGTCACCTGTGCAGTAAAATTGACACAGTGGCACATTTTTGTAGGTATTTTGAGAGTATTTACTGAAATAATGGACTTTAAGCACATGTAACAGCTCTTGGTATACACAGTATACTAAAGTAAGTATTAACATGATGTTCGTATTGATGATAGTGTGAGCAGGGTTATCCAATTCAGGAACTCCAATGAGCAAGTCATCCAACGAGAATATTCTAAGTCTCTCAGGGCTGTTATTTTCTACTGTTTCTGCTTTTCTCTCATCAAATTCCCTTTTATTCATTCACATTCCAACAATGCTACACCAACCTCAATCCAACAAGAACCTGTTCAACTCAAGTCCTTCCTGTCACCCAATTAAAGTATTAGAATCATTTTGTTAAATTTTTTGAAAGAAAGAGCTTCATTGACATATTCTGGAGTATGGACTGTTGTCCATAAGGCATTGGATAGAAAAAAAGACAGGGTCATGAGATATAGGCTAGAGTGAGGGCAAAATGAAGAGTGAAGGAATGCTTTCAGGGTAGAGAATATTCATAAATATATACCACATGAAGAACTGTAGAAGGAACAAGAAAGACTGGAGTTGAGAAATGACAGACTTTTCTAAAGAGTGAAATTCAGATTTACACTATACTAATGGCTCTAAGGGAGCTAGTCTAAAAAGAATTGTTTGACATTAGAAGGAGAGAGTTTGACTCAAGATGTGGATGAAACTTCAATAATTTTATGACTGAATATGGAAGATGCCATCTTGAAAGGTCTTGAAATCCTAGTTGCTAGAGATGGGTAAGTATTTGACCATTTGTTGGAAATACAGGATGATTTGGGGATTATGTAAACATTTAAGTAACTTCCATTGAAGGGACTCTTATTGTGTGTGATAATAACTAAGGGAAGAAGTCTAGGATGATGACCTAAGTGCAGGAAATACATATTCAAACTATATCTATGCATGACCTTTCAGGTCTTCTCAGAAGTTTCTAGTCATTGTGTTCTACTTTTGAGAAATTCTACTCCAGTATAATGGACCCCACAACATCTGTGTTTTCACTTTCAGTTATCATTGACTTATGTAATACTTGTTTCATTAATTGTTTTGCTTTTTTATGAAATGTAATATTACATGTTATGACTAAGCACTGAATTGAGTATACATTTAGTGTCCAACAACCCAAATTCATAGAAGCCTATCTTCAATATAACCAAGTTTGATATCTAGAGATTACAAGCAATAATATTCTTCTAGCCTTCTAAATGGCTACTTCTTCCTTTCTTCTCTGCCCTTCTACTGCTCAATTTCTGCTCCAAGTAGCTCAGAGGGATGAGCATCAGTGCTGTTGGCACTCAAAATTTGGGGACTTGGGGGTTACATTTTTGGATGGTGTGTGAGCAGGCATGGCGATGTGGATGGAGTGAGTAGGCCAGACCCCTGTTTCTAGGATCCTCCCAGCTTCCTGTCTGGGTTCCCAGTAAATTAAGCATAATGAAGACTTGAGCAAATGCAAGAATGAACACCAGGAAGCATCAAGAAAATCAGAACTTGTATTGAAATCATACCTCAAAAAAGAGATGGACATGATGCAAAATAACACAACAGAAAACAAAAATCCAATAGAAAATTATAAAAACATTTTCTCACCAACAGAGTTACTCATGTGGAAAACAAAACATCTAACCAGGAAGACAAGACAGAAGAAATTTATTGGGAGGCCAAAAACTTTGCTAAGTTAAAAAAAATCAAATGGGGCTGGAGAGATGGCTTAGCAGTTAAATGCTTGCCTGTGAAGCCTAAGGACCCTGGTTCGAGGCTTGATTATCCAGGACCCACGTAAACCAGATGCACAAGGGGGTGTCACGCATCTGGAGTTCGTTTGCAGTGGCTGGAGGCCCTGGCATGCCTACTCTCTCTAACTGCCTATTTCTGTATCTATCTCTCTCTCAGATAAATAAATAAAAATAAAATATTCTAAAAATCAAATGAACAGAATGTGAGGGAACTGTGGGATACCCTAAAACACCAAACATTCATACCATGGGTATACCAGAAGGAGAGGAAATCCAGGCCAGAGGCATAGAGTACATATTCAACAAAATTATTGAAGACAATTTTCTGAATCTCTCGAAAGAAAGGCCCATCCAGGTATAAAAAGCCCACAGAACACCAAACAGATAGGACCAAAGAAGAAACTCTCCAAGACACATCATACTTAAAACTCTTACCAACGAAAACAGAGTTTTAAAAGCAGCAAGAGAGAAAAAACTCACAACATACAAAGGAAATCCCACCAGAATTATGTCATATTTCTCAATGAAACTCTGAAATCCAGAAGGGCCTGGAATAGAACTCTTCAAAATCTGAAAAAGTATGGTTTCCAACCCAAGTTACTCTACCCAGCAAAAGTATCTCTCGTAATAGATGGTGAAAGAAAAACTTTCCATGAAAAAAGTCAATTATATGATTATATGAACACAAAACCAAACCTACAGAGAATACTTGAGGGAATACTCCACACAGAACAGTCACAAAACCATTCTCAAAGCCAACAAGAAGATCACAATAACAAAAATAGACCAGGCTCAAAATAGTACAAAACATAAGAAAGTACCAAACCCCATAAAACACATCAACATGGAAGGTATTAAAACCTCCCACTAAAACCTTAAATATTAATAGTCTTAACTCACCCATCAAAACACACAGCTTATCAGGATGGATCAAAACCTGGACCCTTCTATCTGCTGTCCTCAAGAAACCTACCTCACCACTAAAGATATATACCTCTTCAAGGTGAAAAGTTGGAAAATGATATTCCAAGCAAATGGAAATAAGAAACAAGCAGGTGTTGCTAGATTAACATCTGATAAAATAGACTTCAAACAAAAAGTAAAAAAGACAAAGAAGGCCACTCTTACTCATCAAGGGAATGATCCAACATGAGAACATCACAATCATAAATATATATGCACCAAACACTGGTGCTCCACAGTTGATAAAACAAAATCTACTCAACAATAAAACAGAAATAAACACCAACACTATCATAGTTGGAGACTTCAATACTCCACTATCATAGACAGATCATCCAAGCAGAAAATCAGCAGGGAAATAATAGAGCTCAACAACATCATAGATCAAATAGACCTAACAGATATCTACAGAACGTTCCACCCCAGCTCTACAGAATACACATTCTTCTCAGCAGTTCACAGAACCTTCCCTCAAATTGACCATATATTAGGACATAAATCATGCCTTCATAAAGTCAGGAAAATTGAAGTAACTTCCTGCATTATGTCAGATCACAATGCTTTAAAGCTACAATTTAACAAGAGATACATCAAGAACTCCACCAGCTCCTAGAGACTAAACAACACACTTTTAATCAATGAATGGATCATGATGGAAATCAAAACAGAAATTTTAAAATTCCCAGAATTGAATGATAATAAAAACACAACCTACCAAAACTTATGGGACACAATAAAGGCAGTCCTATGGGAAAAATTCATAGCCCTAAATGCCTTCATTACAAAGACAAAGAGATCCCAAATTAATAACCTGACTGTCCACCTAAAGACACTGGAAAAATAAGAATTTAAACCAAATGGCACCAGATAGAAAGAAATAATCAAGATTAGAGCATAAATTAATGAATTGGAAACTAAGAAAACTATTTTAAAAATCAATGAAACAAAGAACTAGTTCTTTGAAATAATAAACACGATTACTAACCCATGGCCAACTTGATCAAAAAAAAGAGAGAGAGAGAGAGAGAGAGAGAGAGAGGGAGAGAGAAGTCTCAAATTAGCAAAATCAGAAATGAAAACAGAGATCACAACAGACATCAATGAAATTGTAAGACTCATCAGGGCATACTTCCAAAACCTCTACTCTACAAAAACAAATAATCTGGAAGAAGTGAATGAATTCCTAGACACAAACCACCTACCAAAACTAAACTCAGAGCAGATTAATCTCCTAAACAAACCTATCACATCCATGGAGAATGAAAAGGTAATCAAAACCTCCCCAAAAAGAAAAATCTGAGATCAGATGGCTTCTCACCTGAATTCTATAAAATGTTCATGGAAGAAATGCAACCAATTTTTCTCAAACTATTTTGCATAATCAGAGACCAGGGATTCCTCCTCGATTCCTTTTATGAGGCTATATATAAAACTCCTAAATTCCAAATAATCCTTAATGGGGGAAAATTTCAAGGAGTCCCACTGAGATCAGGAACAACAGGGGTGCCCACTGTCACTACTGCTCTCCAACATAATACTAGAAGTACTAGCCCAAGCAATAAGGCAGGAGAAAGAAATATAAGGGATTAAAATTGGAAAAGAAGAAGTCAAGTTAGCCCTATTTGCAGATGACATGATCCTATATATAAATAACCCAAAAGCCTCCATCTCAAAACTTCTAATGGTAATAAATTCCTTCAGCAAAGTGGCAGGATTATCAATCACAAAAATCAGTAGCTTTTCTATATGCAAAGGACAAAATACACAGAGAAAGAAATCAGTGAGACTGTCTCATTTTTAATAGCAACAAAAAATTAAATACCTTGGAATAATACTAACCAAGTATGTGAAAGACCTATATAATGAAAACATAAAAACACTCAAGAAAGAAGTAGAGGATGTCTTGAAAAGATGGAAAGACCTCCCATGCTCCTGGATAGGTAGAATTAATATTGTGAAAATGGCAATTCTACCAAAAGCAATATACAAATTGTCTTCTATTTTATTTTTATTTATTTACTTATTTATTTGGCAGAGAGAGAGAGAGAGGGAGAGAGAGAGAAAGAGGCTTTCAGCCACTGCAAATGAATTCCAGACATATGCACCCCTTTGTGCATCTGGCTAATGTGGATTCTGGGGAATCAAACCTGGGTCCTTTGGCTTTAGAGGCAAACACCTTAACCACTAAGCCATTCCTCCAGTCTCAATATACATATTTAATGCAATACCAAGAAAAACAGCAACATCATTCTTCACAGAGATTGAAAAAATGATCTCAAAATTCACATGGAATGGCAGAAGCTAATATCTAGAATCTATAAAGAACTCAAAAAACTAAACAATAAAAAATCAACCCACTCCAAAAGTGGGGCAGAGAAATAGGGAGCTCTCAGAGGAAGAATTACAAATGGCTAACACATGCTTTAGAAAATGTTCAACATCCCTAACCATTAGGGACATGCAAATTAAAACAACTATGAGATTCCACCTTACTCCAGTAAGGACAGCAAACAATAAAAAATCAAATGAAAGCAAATGTTTTTGAGGATGTGGAGAAATAGGAACACTCATTCACTCACTGTTGGTGGGAATGTAAGCTGGTACAACTACTATGGAAATCAATATGGAGACACCTGAAAAGGATGACTATAGAGTTACCAAATGACTCAGTTATTTACCCTAAAAGCTCCACATCTCAGTTCAGAGATATTTCTTCAACCATGTTTAAAGATGCTCAATTCATAATAGCTAAAAACTAGAATCAATCCAGGTGCCCATCATTGGACAAATGGATAACCAAGATGTGATGTATCTACACGATGGAATTCTACTCAGCAGTAAGAAAAAAATGACACAATGAAATTTATAGAAAAATGGTCCAATGTTCACCCAAGAGCAATAGTGGCACACAGCCATGGTGGGTAACCAACTGCTCTTGGATTGGCTAACAGATCAGCTCAGTGGAAGGGAAACCATATCTGGAACTGGGAAACAAGTCAGAATCATATCCAGATAATGATGCTGCTTTCCAGTGTTAAGCTCCCACTAATCTTGGCTATAAGAGGGTCTACACCATTTAAATTCTCTTTAAATTAGTAATGGTTATCCCATTTAGCTAGTTCTGACTTCACTGTCCATTGGAGAATCTGCTTCTCTTTTTCAGACAGGAGCTGGATCTGAGAAGATAAACAACCCAGTGCAGTCCACCATGGCCCCAGCTGAAACCACAGAGGAATTAGGGAAATGAGCAAGAGTTCTGCTTTCTTAGTGAATCTGGTATCAGCACAAGGGAGAAGAAGATAGACACTGAGGACATGCAACACCTACTAAACCAGAGAGCCAGAGGCTCCTAAGAGCCCATAACTGAAGTAGACTTAAAATGCATCCAACATGGCTCAGGGAATTTTGCAGAAGAAGGAGTGGGAAGATTATTAGAGCCACAAGTTGGGATATTTTGCACAGAGACACTGCCTCTCCCCAATAACTGACTGCTGCCCTCATAATGCATGACCCACAATCCCTATGGGGTTGACCTCCATCCCCAGTGAGGAAAGCCTCATCAGAAAAGGGACAAAGAGGAGGGAAAGAATGGTACCAATATGGCTGTTTACATGCTAAGTATGTCCATATCTAATAAAAATAAATTTTAAAAATTGGGGGGAATTTTTTGTTTCTGTAGGGAGCTCATTAAACTTAAGAGTAATCAATCAATCAATCAATCAGAGTAATGCGGGTAAAAGGCAAGAGTACAGCTTCCTTGGTGATCACCACACCAGAAAAAGGCTGAAGGAGATAAACACAGAGAACATCCAACTCCTACTAATCCAGATATCCAGAGACACAGAGGCTCCCAAAACCACATCACTGAAGTAGAACAAAATGATCTCAACATGGCTCAGGGAAATTTGCGAAAGAGGGGGAGGAAAGAGTGTTAGAGTCACAAGTTGGGGCATTGTGCATAGAGACTTGGCCTATCCCCCATAAGTCTTGACTACCCCCACAGTGCATGAACGACATTCCCCATTGATGATGGTCCCTTTGGAAGGGGGAGGACAGGGAGGAGGATAATGGAGTCACCAATATGAATGTAAAATCAGAATAGTATAAATAAAAATAAATTATAAAAAAGAAATAAAAATAAATAAATTGGGGGGAATTGTTTGTTTCTGTAGGGAGCTCTGTAAACTTAAAAGTTGAGAACTCAATCAATCAGATAAGATCTGTGGTTGATCTTTCCCTTGATACCTTTCTAGAAATTTGGAAGAGACAGGTTAAGTTCAGGTAATAATCACCCATGCTTGGCTTGGAGAAATTTTCAAAAGGATTTGAACAGAGGGACAGTTAGGCATGTCTTTAATGTGAAAACATCTGTGGGCTGCTTTCTATGCCTGCAGATGAAACATTTTTATCAAGATATTTTAAAACCCAAAATGCAAACCTACTTTCTTTTGCCAATCTTATTTCCTTCAGAATTGTTTTTTTGTGAGGTAGGGTCTCACTCTGGTCCAGGCTGACCTTGAATTAACTATGTAGTCTCAGGTTGGCCTCGAACTCTCGGCGATCCTCCTACCTCTGCCTCCCGAGTGCTGGAATTAAAGGCGTGTGCCACCATGTCCGGCCCTTCAGAATTTTTGTGATATTGTTTACTTATCTTTTCTCAAATTAATATAGACTATAGGATCTGTTTAGAAATGAGCAGTTACTGGAGCAGGTGAACACTATATGGTTTTTCCCAAAGACACTGAAAGCACTAGAGTGAACCAGAAACACAATCTGTGTTCTATAATTCTGGCTGATTATTTCCTTTGGCAGACCATTTGTACCCTAGCTATCTTCTATCCTCCCTGCAAGATGTTTTTTATTCATCAGCACTTCACGTACACCTTCCTGTAAGACCCTCTTGCAAAAAAAGGGGGAAATGGGAAATAATGGATAAAATTGGGGTGGTTAAAATAGAGTATTCTGTAGTAAATTTACAAGATACCCCCCTTCTCTCTATTATGTTTACCAGATTTAAGACTTCAGACAGATAACCTGTCTCAAGCCTCATAGGGAAAATTGATTGCAGCAAAAGACAGAAGAAAGAAATTGATCACAATGTAAAAATAACACCAGTATCTGATGATGTAATTGTTGACCAACTAAGTTTCTAGTTAAGAAAGTGTGCATGAATGCATGTAACAAAGTACCCTGAAATTCCCTTCCTTTCCTTTTCAAATAAGTCAGTGCAATAGTTACATCCACAAACAAATAGAACACCACCTGTGGTCTTAACTTCTATGTTGATGCTCTCCTCCCAAGCTGTGTAGCTGTGTAGCTGTGTTGTGCCCAGCTTAGGATGACGCAGCTTTGATAGTGAAGACAAAGGTCACCAGGTGATGCACTTCTGATTAATAGCATCCTAGTTCCCAGGCAGGCTGTGTATGTGGGCTGATAAGACAAGGCTGAGGGACTTAGTGAGTTTTGTGAGGTGCAATAGTTAATATAAGGTCTCTTGCTACTGGTTCTGTGCTTGCTTCTTCCTTTTTTTTGAGAGAAAATTGGCATGCCAGGGCCTCAGCCACTGTGAATGAACTCCAGATGCTCGTGCCACCTAGTGGGTATGTATGACCTTGTGCTTGCCTCATCTTTGTGCATCTAGTTTAAGTGGGACCTGGAGAGAGATAGTACATGGGTTGCAGGGACATACCTTAACTGCTAAGGTATCTCTCCAGCCTATGTGCTTGCTTCTTAAAGGTATACAAGAAAGGGTAGGACAGGTGAATTGGTTTATTTGACCTTATTGGCCTTGCAAGCACTGGATTTCAAAACATGTTTCCTATGAAATTCCCCATGAGAACATTTCCACAGTGCCTACAATAATAAAACTAATCAAAGCAGACAAGACAAGAGTAGTTCACAGGGGCTGGGAAGAGAAATGGCAGATGTTGGTCAGCAGGTACAAATTTTCCATTATGTTAGACAAATAAATTGTGAGGATCTAGTGTAAAGAAATATAACTATAGTTTAAAATACTTTATGTAGTAGATTTTCTAAGAGAGTAGATTTTAAATGTTCTTACAAAAAAGGGATAACCTCTCACCCATGTTCCTGTAAGAATCCCAAATGAATCTCTTTGAGTCATATAAAAAGAATGTAATTATGCCAGGCATGGTGGTGCACTCCTTTAATCCCAGCACTTGGGAGGCAGAGGTAGGAGTATTGCTGTGAGTTTGAGGCCACCCTGAGACTACAGAGTGAATTCCAGGTCAGCCTGGGCCAGAGAGAAACCCCCCAAAATAAAAAAAATGTATTAAGCAATAATTAATTTTTAAAGTAGGATTCACTCAAATATTTTCTACTCATGTTCTAATGTCCCATGTAATACACACACATTTTTTAACACAACATGTACACACTACCACACTCATTAATCTATCTAATAAGAATGCAATTAAGAAGTATTTGTTTTTTAAAGTAGGAGGCACACAAATGTTTTCTACTCATGTTCTGTTTTTTTTTTTCATAACTATGCTGGTGATCCATTGATCTGACTTCAAGACCTCCAAGTCAGCCACATCCCAAAATTAAAAACCTATTACACTAGGGCTGGAGTGATGGCTTAGAGGTTAAGGTGCTTGCCTGCGAACCCTGGGACCCAGGATGGATTTCTCAGTACCCGTATAAACCAGATGCACTAGTTGGCACATGCATCTAGAGTTTGTTTGTAATGCCTAGAGGTCATGGCATGCCCATTCTCTCTCACTCTCTCATAAACAAACAAACAAACAAACAAACAAACAAACAAACATGTTTTTAAAAACTATTACATTAAACAGTCAGATTCTTTGCTATCATTCAGCAAATATATACTGAGTACCCACCATGTAATAAGAGTGTACTAGTCATGGAGAAATTTCAAAGAGAGTCTTCCACATGCTTGCGAAAGTCAAATAATGTTCCATTTAAACTCAGTACAACTGTCATCTGCTGTGCTTGAGAAGGCACTGGAACTTCACCAGAGTCTGGGAGTCTGCCTACTATGTGCCAGGTCCCAACCCTTGCTGTTAAGTCTCTCTCTATATTGGCTTTTCCTTAATTTTAGTGATAAATGATTCCATGTCTTCAAGAGCTTCCCAAGAGCAGAACCTCTGCTATAAGATCCAGCATTCAAAGTTTCTGGATACAGTTTTATGTTTATCCATTAACTCATTGGCTTGCCCCCAGGATAAAAATACAGATGATGGGCTGGAGAGATGGCTTAGCAGTTAAGGCACTTGCCTGCCAAGCCTAAGAACGCCCATTAGATCTCCAGTTCCCTCGTTTAGGCAGACATAAAGTGATGCAAAGGCACAATGCCACACTTGCACACAAGGGGAGCGCAGGCATCTGGAGTTCGTTCACAGCTGCTGAGAGGCCGCTGGCACACCCATTCTCTCTCTCTCTCTCTCTCTCTCTCTCTCTCTGCTTCTTCCTCTTTGTCTCTGTCTCTGTCTCTCTCTCAAATAACAAAAAAATACAGATGACATTGGCACAGGTGAGAAGGCCCTTTATGATCAGACCCTAATGCATCACTCCAGTTTTATTTTTCAGAATTTCTCATTACATGTCCTATGCTGGAGACATTCTCTGTTCCCTCAACGACTGCAGCTTTTCCACTTTTCTATGTGTTAATGTGTTGTGTTTGCCTTTCTGTCCAGTGATTCTCTTTGGCTTTCCTATTCCATTCTCAGCTCAAATTACAGTCTTTCCAGGAAGTTCTTTTCCCTTCTGATTCTTGTCATCTCTGCTAAGCAAAAGCCATAGTTTTATTCTATTATCTTCTAAATGCTTGCATTTCTTATATGAGAATTTAATAATGTAGTTGTGAGTCTCTTATGTACTTAAGAACAATTAAGTTAATCAAAATAATATATAAGATAACTTTAATTAAAGAGTTAGAGAACATTTTGCATGAGCATGAGAAAACCAGTTTACATAGTGTATTCAAGTTTCATATTCTAGGTCACTTTCCAGATTGTCCCTATAGATTTGTGACTTTGGCAACAGAAATAAGACACCAGTTGATTAGACCCTTAAACAAATATAACTATTCACATTTAAAGTGTCCCTTCTACAAAATGGCATGGCTAGATTTCTACTTTCAGATACTGGAGCCTGAGCAAAAACCAGACATTTATTTACATTCATTTCTAAAGTGCCTGGTATATATCAGGTACTATAACAGGCACTCCATATCAAAATGTGAACAGGCTATGTTGTTTAGAAGATTTATGTTGACATTTTCCTAACTTTTTAAAGGTGAAGAAGAGAAAGTGGAAATATTTGATGAGTGCTGGCTATGTGCAAGGCACTATTCTTCACATATTTAATCTAGCTTGTATATTACATGTGTTTGTATTACTTGCATGGGAGGATGTGTGCATGCCATGGAATGTATATGGAGGTCAGAAGACAACCTTGGGTGTTAGTGCTCACCTTCCACCTTGTGGGAGGCATCATCTATTGTTCAGCACTGTTTTTGTCAGGCTAGCTGGTCCATGAACTTCTGGGGTATTCTCTTGTCTCCACCTCCTTTCTCACTCTAGGTGCACTGGAATTACAGATGTTAGCATTTACAGATCCTGCTTTTCATGGGTTCTGGGGATCCCAACTTAGATACTCATGCTTGCACAAGTGATTTATCCACTGAATCATCTCCTCATCCCCAAGAAAGCTTTTTGTTAGACACATTTTACAGATGAAGAAACTAACTCTCACAGAGGTTATGCCATAGATCTAAACCATACAGGGCCTACCAGAATTTGGATTCAGGAAGCTAGAATCCTGGCCCTAATTTCATTGCCATGCCATTTCCCCCTGTATTCTTGTTAGCATGTCTGAAGATTACAGGTATATATTTGTAAGTGGGTAGTAACTCAATGGCAGAAATTTCCATAATATGTTGCTATAAATAACCATGTTGGCAGGGTTCTTGAGATGAAGAAGGCTAACTTTGTGACAGGAATTTTATAAGTTTTATTTATCCATAAGTCATAAATGACAGGAATTATGAAAGAGCATTTGGTTATTCTACAATGAGTTAAGGCATCTGAGGTCTGGCATGTAGGAGCTGGTTGAAAATTGTCAGTAAACCTTATAAACTCCCTCAGAAGACACCGTTGCCAAACTACTGTACCTTGAAACATTGTGTGCTTTCTAGAATAAAGTTGTATGACTCTTTACAAATAGTATGTAACTGTGATACAAATGGGAAGAGCTCAGTCATGTCATTGACAGTGAAGCCCCTCACTCTAGCATGGATTCTGTCACCTGGCCTTTCGGATGCTTTCTTCTTTGTGTATGTGAGTACAGAGCATACCTTCTCAGAATTGTACTGAAGTGTACTCTTTGGAGTCCTTCTTGGCTCCTGATCCTGAAATGATAGTACTAAGGTACTAACAGTGTTCACTGTTCTTAAGAAAAGTACGAGGCTGGGTGTGGTGGCGCACGCCTTTAATCCCAGCACTCGGGAGGCAGAGGTAGGAGGATCACTGTGAGTTCGAGGCCACCCTGAGACTACATAGTGAATTCCAGGTCAGCCTGAGCTCAAGGGGGGGGGGTTGAGGTAGGGTCTCACGTGAGCTCAGGCTGACCTGGAATTCACTCTGTAGTCTCAGGGTGGCCTCGAACTCACAGTGATCCTCCTACCTCTGCCTCCCGAGTGCTGGGATTAAAGGCGTCCGCCACCACTCCCGGCTTTGCTCTTAGGTTTTATCAGTGGAAAAGCACTTGCCCAATATGCAGAAGGCTATGGGTCCCACCCCCAAGTACAAATTTAAAAAATAGAAGAAAGCAACACGGGGTTAAGTTATTGTATGTGATTGAATTCGTTCACAATTAAAAATAAAGTCTAGTTCATGCATTGTGGGGGTCCCTATGGAAGAGGGAGGACAGGGAGGAGGATAATGGAGTCACCACTATGAATGTAAAATTAGAATAATATAAATAAAAATAAATTAAAAAAATAAAGTCTAGTTCAATCAGTCATAGTAATCAACTTGAGATTTCTTATAAAATAAAAAAAATTCTTTAGAGTTTTGGGGGCATTTTACTGTATTGCATTAGTGCACCGAGCTTTAGACTGAGCACATTGCAGTCTATGTACATTTCATGTAAGCTACAGCATCACTTCTCAAGCTTGAATAGGCTTGTGAATCCCCTGGGGATCCTTGTCATAATGCATATTCTCATTCTGTAATTCTGTGTCAGTTTGAGAGGCTACATTTCTTTCTGTCTCTCTTCTCTTCCTTTCCTATTTTTCTTTCCTCCCCTAATCGTCCCTTCCTTTCCCCCATCCTTGTTTTTCTTTCTCAGATTGACATTTTAACAAGTGAGGCCGCAGAGAAGCAGTTCTCAAATTTGGCTGTATGTTGCAATCACTTCTGAAGCCTTCTGAAACCAAGATGTCTGGATCGAACCCCAACTATTCAGATTGAATGGTGTGGTCACTGGGATTTTAAAGGTTGCCAGGTGTCCCTAATGTGTAGCAATGATTGAGAACCCTGCTCTCTAGTGGGTTACTTTATTTCTAGGAAATATCAAAGCTCATCTCTGGTCCAATTTCAGCAGCTCTTGATTACATCCAGCAGCAGCAGAGTGAAATGAAGTGAAAACGTGCAGTAATGTAGCCTCCTAATATTTACACAACCACAGCAACTTCTTGGAAATTAAATCATACCAAACCAAATTCAAGATCCCATCACTAGTGCAAAAAAGCAGATTTTTGGATGCCATTTGCTATAACAAATAAAATAACTCTGTATAGAGTAAAATATCTCATGTAGAGGGAAGTCTAATTAAAAGGTATTTTTGGCTTTATTATCTTTTGGGTCATACCTGCCATGATTAATTACTCCTGACAGAACTGATTTCTTTGTTTATAAGCTGGCTGCACTTAGGAAGCTGAACATTTTACCTCAGAAACCTAAGTCCTTTGTGTATATAGCATATCTGTCCCTTAAATTAGGGATTTCTTAACTTTGCCATTCTTGACACATGGGTCAACTGATTCTTTCTTTGCTACGGGACCCCTTCTGTTCATTATAAGATGGTTAATAGCTTTCCTGGATTCTAGCCACTAGATTTCTACAGCATACACAGTCTCCACTCCCGAAGTTGTATGCACTAAAAACACCTCCAGACATTACCAAATAGTCCCTGGGGTGAAGAAAAAAATAGCCCCTTGTTGAGAACCATTGCCTTAGATCAAAGGACGCTTGTATGACACTGACTCTCCCTTTCTTCTGAAGTGTGGGAAAAGCTCCAGCTTCCTCTGATGTAAAGAAGAGGTCTAATGGTAAGGTAAGATGAGGTCATGTGGGGGAGAGACTTGAGAGCCACTTTTTTTGTTTGTTTGTTTTTCTCGAGGTAGAGTCTCACTCTAGCCAAGGCTGACTTGGAATTCACTATGTAGTCTCAGGGTGGCCTCTAACTCGCAATGATCCTCCTACTTCTACCTCCTGAGTGCTGGGGTTAAAGGCGTGTGCCACCACACCCAGAGAGGTAGACCTTTAAGAGTAGTTTTCGGGCTGGAGAGATGGCTTAGCGGTTAAGGTGCTTGCCTGCAACGCATAAGGACCCAGGTCCAATTCCCCAGTACCCACGTATGTCAGATGCACAAGATGGCACATGCATCTAGAGTTCATTTGCAGTGGCCAGCCATTGGAGGCCCTGGCATACCCATTCTCTATCTCTCTATCTGCCTTTTTATTCTCTCTCTCAAATAAATAAATAATTTAAAAAGAGTAGTTTTCACTAGCTAATTATTTAATCTCTGGTTTACAAAGGCCAAGTTGAATTTAGAATAAGTTACTGTTAATATTCTAACTTAAAATGAACCTTAGGAACATTGCTTCCTCAAGAGCTGGGCTCACCCTCCCTTTCTAGGAATTGCCTCAGCTCCAACCACAACTTGTTCTTAATATTCTCTACTTTTTGCACTTATTTATTTTCTCTTATTAAACTCTAAGGCTTCATGAGCACAAGTTTCAAGAAGTGTTCATATCCCCATTCCCTTTGCAAATATAGAACTCTGCAAAGGAAGCCTTGAAAAATACTTGATCAATCAATGAATTGGAGGATTGTCTGGCAGGTTGAAGTGAAAACTCAAGAAGACAGCAGCCATTTCCTTATAACCAGTCTTACACAAAACCAGACTAATTTATCATTATAAATGGGTATGTTTGCTTCTCTTGCTACTTCATCAAACAGGTGGTAAATAACTCCATCTTTACTTAAATGTTTTCTCGTCCCCAAATGAGCTTGTTGCAAACAAGAATAACATTGTTAGAAAGGCAAATTGTTACTGTGTCCAGGCAAACCTCCATCTCTAATGTCCTCACGGGAAAACATCTAACTTCATTCAGTTTGATTTCTTTATGAGAGTCTAGTTATGTTGAATTAAATACAACTTGAGTTTCCATGAAGTGTCACATACAAGTTAAGAGCTAGATAGTATAAGGAGATTCAAGATAGCCTTTATCTTCTAAAGAGCTGAAGTCAAAGGCTTGTGTTCAGGGATGCAAAATTATGGAATTATATTATAAAAGTTGTCAACTGGTTTGAGAATTGAGTAGCAGCAACTGTAAGGTTATGTATGCAGAATTTAGTTGTTTTTCTCTTGTTTGGAGAAACCAAATCACTGTGCCCTCAGGCATGGCACTCATTGCTTCTATATTCCTAGCCAAAGTGTGGGTACAAGATGTACTCTAGGATCTGACTGATACTGGATGGATAAGCAGTGGATGGAGCTCAGTGAGCTGTGATTCTCATCAGCTCCCTAGCCCAGGGGCTGTTATACCTTACTTTTTTGGCTTTATTCAAAAGTTATCCTGAGACCAGGAATTGCATGAAAAACATTTATTGGGGATGCGATATCAGAAGTGTAGTGAGGGAGTGAGGAACTGGTGCTTGGAAAAGAGGAAATTCCATAAAGGATGTATCAAGTACCAGTGAGTGGGTTACAATAATCAGTAATAGAGCTCAATCTCCTGAGATTAGACCTAACTAGGGTCGACAGTGGTGGATATTTAGCCACCAATCAATGCCCAGTTTAGATGAGGGCTAGTCTTGGAGTATTTGTCTCCTGGGACTTCTGGTTTTTAAGTATGTAGGGAACATGCTACAGTAGTGTAGAGACACTCTCTGAGTTGTAAGACACATTTAGAACTGGATAATGTATGCTAAGAAATCTGTGTACTGTACCCTGTATTCTGTGACTATGTTACCTTACGGGGCAAAGAGGGGTCCCAAATGTGATTAACCTGAGGTAGGGTAAAGGACTTAGCTTATATAGGCAGGCCCAATTTGTTCACATGGATTAAAAAATTGGAAGTTTTTTTTTTTTTTCTCAGCTATGGCCACTAGTAGATATGACTATAGAAGTAGTATCAGAGAGATGCAGTGTTGTGGATTTGGAGCTAGAGAAAGGGAGTCATAGACTAAGATATTTGACTTGCCTCTAGAAGCTGGAAAAGGAAAAAATATCAGATTCTCCCCTAGGGTACTGTTATATATATGGACCAGAGATGGTCTTAGGTTTGGAATCTGAAATGTTTCCCATAGGCTCATGGTTTAGATCCATGGTATTATTTGAAGAAATTCAGACAAATTTAGGAGGTGGGGCCCAGCCAAAGAAGTAAAGGTCACTTGGGATAGGTCCATCAGGGTACATCCATAGCTGCTTCTTAACTTTCACTCTGTGTGTCCTGGCACACTGATAACTGAACTCTTCTGGTTGACCATGCCCTCCCCAACGTGATGGACAGAACCATCTGAAGCCAGGGACCAATATAAGTCTTATTTCCTGTTAAGTTACTTTGTCCTGTCATGTGTTTTGGCCATAGTCACACAAAAGTAACTGCCTCTAAGTTGTTAATTTTGCACTCTAGGTTCATGCATGTTAGCTCAAAAGCCTGCCTACACTAAACTCACATTTTGCACTTCTGGCTATTTTTTAAAAGACAGCCTAAACAGATTCCTAACTATGCAGAGCTGAATTCTTTGCATATCTCATGAAACTATACCTAGCATCTACTGACCATTAACAAGAGCTCTGTGATTTTAAAGCCACAAGCTCCTTCTACTCTCCAAACATTTGATCTGTATAGAGGCTCCTCACTGTTTCTTAGACAAAACACCCCCCCCCCAATTCTGATCTTTCCTTCCCCTGCAAGTCTCTTTGCCATCTCCCCTTCTGGATGATAGCCCCTTTCTCCAAGGTTCTGGATTATCTCACACTCTGAAGGGTCTGTTCCCTCAGGGACTATTATCCAACTACTTCAAAATTAAGTTTGTTGTGTGTTACTGCCTCCATGGTCCTATCTTTTTCCTTTATGAGCCACCACATCTCTCAGTCTCCTTAGCAGGCCTCCAGAAGAAATGCAGTCCATGCCAACATGTTCATTTTAGCCCAATGAGATCTATGTTGGATTTTTGATTTCCAGAATTAGAGATATTAAGTTTGACTGGTTTATAGCCACTAGGTTTGCAATGATTTGTTATAATAATGATAAGAAATATTTGTTATTACAAATAATTTAAACCCCAGTTCATTTTCATATTTACATTTGTGTAAGACAAGCTTTGATAAGGTCATAGTATGTGCCCCAGACTTAGAAAGCCTGTCCAGCAAAATTATCAAAAAGGCAAGCTAATGTGCATTTATGATGAATGATCTATGGCTCTACAGAGGGACTTGGAGGTAAGTACAAACCAATTAGGTGATTAGCTGTGCTTATGTGGAAATGCTGCAACATTTTTGTCATCTCATGCCTCATCCCAACCTGACTCCTTTCATAGTTCCAATCTTTAAGTAGCATTGTATCATCTCTAAAGCCTTTCAGGATATCCCACTTCATGAACAGCTAAGGTTTTCCTGTTCCTTGTGTAATACTATCCCTGGGGCTTCCTTCCCCATGTTCCCAGCTCTTTTCATAGTATAACTCAAGTCTTTATGATGTAGTGAAAGCACCACATTATTTTTGGCTCTCTCATATGCTCCTTTTCCTTTGTCTGTCTCTAACAAGAATTTGTCCTCAACTTTTTGTCCCTCCCTTCCTTTTTTGTTCCACCCCTTCCTAATTCTTCCCTATTTTTCCCTTGCCTGCCCTTTGTCTTCCTTTTCCCTTCCTAGTCTTTCCTGTCTCTTACTTTCTTTTCTCACCTGAATGCTCCTCCTCAGCAATCTCATCTATGTCTATAGCATTTGCTTTCATCAGTATTTGATAATTCCTCAACATGTCTGTACAGTCCAGTCCTTTATTCTGCACATTTGACTATTACCTCATGGACATATCTATGTCCACATTTCAAATTTCAGTTTATTGCACACTGAACTAAATATCTTATATTCTTTGGTCTTTATCCTGCAGTGTCATAATCCCATCATCCCTACTGATAAAGTTACACACCTGTAAGTTATCTTAAACTTCTTTGTATTTTGTACATTCAGTAAATACACGTACTATTGATGTTACTATCTTATTGTATTTCAATATCACTTAAAAATTTGCCACTTTTCCTGGTTTTGATTACAAGAAGAACCTTCTATTGGTCTCCTGCCCTCAGTCCCTTTCTCTTCAAAACATTCTCTTGACTGTCCAACTAGGTTAATTTTTCTACAGTGCTAACTTTGCCATGCCACCCACTTAAAATCTTAATATATTCCCATCACTTTTAGGAGGAAAGTTAATCTTGGCATGGATTAGATGCTTGCCTTGTAACTGCTCAGCTTTCAAGTCTAAATATTGCCTTGGTGTTTATCTTAGTTAGCTTTCCTAGAGACCCTAAAAAATGGATTTGCTACTGGTTTATTTCAGAGAGGGTCTCAGGAAGCACCAGTAGACAGGTAGGGAAATGAAGTGCAGAAAGAAGAAAACATGAATTTACAGTGTGTAGTAAGCAGGTTCACTGGGGCCCAGTCCTACAGAAATCACTAGAAGGCAGAATAGAATATGACTCAGAGGAACAAGGAAACTAGAATAGTTATCCTCAGCATCCAGCAGTTATTGATGGAAGGCTGCTCAACTACTAAGTCCTTTGTCTCTTCAGCTTGTATTGCAAAACTTGAGCTTCCTGCTAGTACCCAAATAAGATACCCTCTGGCTCCCTAAACCAAACAGAGTCTGGCTTGCAGTAGGAAATCATCTGAGTATATCAAAAGGAGTATCACAAGGATATGGGTGAGGCATCAACATTAGTTAGTACAGAGACTCTTCAGTGTGATTCCGTAGTACTCTTGACATATATCATACATACAGAGAAAACATGTGTGCTTATTAATGTAGTTTTCCTTGGACTGTGAGTATTCCAAAGATAAAGCCTATTGGACTTTTTGGATGGCTTATCCTAGGCATTTAGTGCATTTCCACCGAGCGTGTTGAATGAATAAATCAAAAGAGATGACCTTATGGCATGAGATTGAGGGCAAGAGAGACAATGCAGAAGAGTAAAAAACCAGAGACACAGAAAAATATGATCAAGTAGAAGGTAAGTAGTCAAGAAAACAATAGAGATAATGGAAGATATCCGGAGATGAAAGAAAGAATCAAAGGGAGACACTAAAAGGACTGGGACTTGATTTGCAAGGCTGATTTTGCAAATTGCTTTGCATCTTGTAAAAGAGAATTCATTATTACAAGCCCTAAACTAACAGTCTGTTAGCATACCGAACAAAATGAAAAAAAAGAAGCTCAGAAGAAAACACAAATACTAAAGGTTACCATGCTCCTGACAAGCACCAGCCCTACAACTTGGTAATATGAGGAGTTACAAACTGCTGTGACATTTATTCAATCTTGATGCCTTTTAGAATTAAGTGTAAATTTCTAATCCATGCAGGTCTGTTAGAGCATCATCTAAACTCCTCAAGCTTTAAGGTTAAAAAAGAACCGGGCTTTCTGCCTCTCTGGGCAAGCAGTCACAAACTCTTCAACATCATGCTTGCTAAGGAAACAGTTGTTTCCTTAATTAACTATCTATGAAATCATCTATAAACACATTTTAAAAACATGTGGTAGAATATGAAAAATGGTAAATGAAAAAAGAGTACACACATTATTTCACTCGATCTTCTTGAAAGGAAAAGTAAGAAATACAGTTAAGGAATTTCCTTCTTAGTCAAGGAAAAAGCAATCTGGGGATTTCTAATCTAAACATCTTATTTGCAAAATACCTTATCTTTTGTTTAACTTTTTAGTGATTTATCTTTCAACATGAAACCAATTCCTCGGGTTTAATGTCTTTGGCATGGCAGTATCAGTAGCTAAGGCAGGATAGTCATAGCATTGCTTTGGCTGCAAAGCATGTTGGGAGTTCCATGGGCTGTCACTGATCACGAGGCACTTGTTAGATATGTACAATAATGGGTTCCTTTCTGACCTACTGAATCTGAATTTCTTGGGCTGAGGGCTAGGAATTCATATTCTACCTAAGCCTCCAAGGAATTCTTCTGCCCACCTAAGTTTGAGAAGAACAGGATTATCAAGGTGTAGTTTGCATGCTGATATCAATCTGTGAACTCTTTGCTATGGTCTGCCACTGGACAACTATGCTTTCAACAGATTTTTTCTTAATTCCTGTGTTTATTGCCAGTCTAAGCAGTAAGGCTTCTTATATGCATTCTCCCAGTTTTACTAATGAGCCCAATTTAAAAATTCCCGTATAGTCCTTCTGTAATAGAGAAAAATATTGCTAAATGATGTTATATCCCTCGGTCTTTCCTTTCTTTTTTATCCTAAATATCACTATATGTGCCTGTTGAAACACACATATTCAAGTGTTCATCCTAAAAATAACTTGTATTATAAATCTTTATACTGTTGAGCTTTCCCCAAACATGTATGCTGAAGTACTTAATATTTCACCCACATGCAACCATCTCTATCTCACAAAATGTAGATATAAATTCTGAGTCTATGCCTAATACTTCCCAGTTATGGGCCCTGCTTGACTTCATGCAGGAAGACATGTGTAGCACATAGATATGCTTTGTTCGTGCATGTGGTGTTTGGAACCACAATCTGTATCTTCTTTTGTTAAGTGAAGCCAATCAGATGGAGCTTTCCTCCACACTCAGTTAAGTGTACATTTGCATAAATCAAATTTCAAAGATAGACTTCTGGATACCTTGCTTTTTCTTATAGAAGGGAAAGAGAAATGGCCAACACCCAATGAACCCCTCCCAATGGTTAAATCTTGCAGAATTTCATTTTGAGGTTAGCAGTATTCAAAAAACTCTCATAGCTTAGTGGACAGATGATGTTTTCAGAGAAGATGCATTTTTACATATGAGAAACAGAAACCAACTTAGACTATTGCATATTGCATACAAAGATCTATCTCCTGACCATGTTCTCACTTAGGGTTTTTCCACTGCAGCACTATTGACATTTATGGGTAAGCAAATTCTTTGCTGTAGGAGGCTGACCTGTGCATTGTGGGAGGTTTAGCATCATCCCTGATCTCTATGTAACAGATGTCAGGAGTGCCTCTCCCTATATGTGACAAATACATCTCCAGGCATTCCCGGATGTCTGCTGTGGGACAAAGTCACACTAGGTTGAGAACCAGTGCTCTAAACCTTTGGAAAGCAAGAGAAAAAAGCGAGAGAACTTAAACAGGATTCTCATTAGATTGATCCTATTCTAATTATAGGTTAATTAATTCTATTTGTTTTGGTTTGTTGGTAGATTAGACTTACTGGTAGTGGTATTAGGAATTCCAGTAGATCTCTTTTAAACTTAGCTAGTATTCCAATTGGGTTTGAAGAGTCTTAATGGACTTCTCTACCTTTGAGGAAATTTCCCATATACTCAAGACCCAGTTTAGCCACAGCCAGTAGCAATGGAAGTTGTAAAACCAAAGAATTCAGCCTCCTTCTAATCGTTGTTTCTTTCTTTTTTAGACACTGTACAGTGAAAGAACAAACTCATCTTTTCATTTATGAGTAGAAAAACAGTTGTATACAGGGCACATCTTGCTGTGCATTCCAATTTGCTTCAGTGGAAGGAAGATAAGAGGAGCACAAAATAGAGGAGGGTGTGTAGACAGGCAATTTCAGTTATGTTATTTGATTTTGGTTTGTAGAACATGTTTCTCAATAAGCTGAGCAAATGCTTTATAGAACTCACCACCAGTCAGGACTTGTTTTATGTGCTTTAGCCATGAGAACTCAACTTTCAACGCAATCCTATGAGGGGATATTTTATTTTATTTATTTATTTGCATGTTGGGGAAATGCCAGGCAGCCACTCTTGCTGCTGCAAACAATTTTTTGTGTGTGTGTGTCAGTCTTTATATTGGTAACTTGAGAATTGAACCCAGGTTGGCAGGCTTTGCAAGTAAGTGCTTTTAACCACTGAGCCATCTTTCTATCCCCAGAATATTAACTATTCTTTTTTTTTTGTTTTGTTTTTAAGTTATCTATTGACCAAGGTCCATGTTGGCAGTTAGGCCCTTCATTTTAGGAGAAAACTCACAAAATACCAACTTCAAAGTTAGTCTTGAGATCATATACAATAGAGACAAAACAAGATCGCTACATTTTCTTTTTCTAAACATACAAAACCACAGTCAGTATGCCACTTAAAAACTCCTAAGTGGGGCTGGAGAGATGGCTTAGTGGTTAAGGCGTTTGCCTGAAAAGTCAAAGGATCCCAGTTTGACTCTCCAGGACCCATGTAAGCCAGATGCACAAAGAGGTGCATGTATCTGGAGTTTGTTTGCTGGAGGCCCTGATGCGCCCATTCTCTCTCTCTCTCTCTTTCTATCTGCCTGTTTCTCTTTTGCTCATAAACAAATAAAATATTTTTTAAAAAAGAAAAAACTCCTAAGCCTCCTTCTTTATTTGTAAATCGGTGATTAGTACTTTTTTAACAGTACTAGTTTAAACTTCATTGTAGTCTGTCATGTTATATGTAAGATTTATTGAGCTGTCCAACATAAAATCCTCCCCCTGCTTTTTGACAGCATTTGATCTAGGATAAATATCTACATCCTTAAATTTAACATCTCCTTCATTCACTTTATAGACACTATCTTCATCTTTCCTACCCTGGCTGCTCATGGTATATGTTTTCCCTCATGACAAACAGTAGTAAACCCAACTTCTTAGACTTGTTTCCACTGGTTTTGGCAAATGGGCCAAAACAATTTGATACCTATTTGCCTATAAAGTTCCCAGCTAGATGTGGTAGCTTATTTTCCAGATGATTGATTCAATGTCGAAAGGATTGTACAGCTTAGGATATTGTTTGGTGGTAGAGTTCTTGCCTCGTATGTACGAGGACCTGCCTTCTGTCACCAGTAACACATATACACACATCTACATGCACACAGGTACACCTTAAAGATTAATGCAATCAGGAAGTCTAAGCCAAATACAATGAGGTAAAAAATTATAGGGGCAAATATAAAATCCTTTCTTTGGGACAGAAAATGTCACCCATATTATCAAGAGGATATACCTTGATAACCGTTTGTGTTAATAAAAGGTAAAATACCTGGGGAATAAATATGGTACAAATGATACTCATGGAATATGAGTAAAATCACAATTTAGTGCACTACTAAAAAGAGCCAAAAATCCAGAGTGCATCCTACCACTGATCAGTGTTACATATTGACCAAGCCTGCATTTTTTTTTCTGTGACTCACACTTCAAGATGCTCATTAGCAAACTAAAGGAAAGGTGACTGGCATGGTGAGCTGCTGCTGGCAGACAAATCACAGAAAGGAACGAGCCAATTTAATGCAGAAGATATTAGAAGCCTTGCTAGCTCATCATCCTCAAGAGGTTAAAAGTGATGTCTATAAAAGAGGGGAAAGAAATTTTAAGCCTAAAGAGATGAAGTGCTATTCAGGATGTAGAAATTCTGAGATAATGAACCATAGTTCTGGAAGTGAAGTCCCATGAATGTCAGTAAACCACTTCTGGGAGACCATGGGTGCTGGGTCCTTATGTCCTGGCCTTTACCAATAGGGTCCAGTGTCCTCGTGGAATTGAGAGATCAAACATCCTTAGACCACTGGAGAAGAAATAGGCCATGGAGGATTTCTGGGTTTATTCAGTTAAAGGACCAAGGGCTTCTAAGTTGTTGTCCTGCCTAGAGCATTGCATTGTGGAATGGAAGCTAAAGCCTTGTTAGACATAAACATGGCTCACTGTTCCTGTGTGTTTACTTATGGCTAATGGATCAATGGGAAGATTATTGGCTGAGAGAGTGATTCAAGTATTTCCACATGATTTTTTTTGGTATGTTTGTGTAGTATGTGTGTGTGTGTGTGTGTGTGTGTGTGTGTGTGTGTGCATTACATGACGTGTGTGCAGATGCACATGTCCCATGCACATGTGGGCATAGGTCAGATAAATGCACTGGGTATCCTCCTCTATCATTTTTTGCCTTATTTTCCTGAGACAGGGTCTCTCAGAACCCAGAGTTTCCAGTCACACTGGCTGAACAGTAAGCCTTAGAAATCCTTTCCTGCTTCCCCTAACTTTTGTGTTAGGGTTACAAGCATGTGTGACCATGCCTAGCTTCTTATGTGGGTGCTGAAAATTGAACTCAGGTCCTAATTAGCTTGCCTCATCACTCTTATCCACAGAGTCATCTCATTGGCCTTTAAAATATTCTAAATCCTATCCCACAGTATCATTTCATTTTTATATCTCCTCATAAAATAGCAACAACAAATGAGTAAAAAGTAACCTATGTTATCAAAATAAATAAATAAGGGCTGGAGAGATGGCTTAGGGGTTACAGTTCTTGTCTGCAAAGCCAAAGAGCCCAGGTTGGATTACCTAGGAACCACATAAGCCAGATGCACAAGGTGACACCAGAGTCTGGAGGCCCTGGTGTGCTCTCTCTCTCTGTCTCTCTTTTACTCTTTCTCTCCCTCTCTCAAATAAATAAAAAGAAAAAAAAACTTAATTTTTATAATAAGAAGAAAATTAGATATTACAGGTACCAAAGGAATGAATTCATTTCAGTCCTGTAGGATCAGGTAATGGTCTTTTGAGGAGTTAACAGTTTACTGAAAATGTAAAAGACAGGTACCTGAGTGGGGTGGCTTATACCTTTAATCCCAATACGTGGGAGGCTGAGATAGAATCACTGTGATTTTGAGGTCAGCCTGGGCTATTGCATGAGTCTCAGGTCTAGGCTAGAGTTAGATTTTGCCTCAAAAACAGAACAGAACAAAACAAACAAAATAAAAATGGGTAAATGAGAGGCAAAGACAGGAGGAAAAAAGGTATGAACAATGAATTACCACTTTCATAAATTACTATTATCTGAAACATTTTCATCAGGGCCTGACATTCTTTCCTTGGTATCTAGTCAGGTTAAGGGTCCCATATTTTCTTGGGTGGTGTTAAACAGTCTAAATGGTGCATTATTGGCATCATCATTTAAAAAAGTCTGCTTTTCATTAGGTACCAAACCATAATATCAACCAGCCAAATTTCTGTTTAGTCAGAGACAAAGACGTCAGGACTATCTGGGTGACTGGAGGCATCTACATGAGCTACATAGCCAGAGCTAAGGAAAATACAGGTGAGGCTTTCAATTTTATATAGTAAAGTTGTTATAACCTTCATACTCCTGATTGGAGAATAAGAGATCACATAAAAATGGAGTTTTGCCACATATACTCAGGATGTCAGCTTCTAATAGACAAGGTTTGGTTAGTCCTATTAGTGAAGATCTGGGTGTGTTTGTTTCTGAGCCATTGCTTGACACCTGCTTGCAAATTGTCTGGCCCCTTCTTGAAACTGACCTCATTTCCTAACAAAATTGTTGAGTAAACACCAGGCACTCTTCCTACGGATGCAAATATAATGTCAGGTACTCTCTCATTAGATCAGGAATACATCTTAATGTTGCTGTCTCATTGGCGATTGATGTTCTTCTTCTTTTTTTTTTCAAAAGCTTTGAAAGTATTAACCCGTATCATTTTTCAGAGGACAGTTTCTCAGTGGGAAATGAAAGTGATGACTTTATGCATGGGGAATTCTGACATTTTAGAATGATATATATATATATATATATATATATATATATATATATATATATATATTGTTTTTAATGTAGACTACAATCAGGTAGGATCTATGGAAATTAGCTTAAAAAATAGTACATGAGCAGCTGGACCTAAACAAAGGTAAGGCAAGTGAAGGCCCCGGTGCAAAATTGAAGGCGAGCCAAAAACTTCAACATTCAAGATGAATGGCATTTTGATTCAAAACTTAAAATTAATATTGATTCAAAAATCCATCATGAAAAATGTATCAAAATTGTAAATAAAAACATAATGTGACCAAAACTTTTGCAACTCATCTCACTTGCTTTATTCTAGTCTTGACACTAATGACCCCTCTTTTAAAGCAATATAGTAGTACATAGTACAGTAATTTAAAAAATGTGTGTATGCATGTTTTATGGCATTATAAACTGAGATCTAAAATGTGAACTTTGAGCAGATTAGGAACTCTAGAGATATCTGTGTGTGTGTGCGCCACTGGGTATTTTCATTAACCTCTCCTCATTTTAGTTTTCTCATGGTAAAATGAGATAAAATACTAACTTCATTATTGGGGTAGGATAACCATTTAATATATCCAAATAAGGACAATCTTGTTAATGGAAAGTGGCACAAACATACGTTTCAATTTCACAATGTTGACTATTGCACAGTTTTAAAGAGCAATGTTGGGCTGGAGAGATGGCTCAGTGGTTAAGGTGGTTGCTCACAAAGCCAAAGGTTCAATTCCCCAGGACTCACATAAGCCAGATGCACAAGGTAACACATGCATCTGGAGTTTGTTTGCAATGGCTGAAGGCCCTGGTGCGCCCCCCTCTGTCACCCTCTTTCTCTCTCTGCCTCTTTCCCTCTCTCTCTCAAATAAGGAAATAAAAATAATTAAAGAATACTGTTAAATGATAGTTACATATTTACACCATGCAAAAAGGGACCAAACCATTCCATTCAAAGCATCCAGAACTCAACAGCAAGATTGCTCAGCCTCTTTGTTGTTGGTCTCATGTTCATGGAGCCTTTGATTTCTTTTTTCATGCACTAGCTATGGCCAAGTGGTAGCATAGTGGCTTCATAAAGTTTGCATGCCAAGTCACTAACCAAGGCTGGTACCCAGGATGGGCAGTAGGGGCAGGCAGCAGTGCTCTATAACTGCCCAACACCAAGGATTTACCTGTCAATCTCTTGCATCTGAATACACTTCAATTTATGAGGAAGCTCCCTCAGACTATCGTGGGAGTGGAGTGTCAGTTTTGACATTATACCTGGATAATCTCACCACAAGAGCCTTGGTATACTGATTTCTTTATGTTTTCACCATATGGTAATGACAGAACTTGTTCTCTGTGAATGCATTACCCCTATACCAGGAGATCGTGCCCTGAAAAAAAGCATTTTCAGTTTATTTTGATGCAATAAGTAATCTGGGACAAATGCTGTCACAAAAGATATTGGGATAATAGGCATAAATCAGGACTTTCTGAGATAAGTTAGACTGTCTGATACATAACTCTCACAGCTGTAGTGGAGATGAAACGAATTGCTACATATAAAGAGTAAAGAATAGTACCTAGCATGTTGTAAACTCTCAATAAATGTCAACTCTTGATGGTTCTTTTCTTACTGTGGTTCAGAATTAAAGGAAAAGAAAAGAAAAGAAAAGAAAAGAAAACTGTTCCTTTCCTAAGAGGAAAATAATTGGAAATGCATATCATTCCCTTTGTTCAAATTTCAATGATCAATAATAACAAGAAGCCTGGATAGCAAAGGTCAACCAAACTTGATTTCAATTTTCACTGCACCTTCCCCTACCCCAAGTCATAGCTTTAGTCATTTAAATGCACACTTAGAGATGCACAAACTCCAGGAGGTCTGCATGCACAGCATGAAGCCTGCATTTCTCAATAAGTGTTTTCTTTTGTTTTGTTTTGAAGCAGCAATTGTAACTTGTAGGTGACATCATTAAGAAGTCTCCCTTTAATCTTAAGTGTCCTGATGGCTTCCCACTGCAATATCCTTTTTTTTTTTTCTTAAACCCAGCACTTCTGAGAATCCAGTCCTTAGGACTACCACTGGTTTCCCTTCTCACTGTTGTTATCTATCAGCACACAGCCACAGTTCCTTATTAGTTGATGCTATAACATCCCTGTTCCCTAGTGACCTAGAACTCTCATTAAACCATCTTTCCTGGAGGGTGTGATATTCATATTGAAAACTGACTCCATTCTAGATCTCCCAAATTGGACTGCCTTATTGTCAAAAATTTTTCTCCATTCTACCTTAGTCATATATTCATATGGTCATGGCCTTATCCTTTGTCTTTACTTAATGTGGTGAGCCTTCATGTCATCTCTTCTTTTTTTAATAATTTATTTTTTGTTTATATTATTCTGATTTTACATTCATAATGGTGACTCCATTATCCTCCTCCCTGTCCTCCCTCTTCCAAAGGGACCCTCATCAATGGGGAATGTGGGTCATGCATTCTGGGAGTAGACAAGAGTTATGGGGGATAGGCCAAGTCTTTATGCATAATGCCCCAACTTGTGGCTCTAACATTCTTTCTGCCCCCTCTTCCGCGAATTTCCCTGAGCCACATTGGGGTCATTTTAGTTCTACTTCAGTGATGTCCTCTCTTCTTTATCCACCTTAGTTCTGGTTCATTGATATAACTTCTGTCATGCAAATACCCTTAGCTCCATAGTGCTCTCTCCCTCCCTTTCTTCCTTCTTCTCTTCCTCCAATGTCTCTATCATATTCTCCTGGTCTTCCACCTACACACACTCACCTTGAAAAAGTACAGTTGTACTTAGATTCAAGCATCGGACATCTCAGTGCCGGAACCCAACTCTGCTAGATGTTTGAGAGAAAACACATAGCTGCTCACTGATTGTTCATGCTCCAGATACATAGTCACAGGTCTTACTACGGCAAATACTGTTTCTGCCTTGGCATTCTGACCCCATCTCTCTCCTTGGAACACTGGTCTTTTCACTCTCCAAAATTGCCATTGAATACCTTCTTCAAACTTTCCATATTTCTTCTTTCTACCACTCTCTTAACTGATAACAAATATCAGAATTCATAGGGTGGATACAACTGGCAAACATAGTTATCCTCTCAAAATGATTTGTACAAAGATGAAGCATATAAATTCTGGAGCCATGGTAATTTACTTCAAATACTGCTATGCCACTTCATGGTATATGGACATGGACAAATTAATTTCTCTGTACTTTAATATTGTTCATCAGTGAATTAGTAATAATTTAGGTCATGGTTAAAATGGATGAGATAACAGTTTCCACGCAAACACAACCCCTTTGCTCTGGATTTTATATTTTCTTGCCTTTTAAAGATGTTTGTTCTTGAAGGTATGCTTTCCTTTCACTGTGCTGTTAGTGTGTTCCTTTTCATTAGAGTATTCCTCTTGTTAAATATATTTTTATCTTAAAATTCATGGACACCCAGTTTCGTCCATATCATCTTCTATGTTCCTCTGCATCACAAAGGCAAGTTCAAGTGATATCTCAAGTCTGCCACCATTTTCTTTCCTTATTTTTTCCCTGTCCAAACTACTCCAGATAGACTTTGGAAGTGACAGAATATACCATTCTCAGAGATTTTCGTTTAAATTTCAATTCTCGAGCCTGGCGTGGTGGTGCATGCTTTTAATCCCAGCACTTGGGAGGCAGAGGTAGGAGGATTGTCGTGAGTTCAAGGCCACCCTGAGACTACATAGTTAATTCCAGGTCAGCCTGGACCAGAGTGAAACCCTACCTCGAAAAACAAAAAAAAAAAAAAAAAAAAAAATCAATTCTCTCAGTGGGTGATATCAACTACATTTGCAAATTTTAAATATTATCCCTTTCCTGTCACTCCCAAATGTATTTCCAGATTTTTATCCCCCTCTTGAGCACATATATCTATCTACTTATTTACCAACTGTACTGAGCTGTCTTATAGGCATCTAAATTTGACAAATGTGACTCTGGAATTCTACCCTAAATCTCTTTCTATTATAGTAGCCCTCTTATAAATAATCTAATTAACCAGCATCAACTACTCAGTTGCTTAAGCAAAAAAAAAAATTAAATCATATTCAATTCTTCTTTTTCTCACCTCCTCGCCTTCAACACATCAGCATCATTTGGTTTTACCTCCCAAGTGTAGGTATTAGAAGGCAAGCTTTGTCAAGAATGACATTTTAATTGCTTACTTGATTAATTAATTTTCAAGCAGAGAGAGAGATAGAGAGATAGAGATAGAGATAGAGATAGAGAGAGAGAGAGAGAGAGAGAGAGAGAAAGCTAGAACATGGGTATACCAGAGTCTCAGCTACTACAAACTCCAGATGCATGTGCTACTTTGTGCATTTGGCTTATACGAGTACTAGGGAATTGAATGCAGGTCGTTAAGCTCTGGATGCAAGCCCCTTAACCACTGAGCCATATTCCCAGCCCTTTAATGGCATTTTGTCTGTCTTATTTAACAGTATATTCTAAGCATCTAGGTAGTGTTTGGCACATGGTAGGTAGAAACCAAATATTTGTAGAAAGAATGATTGAATCCTGATTCTGACCATTTTCTCCATTTTCATGACAAATGCTTTCATCCAAATCATCACCATCTCTTACCTATAGCTATACGATACCCTCCAAACTGATCTCCCAGTGCCACAGCCCATCTCATGACTATGTACTCAATCATCTATTTGCAATAGCAACACAGTCTGGTACACTGACCTGTGAAGTACTCTGTGACCCTGTAATTAATCTATTTCTACATGGCAGTTCCTATTTCCTTGTCGGTTTCATTCTTCACTCCAGTCCCAGATTCCCTGGCTGAGTATGGTAGGTGCTTAACAAATTAATGGAGGAATTCATGCATTCATGATGGGTAAATGCTCTGATGATGTCAGACTGGGAGTGTTCAAAAATTTGCTTTACCCTCCCTTTCTTCCCTTGCAAGCTAAATTAACAAGTAATCTATTCAGCCTATCTCTACATCATCGCCTACCATTTAATCTTTCAATTGCAATCTAGTTTCCCTCTCAACACTGAACAGAAAATACTTATACAAGTAGTAAACTCAATGGATCATTCTGTGGATCATTCTTCTATTTCATTAACTTTTGCTCGTTGGGTTTTTTGTAATTTTTGTCACCTTCTACACTTTTAAGATTTAACTTCCTGTGAGATAGAGGCTTAGATAATTCTATGTTTGTAAAATAGGCATGCATCTTTCACTAAGCATGGCTTTAGTTCAATTGATATATTTTGATATGCATAATTTGTTTCAATTGAAAATATTTTTATTTATTTGCAAGGAAAGAGAGAGAGGGGGAGAGAGAGAATAGGCATGCCAGGGTCTCTAGCCACTGAAAACGAATTTCAGATGCATGTGCCACTTTGTGCATCTGGCTTTACATGGGTATTGCAGAATAGAACCTAGGTCACTAGACTTTGCAGGCAAGTGCTGAGCCATCTCTACAGCCCTGAAAATATTTTTAATTTCCATTTTGAATTCTTTTGAGACTCAAATGATCTTAGAAGTATGTTAGAAGTATGTTTCAAATTTATGGATACTTTTCTAGCTATCATTGTATTGTTGATTTTTAGCCCAATTCAATTTTTTTTAATTTTTTGAGGTAGGGTCTCACTCTAGCCCAGGCTGACCTGGAATTCACTATGTAGTCCCAGGGTGGCCTTGAACTCAAGGTGATCCTCCTCCTACTTCTGCCTCCCAAGTGCTGGGATTAAAGGTGTGCGCCACCACGCCCGGCTAGCCCAATTCAATTTAATCAAATAACATACTCAGGCCTTAATGTCACAACTCACTGTGGTCATTTGGTTCAGCTCATGGCAAACTTATTGAAATGTTCCTTCTGCACTTGAAAAATACATGTTTTCCTCATTTGTGGGTACAGCAAGTTTGTTAATTGTGTTGTTAAGCTTACTATTTTTTTTTTCTTTTTTCTAGCCATTATTGACAGATGTTAAAATCTCTCACTATGACTGTGGGTTTATCAGTTTCTTCTTTCTATTTACCAGTTGAATCTTGTATATTCAAGATCATCTTATTAGTTGCATATATCTTTATAAGTCTCCTATTTCAATAGCAAAATACCTATTTCTAATAACAAGTAATACGTTTTTAATATTTTATTTATTTATTTATGAGAGAAAGAAAGAGAATGGGCACTCCAGGGCCACCAGCCGCTGCAAAGTCCAGATGCATGTGCCCCATTGTGCATCTGGCTTATGTGGGTCCCGGAGAGTCAAACCAGGAACCTTTGGCTTTGCAGGCAAATGCCTTAACTGCTAAGCCATCTCTCCAGCCCCAAAGTAATAGATTTTTTTTTTTGTGTGTGGGGGGGCTTTTTGAAACAGGATGTTCCTTTAGCCTAGGCTAACCTGGAACTCACTTAGTAGCCTAGACTGACCTCAAACTCACACGATTCTCCTAACTCAGCTTCTCAAATACTGGAATCAGAGGCATGAGACACCATACAAACCTTTAGTAATAGGTATTTGAAAGTCTACTTTCCCTAATATTAATAGAGCTGAACTTGGCTTATTCGGTTAGTGTCTGCATGGTGTATATACACATGGTTAATTCAGGTTTCTCTATCCTTATAAGTGTCTCAATGGACAATCTTTGCCTTTTAATTAAAACATTTAGTCATTTCTCTTTTATGGTATTTATTGAGTTTAATCTTCCACTTTTATTCACTTTTACTTTTTCAGTATTGTTATATAGCTTTCTTTTAGTTCTATTTGTCTTTTTTTGCTTGTGTGTATGTGTGTTATATGTAGTATATACACATGTATGTGCTCTTGCACTGCCCAGTGCACACTGACCTATAGTGGAGCACGCTTGCCTGAGTGGGTGTCCTGCTCCATTACTCTTCCGCCTGTTCTTATTTAAGCAAGAATCTCTTGCTAATCTGCATCTTGTCATTTTTTGGGAACTCCCATGATTCTCAGGTCTCTGCTTCCCTACTGAACTGGTGTTGCAGATGTGAATGGATACACCCTGCTGTTTATGTGAGTCCTAGGGCTTGAATTCAAGAAGTCTCTCAGGCCTCCTCAGGCCATCATGCTTGTGCAGAAAGTGCTCATAACCATTGAGCCATGTCTTCAGAACCTATCTGTCCTTTTACTCCATATTTTCCCCTCTGTTCACTTATTAATTATACTTTAAAATTTTACTAGCTTTTAATAGCTATTACTCTTTTGGCAAGTCATTGTTAATCAATCACAGGATTAATTCCCATGGAGCCGAGATATAGCCTCAGAATTCTCTACAATACACTTCAAAATGTCATACCCAGGGCTAGAGATGCCTCAGTGGTTAAAGACACTTGCTTGCAAAAATGTCTTAGCAATTATTCATATTTGGGAAGGGCATTTCCCTTTTGTGGTCTAGAAAGGTCATTTCCACCTCTGGTTTAAGACAGCACACAACCAGTGAGCTAGTATAGTGTTTCTTTATCTTACTATCAAAACCACCCAGAGTGCTTGTTAACTGTACGGATTCCTGTTTTCCATCCCAATCCTCATGAATCAGTTTCTTCAGGAGAGTTTCCTAATGATTATTATATTCAAGAAGAGTCCTAGGTGAGTCTTAATATGAGAAGGTAAAATTGTTGAAACCTGCCATATTAGAGCCTAAAAGAGTGACTCATGCCACCCACTGACTAATACATGGTTGCAGTGTGTGTTGTGCTAATTCTGTACTGTTTAAGTATTAAAGAAAATACCATCACAAGTTAATAATTCCTGGGGCACACAAGTGACTCTTAATTTGTGTCACTATGTTCTGCACTCCCATGGATTGAGTGAAGAAATGGCTAGAATTACATCAGGGAGAAAGCTGATATAGGATCAATGTGAGAAGGCAATATACTGCAAAAATGATGTGTGTGTGTGTTTACCCTTGGCCTGTGGGAGACAAAAATGTTCCTGAAATGTAACTAATAATGAGAGACAGGACAGCCAGCAGTATGTATTTCTGATTTTGGAGTACATTAACAAACCTTTTGGTACATGCAGCCAGGACCCAGTGAACTGCTGTATATATAAACCCCTTAATTTCTTAATGCAAACAATGTCTAACAACAGGTCTCAGCTTTATGCCCAGATATTTTGAAGCATTTCACCTTTACTTCAACCAACAGTATAGTTTGATTTGCCTTCATCAACAGGTTTAATTTATGAATTTTTAAGAAATGTCTCATGTACTGTACATTAAATTTTAATGTGGTTTTCAAACAGTATTAATATAGGAGGCAATGTGTTTTTTTTTCCCAGTCTGAAATGCAAAGCAGGTGCAAGGCTTCTACTATCCTTTGAGATTGGGATACAAGCCAGAATCCTGCTTTCCAAACATGTCCCCACACTTGAATTGCTGTGGGGCTACAGAAATACTGCAGACTGTGCCTCATCCTGAAATTAGAATTTAATTGGTGTGGCATGCGGCCAAGTTTGAGGAGTTGTGAAAAATCCCCAGATGATTCTAGTGTGTAGTCAAGTTTGGGATTTACTCCGCTGGAAATCTTGAGCAAGGTAGTTCAGGCCTCAAACCTTGGAATAGTGTAAACCTTAAAGAAATTGCTACACTCAAGCTCATGTCAAGAAAATGAGAGATGTCCAATTGGAGTTATCAAGTTGCAATGTTCATGTATAGGCATTGTGTACTGATTAAATGAGTCAAAATAGTTATGTACATACACAGTCATACATACACATATTACTAATACTCAACCAGCATTTTAAAGTAACTTTGTCAGATTGAGCCCACTATTCAATTAGAGTTATCAGAAAAATTTTAGAAAGCTCTGTAGGATTTGAATTTCATATCAATAACAAATAACTTTCATATAAGTTTATCCCATGCAATAGTTGAAGTATATTCATACTAATATGTATTTGCTTCAAATTTAAGTTTAACTGCTTATCCTGAATTTTTATCTGCTAAAATTGGTAATCCTACCCAACATTTTAAAGGAATAACTTTAGTATTAACTAAGTACACTAGGATAAGAATTAAATTTCAGCTCCTTACTCATTATGGATTCTGTTTTCTGAGATACACTGCATGATTAACCACCTTAAGCTCTACAAGATTTTGCACTGAGGGCCACCTGTACCTTATTCTGTCTCTTCTGCCGTCTTCTGAGCCGTAGGAACTCCTTGTGTTGCCTGGAGACAAAGTTGACTGCTGCATATTCCAGTAAGGCCGCAAACACAAACAGAAGGCACACTGCCATCCAAATGTCAATCGCTTTCACATAGGAGACCTGAAAAAGAGAGGGAAGAGAAAAAGAGAATGGTTGTGAAATCTAATGGTGTAGACAGCACAATAACCTCATGTCATTGGTCAAGTAGTTTTTAGCCTTTCCTTAAGAAAACTGTCATGACAAGTGCTGCAATAAATGTCCATAACGGGATAACTGGTAATAGAAAATGTATATACACTCATGGATGTAACTGAAGGACACTGCTTTAAGTGAAATAAGTCAGACCCAAACACTGTATGATATCATTCATATGGAATCTCAAAATAATGATCTCATGGAAATTGAAAATGGGATAGTGGCTTCTAGAAACTGGAAAAGTGAAGGGCATGTTGAGCATAGGTGGGTGAATGGATATAATGTTACACGTAAAGTAGTAAATTTTAGTTTTCTATGGCAAGAAGGATGAGGATAATTTTAAAACAATGCACTATCTCAACATAGAAGAGAGGATTTTGAATAAAGTTGCCACTGAGACATAATAACAGTTTTAAAGTTATGGATATGCTAATTGCCCTGAATTGAATAGCATTCAATATATACATGAATCAAAACATCACATTGGAGTCTGGGGTTGGGCTTAGTGGTGGAAGGCATACCTAGACTGTGTGAGAGCTGGGATCAATCTTGAGCATCAAGGGAAAAAAAGTCCCTAAATGTCTCAATGTACCCCATAAATGTATACAAATGTTATGTGTCAACAAGAACCATTTGAAATATTATAGCATTAAAAATGGAAAAAAGTACAAAAGCCATGCATAAATGCCAAGATTCAATGTCAGAGAGTTGAAGCAAAGGCCTGAGTCTAGGGGACATATGACTTTTACTGCTCTGCCAGTGAACATCTCATTCAAGATGCAATTATTTTGAAGGTATAAAGGAGAAAATAAAAAGATAAAGCTGTTACATTGGATACCAAGTGCAAAGTATACTTTTCACATTGCCAGCTGAGTGTATTTTTATATGGGGTTTGCTGTTTTGATAGTTTTCACTAAGTGCTTGCCAGCCTTTCTTTTATGTATTGTATGTGTGTGTCTTTGTATGTATTAATTTTTAACCCTTACAATGACTGTATTGTCCTATTTTCTGAGAAAAAACAGGTAGAAAAGGGTTAAATTATTATCCGAGGACTCAATAATAAAAAGTGACAGCCATGATTAGGATTAAATTCAACCTTAACTAGTGTAGTTCCCTTTTGGACACACACCCTACTAGAATCATAGTTTGTATTCTCCATTTTCCTTTGACTTCAATGCTATTTCCCATGCCATTTAACTTGCTTCTAAATTTCATTTTCCAACCCTTGCATAATGGTCTATATCATGATTAATCATTCTACTTTATCGGACCCATAAGTTATTATCTATCTCACTTTTGTGGCTACAAATTTTTCTACTGTGAGCATTCTTCCTCCCAAATAACTGACTGTCGCTGTGCTTGCTTATGGGCAAGATTAATTTTGAGATGTATTACAGGAAGGAATGTTAGACAAATGGACTCTTGACATAGAAAGTCAGCAGCAGCATGGAGGATGTAAGAGCATAGACTATGAAGTAAGATACCTGGAGTAAAAAACAGTACTTTGTTACTGAACATCTCTAAATACTTTTAAAAAAGATTTTTAAAAATTATTATTTATTTATTTGCAAGCAGAGAGAGAGAGAGAGAGAGAGAGGCAGACAGAGAGAGAATGGGCACACCAGGGCCTCTAGCCACTGCAAACGAACTCCAAATACATGTGCACCTTGTGCATCTGGCTTATGTGGAACCTGGAGAATCGAACCTGGGTCCTTAGGCTTCACAGGCAAGCACCTTAACCACTAAGCCATTTCTCCAGCCCCATGAACATCTCTAGATTCTACAAGTTCTTTCATTTCACTGCCTCCTTTCCTCCATTATAAAATAGGACCAGTGATTGCACCTTCCTCATAGAGTAGTTATGTGGATAAAATCACTTCATGTATGCAAAGAGCTTAGAGTGTCAAGTGCAGAATAAGTGCTATATAAAAGTTTGCAATTACTTGGCTACATCATGGTGTGATTTTGTTAGCAGAAACATTGTTGGAAGACACAAAAAATAATAAAGAAAATAAAATACCCACAACCTCAAAAGATTCCAGTTATTATTTTTAAGATCACCGTCTGCCTTGCACTGTTAATCACAGACAATCTGAACTACTTTGCAGTCCCACACAAGTTGTGACAAGATGGTCAAGCACTTTGTCATCTCCAGCCCTTTGAATGTATCCCTCTTCCTACTTGGCATGATTATTCCTATTTTTGGAAGAGGGAGGACAGGGAGGAGGATAATGGAGTCAACATTCTGAATGTAAAATTAGAATAATATAAATAAATAATAAATAATTTTAAAAAGCTTCCTCAGAATACCTCAACAATTGTCAGAAATACCTAATCTCCTGGGAAATTTTCTTACCCTTCTCCTTTTTTCCCATCTTGACCAGGGACACATGATGCTCTTACTGTACTCTATTCAGTTCTCTGTGCCTTCTTCATCAGCCTGTTTCTCTTGCCCTAGCCACAGACTGAAAGCCTGCTTGTATTTTTGATTGTTCTTTGAGGAGTGGCCCAGGATAGTATGACTCCTTATGTCCCCAACACAGCACCTAACAAGTAGTAGTGGATAAGGCTTAGTTATGTGGAAAGAATGGGTGAATGACTGAATGAACAGATCAATGAATTGAGCCATGAAAAGGGAAGGAGATATCTAGCTATTTGCATCCTTACACATTAATTTTGGCATTTATAAACTACATGCTATTACCTACAATTTAATATGTTTGACACTTCTAAGAGTGGAGAAGGACTGGAGAGATTGCTCAGTGGTTAAGGTGCTTGCCTTCAAAGCCTAATGACCTGGGTTGGATTCCCCAGCACCCATGGAAAGCCAGATGCACAAAGTGGCACATGCATCTGGAGTTTGTTTGCAGTAGCTACAGGACCTAGCACACCCATTTTCTCTCTCTCCTCACAAATAAATAATTTTTAAAAGAGTGGAGCATATTGAGTTTTTAATTCTTTCAGCATACATAGAGTCCCAGGGGTTTTTCTTTGGTAAGCAATGATCTGTCTTGCCCTTGCTCATCTGAGCATTCCTATTGTACAATAATAGAACATTACCAATCAAAGCATTCTCAGTTATATATTATTCAGTTGGCCTGTAAATGTTTTAAGCTATGTTAATGAGAAGAATTTGCCAAGCTCTGAAATATGCTTATACCAAAAGTGCAGTCCAATGGAGCCAGCCACGATTCCTCCCATTCCTGGTGGTTACAGCATCCAGTGATTTCTAAAACTTTTTCCCATCTCCTTCTGCCCATCAACAGATATACACGTATTTGTCTTCCTTTATAGCTGCTCATAAATTAATCCTTTCTGTCTCTTAGTCATTTTGGTCAGTCTCTGACTTTCCTTCAAATCATGCACATTTTTCCAGCATTGACGTGCTGGCATTAAAAGCATCATTCACACAGATTTAGAGGGCTGTGAGACATCTATTACATATGATGTGATGTCTCTTGGTGTTGGTCTCTCAGGACTGAAATTCCTTTTTGTTGCTTTTATCTAATTCTAATGTCAGGTTCTCTCCCTTTGGCTGCGAATCCTTAGATGTTTTCAGCTCACATCTTTTCCTGTCACTTTCTTTTTATGATTCTCAGGCTTACATGATCCCTTCCTGAACTACTTTACAACAAACTTACAAAGTAGTTTTCAATGGTAATTAAGTATTTCAGATACTGCTATGAGCCACTGACTTGGTTTCTTTTGGGAGAATTTTTATTTATTTATTTTTGGTTTAGTTTTTGAGGCAGGATTTTGCCATTGAATGGCCTGAAACTCAAGATCCTCCTGCCTCAGCCTCTGGTCATGTGGGGATACAGGCATTTATGGCACCATGCCAACCCTCTTTTTTTTTTTTTTTACAAATATTTAGTTAAAAATGAAAAATAATAAATATATTAATGGAAGACACTGTAGTAGGTGCTATGTAAGATGAGGCAGAAGACTCAAGATGATTAAGTTGAATATGGTCTCCAGAATTTCCCAATTTATACATCTGGGGACTTTGCTCCATAGATCTATTTGCATAGATCAGGGACCAGTAAATTATGACTCAAGGGTCAAATCTGGCCCACTAGTTGTATTGGAACACACCTGTACTTGCCTAGTTACACATTACTTATGGCTAATTTTACACTAAAATGGCACAATTTGGTTGTGATATAAACCAAATGGCTAGCAGAGAAGCCCCCTAACTCAGACTATAGCATTATCTGCTTTGCTTTACTGCTTAAGAAACACATAGTATTGCCTGGAGAGATGGCTTAACAGTTAAGCTGTTTGCTTACAAAGCCTAAGGACCCATGTTCAATTCCCCAGTACCCACATTAGCCAGATGCACAAAGTGGCACATGGGTGTGGAGTTCATTTACAGTGGCTGGAGGCCCTGGCTCCCCACCCCTCACTCTCTCTATATAAATTAATTGAATATTTTTAAAAAATGAAAAAGAAAGACATAGTCTATCGAGGAACACAGTCACATGAATGGATAACTGGTAAACTAGTACAAGGTTTTACATGCCAAAGTACAGGAAGGACCTATTGGGTTAATACTGCCAGAGAACTCAGACTTAATTCTTCATGGTGTGGCATTAATTTGGGGCTTGAGTAGAGGCAAGGCTTTGATGGATAAAAGAAGCTGTAAAGGTAACACTATGAAGATGGGAGTCAGTATGGTGGGCAACATGGGATATGTGATGTATTCATTGGGGGTGGCATGATGATGGGTAGACAGATGTAGGTGCTAGTAGAGAAAGCATTGAAAGCCAGGGTGATAGGTCTGAGATTTTAAGCTTCTCATAGAGATGATCTAATGAGCATTTTGAAGTGATGTATAGCTATGCAACTCCTTTTATAATTAATAGTTCATTATCTGTCTCTAAAAGCAAAAGCCAAAGCCGGGCGTGGTGGTACACGCCTTTAATCCCAGCACTCGGGAGGCAGAGTTGGGAGGATCGCCGTGAGTTCAAGGCCACCCTGAGACTACATAGTTAATTCCAGGTCAGCCTGGGCCAGAGTGAGACCCCACCTTGAAAAAAAAAAAAAAAAAAAAAAAAAAGCCAAAGCCAATATCTTCCTTCCTTGTTGGAATATATTTCTCCTTTCAACACTTTCAACTTCTACTCAGAGCTCGTTCTTTATCAGACTCTCTTACAATATCGGTGGATTCTCTTTGGGACCTTTGTCATTTACTGGGTACTTTTAAGTTTATTCTCTTTCAATTTCCAGTCTATCTTCATACTCTCAATTTATTCATCCACTTCTACAGGTTTCTTCTTATTTCTGTGCATATGGAGGTAGTAGTAGTAGTGGTGTGTGTGTGTGTGTTAGCAGAGATTGACTAAATTCTTATAAACCCTACTTTCTTTACCAGTAAAACTATATTTTCTAGTCCTCTAGTCTAGTTGAATCTCCAACTGAATGTGGCAGAAATTATACATTCTATTTCAAGATTTCCTCTGAAATCTTCCTTAAGGACTTGGGTGTCTCTCATTCTTAATGACAGTGTAATAAAATGCAAGAAACTAGGATTCCTGAATGTCCTAGGGCCACTCACTCTAGAGCAGAGTGCAATGTGAATAAGAAATAACATTTTATTTTACTAATCCACAGGTTTCAGATTTTTATGTTACCAAGGCTCCCAAGCATCCCTCAGCCCTGACATTTTTGTGCACTTGTGCTAATTGTAAAATGTCTACAACTAGTATTTGTAAAACCAATTTAATTAAACATCTTTTCCTTCTCCATTCATCTAATTAGAATCTTTCTTCTCACTGGCAGCTCTGGATTAACCACCAATTCTTTCCTTGCCTTCATCTCTTATACTTGGTGTGTTGAAAAGACTCAGCCTTTGTTTCTGCAAAGCTTCCTTTTCTCTTCACTCCAAAAATGTCACTAAAATCCAAGCCATTAGCATGTAGACCTGGTTATTGTAACAACTGGTTTCTCTACATTCAAGTCCCTCCTGATGGCACTTAGTCCTTTGCTTCTGTGAGATTACATTTAAAACACTAATTTCATTTTGAAACACATGTACTTAAGACCCACCATGGCTGCTTGTTGTAGGCTCTGGTGTTCAAGATCCTACACAGCATGTGTCTGTCCTAGTTACTCAACTTTATCCCACTTTTTCCTGAAAGAAACTTTGCACTTTGTTTAAGCAACTGTACTTACTCCTGAGGAAGCCAAGTCCATTCCTGCTATGACTCATTGTTTATACCAGTGATTCCCCAATTCGTGGAGTTATTTTGCACCTCAGGGGAAATTTGGCAATGTCTGGAGATATTTTTATTTATCACAACCACTGGGAGGTGCCACTAACATCTACTAGGTTGAGGTCAGGAAAGCTGCTAACAAATCTATAATGCCCAGGACAGCCTCTAACCACAAAGTTATTTGGTTCAAATGCCATTAATTCTGAAGTTGAAAATCCCACAATAAGAAAAGAATCCCCTCTAGCCTCTGGTATCTATGTCTAGTCCAGTGAATCCCTACCAGAGGTGATGTTACTCTCAAGAATAATTAGGACTGTCTGAAGACGTTTTCAGTTGTCTAAACGGAAGTGGGCACTTTGAGAGGTAGCAGTCAAGGATGGTGCTAAATACTCAACAAAGTAGAAAAAAACTTGTCCATGACAAAGAATTATTTAGCATCAAATGGCAATAGTGTTAATAGATTGAAAAACCCTACCCAGCACTCTGTGCCCAGTATGTAATTCTTCACTCATTTTTCTTTACCTGTTTATTTCCAAATAATTCCTCAAAGTTGTACCTTAAATTCCACATTCAAGGTGATGCTTTCTCTGCTTATCATACTGCACAGTGGTCTCACCTATCTTCACGGTTTGTCATATACTTGCAGATAGATACATGATCCAGTTTAGTGTTCATGCACATGTGTTTTATCTACCCAACTAAAGTATAGGTTAAAGAGCCAGTATCTTTTGTACCTCATCACTGAGCACAAGGTTTTGTGTGTCTACTGAGTGCCTCATAAATTGCTCTTGATTGACAAATTTTCCGAGATGTAACATACACTCATAATTCTTTCAAAATCACTGTTTCTTATGAAGATCCAGCTCTTAAAAAGATTACTGAAGGGAAAATTAATTTATGTATTATATCACTGATAGTTGATGGTGTCTGGATTATTCTTGATTGGTTTTTAATAAAGAAAAGAAGGCTTACTGTTTTTATAATTTTACCACTCATATAGCTTACAAACCTATTTGGTGGAAAAGTAGAGCCAGTTAGGTGGCTTAAGTTTTCATGACACTGGATAAGTATATATCTATTGTTATTACCTAGTTGTTTTAGCATTATGTCAACATTTTTAAAACTGTTTCCCATTCATTTTTTTTTCTGTAATATCATGGCATTTTAAAAAACTTTAGGGCTGGTGAGATGGCTCTGCATTTAACAGCACTTGCTTGCAAATTCTGATGGCTCAGGATCAATTGCCCAATACCCACATACAGTCAGATGAACAAAGTGGCATGCATTTTACAGTGGCAAGAGTCTCTGGTGTGCTTATTCCCTCTCTCATTTCTCTCTCTCTCTCTTTCTTTGCTTGCAAATAAAAATTTAAAAAAAACCTTTAGAAAGTTTTCTAGAGTCAATTCTTTTATTGATTACTTGCTTATTTTAGTTTCAAAGTAGAAATGGATTTCTTTATTCTAGCCCAACAGTTTTTGTGTTCAGTATTATAGTGTTTCCCAATACATGAAGCCAGTTGTTTGTGAGTTGACTCATTTTCTATTCTGTATTTATCCACAGAACAGAAGAATGGGTCATCATTTTATAGGGTTTACCTGAATGCCCTTACAGTTTGGACATGCTCTCGAGCAAATATTCCCATGGGATAGTATGCCAATTTAAGCACATACACATTTCTACCACTAGGCTCCCTCCAGAGAACTGTGACATTCCTCCAGAAGCTAATCAAGAGGATTGTTTATGAATATGGACATAGAGAAATTTTCTATAGCAGAGAAAATTCATGGGTGACTATGATTGATCAAATACTGCTTTAAAAAAATCTTTTGTCTGTGTGATGTATGTGAATGTGTGAGTGTAGGCACATCCATGCTACAGCACCCGTGTGGAGGTCAGAGGATAACATTTGGTATCAGTCCTTCTCTCCCACCTTACTGAACACAGAGTCTCTCATTGCTCACTTTTGCATTTGACAAGCTATCTGGCCCACAGTCTTCTAGAGATTCTCTTGACTGTTTCCTATCTTGCCATAAGAGCATTGGGATTACAAACACTCACTACAGTGTCTGGCTTTTCATAGGTTCTGGTGATCTGAAATCAGGTCCTTATGTTTGTGCAGTAAATGCTTTATTCTCTGAGCTATAGCTCCAAAGTATTATTTTTAATGGAAAGGGGGCAAATGGAATTTATAATATAATCTTAATTTTCTCAAGAATTTTTCTTTCTGTAAGGGCAATGAACTCTCCCACCATCCTGCTTTAGTCAATGCCTAATCATTCTCAAGCTATGTCTGTAAACCATTGCTGAAGTAGAATAGATGTTTTTCTGCTTTATAAAGCACAATTTTGTTCTATATAATTTATATGTGGAAATTTTTAAATTAACTTTGATTCATGATGAGGCTGTTCAAATGAAGGATACCTTTTGGCCAGAATAACCTGATATGTGCTTCCATCATATGGAATAGAGGCATTTCATAGATCCAATCAATTTGTCTTTTATTGAGTGTTGTGAAGTATGCCAGTACTGTCTCCACCATCATTTTACATATTTTTATTTATTTATTTATTTTGAAAGCAGAGAAAGAGATAGAAGAGAGACAGACAGACAGAATGAGTGAATGGGCACACCAGGGCCTCCAGCAGCTGCAAATGAACTACAGATGCATGTGCTACTTTATCCATCTGGATTTACATGGGTATTGGGGAATTGAACCCAGGTTGCTTGGCTTTGCAGACAAGAGCCTTAATCACTGAGTCATCTCTCCCGCCCAAAAGATTATTTTTGAGGTGGGGTCTCACTGTAGCCCAGGCTGACCTGGAACTCACTTTGTTCTGTAGTCCCAAGTTGGCCTTGAAGTCATAACAATCCTACTACATCTCCCTCCTGAGTGCTGGAATTAAAGGCATGTGCCACCATGCCAGGCTCCACCCTCGTTTTATGAGAAAAAAATAAGTTTATTAAATGTATATGGACATCTTATACCTCAAGGAATCAACAAAAATGGAAATGAGAATTCTGGCTTTGCTTTTTTATTTTGTCTTTTAAATATTTTATTTACTTATTTATGAGAGAAAGAGAGAGAGAGAGAAAGAGAGGGAGAGTAAAAGAGACAGAATGCATACACCAGGGCTTCCAGCCACTGCAAACAATGCCAGATGCATGAACCACTTTGTGCATCTGGCTTTTCATAGGTGCTGAGGAATTGAACCTGCATCCTTTGGCTTTGCAGGCAAGCACCTTAAACACTAAGCCATCTCTCCAGCCCTGTTTGTTCTTTTATATATACTCATGCACTATATCATTAAAAATACAGACAAATTAATTGTGGTGTAGTGCCAAAGATTCATAGTATTTTATCTTTATAGTTTCTTGCCAAGCTACCATTTTTATTGTCTAAAGAATTCACACCTTCTGTTTAATGCTAGGAAAATCACATTTCCTTGGCAAAGATGGATAGCAGCAGTACTATCTGGCCTATCCCTGTATCACAACCCCCACTCATTTTCTCTTCATGTATGATGTTCTTGTTGGATTCAGGGCAAAGTATTTGATTAAATCCAAATCGTTAAGAAGGTGTTGTTTGCATAAATAGCCATTGGGTGGCAGTGCCTCCAAGCCTGGTCTTTGTAGGGACCAACCAGTTAAGAGATAGTCCTGAAAACTGTTGATCAATGAATTTGTTGGACATTGATGGTATACAGGCGTAGTTAGATGATATTATTCATAAAGATAAATAAGTTTCTCTCCCTTTTATAGTCAATAAACTATTCAAAGTGGCTCAACAAGGCTTAATATCAATGTGAGGTTTTGGGGAGAAAAGATACCAGAAAAGTACTACCCTACAATATACAAGGAGCACTAGGTCACTTGTAGAATTGCTCCTTCAAGTTTTCTGCAAATATAACATCTGGGGAAGCCAATGAAGGTGTTGCAACTGAAGGAAGAAGAGGAAGCAGGGCTTGGGGACTTCCTTCCTGTGCTTGTGACTTCCACATTTTATTACATTTTCAGTTTGTAGGAATACTGATTACAGCCATAGCCTACTTCCTGTGGTTACACTATAAGAGACAAAACAAGAGCTACATTTCTTTCTCTTCTTGTGAGGGCTGTAACAAAAGGGAGTGCTGGAGAGATGGCTTAGCGGTTAAGGTGCTTGCCTGTGAAGCCTAAAGATCCATGTTGACTGTCTAGATCCCATGTGAGCCAGATGCACAAAGTTGAGGCAAGCACAAGGTCACACATGCCCGCTAGGTGGCACAAGAATTTGGAGTTCGATTGTTGTGGCTGAGGCCCTGGCCAATTTTCTCTCTCTCTCTCTCTTATACACACACACTCTTTCTAAACAAGGTGGGGGAGTGGGCATCAGAAGCAAGTTGTCAACTATTAGGGAAACACCTGAATGAAGAAAAGAGCCAGCTAGGTTGGCTCATTATTTGACAACCAGCACCTTCTGGAGAATGCTGAGATGGTGTAACTCCACTTAATGGAGGTCTGTGTAGGTGTGTGTGTGTGTGTTTGCATATGTGTAAGTAGCAAATGGAAACTTCTTTGAAGCCAAGCCAACGTAATCTTAGTTGAATGACTAATAAACTTAGGGAAATGAATAACCTTTTGGAACCTCAGTTTCTTCTACTGAGGTAGGTGCTCAAAGATTCCAGTCCCATGTGGTCAATGAAGAATTGAATATGACACTTTATGTAAATCTTCACACTCATTTGGCAGTTTGTAGATTCTCAGTCACATTGATTTGCAAAAGATGTGCTCCTGACAACACTGCATAATTCAAACCTTGCATAATTCAAGGCAATGGTCCCCAGGGGAATAAATGTAAAGTGGAGTCTGTAGTATTCTATGTTCTGCATATGCATTAAGACTTTATTAGTATTTTTATATTGCCCTAGTTTGTATTCACATAACCTAAGTTCACTTAAAATGGGACCTCATTGTAGTGGGCACCCTGCACATGTTGAAAACTGGTATGTAGCATACAATTCTGAGTTAGTTTTCTCTGTTTGAAGCACAAGAATTCTGAGCTTCTTCATCAACTTTTCCAAGATCATGCAGTGAATATTTGAGTTGCAGTTTACACGTAACTTGGCTTGACTGCAAACTCTGCTTTTCTGGTTCATTGATCCCCTAGAGAACCTCTCTGTCTGGGGGTGAGTCAGGAATTACTCACCCACTGTGGTTTCACCTGATGACAGCATGTGCTGAAAAAGAGAGGGGAAGGGGTCCATACAGCAAGATGGGCAAGTCAAAAGCAGCAGGCCTGTCACCTTTGCAGCCTTCGAGGACTGTGATGAAGTGTGCAAAGATGGAAGGTGAGCAGTATTCTCCATCTGCTTTCTCACTCAGCAATTCATGACACACTTCCTTATGTGGACATTTCTTCTTTTACTTCCCAACCCCACCCTACCCGAGGTTCAATTTTCATACTTATGAGCGAGGAAGGTGGGACTTGTGATGTAGCTCAGTTAGTTGGTAGAGTGCTTACCTGGCATGCACAAAGCCCTGGATTTGAGCCCCACTATTGTATAAACTGGGCATACACATAATCACAATAATCAGCAGGTGGAGGTGGGAGGATCCGAAATTCAATGTCATTCTTGTTTACATAGTGAGTTTAAGGCCATCCTGTGCTATTTGAGATATGTAGCTAGGGCTGCCTTCCTGATCTGTCCTCCTAATCGCATTCAGGAGGCATAACTAACTTAGAAACCCCAAACAAAACTGTCTTTTAAAAGCCAGTCCTTTTGTAAAATGTTTTGGAATGGTGCAATGGCTTTCTGGTGATAGGAAATGTTTTCTCCTGCTTTACATCTTATAGACCCCAGAGAAGTGAATTGAGAAGAAGAGTATGGAAGAACTGAGGCGTCTCTATCATCTGAAATGTGCTTATTGGTTTGGGATTTCTAAGTCAGCTATGCCCCTACCCAGAATGGGAAGAGAAAGCCAGATCAGAAAGACAGTCCTGGATACATATCTTACTCTTGACCATTTATGAACCTCAGAACCTTACTGGAGTAAATGGATGGGCCCAGAGGGACTGAATATTGTTCAATCTCTTCATCACCACAGAGAAATTTCTGGTAATGCATTCCACATGCAAGCCAATTTTTGAGATGACTGGTGGGATAAGATACATAAGGAGTGAGTAGTTCTGGACTACAAAAATGGGGCTATCTTAGAATTTCTATTCAACCGGCCCTGCAAAGAAGCCTTTCCTCAAAGAACACCTTGACTCTTGTGAAAACTCTAGTAATAAGCTTCCCACCGATTTGCCTGAATCCATTCCCCAGTAAGATGCTATTAACTGGACACAAGGACAAAGGCTTCCTGTACTGAAGGGCCAAAGAGTATCCCAAGCATAGAATATGGCATGAAACATTATTTCGATTGGGTGGCAGAGTCTGTGGCAGTCAAGATGCTTTCCTGCCCAGAATCTTGCCTGTGGCCTGGTTTAGCATTTACAGTATATCTTAATGTGAGCCCACAATGGAGGCTATGGGTCAGCATGGCTGACTCCATGGGAACCAACTTCACAGAAATCTTCCCTTCTTGGCGTGAGACTTCAGGCACTCAAGCCTAGTGTGTTCTAACCTAAGGCTCTTGAAACTAATCAGCTTCCTGCTGTTTCATGCTATCCAAAGTAAATCAGAAAGGGAAAACTTCCAGAGCCCCACCATGTTTCAGGTTCCATGTGGGGAGAAGAAATCAAGAAGAGAAGCTGTAGGTCAATCAGAGGTTGGGAATTAATGTAGTACAATGGTCTCTGGCTGGGCTAGTAACCTCACTTTTTGTTAGTGTAAATTACCAAACATCATATTTCCACTGTGCCCATTTCCTATGGCTTAGCAGGATTTTGATTCAAGTCAGTCCCATTCCTTTACCACAAAAAAGAAGCATAAATCACCCACTAATAATTAGGTACATATTTACAATAGATACTGGCCTGCAGGAGTCTGTCAGTAATTAAAAACAAGTCCTACAGCTTCTTGAATAAAATGACATGAATAAATGTGCAAGCTTTTTGAAGAAATGAAAAAGACCATGTCATCAGAAAGCGTTATTATTTTTCAATATGGAAGCATATAGCATGCTTAAAAGATAAATTGTAAATGTGAAAAGATTGCGGTTGGGCTCATTGAGCACATCAGTTTCTAATATATCAGTTACATGTATCTGCTTCAGAGAGCTTAGATCAATTTCACCCTGATGGTGAAAATCAATCCTGTAGGAGGATAGAAACTAAGTGGAGGTAGCAGAGCCTCGACGGAGGGAGCAGTGAGAAGATGCCAGAGATATGAGTTTTGGGTCAGCCAGTGGTGGGCTTTGCAAAATTGACACAACATTTCTCCTCTGTGGATCTCAATTTTCCCATTTATGATATAAAAGGGCTAGGCTGATCATTTCTAAAGATTCATCTTTCTAAGAATCTGTGACTCAGGGAAAGGAACAGCAATGAGAGAGGAAACCCAAGTATAAAGTCACAATTTCAAGGTGATCAGAACTGAGAGTCTTAGTACCATCTTTCAGGCCCTCTACTCTGCCTTCTTAGCACTTGGAAGTATCATCTGATAATGCATATTCATTGGATGTCACCATGTGCCATGAAGAACTTGCCCAACATGGCGAAGAGTACTCATAACAATAAACAATTACATGTGTAATGCCACTTTCATGGCAAATACCCTGAGTGTTCTTTAAAGAGTCAGTTAGTGATATGCAAGCCATCAGCAATTCACTTTAAGCCATTCATTCTCTGTGTTTTACTGCTTAACATATTTCTCTGGCACCTTAGTAACTTTCTCAGCACATATGCTAAGAAAAATAGAACTCTTCCAGAAACAGTCCCCAACCATAGAAGGATGGTGGTTGATGAATGAAGAACAGATTATTATATTACTTGGTGGGGCAACTCGGAAGAGAATTCCACATAGTATTTTTTTAATGAAAACTGAATATTTATAGAAGACATGTTCACTTACAAAGTTCAGTGAAAAGCTGAAAAAGAGCAAATACTGAATGATGATGCTGGGTATGCTTCCTTTTTGTTGTTTATTTACATGTTTAATATTTTTTAGTTGACATGCAAAGATTTTGATATTATTTACACAGTTCTTAGAGCATTCCCAGCTGGATTGAAGCCTACTTATTCTCCACAATGACCAATTCAATAGTATACTTTATTTCTTCTTTTGTTTCTTTGCTTATACTCCAAGTGTTGCCTTGTCTTTCTTGTGAAGGGCTTTCCAGCCATCTAAATCTAAAGTACTGCTTCTAGGTTCTGCAATGTACAAACAAATAACAAAAGCTGCAAATTATTTCATGGAAGCTTGACCTGAAAATAATGTCTGCCATGTCATACACCATTTTAGAACGAAGATAATAACAACAACAACATAACACTTCCTCCTGAATTTTTCCTCAGTAGTAACAGAAGCCATGTATGTGGCTGATTTACATATCACCAATGAGAATGAAGTATTGATACACTTCAAAAAATATTCAGAAAAAGTAACCAACTAATCAATTTAGGATCTATATGACCCATATAATTTGATAGCAATCATTTCCTTTTTCTCTGCACAGCTTTTTTTTTTCGAGGTAGGGTCTCACTCTGGCCCAGGCTGACCTGGAATCCACTATGTTGTCTCATGCTGGCCTTGAACTCATGATGATCCACCTACCTCTACCCCCTGAGTGCTGGGATTAAAGGTGTGTGCCACCATGCCTGGCTTTTGCACAGCTATTTTTAAATTTATGGAATTAGAACCCAAACTAATGATTCTCATTTAATACTCTGCAAGAATTATTAAGCCTACACTAAACTTCCTGGGGGCAGGGTAATAATGAAAGTGCATTATTTGCAGATACATCATACAAATAATATGCCCTATGTTAAAATTGATACTCCTTAAGAAGACATGGATATATTTTAAGAATATAGATATTATGAAGCTACAAAGTACTCCTATTGACGGCACATTAATTGGGGACAAGAAAGTATAATGGGAGTAAATATAAGTCAAATACAATTATTTATATGTATGTGGATATATAATAATGAAAAACTATTATTTTGCATGTTAACTAATAATTTTTTAAATTCTCAAAAATAAATAAACACATCTCTATTATTTAAACTGAGTGCACTCAAAAAACAAAGCAGAATAAGATAGAGTGTCACAAAATGGCTCAAGCTGACCTCAAACTTACAATTCTGCTTCAGTCTCCCCAGTGTTGCAGATTATATGTATGTGCCACCACACCTGGTATCAGACTCAGTTGTAATAGTACATGGTAGTTGGCCTAATAAAATTAGCCCCAGTGAGCTTTGCCTACAATATTTACTACTTAGCACTCTATAAAATTATGAATGCATAGTGACATTATTATGATTCAACCTAACTACAACTCAACATAGCATGGATCATTAAATTTTCTTCAGATTTTGACTAATATAGAAAATGAAACAAGACACTTCATACATTAAAACATTGCATTATGATAATTTATTATGAAATTGCTTATATAAGTTATCTGAATTATGTGTTTCTGTAGCATGTTGAAATAAGGTACCAAAAGGATTTATATATTTTCAATAGTCAGTACACAAATCATCATAGATTACCCCTATGTGTTGGATTCTGAATGGTATGCAAAGATCATCAATATTTGGTTCCTTCCCTTGAGTAACATTTTATAGAATGAAGAAAGACAAGAAAATGCATAATAGCCATGTACTCTATCCCTGCTGGGGTGGAATCATGGTAAAATACACAACAGCCAATGTTAGACTTTCAGAGTCCTCATCCTGCCTTACTTCTTAAATGAATAACTTAGGCAATATACTTAATGACTTGGTGTTTAAGATTTATCAAATGAAAATTGGGGATAATAATGGAGCCTACCTCATAGGTTTGCATAGGGTTTGATGTACACATGAAATAACAAGCAGGTAGAGCTTAGAACGGGACCCGGTTCCTGGTAAGTCCTTACACATTACAGTTCTGCTCATCATGACAGAAGGAATCTTTAATACTTGTGTAATACCATTGCAGTCAATGCTTTGAAGACTGCAAATTAGTAAGATTAAGTAATAGTTTCATGCCATTTAAGATCATTAAAGTTAAATGGGAAAGTTGATCTCCTGTGACTTCTTCCTGGATAAAAGCACTTAAGATATTTGGGTCAACAACTTTATCTTGAAATCAGTGATATTGGGGAGAGGCACTAATTTTCCTCCAAATATTAAAATTAGTCTTTGGCCTGAAATCACTGAATTTTACCTTTAAATCCCAAATTATTAAGTATCAAAAATGGACAAAATTGTGCCTCTGGAATTTTAGATGAACTGGACGTAAATTCCAGTTTTTATTTTCATAAGTGTCATTAAAGATGCATATATGTTTCAAAATTCATACTTGAATGTGATCATTGCTATAAATTTGAGCTTTACCCAGTGTTATAGCTAATGGATGTAATGCTAAAGTTATATAAATAATGAGTTGCATGGAAACATTACGTTGTATAATTTTGCCCAATTTTTCTTAACATTATGAAGTACAATATTACCATGAGTAATTATATTATTTGTCATATAGGGGACACTAAACTTTCAAAACTTTTAATTATAACCATTCCACTTCTCGACATTATGATTTGGCAGATGTTGAAGTCCAAGAGCTTGAACGGTTTTCCAAATGTCAAAGAACCAGGAAAAAACAAAGCTAGGCTTGGATCTAGACTTATTTCCACTGTGATCGCACATATCCTTTTTAATCTGGTCATGAGGTATCATTTTAATGTCTTCCCCCACCCTCTTTGAAATTTGAATATTTATTTGTAGTTTAATATTTACTGTGTTTGTCCTCACTAATTCTCCAGGCTTGATTTGGGTTACATAAAGCTAGATGCTAAAGGTAGATAAAAACAATCACAGAACTCTAGACTGAGGCAACCCTGGATCAGCTAATGGCATAGTCTCATTTTTCAGATGAAGGAAGGAAACAGAAAGGGTAAGAGTGAATTTTGATGTCGAGTACAAATTGATTGCATGTATTCCCAAAGCACAGTTAGGGATGGAGGTGGAAGAGCTATTCAGAAGATTTATTTAGATTACTAAGCTTCCATTTGGGGATGTACATATGTCCTAATAAAGTTCATTGTCAGAACTCATTGCAAAATGCTTTCACAAAACCGTTATTCAATTGAGATCAACCTAATTGTCTTGAATTTTCACTGCAAAAGGGGGAAAAAAGGCTAATCAAGTTTCTTTGCATTGGACCCAGAGCAGTAATGTGAGATTGGTGGTACCTTTAGAGGCAGGGAAGACAATTACGTAAGTAGAAAATTCTGGTAATGAACACTGGCCACTTTTTTTCGTGCATTTAGGCAGATGTGCTACTGATGCACACCTAAGGATCAATCTGGTGGTCTCCCAGTGTTTGACTCTACCTAGTCAGACTTACAGGACTTCTTAAGAAAACTCATCACTTGCCTGATACCTCCAATATGTACTTAATATTTGTACCCAGTTTCTTACTCCCTCTCAATCCTTCTAAGAGGAATTCTAAATCAGAGAAAAATAAGTAACTATTCATCAATTTATTCAACAAGGGATTCTGAGGTTCTTCTATGGGGTGGAAGCTGTCAGTTTCTGAAGATACAATGGTATATACAGTCCTTGTTCTTAAGCACTATAAATGAATTGAAAAGCAACTATAAAACAATGCAGCAATTGTTTAAAAAAAAGCAGGAAATGCAAAATCTATAGAAGCAGTGAGGAAAGGAGCCTGTTGGGCCTGAAGGTGTGCAAGGTTTAAGAAAATTTCTTAGGGCTGGAGAGATGCCTCAGCAGTTAAGAGCACTTCCTTGTGCAGACATGAGGGCCTAAAGAGGCCTGAGAAAATACCCAGGTTCAATCTCCAGGACCCACATGGCCTTGTGTATCTGTAACCCCAGTCCTGTAGAAGAACAGAGACCTGAGAATCACTGGAACTCAATCTCTCTCACACACGCACACGCGCGCACATGCGCGTGCACACACACACAAACAGTAAACTCCTACAGCTCGCTATAGAATCACCATGTAGGTGCCTCAAAAATCTGAAAATAGATCTACCATTTCATTGAGCTACACCACTCCTGGGCATATACCCTACAGATTCTATTATTTACTACAGAGATACTTGCTCAGCCACGTTTGTTGCTGCTCCATTCACAATAGCTAAGAATTGGAAACAGGCAAGATGCCCATCAACTGATGAATGGATAATGAAGATGTACATATATACAATGGAGTTCTACTCAACAGTAAAGAAATGAAATAGTGAAATTTTCAGGACTATGGATGGATGTGGAAAAAATCATATTAAACAAGGTTGCATGGGCTCAGAAGGACAGACACTGCATATTCTCTCTCATATGTGGTTCCTAACATGGAACAGCTTGTCTTGTTTAAAAGTTGTAGTAAGAATTAGTAATACTGCCAAGGAACTAAAATGAGGTGAGGAGAGTAGAAACACGAAGGGATAAGAGGAGGAGATACTTGACAGGAAATTGGAAGGCTAGAATACAGAGATGAAAAGGTTGTGGGTGGGAACAAGGGTAAAGGAGGTTGGCAGGGAATAACACAAAACTAATGACAGTATGAATCAGTATCGTAGAAACCTTCCTTCTGGGCAGCTAATTAAAATATATATGATTCTTAATATTGGGGGTGAGGAATTGTCCAGGCAGAACTGCCCTCTAGATGGTGGAGGAATCAACCCTAAAATCACATGCTCTGGATGGTAAATCTCAGTGCCAGAACTGCATTACCACAGAGAGCTCTTGGTCAGAGAGACCCATGAGGTACCCAAAACAATGCAGGCTATTCCCAATGCACTTTGTTACCTACCAGAAATAAATAGTATAAATAAAAAATATTGAAAAGCAATATATAAAAGAAATAAATATTGCTGAAGATACCATAGGTTGCAATAACAGGACATAGAGAGATCATGCTGGAACTGAAAACATAGCCAGCTTCCTGATAGCTAGTCCTCATAGTGCTGCAAAGTGTTATGTGAAATGCTGGGAGATAATAGTCACCAACAGCATGAACAAGCAGGGAATCTTGCAAGCTACAAAATTAACCAGCCAGGCAAGATGTATATAGCTGTGCAATAGTGACACATAGGCTATGGAGGTAATGAAATGCTCTCTGATTGGATATGAGGCCTGCTCAGTGGGAGGTAATTCATACCTGGAACTGAGAACCATGTCAGAATCCTATGGAAAGGAAGGTCATAGACTCTATTAAAAAAATCTCAGTGTTGTTTGGCCAGAAAGAGAGGGTATACCCATCAAAAGGTTTTTGAAAAAACTGGTGGCCCACTTTGATCAATGCTGCTCTCACTCTTGGTTGGAGCATCTGGTTAATTTACTTTTTTTTTTTTTTTTTTTACAGATGGCAGCAAATAGTGAGGAGCACCAAGACCCATCAACACAACAAGAAAAGATAGCCAATCGCCTTGCATGAGATGAGACATCTCTATCACATCTGCCAGGGTCAAGGAGATATACCATTTAAACTCAATTGCTGCTCTCACTGCTAGCCTAACAACTTCCTTCAGAGAAGTTGTGGTCGAGAATGAGGATACTCAAAATACATCAAAGCAGAAATTCAGAGGAAATTATAAGGCTAGATTTAATAAGACATCCAAGAAAGCGGCACATGCAATATTTAGAAAGCTGCAACAGAAGGATTGTGAGTTCAAAGCCAGCTTGAGCTACATGCTGAGTTCAAGGTCAACCTGTTCCACATAATGAAACCTTGTTTAAAAAAAAAAAAAAACCTCCACAATGATAGTGGAAAAAACATAGAAAAGTAAAATTATGGCTGGAGAAATGGTTCAGCGGTTAAGGCATTTGTCTGCAAAGCCTACGGACCCGAGTTTGATTCCCCAGTACCCATGTAATGCCAAATGTAGAAGGTAGTGCATGTGCCTGGTTTTCATTTGCAACCCCATTCTCTCTCTTCTCTCTTTTTTCAAATAAATAAATAAAATATTTTAAGAAAGAAAATTAAAGACTCATAAGATCTTACTTTGTTCAGTTTATACATAGACATTTGATACCCTGGATCAACTGGAGAGGTTTATGTTCTTAGAAAAAAATAATTTATAGAAACTGACTCCAGAATATATGTTTAGAAAAAATGAAAATTAGTTGAGCCACTAAAGAAATCAGCACAGAGTTTCCTCAAAAAATTAAAACTAGAACTTGCAGGTGATCCGATGATACACTTCTGGATACATACCCAAAAGAATCCATATGAGCCTACTATAGAAATACATCCATGTTTATTGCATCACTAGTCAGAGCCACCAAATTATGGAATTAGTCTAGGTGCCATTCGACAGATGTATTGACAAAGAAATTATGATATATCATAACGTGTGTGGGTGATGGAGCTTTATGTAGTCATGAAGAAGAATTAAACTATGTTATTTTCAGGACAGTGAATGTAACTGGAATTCATCAGGTTAAGTAAAATAAGCCAGAATCAGAATGACAAACATTACATGTCTTCTCTCATATGTGGAACTTAACACGAGGGGAAGGAGAAAAGATATGAAATCCAAAAGGAGAATATTAAGGATGTGAAAGGGGAAAAGGAGGAAGGGATAGAGGGAAGGATAAAGAGAGGATGAATATTAACAAAGTACATTATATTCAAGGATGGAAAAGTAATAATGAAGCCCACTACTTTGCATAATTAATATACACTAATAAAAGATTCTAGTAGGTTAAACACAAAATGAAATATTGAAAACACCTGAAGAAAATTTCTGTAGAAAAAAATAAACAAAGACATTTATTCAAAAGTTCTCTTTTTCAGAATACATCATGATTTGTTCCTTTAGATAAATTATTTATTTTTTTTATTATTTGAGAGAGACAGAGAGAGAGAGAGAGAGAATGGGGCACCAAGGCATTTTCGCGTGTCATTGTGTGCTTGTGTCACTTTTGCATTTGGTTAAACGTGGGACCTGGAGATTTGAACAAGCAATCTTAGGTTTTGCAGGTGCCTTAACCGCTAAGCCATCTCTCCAGTCCTCCTTTAGATAAATTTATTAATCTAATAATCTAATAATTAATCTAATAATGATTAGAAATCATTATGATAAATTATCCAAGTATTACAGATTAAATCTCAATTGGTCCATAATTTATTTTAATGCCTTTTTGAAATGTTTGTGACATAGCATTTTTTTTTTATTTTTGGAGAGAGACATAGAGAGAGACAGACAGAGAGGGAGACAGATAGAGATGGGCGTGCCAGCAGTCTCTCAGCTGTGAACGAAATTCAGATGTGTGCACCCCTTTGTGGGCAAGTGCGGCATTGCGCCCTTGTGTCACTTTTAATCTGGCTAAACGTGGGACCTGGAGATTGGAACCGGGTTCTTAGGCTTAGCAGGCAGGTGCCTTAGCCGCTAAGCCATCTTTCCAGCCCGACATAGCATTTTTAATTGATAAATACAATTTATTTTCAACCACGAGCCTCTACAGCTTATTTCCCATTTTGTTCAAATAGAAATTGCAGTTTACTTACAGATCAGCTTCCCCTTCCCCTTGTCTTCCTCGAGTAGATAGCTGTGAGGTTTATGTTCACCTCTTAAATAGTGCAGTCTGTGATTCTTTATTCAAATCCCTTAGGCGAGATGTGTTTTGGAACTCTGAATTTTCTGAATCTTAGAAAGGCAGTGTGATGCCTAAGCCATTCATCTTATCACATAGATGCCAGCCAGAGCTGGGGCAGCATTTAGTCATCAGAAACTTTGATAATGCTTGCTAAAGTCTGGTGATATAAATTGAAATAGCTGCTTTGTTTAGGTCAAGGTTTGCTGCTTAATGAGGTTCAAAGTTTCAGGTTTCAGAACAAGTTTGGAATTTGCAGTTATACATTAGACAACACTGTGTATTGAGTAGGTTTGGCCTCAGGATGTGTCAGAGAACCCAGGTCTACTAGGGTAATTTATCTTTCAATCATTTAAAGACTAAGTCAATGCAGTCCACGTTTTTGAGGGAATCCTGTGTGTCAGACACTATTCTAGATGCTATAAAAGATTAAAAGGAGAGCACATAGGCCTCTATATTAGCCAGCTTGACCTCCTAAAAAAAAAAAACGCCTCAGCTAGGTAGGTGACTTAGACTGCAGAAATTTGTTTTCTTACAGTTTTGAGGTTCGACGTCCAACATTAAGGTGACAGCAGGGTTGATTTCTGGAGAGATCTTTCTTGTCTCTTCTCCTTTCTCACTGTGTCTTCGTGTGGCCTTTTGTTGTACATACAGAGAGCAAGTGACCCTGGTGTCTCCTTCTCTTTTTATAAGGATATCATCCTTTTGACCTCATGAAACTTTAATTACCTCTACAAAGAGTTGATCTCCAAACACAGCTGCATTTCGGAGCTGGGACTTCAACAAATGAATTTTGGGAAGATGGCCTAGTCCCTAGGAGGCTCTTTCTCACAAATAGTCCACAGTTTACAGTGTACATGGGCTGATCAAAGCTAACACTTTCAGAGATTTCAGCCCATAGTCCATGGGCCCCATGGTAAGCAGAGCATAATGGCTGTGGGAGCATATGGAGAAGGAGACTTGCACCTCATGGTTGACAGGAAGCAGAGTGAACAGATAGGATTAGGGAACAAGCATAATTTTCAAAGCCATGCCCCAGTGACCTACTGCTCCAATTATACCTCATATTCTAAAGTTCCAGACTTTTCAAAAGCCAGCTAGGTCACTGGTCCCAAAGGTTCCACAGCCTCCCAAAATAGTACCACCAGCCAGGGACCAAGTGTTCATCACACAAGCCTAATAGGGGACATTTCACATACAAATCATAACATTCTGTTTCTCCACCCCCACAAAAGCTTCTAACCATCTCATAATTCAAAATCAAGAGTCCAGAAAATCTTTACAATTATAGCATCATTTAAAGGTACAAGTCAGAAGCTGGGCATGGTGGCACACACCTTTAATCCCAGCACTCCAGAGGCAGCGGTAGGAGGATCACCGAGAGTTCGAGGCCACCCTAAGACTATATAAAGAATTCCAGGTCAGTCTGGGCTACAGTGATACCCTACCTCGAACCCCCCCCCCCCAAAAAAAAGTACAAGCCAGGCCCTTTCTCCATCTCTCTTTCTCTCTCTCTCAAATAAATAGATAAAATATTTTAAAATCACAAGTCAGGGACTGGGAAGGCAGCTCAATGGTTAAAGGTGTGTGCTTGCAAAGCCTGCCTGCAGGAATTTAATTTCTAAGCCAACCATATAAGCCAGGTACAAAAAGTAGCGCAAGCATCTGGGGTTGTTTGCAGCAGTGAGAGGCTCTGGTGTGCCCTTACAAACACACACACACACACACACACACACACACACACACACACACAAAAATAAATAATAAAAGTCCAACTCTCCTCACACACTTGAGGCCAATTCTTAATTTTAAAAAATTTTTAAAAATATATTTTATTTATTTTTGGAGAGAGAGAGACACACAGAGAGAGACAGACAGAGAGGGAGACAGACAGAGATGGGCACGCCAGCAGTCTCTCAGCTGCTGTGAATGAAATCCAGATGTGTGCGTCCCTTGTGGGCAAGTGTGGCATTGTGCCCTTGCGTCACTTTGCATCTGGCTAAACGTGGGACCTGGAGATTGGAACCAGGTTCTTAGGCTTAGCAGGCAGGCGTCTTAACTGCTAAGCCACCTCTCCAGCCCAAATTCTTAATTTTGAGTCCCATATTATGAGTCCCGTTTTGTTCCCTGGTCTGTAGCTACAATGATTCCAGGCATGGAGTGAGAAAATCATGGTTTATTACATAGCCTTTTTGTATCCATTTTTCTAAGTGAGACTTCTGTACAGTTATAGCTTGCATATGTGTAATATTTTGGGATTATTGTTATGTTTGCTTTGTGGTGAAGTTTTTTCTTGCATAACCTAGATTAGAATTATCTGCTCTTTCAAGGCATACTAGAAGTTTACTATGAGTGCCTCTAGGCCTGTAATCTAATGAAACAAATACATGATGGATTCCTGATGTGCTAAATAAATATTTATAAAATTAAACCTATGTTTTTGATAAAAATTCAATAATACTAATTTGGGAAGATATATGATGTTTACAAAAGTCAGAGTTTTGTTTAATTCAGACAAACCCATACAATAACAAGTATGATCTGGGAGCTAGTAGGAATACCTACACTACCTTTAGCATACAACACTGTCCTTCAGGTAGATATAATGGCAGTCAACAGAAACAACTTTACTAGGGGATATAACATTTAGGAAAAAAAATGTTAATATGCAACCTATCCAGAAAAGTCAAGAGAACCAATGGAAAAATCTACTATAAATATTAGGAGGATCCAGTGAAGTAGTAAAGTACAAAATTAATACACAGGAATCAACAACTTTTGTCCATATAAAAATAATGATCAATAAATTAATCAGAATAGCAATATAAAAAGAAAACAATTATGAATAAACTGGAAATTTATAAGCACAAAGTGTTGAATTTTATAAAATGAAAAGTTATTCCATGTTTGGGCATCGGAAAATTCAGTATCATCATAAGTTTAAATCCTTTTTTTAAGGTTCATATACCTTTAATGTATTCTCCTAAATATATAAATTGTTTACTTGTTGACAGCTACATAACAATGAACTAGGCCTTTATAAATGTGGGTAAGGAAGAGTAAAAATTACTTTATATTATATATATATATATATATATATATATATATATATATATATATGCCACTTCTAAAAATAGTTAAAAACTTAAATTTTTATTTTATCTTATTTTTATTTATTTATTAGAGACAGAGAGAAGGAGAGAGAAAGAAAGAGTGAGAATGGATGCACAAGGGCCTCTAGCCACTGCAAATGAACTCCAGACACATGTGCCACCATGTGCATCTGGCTTGCATGGGACCTGGAGAATGGAACCGGAGCACTTAGGCTTTGCAGGCATGCCTTAACTGCTAAGCCATCTCTCCAGCTCTTAAAAACATTTTGCAAGTAAACCTGTAAAGCCTGAACATTCATATATACTGGGGGAGGTATGAAATTCATACCAAGATAGAATAATTTATTTTCTAATCATTCTTATCTGAACTACAGTATTAAAAATGAATTAGCTTAAGTGAATTCTGTTGCTCCTCGTTCTGTGCAGTAATGTACAACTTGAAGTTAATGTGAAAAAACATGAGCCAAGCTTTCTGGCATTCTGAATTCAAGTTATTTCTACTTCTTTAAATAAAATTATCTTGTTGAAGGTGAATTTTCATTACTAGGTCTCTCCGTGTGTATGTGTGTGTCTATGAGTGTATATGTTTTGTTTGGCTTCATGAATTCTAGCGACAGAGATCTTGTAAGGTATAATTCATTCTCATTTCCCACACACAAGTCAACAGAAGGAATTATGACAAACAGAGGGACATCCAAGAAATTAATAAATCTCAGGTGCCCTTGCAATTCAGTTCTATTGGCTTAATTATTCCACTTAAATGCAATCTGGAAATTAAACATGATAAGCTATTTATATTATCATTGCATGTATTTGGACAGAGCAACTAGTATTAATAAATCATAGAATTGGGACTTTAATCTTGGAGATTATTAGTAATCTCTGACAATATATGTAATTTTCAGATTGTGGTTAATACTGGCAAATCTTTTCTAGCTTTCAATTAAGTTTTTAAGCAGAGTGGAAGATTTTATTAAAGATATTTCCATATAGGCTTAATTAAGCAAGAGGGTTAGGAGAACGAAGAAGGTCTAAAGAAAGAATGAGAGTACATCCAAGAGTGTGCACTTGGGCTCCTCCAAGAGGGAGTTGCTCAAAAAGAACAAGCTATACCCAAATGTGGGTATGGACATCTCAATGGAGAGTCACCTCAATTAAGTTTGAATACATTCATCTACTTCCCAGCATTTATTAATTTTCTGTGAGCTCAGTCTGACAACTGGATTTTTTCCCCAGATGCCTGTCTTCTTTGGAATTCAATTTATCTAATCATCTACCTTGTCTAAAAATTGGCAACTGTTCTTTGATCAATATGAGTCATTCTATTAAATCAAGGATAATGGAAAAGGTTAGGATTGGCAACATTTTTAATCTCTCCATACACCTAAAATCATGAAAGCAGCAGCAAAATGCCAAGTTCAAAGGTCATATTTGATCCTGCAACATGTTATGTGCTTGAACATGTAAGCTTCATAACCACCTTTAAAGGTAAGAAAAATAATTTGAGGTCTCCTTTTACAAGGATACAATATTCCCTTCTCAAAGCACATATATTGAACTCACTGAAGTGTGTACTCATTAACTCATGTACATCTTTAAAATTATTAAAATACAGTATTGTCCATTGTACTCCTAGCACAAAGGCTAAAGATACAAGGATGAATAGCACATGAGCCTGCCATCGAAGAATTTAAAGTCCAATCAGTGAACTTAGTTTCTTCAGAAAAAAAAAAAAGTTTTAAACTCCACACTCATATATCCCATGCCTATGAGAAAACTTGGCTTTATTGTCTCATGGACATTTACAATAACCTAGTCCACCTGTAATATTTCCCATGGTAGCGTTGGTTGGTAACAGCATTATTGCAGTTGCTACAGCAGAAAAGCTTAACTACTTTCTTTTATTTAAACCCTATAGGCAGTCTACCAAGAAAACATACTGGCTCTGCTTCAGTATACATGCAGAAAAATCTGATTCTCCTATCTTTTTTTTTTTTTTTTGAGGTAGAGTCCCACTGTAGCCCAGGCTAACCTGGAACTCACTATGTAGTCTCAGGGTGGTCTTGAACTTACAGTGATCCTCCTACCTCTGCCTTCCAAATCCTGAGATTAAAGGCGTGCGCCACCACGCCCGAGTGATTCTCATATCTTTAAGTCCAGTCACTGGTCTCAGTGTCCATCACGTCTCAGTTGGATAACTTCAGTAGCCTTCTAATTGCTATTCTTGCACCTTCTACTGCTCTCTCACTGTCTGCCACCCACAAGGAAGCAGTAGGAATCTTTTAAAATGTAAATCTTATCACATGGATTCTTTGTTCAATGGCCCCCATTTCACTTATTTCATTTTTTGTTTTAACTGGAATCCTTCCAATAGTTAACAAGTTTCTACATGGCCTATCCATCATAATTCCTTTGATCTCATTAGCTAAACTCTCTTTCACCTTCTACTCCAGACACTTTATCCACTTTGTTTTCTTCACCTCAACTTTCTTATTGACTTTTCCTTCTGCCTGAAACATTCTTTACCAGGTATCTAAATGCATTTGTCATCATTCAATCTGTTCTTGACTTAGATATCTTCATAATTAAGACTGCCCTGATCATACTGATTAAAACTGTACCAATGCTTCATTTGTATTCTCAAGCTCTTTACATTGTCAACTCTTACCTCATTCCATTTATCTCCTTCTAAAGTACCTTTTAATTTGCTTATTTATTGTATGTATTGCTTATTATCTGTTATGTCCTTCTGGGATGTACTCCATTTGGGCACAGGGATGTTTTTCCATTTCTGATAAACTGCAAAGGTACCTGGCACATAATAGGTGCTTCATATCCTTTATTGATGAAATTGTTGACTGAAATGATTTTCTAGAACATATTTTACAACAAGTAATTTCATCACATGACCTTTGTTTTTTTGATTTTTGTTTTTCGAGGTAGGGTCTCACTCTAGCTCAGGATGACTTAGAATGCACTGTGTAGTTTTAGGTTGGCCTTGAACTCACTGCGATCCTCTTATCTCTGCCTCCCAAGTGCTGGGATTAAAGGCGTGCGCCACCATGCCTGGCCACATGACCAATTTTTGTATAATTTTATATCATATTGAATGTGATTTAAAAACTATATGTAGGTTGAGAACAATTAGTATTGGATGTAGTGATTGGATTTATTAACTCTGTGAGGAGCTAGAAATACAGAGATCTGTGTTGTCATTCTCTTCTTCAGCTTCAAGGTTTCTTCTCTCCCTACTATTGTTCTCTCTTGCTTCCAAAGTCAGTATCAATAGATGTTAGCCCAGGCTGTGCTCTAAGCTTCCTTGGGCTCAGAGTCCCCTTTCTCTGTCCCAGAATCCTCCATGTCTTTCTCAGCATGGAGCAAGAACAATCAAAAAAACATACTAATTAGGAAAACAAAATGAACCTTGGCAGAAAGATCCAAAAACTGTTGAAATTATATACATACATATATATATGAAAATAATTTGCATTTACATGCGAGGAGAGAGAAAAAAAGAGAGGGAGAATGCATTCCAGGACTTCTTGACACTCCAGATGTATATGCCACTTTGTGCATGTGGCTGTATGTGGGTATTGAGGAATTGACCCCAGGTTGGCCAACTTTGAAAGACAAGGCCTTTAACCACTAAGCCATCTCTCCAGCCCCGAAAATTAATTTAAATCATATTGAATAGCTAAAATAAATAATGGTTTGTATATTAGTAAATATGACATAGTAAAAGTTGTAAGTAATGAGCAAATTGACTTTAAGTGCATTGTTCAATTATCAACTGTTACATCTGCTATGAATGTCTTCTAGAGCAAGGTCAGTAAACCTTTTCTGTACAGGGCCATAGTAAACACGTCAGGTACTGTGTAACATGTAGCCTCTGTTATAATTATGGAATACTGTCTTTGTAATACAAAAATCAGACATAGGTAAAAATAAATGAATGTGACTATGCTCCAGTCTACTAACTTGGACCTTGACACATACCTTGCTCTCCTCTTATTGTATAGGACACTAGAGCTTTTAAAGGATATTGAAGGTATTAGACAATGTATTTAATGAGTAGTCTGACTATACTCTAGAGCATTATGCATATGTATATGTGGATGCATGTGTGTGAGTGTGGGTGTGCAAACCAAGGCATGTACGTGTATGTGAATGTGCATGTGGAGGCCAAAAGGGAAACTCAGGTGTCATCCACAGGATGACATCTGTTTTTGACAAAGGGTCTCTCATTGGCCTGGAGCTCATTAATTAGGCTAGACTAGCTGGGCAGCAATCTTTAGGGATCCTCCTGTGTCAACTTCTCCAGGGCTGGGATTATAAGTATATGCCACCATAGCCAACATATTTTGGTAATTTTATTTATTCACAATGCATTTAAATTCTGGGTTTGTGTTCATTCAATCTATATCATTTTTATTTCATAAAATGTAAATGCATTTCAGAGTGGTGATATAAATTGAGTCAGTGTACATGACAAGGGCAAAATACAGATACAGCAATGGCTATTGTTTTGTCTTAGAATCAAGTATCTGTGTTGCTAGACATGTTAGCTTCTGCAATACAGCCAGCTGATTTAGCTTTTGCCCTGTTGGTTGTGTAGATCAGCTAAAGTCAAAGAAGCTCAAATCAGAGAGATTAACCCTGGAAAAGATACAATGCTAATCAGGAGAGAAAGAACTAGATTTGGCAAGACGGAGGAAAGGAAGCAATAAATTAGAGGGAAGAGGAGAAATCCAGTCTTGATTGTATTCCCAAAAGAAAATTTTAGAAGTTTGGAAATGGGATTGGACATTGATCAAGAATTGCATTTGTAGCTGGAGGTAGGTACCTGAAAGAATGTGGAAAGAGAAAGAGAAGGGTTCTAAGAAGTCTTACTCTATCCTGGAGTTTTTAAATAGAATGCAATAAACACTAAAGCTACAATTTAATTTTAAAGTGTAGGACTTTGAATAACATCATTTTATTGCCTGTCCAGGAGGCAACTTAATTATATATATATGGGTTATATAAGATCACTGAACACATAGCTTGAGATATAAGAAAAACTCAAAATGATAACTGTAGTCTTTATTGGTGCATTAATACTTGATTGGTTAGATTAGGAAAAGCCTCATAGAGAGCAGACTCTTAAGTTGAACTTTGTAATGTAAGTGTCATAGTAGATGCAGAAACAATATGACTCTGAGCATAAGTGTTGGAGCCAGAAGTACTAAATTTGTAGTTTGGTTTAGTTGCTTCTTGTCTGACTTTGTCCAAATTGCCCAATCTCTGTGTGACTCATTTACCTATTAATGAGGATGACAAACTCATTGCATAAGGGGGATTAATTTTGATAACATAAGGTACTTAAAAGATGAAATTTAATTAAGTTTATTTTGTGTTGTCAATGGTTTAACATTATTACTATTTAATTTGCACTGCTGGAGCTGAATGAGGTGAAAATGTGGAAATCTATTACAAATATATTCATTATCATTATAATCATCACCAATCATCTGTAAGCACTACTTCTTTGGGTGATAATATTCTAATCTCAGGATTTTGCACTAGATCAGAAACCTAGATGGACTTTGGCAGAAATTATAAAAAAAAAAAAACCAAATAAGAAATTGAATATGTGAGTTGTCCATCAAAGATATTCCAGTCTAACACATAACATACATGAATACAAGTTTCAACAAACATTTCTTATTCTATTGAAGTATGTCTCAAATATGGAATGAAACACATGGTGGAAATTAACAAATACATAACTTGAAAATGCCCACATTAGGGTTCTGCCTCAAACACATTATATCAAAATTTCTAGGGGAGGGATCTAACTTTAGTATTTTTAATTTCTCAATGTGAAGTCTGTACAACCAGCTGTAAAAAGAGTACATGTTTAATCATCTATAATGCTGGATGTACATATCTGTAAGATGTCATTTTTTTCTTGGTATTAGTTAGAATATTTAACTACATGTTTAAAATGAAGTGATTTTTTTACAACGAATGTTGGAAGAAATAGCATAATAGTATGATATTTCAAGGCATTAAAATTCATTTGCTGACAAAGATTACATATTCGTATTCATATTTAGAAGGTAAAATGATTTAATAGTATAGAATAAAGTAGTTTTCACTAGAGGGTTGCCAAAGTAGGAGAGAAACGGGATGGAGCAAGGTTAGATGATGCACCAAAATAGATAAAAATAATCAGTTCTAATATTCGACACAGTAAGATGTTGAAGTTCACAATTAGTCATGTATTTATGAAGAGCTCAAAGATGTGATCATCACACATTATACATGTGTTATCCCATTGTATAAGAATGTATAATTATTATATCAATTAAAAAATAAAAAAGCCCAGTGTATTAGCTCAGCATGTCAAATTGTAACATGAATTACCTAGGGGAACTTGTTAAATTGCAAAATGTAGTGACATAGGCTCTGAGGCAGACCTCAGGTCTTGCATTTCTAACATGTTCCCAAGTGATGCCAGTGCTCTTGGTTTCTGACTCATACTTGTGTATGTAGTACCTAGACATAAGAAATTTGGTAATGATGAACATGTATTTGTATGGTTACTCAGCAAGTATGCATAAAACACCATACAACACAAATGGACCCATGGTGTAGAGCCATACTTAGTAGTGAAGTTCCATTATTTTGTAAAATAAATTTTTTAAATGACAATGTACAAATGTAAGCAACTAAGCCTGGTAAATATAACTCACAACCACTGTGAGGATATGGGGGGAGCAATTAAGAAAATGTTCGCTGGGCGTGGTGGTGCACACTTTTAATCCCAGCACTCGGGAGGCAGAGGTAGGAGGATTGCAGTTAGTTCGAGGCCACCCTGAGACTACATAGTGAATTTCAGGTCAGCCTGAGCTAGAGTGAGACCCTATCTTGAAAAACAAAAACAAAAAAAAAAAGAAAGAAAGAAAGAAAGAAAGAAAGGAAGGAAGAAAATGTTCTAAGAACTATGAACCAGGACTAAGCTATAGAAACCTTCTGGACCAGTTGTGAAAATAAATTCAACAGTGCAGCTGTAGAAGATGACTTCAAATTGTTCTAGGGAGCAGAGGCCATCAAAGGGCAAGGTATTTGTGCAGGTTCCCTCAATTTGAATTATTTTCAAGAATAAGAGATTGCACATGAGAATATGATCTGGCCATCAGCTTTCCTAACAGAATAGCAAAGAACATATATGTTAGTACTTAGTTCTCTCAGGGCTGGCATGTTCAAGAAGAACATTGAAGTACAAGAGTTGAACTATTGACACATATTCTGGAACAGCAACATCAATACTAGTGTCATTTTACAGATAATAGCAGGAAAAAGTCTCCCTTTCCACACTTCATCAAGGAACATACTTGCTGACATCAGAATTCATAAAGTATATCCTTGAGTCTCAGCTAAGGATCATAGCTAAGGTGTCCTCCATTCACTTATTCTACTTTATAAATGGAAAACAGAGTAATCTGATGTCAAAGAGATCATGTCTAGGATGCTGTATCTAAGCTTTTTTTTTACATTGACTACTTATGTTGCCTGTGAAAACAAAACTTAGTGTTCATATGGGCAATGAGATGGGATAGGGTTATTGTGGTAAAGGGCAGAGAAAGCAAAGGGTTCATCATAAAGAAAATATAATAATAATAAGTCACACATAGTACATTTGGGTGTATGGCAAATAGATTGCTATTGGAATTCCATGGTGGGTGTGGTGGTTTGATTCAGGTGTCCCCCATACACTTAGGCGTTCTGAATTCTAGGTTCCCAGCAGATGGAGATTTGGGAATTAAAGCCTACTGGAGGAGGTGTATTGTTGGGGTTGGGCTTATAGGTGATATAGCCAGTTTCCACATGCCAGTGCTTAGCACTTTCCTGTTGCTTTTGTCCACCTTATGGTGGCCAGGGGTTGATGTCCACCCTAAACTCATTGTGGAGCTCCCCCTTGAGTTTGTAAGCCAAATAAATCTTTTTTTCCCCCGAATCTATTCTTGGTTAGGTGATTTCTACCAGCAATGTGAACCTGACTGCAACAGTAAAGTGGTACCAAGGAGTAGGGTTGCGACACCTGACTGTGTGGCTTTGGCCTTTTGGAGGTGATTTTAAAGAAGAATGTAAAGAGATTTGAATCCTCAGCCTAAGAGACGCCTTGCAGTGCTGTAAGTACAGATTGATGGACTATTGTGGCCAGAGATGAAAGACCTGAATGTAGTAGGAACTATGGACTGTGAGGTTTGGCTTATGAGGGTGAGAAAGAGCTTTGTTTGGACTGGACTAGAAGCAGTTTGTGTGTGAGGCTTGCTGTTATCGCTGTGTCCTGATAACTTGTGCAGGGTTGCTTTGCATAGAACTGGAATGGTGTATGCAGAGGGATATGACACAGAAAGAATTCTTTAGGCCAAAAGTGCGGCCTGTTCAGCTGCAATTGTATGAGAGATTACAACCATTGATATTGGGCCAGCTGATCTGCATTGGGACAACAGAAAGCATGCTGTTTTTTGAAGGGGTCTGAATGCCCAAGGAGTGTCCTCTTCTTCAAAGTCTGCTTAATTTCCCTATGGATTAACAAATTGTCACCCCACCTGGTATTATAGAGTATAAAAAATGCAGGAAAGAGAGGGTGATTGAATTTGCAACATGGTCTTGTGTTTTCGAACTGGCCATGGGCAGTGTGAAGCAGGTTTGCTGGATGCCTGCATGGAGACCTATTGGAGCCATGAGGATGGAACATGGGTTGCAGTGGAGACCCAGTGGAGGTTCTGGGACCACAAATGGCTGCCAAGGAGATCTTCTGGTTTGGGATGAAGTTTTCCTGGACTGTGAGTAGCATAGCTGGATGGGTGGAATTGGAACTCCAGAGACTTGTTGCTGGTTAGGTTTATTGGACTTAGAGAATTGTGACTGGATAGAGTGTTGATCTTGGAGCTACAGAATTTTATGTTTTCCCTGGTTGTTTTAAATCTTGTATTGGTTTAATATTTCTTTGCTGTGCCTTATGCCATCTTTTGCAGTGTGGATGTTTATTCTATGCTATTATGGGTTTTGGGAGGATTGTGGTATTATGGCTCATTTAAAAAACCTTGGATTAGGACTTCTGAAAAGTGAAGGTGTATAGGTTTTTATTGGCCACAATAGAGAAGCAGGATCTATCAGAAAGGAGGAAATCAGCCAAAATCCAACTGAGGTGCTTGTGGACCTGGACCTGATCTGTGAGGACTTGGTGTAGAGCAACACACACCCTTAGGGATTTTGGCTTTATAAGGTTATCTGTTTGTTTCAATCCCCACACTTACATACTCTGTGCTGGTTTTTATTGAATGTGTATAATGCTCAGTTAAACTTTAGAATTTGCCAGTAAATTGTTCCACGCAGTTCATTAGAATACTTGAATAGCAGGCAAACTCTACACCTAGGATTACGTCTGCAGTTGGATTGGAATACAAGAGCTATTGTTGGCAACTTAAACTCCTACTCTGAAGGTACATAAAGTTGGATTTCCAAATCTAAAAGCCCTGAAGATTGTTAGAAAACCCAAGCATCAAATAACTCCAGATGCAAAAATCACAATATTATAATCCAAGAAACACAAATTATCAAGACAACACAATCCCACCAAAATTATAAATCCATCAGAAATGGCCCCCAATGAGACTGTTTTAGATGAAATGCCTGACAAACATTTTTAAAAAATGATTTTATCTATACTCAAAAAAGTCAAAGAAGAAATCAAAGGAATCAAAGAAGAAAACAAAGGAATTAAAAAAGAAAACAAACTCCTGAAGGAATTTCAGGAGAACACAGGAAACAAGCTTAATGAAATAAGGACGTAACTACAAGACATGAGCAAGGAAATAGAAATATTGAAGAAAAAAACAGCTAGAAATTCTATCGCTGAACAACACAGTAAGTCAAACAAAAAACTCTGTGGAAAGACTCACCAGTAGAATGGATGAAGGAGAGAATAGAATATCTAAACTAGAAGATGAGGTGGCAGATCTAATACAGTCCAACAAAGAGAAAGACAGGCTAATAGGAAGGTATGAATGGAAATTCCAAGATATCTGAGACACTATGAAAAGATCAAACATAAGAATTCAGGGTATGGGCTGGAGAGATAGCTTAGTGGTTAAGGCGTTTGCCTGTAAGCCAAAGGATCCTGGTTCGACTCTCCAGGAACCATGTAAGCCAGATGCACAAGAGGTGCATCCATCTGGAGTTCGTTTGCAGCGGCTGGGGGCCCTGGTGAGTGCCATTCTCTCCCTCTCTCTCTCTCTCTCCCTCTCTCTCTCTCTCTCTCCCTCTCTTTCTCAAATAAATAAATAAATAAATAAATAAATAAATAAATAAATAAGTTTTTTTAAAAGAAGAATTCAGGGTATAGTAGAAGGAGAAGAATTTCAATCCAGAGGCTTAGTAGGCATTTTCAACAAAATTATAGTAGAAAATATTCCCGAAATTGGGATAGAAATGCCAATACAGATACAAGAAGCTTTTAGAACACCAAACAGACAAAATCTAGAAAGAACCTCTCCTTGCCATGTTATAATTAAACTACTAAACATGCAAACCAAAGAAAATATATTGAAAGCTGTTAGAGAGAAAAAGAAAGTGACCTATAAAGGCAAGCCCATCAGGATCCCAGCAGATTACTCATCACAAACTTTAAAAGCCAGAAGGGCTTAGAATGATGTAGTCCAAGTTCTGAAAGATAAAAACTGTCAACCAAAAATACTTTATCCTGCTAAGCTATCTATCCAAATTGAAAGTAAAATAAGGACATTCCACAACAAAAACAGGCTAAAGGAATTTATGATAACTAAACCAGCTCTACAGATCATTCTGATTGAACTCATACAATCACAGAAAGACAACTGTTGCATGGTCTCACTCATCTGCAGTTCCTAACCTGGATCAGCCTGAGTTGCTAACATACCTTAATAGCATCTTGAGGCTTGGACTATAGGGAGGCTAGGGCTTGGGGAAAGAGGAAGAGTGGTTGGGGGGAACACAAAACTGAACCTAAATTGCACTGGTACCATAGAATCTTATATCATGGAAGTTAGACTAAAAGGTGGAACCCTCAGGAGGACTTTAGGGGGAGCACTGGAATCAAAGGGACCTGGAGAAGGTGAGATGGAACTTAACCTTAAATTACTCCTATTTCTCTTAGCTTTCTGCTTTTTTCTTTTTCTTTGGTGCTGGCCAGTAATTCCATATACCAGGATGTGGTTTACATCCACAATGAGCTTTTAATCAGAGAGACCTAGTAGATCTCCCAAAACAGACTTCTGTCAGAGCACTTGATTAACCACTAGAGGTTAATGTTAAGACCCTACTACTGACAATACCATATGCTGTCAAGCACAGACCATGGAGAGACCTGGTTGGAATCTGGAGGAAAGCCAGCCCCCAATTAGTCCATTTAGTGCTGGAAGGTGCTACATGAGCTACTGGGGTAAAGTGGCCAACATCTGTCCAAGCAACTCAAAGTCTAAGCGACTCAGAAGCAAACAACCTGATGTGATGCTCACCCAAGTGCAATAGTGGCACACAGCCATGGTGCGTAATCATCTGCTCTTGTATGGGCTAGCAGATCTGCTCAGTGGAAAGGAAACCATATCTGAATCTGGGAAGCAAGTCAGTATCATATCCAGATAATGATTCTGTTTTCCATTGTCAAGCTCCCACTAACATTGGGCTATAAGAGGATTTACACCCTTTAAATTCTCTCTAAATTAATAATGGTTATACTATTTAACTGATGCTGACTTCATCCTCCATTGAAGAATCTGCTTCTCTTTTTTCAGAGAGAGCTAGACCTGAAATGACCCAGTGCACTCCACCCTGGCCCCAGTGGAAACGACAGAGGAATTAGGGAAATGAGCAAGAGTGCTGTTTTCTTAGTGAATCTGATATCAGCACAAGGTGAATTGATAAAAATGATGGAGACTTTTTAACGTTGGATGAATACATTATATTTTATATCATGTATGGTTATCAGTTTATGGGGGCCAGGGTGGAATGTGGTGGTTTGATTCAGGTGTTCCCCATCAATTTAGGTGTTCTGAATGTTACGTTCCCAGCTGATGGAGATTTGGGAATTAAAGCCTCCTGGAGGCAGTGTATTGTTTAGGCAGGCTTATGGGTGTTATAGTCAGTTTCCCCTTGCCAGTGTTTGGCATGGTCTCCAGTTGCTGTTGTGCATCTTATGTTGGATGGGGGGGGTGATATCCACCCTCTGCTCTTGTCATTGTTTCCCCTTGCCATTGTGGAGCTTCCCTTTGGGTCTGTAAGCCAAAATAAACCTTTTTATTCCCCTGAAGGTGCTCTTGGTCAGGTGATTTCTGCTAGCAATGTGAATCTGACTGCAACAGTGGGTATACAGTAGCTGGGATCCACTCATTATGTTTCCACCCACAGCCTCAGTGAGGGAGGAGGCTGAAGGAGTGTTTGCAAACTCTCTCTAATGAGACAGAAGACTTCCCAAAGGTGAAAAGTACAAGGAACATTCTGATGTATTTTCCCTTCCTGCCATATGTACTTGATTAACATGTCACTACAGAACAAAAGAACAGCAAGAAACAAGGGAACAGGGATTTTGTTACTTTTTTTTCTTTCCTGAACACAGCTTAATTTTCACACCATGAATAAAAACTGATCCTTTTCATATACCTGCTACTCTGTTGAGGATGTCCTATGTAGAAAATCAATTTTCTTGTCTTAAATTGGTTTGCCTATTTAATTAACTTAGCAGCTTAATGGAGGCAAAGGTGATTAAAACAGTTTGAGAAAGCTTTCAGAAGTATCTTTTATTATAGATAATATTTCATCAAATATTTCCCTATAGTAATTATGATGTGTTTAGATTTTTCTTACCCCAATGTATTATTACTTCTTAAAGGAGATTAACAGTCATCCTGTGATATCAGAAACTAAAATATTCTTATTGTATTTTAATATACACAACACAATGTTATCTGGGATGCAATACTATGCTTCATATGAATCGGTAACTTAGTGTTTTTTTTTTTTTCTTATTTGGATTACTTGGAATTCAATCATTCTATAATTTAAGGAATGATAAATTTTTAAGATTGGCTTTTAGGAGTTTTCTTTCTACATCTGCTTCACATTTCTAAACATATGTTTTTTTGTAGAGCAATAATTTGAAATGATGATCACTGTGGAAGACAACAGCAAATAGACATTTGTAATTAAGTTAGGCAGATAAGAAAAAAATTAAATGTCAGGGAGAAATGTAACATATTACAACTTGGATTTCATCCACTTTAAGGTTATTTTAATTTCAGCATTAAAAATAAGTTCATTTAAAGCACATTTAAAAATATTACAAGGCAGAGAGAGCAATCTTCTCATTCTCCTTTAGTTTTTCCTATATGAGCTGGATCTGTGTCCTCAGAAGATAAAGTTATTGCATAGTATGTTTTCACTTTTACAGTTATAATGTAATTTTACTTTCTATAGGTAAATACATATTTAATAATCAACATCAGCCCTTAAACTCTGTGAGCTGATAATATAGGTATCCTATAGTATACTTTCTCATTAAATTATTGATGGATTTTTAGGTTCAATTTTTGAATATAATGAACCATGAAACTTTGATTTGTACACAAGTCTTTGTGAATATATATTTTAATTTCTTTTAGTAATTTCCTAGTAATTGGATGGTTATATTATATAATAATTGTGTCTTTAATATTGCAATGCCCTATCATGTCATTCTCAAATGAACATTAATTTTTTTTGCATTCCCATCAGAAACACATGAGGATACCAGTTACTCCTCATTTCACCATTAGATATTAACAGCCCTTTTTGTAACTTTTTTATGAGAGAGAGAGAACTGGCCCATCAGGGCCTCCAGACACTGCCGTCTTGTGTGTATGTGCAACCTTGTACATTGCATCACCTTGTGTGTCCAGCTTACGTGGGATCTGGAGAGTTGAACATGAGTCCTTAGGCTTCTCAGGCAAGTGCCTTAACTGCTAAGCCTTGTCCCCAGACCTCAATAATCTTTTTTTTTTTTTTTTTTTTTTTTTTGGTTTTTGCGAGGTAGGGTCTCACTCTGGTCCAGGCTGACCTGGAATTAACTATGTAGTCTCAGGGTGGCCTTGAACTCTCGGCGATCCTCCTACCTCTGCCTCCCAAGTGCTGGGATTAAAGGCGTGCGCCACCACGCCCGGCCAATAATCTTTTAACATTAATCATTTTAGTAGTTCTAAAATATATCTCTTAGTTCTTAGCCACCAACAGCATGAACAAGCAGAGGATCCTGTAAGCTATGCATTCAACCTGCCAGACAAGTTGTACATACCCATGCAATAGTGGCATATGTGGGTAATTAGTGGTTCTCTGATGGGATATGAGGCTCATTCAGTGGGAGAGAACTTATACCTGGTACTGAAAGCCAAGCCTGAATCCTATGGATAGGAAGGTTATAAAGTCTATAGAGCAGCTCCCCCTGTTTTTTTTAATTTTTTAAAATTATTTTATTTATTATTTTTGGAGAGAGACACAGAGAGAAACAGATAGAGAGGGAGAGGAAGACAGATAGAGATGGGCGTGCCAGCAGTCTCTCAGCTGCTGTGAACGAAATCCAGATGTGTGCGCCCCTTGTGGGAAAGTGCGGCCTTGCGCCCTTGCGTCACTTTGCATCTGGCTAAACGTGGGACCTGGAGATTGGAACCGCTGGAGATTGGAACCAGCATTCTTAGGCTTAGCAGGCAGGCGCCTTAACCACTAAGCCATCTCTCCAGCCCATCCCCCTGGTTTTTTTTTGTGAAGAAGAGTGGCTATACTCATCAAATAGTCTTTGAAATGACTAAGCTTATTTCCTTTGATCCCTACTACTTTCACCCTTGGTTGGAGAATCTGTTTTTTTTTTTTTTTTTTTTTAACAAATGGCAGCTAAAACCAGGGGGAACCAAGATCCACCAGTATGATGCAAAATATAGACAACTTCCTAGCAAGAGAGGAGCCACCTTTATCACATCTGCCAGGGCCCAAAAGACATTACTGAGGAAGTAGAGATTTAAACACGAGTGCTGCTCTTACTGTTAGCCTGACAACATCTTATAGGGAGATGGCAATAGACAACAAGGACACTCAAAACTTATCAAAGCAGAAATTCAGAGGAAGCAGAGAGCTCAATATTCAAGAAGACTTAAAACATACTCACTTAGGCTCAAGGAACATTATGGAAGAGGGGGTCAAAAGAATATAAGAGCCACAAAGTAGGAGGAGTATCCTGAGGCATTGTTTCTCCTCCAAATTGTCTGATGCATTCATGACTCCATTGTGAACACCAATAAATCCACTGAGGAGGACCCTCAGTGGAATGGGGGTGGTGTAGAATGGATATAAGAATATAACCCTATGGTAATGTGATCAAAATACAATTTGTTTATACAGTAAAGTTCATAATTAATGTTAAAAAGTATATCCTTGTGATTTTGTTTAGCACTGTTCTAGTGACTGGTGACATTGAACATCTTTTCCTATGAATATTGGTCACTTGCATATTTTTGGTTCAATATTTTGTTAGATTTTTTTCTTATTAATTTGGAATTATACAAGCTGTTTTTACATTTTGGACATATATTTTGTGTTCAGTTATATGCCTTGCAATTATGTTGTTCATATGTGAAGTTTGTTTTTTTCCTTTTCTTATATTTTATTTTTATTTATTTATTTAAGAGAGAGTAGGAAAGACAGACAGAGAGAGAATGGGCGTGTCAAGGCCTCCAGCCACTGCCAATGAACTCCAGAGGGATGCACCACGTTGAGCATCTGGCTTACGCGGCTCCTGGGGAATTGAACCAGGGCCTCTTGGCTTTGCAAACAAGTGCCTTAACCACTAAGCCATTTCTCCATCCCTGTGTTACCCTTTCTTAAATGAGTTTAGCTTTAATATTGTCCATTTAATCTTTTTTTTTATTTTAAGGATTGCACTGTTTTGATCAGCCTGAGAAAATTTCATCTAGCCCAATTTCCAAAAGATTTTTGCTAATGTTTTCTTTAACAGTGTGTGTACGTGTGTGTGTTAATGACCTCATGATGTTAGGAACAGGCTTTACTTTTGAAGTATTCCCAAGCCCTTCTATGTTTTTTTATTAGATTATTATTTTTAATTATTAATTTTTTATTGACACCTTCTATACTTACATACAAAAAACATATGATATTTCCCCTCCTCCCCATTCCACTTTAGAACTCCAATCTCCGTCGTATCCCCTCCCTCTCTCCATTAGTATTTCTTTTAATTTGATGTCATCATCTTTTTCTTCTATTTTGAGGGTCTTGTGAAGGTATTGCTAGGCACTGCAAGGTCATGGTTATCGAGGCCAATTTCTGTCTGGGAGTTGCCCTTCTATGTTTTTATAAAAGATTATGAACCCAACATGGCTCAGGGAAATTCATGGAAGAGGGGGCAGAAAGATTGTTAGAGCCACATGTTGGGTCATTATGCACAGAGACATTGTCTTTTCCACATATCTAATGGCTACCCCCACAATGCATGGTGACCCACATTCCCCAACTAGGAGGGTACCTTCAGATGGGGGAGGACAGGGAGAAGGCTATTGATGGCATCAACATGAATATATTCACATTATGAGCATAACTAATAAAATAAATAATTTTTTTAAAAAAGACTAATAGGGCTGGAGAGATGGCTTAGCAGTTAAGGCATATGCCTGTGAAGCCTAAGGACCCAGGTTCGATTCTCCAGGTCCCACGTAAGCCAGATGCACATGGTGGCACATGCGTCTGGAGTTTGTTTGCAGTGGATAGAGTCCCTGGTGTGCCCATTCACATACTCTCTCTCCCCCCAGCTCTGTATCTCTAATAAATAAATAAAAAAAAATTTAAAAAGACTAATAATTTTAGCCGGTGTATTTAGATCTATACTGATGTAATGTTTTATCCAAGTTTAATTTCTAAGCAAGTGTCTTTAAACACTGAGTCATCTCACTAGCCTTCAAATACGATTTCTCATGTAGAAGGAGTTCATCATGCCCTTACTGTATTTCATAGCACCATATATATCCTTACCTAAGAATATTTAATCATAGTTATGTAAATGTTCACTTACCAACCAGGCTGTGAGCTTTAATTCAGTGATAAATCTTACTCATTTATAAATGCCAATTAACAACACCATGTCTAGTATACAGTAGGCTGCATTAAATTTTTGTGAAATGAATGAATATTTAAATGTAACTATATTAACTCTATAAATAATTTTTATGAAGTGTTTCTGCACCAACGGTTGATTAAAATCTTACAAAAGAATCCCAGGAGGTAGACATCGTGCTACTTAAGTGCTTGAAAACTATTGTTGGATCTTCAAAGCCTAAATTTCCATTTAATGGTACCTGGTTTTATACTGCAACCTTTCCAGATTTAGTTTCTATTACTTTTCATATATCCCACATAACATTTGAACTGAGAAATTCATTGTTCTTTACCTATGCCCCTAATTTCTTCCTCTTCATTCAGGTTCTCTCTTCCACCTTGCAATTCTTACCACCTCATTTCTGCCTAAGAATATCCTACCCATCTCAAAAGTTGTCCCTTTTATGTACCTTCCCATAACCTTACCAGATCAATGACCATATAAATGTGAGCTCTCCTTCACCTACAAAACCACAAACCTCTATCTGTTTTTACCTTAAGTCAAACAAATGGCATTTGTCCTTAGCTTCCCATCACTTCTCCTAACACCTATGTCCTGACTTGTGGCATGTTCTCCTCTATGAGGAGATCTCATTGCTCTCTGGTTTCTCCTCCCTCCAAATTGTCCTGTTCAGTATTATGTCTTCTCATACTGGGATTTTTGAAAACTGGTTTTAGCTGTGGCTCTCTCAGACACTGGGGGTATTTCTTGAGCCCTTAATTGCTTCCTGTGCAAAGGAGACCTAATCCTCCCTACCTATGAAGGCAATGAAAAAAAAATACAACAGATAGAAAAGTTGTTTGTAAATTTAATATGCTATTCAAGTATAAACCATCATAGTCATTATTGAAATCAACCCTTACCTTGAATCCATGCATTTTCCCACCCCATAGTTGAAGACAAATGTGTTTTAGCAGGATTCTGAGATTAAGTGTCATTTGGCATCCCATCAAAATGACCCTTGACCCCCAAGTCTCTTTGTAACAAAGGCAATTCCTGAACTCATTCCCCTCTTACCCCTTCTGCATTTTGCTTTGAGTTTAATTAGATGCTTTTGGATCCCTTCGTGTGGTGGCCAACATCTGTTTGGACTTCCCATGTCAAGCTCTGTACAGCTAATGTGAGAGCAAATGTTGACCTATTTTGCTTGATTTAGTCAGGTTTTTAAACTTGTAAAAACCTGGCCCATAGGTGGCTGTCACTGTCTTTTATAAATTCCTGGGACATTAATAGCAAGAAGAAAAAGCAGAGGCCAGAGTTAAATAGTTACTTCATATTTTCAACACCATTATTCATCATGTCCCTTACCCTGTGGTAGGCAAATACAGCAACTGGGATGCTCACTCTCCTCTGCTAATGGACCCTTTCCATCTTTGTTAAATCTTCCACTCTGCATTGTATCACCCTCCATCTTCTCTGCCCCATATCCTCTGCACATCCCAATTATCTTCTCATAAGTCCTCCAAACTAATCTGAGACTGACTTCTCTCACTGCAGAGATTCAAGTGAGTTATTTAGCGACACAAGGACAGGTGACAGTTAAAGCAGAGAATCTGGTGCAAGAGATTCTGAATCTGAAATCCATCTTTGCCATACTCCCTTTCTAAGTCCACAAACCAATGAAATGTTTTCACCTCAGTATATAACACTCTTAAATGGACTAGTGAGGCTACTGAGAGTCCATATTTCATTCCTTGATAAAACAAATTTATCACATAATGAATTCTGAAACAGTGCCCAAAGACCAAGTATGCAATCAAGTACTTCATGCCAAATAAAGGAATGAATGGAATGTTGAATGCAGCCATGAAGTATGTGGCTTTTGACTATGAAAGTTAAAGGGTCTTATCTTGTCTCTGCCCCTTATTGTCCACCCATATCATCTAAGGCTAGATAATTAATATATAATTTAAATTCCATCACCTATAATAAAAGTGACTTCACCATATATCATCACTCTGTTAAACATTACATAATGTATAGGGATCATTTTTAGCACAGATTTGGTAAATTGTAAGGATGTCATTAAGTTGCCTAGTTTTTCTTTCTTAGGCGGTTGTCATTTAACCCTGATCTTCTGGATCATTATATGACTATTTCCACTTAGTTTGGAGGGGAAGCTTTAATTGCACATTAATAAAGTCAAGTTGGAAGACAGAAGAGCTATTTTTGCATAGACTAGATTTGGGATACTTCTCAATTCACTGAGGATCAATGGAGGCATTGTGCAAACAAGAGAGCAAACTTTGAGAACAGGCAAACAAATGGGCAGTTTTAATTAACTCACCATATGAAAGCCCTTTAATTATTTTTCAAAGCACATCTATCTCACTCCGTGGGAAAAGCAGCCATCTAATAATGCACCAAGTCCAGCAAGCCCCAGGTGGGCTGTTCCAAACACTGTGGTGTTTGCCTTCTAGGGTTTCCTTTAGGTTAATTACAAAGAAGCAAGGTAATGAATTGAGAGTTGTGCTTTGTTCGTGTGTATAGCTGAGGTATATGGTATTGGAAAAATGGCTTTTCCTTTTGCACATATATTTGTGCGCAGTATCAAATTTGGGGCTCAAAGAAGAAAAGATGAAAAAGAATTGACTGTTATTTTCCATGGTTTTCTCAGAGAAAGAGAAAATGGGAAATACATTCCAGTGAGAAGATTAAGCATATATAGCCATTAGGAATGATGAGGTGGGAACATGAAGACATTAAGTAAATATTTACCTTAACTACTGTAAGGCACTTTGACCTATAAATAAAGTCTATGGCTCAAATCAAGGAAATATACAATCTCTAACCCATAGTGATCCTTTTTTTTTGTCCTATTCAATGTGATTAGTCAAACAGCGAGTTTGCTATCCACCTTCTCCTGTCTACACAGTTTATATGGTCACAGACGTCACATAGGTTGCATAAAATCAATATTTCTCATTAATGTCAATGTACTAGAGCTGTGCTGGCCACAACTTTATTTGTGCTATCATCAAAATTCTTCACATGACAATGAAGGCTTAAGTATTATGTTTTCAGAAGCTGGAAAAATGAATTCTGTTTACATTATCCCTTTAAGTAGTGACTGGTACTGCAATTTAGTACAATTTAGTAAAAGATAAAAATAAATTGCTTAATTAAAATTGTAAAGCAAAAAGCCAATGCTGAACTGAATTATCTTCATCTCATTCATTTGTTTCAAATAAGGATTTAATTTGACTAGTAAGAATGTGGGGCTGGGGAGGTGGCATAGCAGTTAAGGCAATTGCTTGTGATGCCTAAGGATTCCAGTTGATTCCCCAGAACCCATGCAAACCAGATGTACAAGTTGGCACATCAAAACTACAGTGAGATTCCATCTCACCTCAGTCAGAATGGCAGTCATCAAACAAAAAAGAAATGACAAATGCTAGTAAAGATACAGACAAAAACAGCCCCTATACACTGTTGGTGGGAAGGTAAACTAGTCCAGCCATTGTGCAAGTTATGATGGATACTCCTCAAAAAAAACTAAAAATAGATCTACCATATGATCCAGCTATACTATTCCAGGTGTGGGCCACAAGATTGGACTGAAGTGCAAAATCAAAATGAATGAAAAAAGAAAATAATTCTAAAAAAGAAAAATACAAAAGAGCTGGAGTGCATAGCTATCCAAGTGGTACAGTCACTTTCCTAGCATGTGGGAAGCTGTTGCAGTCAAGTTCGCTTTGCTGGCAGAAATCACTCGACCAAGAACAGCTTACAGACTCAAGGGGAAGCTCCAAGATGGAAGGGGAATACAATGGCATGAGCAAAGGGTGGCCATTACCTCCTGACCAACATAAGATGGACAATAGCAACAGTGCCAAACACTGGCAAGGGGAAACTGGCTATAACACCCATAGGCCCGCCCCCTCCAGGGGCCTCCAGGGGCCTCCAGGAGGCTTCAATTTCCAATTGCCATCAGCTGGGGATACTAGCATTCATAATACCTACATTTATGGGGGACACCTGAATCAAACCACCACAGAGGCTCTGGGTTCAAGTCTCAGTGCCTAGAAGTAAAAAAAAAAACTCCCATAGTGAAATATTGCATTTCTGGTAGTGACACACTAAAGCGTGTCTCTCTTTGGGAAAAGTGACATAAGTAGAACAGGAACCAGAGTCTTGAGGCCTTGGCTAAACACACTCTCTAGCTCTGGATTTCTTTCCTAATATCTTACAAAGGTATGATACAGTCTTTGCTGGCATTGGTCTTTTGTCTCATGTTACTGTCGCACCTTTTCCAAAGACTCAGAGTTAACACTTGTCCAGCACCTCTCATGGCCAACAGTCATGGGAGGGGGAGCATGTAATGTGTCCCCTGTTGGCAGGGCATCCGGGGCTTAGGCAGCCTCTGGGTGTGAAAAACCTGTGAAACTCCTGCCCTCTTCCACCTTTCCATCATCTCCTTGGCCCAAGTCAACATAGAATTAATGTGGCATTTCAGAACCTTTTCCTCACAGGAACCACTCACCTGTCCAGAGTTTATATCCAGGGGTTCAAATATGGGAATTTTTTTCACCCAAGTATATGGGGTGGGGAGAATGACTCAGTGGAGTTTAAGTATTTGCTTCATAAGCAGGAGGACCTGAATTCAGTCTTCAGTATTACAGGCATGGTCATGTACACCTGTAACTCCAGTGCTGAAGAAGCACAGACAGGAAGATCACTGGGGCTCACTGGTCAGCAGATCTAACAGAAATGGCTTGAGCACCACGTTCAATGAGAGTTCCTGTATCTAAGAAAGTAAGGCTGAAGCATGATAGACAAGGACACCGGTGACTTTCTCTGGCTTCTGCATGTGTGTGCATGGATGCATGCACCTGTACATATGGGTATTTACAACACATGCACTTATACACATGCCACAATACTACACATACACAGACACATGTGCACCAAGAAAGAATGGCATTATCTCATTTAAAGGAAAATGGATGCATCTGGAGTTAATCATATTAAGTAAATTCATATTGTTTATTTTTTCTCACTTGTGGATCCTAAAAACTAGCTATGCGTATATGACTTGAAAAGAGGCAAAATTATAGGGGAACAAAGGATTAACAGGAGTGGGAAGGAAGGAAGGAAGGAAGGAAGAAGGGGAGGGCATAAGGATATTAGGGTAATGTGTTCAAATTACACTATATGCTTGTATGAAAAAAGTCCTTATGAAATGCAGTACCATGTATAGTGAATATACACCAATTAAATTATCATAAAACTGATTGTTTAGAAAATTTAAAGAATAGTCTACTAGTTAAAATCATTAGAAAAGTCTTAGAAAGGACTTACCAAATATCTACCTTATGTCATCAGTTTATGAAAATCTATGACCCTCAATTTGCTCATTCACAAAAAGAAAACAGGGCTGGACACATAGCTTAGCAGTTAAGGCTCTTGGCTGCAAAGCCTAAGGACCCATGTTCTACTATCCAGATTCCACGTTAGCCAGACTCACAAAGGTGAGGCAAGTGCAAGGTTGCACATGCCCACTACGTGGGGCAAGCATCTGTAGTTCGATTGCAGTGGCTGAGGCTGCCAATTCTCTCTCTCTCTTTTTGTCTCTCTCTCTTTCTCACTTGCTCTCACTCTCTCTAAAAAACCAAAACACTTTGCTTACTTGATTATCCTACTCTCCTGGTCTATCAAAACTTTAGGTTTCCATCAGACAAAGCAAGTGATGCAAGTCCTAATTAGGAGGCTCTGAAAAACAGAAAGAAGATTGTCATTTGTGGCACAATCATGGAAATTCTCTCTGAAAAAAAATGTCCTAAGAACTGGAAGGGCTTTGCTGTTAACTACACGAGAAGAGCAACAGAGGTCTGTGGTGTGAGGCAAATCCAGGATTACTGGTCACCCCTCCACCTATAAGCAAAATTGCATGTCCTTAGTCCTTAGAAGCTCTGACTTCTGCCACCAGTCGGAGAGGTCTGTCTAGGTATGGCCTATCAGGATGTGAAAGTCAACTGTATCATAGAGCACAACACAACAATGAAAATCTGTCTTATCAGACCACAGGGTCTACGTAAAAGGGGTATGGGAATGTGGATGAGAATTTAAAAAATTCTTCTTTTTTTTGAGTAAAAGTAATATGCAAAAGGACTCCAGGTTTGTCTCTCTGAAGAACTATTTTCTTAAAATCATGAAGTGGAAGGTTTTTAAAATAAATTGAAACAAAATAGAAACGATTGTTTGTTCTGTGGATGTATACTAGCAAGAAATTGCAGCTGAGGAGATGGCTCAGTGGATAAAGGGTTGTACCACAAAAGCATGAGTATCAGAGTTCAAAACCCCAGCACTCACATCAAAAGCTGAACACTGTAGCAAGAGTTTATTATCCCAACCATGCCTATAGGCAAGGAGGAAGGTACAGACCGGAAAATCTGTTGGAAACTAGGGGTCAGCTAGCCTGGTGACAGGAGTGGCGAACAACATGAGACGCTGTCTCAAAAGACATTCTGGAGGGTGAGGACCGACACCAAAGGGATTCTGTGGCTTACACTTCCACACACATAACACATGTACATAAGCAACATACATGCCAAAAATAAATATAAGAAATCTGTGTATTCATAGCTGAATGAATTGTGAAAAAATAGGGATGAAATGCAAATTATTACTCATCCTTACAGAGCATCTATGAGAAGCTATTATCTTGATGACATCTAGCCATAAAGGATGTGGTTCCCTTGTGAATCTAATGAGTCAGCAGAAAAATGACAGGCAGTCATGACTGTTTGTCCTCACTATGTATCTAATGACCAAGGAGGGGAAACACTGAATGATCACTCTTAGTGTGGCTTAAAATGCCTCTTTCCTGAAAAATTGTTTTTGTCATGCAACTGGCACAAGCAATGGGGTAGCAATGAAGACTTAGTCCTTTCAGTATTAGGAAGAACAGATTCTCGTTAACAGAACTGTCAGGCATCCAACCCAGGAAAATGGACTTAATGAGAAAAAAAAAAAAAAAACTCTTGAACTCCTACATGTTAGTGACAGAGAGGAGGTTCACATGGGTGATTTCCTCCCCTACCACATTTGACTTACTTTCTCTGGCCATTGGGATACCATTGAATCTGTAATTTTTATGGGAGTACTCTATTTCACAAAATCATTCTTGTGGCACTTAAGTTCTTAGTCTATTGAAGCCATCCTGTGTTCCAGGCTGCCTGGAAGGTAGACTATTCTTTTCTTTTTCTCCTGAATCTTTTTTTTTTATATCATATTTATTTATTTTAGAGAGCGGGGAGGGAGAGAAATGGTGTCTCAGGGCCTTGCAAAACTGCAAATCAACTCCACATGCATGCACCATCTTGTACAACTGGCTTACATGGGTGGTGGTGAATTGAACCTGGGTCCTTAGGCTTCGCAGGCAAGCACCTTAACTGCTAAGCCATTTCTCCAGCCACCTCCCTTTTAAATTTTTTTTCTGAATCTTTTAACTTCTACCCAGAGCCAAAATTAACAATTTACTAGTCATGTGTGTATATAATTGGCTAAGGACCTCTTGAATCATACAATAATGAAGCCATTAAGCATATTCTGGATCTTCAAAGCCAAATGGACCAGAGAGAACATTTACAACCAGCTTCACTAATCATTTCAGTGATCATTTGACATAATCAGTCCTGAAGATTTAGACCTAATCTCCTAGTTCTTGTCTGAGTGGTCCAGATCACTATGTGAATTCTTTCCCAATTTTAGGGGGTCATGTTCCAACCTTTGCTTGATTGAATAGACACAACAAAGTACCCAATCTGGCACCTCAAGAATGTTAGTGATAGTTGATACTTACTGTTGGTTTTCTGTGTACAAGACAACACTCTAAAAACTTTATATACCTCCAGTGATCTCCACAACACTATGATGCATGCCCTATTATGATCCTTACTGTAGCAGTGAGGCATCAAGTCCTCATAATAACATTACACATCCTCAATTCAGGCATCTTTCAAACTATCATACAAAATTATTTTCATACATATATAGTACATTATTTGAATTACTAAATTGTGTGGAATTGTATCTCACTCATGATATGTGCCAAAAAAGTCTACTGTATAGAATTCTAATCTTAAAAAAATGAGCCAGGCGTGGTGGTGCATGCCTTTAATCCCAGTACTCGGGAGGCAGAGGTAGGAGGATTGCTGTGAGTTCGAGGACACCCTGAGACTACAGAGTAAATTTCAGATCAGCCTGGGCTAGAGGGAGACCCTACCTCGAAAAACCAAAAAAAAAAAAAAAAAAATCCTTTTAAAATCTGCTTTAGAAAAAAACAACAGAGAATTTCTACAAAGGCAAAACACGATTACCCATGACAACCTTTATTTGACTGGCTTCGTAAAATCATATAGAACTCAGAATAGTACTCAGATATTAGAGTTCAAATCCAGACTTGTGCTTGCATAATAAAATAATGGACAGAAATGTAGAACAAGCACTTTCTAAAAGATAAGTAAATGGCTACTAAGCATTCAAAAGATGCTTACTCAGCATCATTAGCCACCGGGGACCTGCAAGGTGAAACCACGATGAGCTACTACCAAACACTTGAGCAGTTAAAATGAAAAATTATATATATATATCTCCCTAAGTCCTGACAATAATGAGTGTTGGCATAGACGTGGAGCAATTGGAACTCTGATACATTGCTGAGAGAAGGTAAATTGTTCCAATCACTTGAGAAAACTGTCAGAATATACAGGTGCCAAGCATATTCAGCTCCTAAGTCCCAACAATTCTACCTATAGGAACATTCTTAATACGAACAAGCACATATGACCGTTAACACAGTCGGCCAAATTTTCACAGCAGATTTAAGACATAATAGCCTAAAATTTTAGAGTCCACCAGCAAGATAGAATCGACAATAAAATGGAACACATTGGAAGTACACAAATAATATGACTAGATCCCACAGGCATGAGGTCTTTGAAATAAGCTCATCACAAAATAAAATATGTAGTATAAATTCTATTTTTATCAAATTCAAGAGGAAAGACAAATCAACTATTCACCAAAACTGTGGGTACTCTAAGAAAGTGTTATATGAAGGAAATAGAATGTTTTGGGATATTGGAAATATCATCACATACACAAACATATACATATATATGTATGTATGTATACATTGGATGGTATACAATTTTAGAGTATTTATGAGTTCTAAATATATGCAATATATATCACCATAATAAAGGAAAATAAAACTCGTGCCTTGTTTTATATGTGAAAGAATAGGATGCATTAGTTCTTTTCATGTGCATATTATTTCCTCATGGTTCAAATAATATATGTGTTGAGGGAGTTGTTTTGAATTTTTTTAAATTTATTTTTATTTGAGACATAGAGAGAGGTAAAGAGAGAAAGAGAATGAAAGGGCATGCCAGGGCCTCCAGCCACTGCAAATGAACTGCAGAAGTATGCTCCACCTTGTGCCTGGCTTACATGGGACCTGGAAAATCAAACCTGGGTCCTTAGGCTTCTCATGCAACTGCCATAACCGCTAAGCCTTCTCTTCAGCCCTCAGGGAGTATTTTTATTATGATTTTGCAATTCAATGTTAAGCATCTCCTGGGCAAATATGGTAAGGCATTATATATTTCCTTCCCTAAGAATATCTGCTATATATTGCTTATTTCTTGGGGAAATGGTAGAAAATTCCAAGACAGACCTAAACAAATATTTAAGGAAAGCAAACATTAACATTTATATCCATTTAAAATTCATATGTACATTCTGTGTTTTGGGTTAGGTGTTATACTATGATGATGCAAAGATAGAGAAACCATGTGATGGTACAGAAAAAGATGCAAAGTAGTCTTCCTATGAGGAATACTGATTGGATCACTAAATTTGTAAAGCTCACATATTAAATATACTTATTCTATACAAATCATCATTCAAAAACTTTTTACTATGAATATTTTGACTTGTGTTAAATGAATTCTCTTTTGTTTTCTAAAAAGTCTGATAAGTAATAAATCTTTAAAGGCTACATAAAAGCATTCGCATTAAGGCCAGGGTAGTGGCACACACCTTTAATCCCAGCACTTGGGAACCTGAGGTGGGAGGACCACCATAAGTCTGAGGCCAATTTAGAACTACAGGGTGAGTTCAAGGTCAGCCCAGGCTAGAAGTGAGACCTTACCTGGGAAAAACAAGACCAAAAAATTACATTAAATACAAAAAATTAAACAAATAAGGATTTACTTAAATAAGATTGAACTTCGCTCAGGTTTAGACAAGTTTGATAGGATTTTGAGGCATTTTATGAATTTAAAATCCTAAAAAAAAAAACATCAGAAAACTCAGCATTGCTAATAGTGGTCAACATATAAAATCACAGAGATGGGTTAGAGAGATGGCTTAGCAGTTAAGGCACTTACCTAAAAAGCCTAAGGACACAGGTTTGATTCCCCAGAACCCACATAAGCCAGATGCACATGTTGGTGCATGCATCTGGAGTCTGCTTGCAGTGGCTAGATGCTCTGGCACACCCATATTCATTCTCTCTTTTTCTGTCTAAAAATGGACAAATATTTAAAAAAAAAAAAAACACAGAGACACAGGGACCCAGAATGCAAGAGCTGTCTTTGATAGCTGTCTGTGGGGCTCCCACATCAACAGAGGGAAGCATTGTCATGGGGTAGAGAAGAATATAAATAATTACACACAGAGAAAAAACAATTTTGAAAGTGTTAAATTGCTCATTTTCACCAATTAAATGGTGAAAATTTCCTTTCCTCTAGTGTGGGATTTACTGTAATAAAAAATTCTTAGCCGGGCGTGGTGGCACACGCCTTTAATCCCAGCACTCGGGAGGCAGAGGTAGGAGGATTGCCATGAGTTCAAGGCCACCCTGAGAAGACAGAGTGAATTCCAGGTCAGCCTGGACTAGAGTGAAACCCTGCCTTAAAAAAAAAAAAAAAAAAAAAAAAAAAAAAAAAAAGTCTTAGTTTCCTTTTAGTTTCTCTAGTTGTTCATTTGATAACTATGCACTGAGTACTTGATTCAAGCCAAACTGTGGTGTGCTGAGAACCTGTTAGATCCCTCTCGGCCTTCATAGAGTGTATAGTATTATAGTCTCAATTTTCTTTTTAAAAATTTTTTAAAGATTTACTTTTATTTAGTAGAGACAGAGAGGGAGGGAGGGAGGGAGAGAGAGAGAGACAATGGGTGAGCCAGCAGGACCTCTAGCAAGAACAAAGTCCAGATGCATGCTCCCCCTTGTGTATCTGGCTTACACAGGACCTGGAGAATTGAACCTGGATCCTTAGGCTTCGCAAGCATGTGCCTTATCCACTAAGCCATCTCTCCAGCTCAGAATTGTATTTTTTATTTTTTGGTTTTTCCGAGGTAGGGTCTCACTCTAGCTAAGGCTGACCTCGAATTCACTATGTAGTCTCAGGGTGGCCTTGAACTCATGGCAATCCTCTTACCTCTGCATCCCGAGTGCTGGGATTAAAGGTGTGTGCCACCATACCCGGCTTTTTCAATTTTCTTATTATCAGAGATTCCGTTCCCATTAAGAATCTCCTTAGGAAAAAATTTAGGGTGATTCCATGAAGAAGACTGACCCCATTTGAAGGAGGAAAGATAATGGAATTACTCCTTCCTAAAGGTAACATATAATACTATACTTTATAAAATATATCAATCCAGAAGTCACAATAGCTTTAAAGGTAGCTATCATAATGACTGTCATGATCATTGGTCACTCAGGGCCAACAAAGGACTTAGAAACAAGGATGGCTGAACTCTAGACACTGTAGCTACTGTACAAAGTTGCCTTCTCAAGGGCTTTAGCATCTATTTGTTCACATGATTAATTGTTATTGAAGCCAACTTTATGAGTGGCATTGTTCTAAGCATATTATGACCTTCTAATTACATATGGAATGTATCTTTCAAATTCTATTCAGTTACATGTTTGTTTGTATTAGTACATTTTATTGTTAGTCAAAACAATACTGGAATACAACATAGGATGGTAGACATTTCTGGGAACCCATAGTTTCACTAACATTGTGGGTCAAATAAACAAATTACATACATTATATTTTTGTGCTGGTAATTATCAAATGCATAAAAGAGTTGGTGTGAATATGCTTGAATTCATAGTAACCTTTTGTGTTTGACATTATACTTTTGGTAAGTTGATATTAAACATATAATTGAATCCATCTGGGAGAAATGACATATTTTGATATAAAAAATAGTTACATGCAACAAAGGGATATAAACCATTGGTTAATGGTAGAATAAAATATTGCACTATTACTATTAGATTTAAAAATTAAACTATCTGTTAATGTATGTGTTTATTTGAATGATATTTTACATTTTGAAACATGGCCTTCATATGAATAAGTAGGATCAAACTTGATTTCATAACAGCTCTTTCAGAATTTTAAAAAACCATGAAAACATCTGTATTATTAGAAGATATGGATGAAATCAGAGCATAGATTTCAAAGCTGTATTGTGTAGTTTCCTGTACATCACACTTGTTGTGTAGCACCTTTCTCCAAATTGAAGAGAGAAAGGAGGGTCTGGGGATTCAGGAAGTCAAACCTGAGAGATCTGAATCTTAAAAGTCACACAACCACTCCCCAAGGTTATCTTACCTAGAAACTGAAATATGGGGGAAAGGGCAGGAAGGAAGTACCAGAGAGTCAGAGAGTCAGGAAGTCAATATGTCTGGGAAAGAGTTGCAAGACCCCGCCCTAATGCTTTGTAAATGGGAAACAACTGCTTGGCAATGAGACACTCTGCTGGAGCTACCTGCAAGTAATGCAGTGTGCTAGAAACTCTCCAATGGAGTTGCCTGCCAGTGATGTAGTGTGCTGGAGACTCTCCAGTGGAGCTGCCTACAAGTGGTGCATTGTGCTCCAGAGATGCAGCTTCCTTGAGTCTCTGTCATATAGGATGGGATGAGAGTTCTTGTGGGGTGGCTGCATTTGAATCACCTATTGCTCCTATAAACAACCCCAATAAATTCATTGTTTTACCAAGATTGGTTTTGATGTATTTGTCCTTTGTCTCATCTGTGCCCTGTCTGGGGGAGGAGAAGATGTGTTTGTGTTGTTCAGGGAAAAGTGTTCCCACTATAACACTCCATTTCATCCTTCTACCACATCTTTCCAAAGGATTTCTGGCAAACTATCCTTCATGTAGACCTTCAAGCAGCAAAGAAGCCACATATAAAACAGTGTTATGATTTTACCTAACTCTTGAAAATGCCAAATGAATGAACCTATTCCATCTAAGATGCAGGATGGCAGAGTTCAAGGTCATTGATTGAACTGGTGATTAGGCAATCTTGTACTAAGATCCTATTCTATATCTAGTGACATCTTCTCTTGGCAGTATTTACTGTGCTTATATCCACAAGTTGTTTATGGTTAAATAACGAAGAACATAAAAATTGAAGACTACAGACATCATGTGAAAGACAGTGTTATTAATGATGTTAGCATATACCCCAGAGAGCCCAGACAGTATATATTTTCCTTCGAATATTTTAAAGTTTTTTCTTAGTTTTCTTGTATGCTTTTCATTTTTGTACTTCTTGCTTTAAGAGCTTCATAGAAATTGACATTTATGTACTTCAATATGTGTGCAATTATAAATGTGTCCCTTAGGAAACCCATGGGGTCAATTGTGCACTATAATTTAGAGATTTTTAGATTTTTATTAAGGTAATACTGTAACATACAATGTATTACATATTATTCCTAGTGGGGCTCAGGGAAGACCCTTTAATCAAACACATTAATATTTTCTTGGAGAATTGTTATGAATATTCACACTAAATGGGATATGTAGAGCCTATAATTAGTATCCCATACATTCAAAACAGGTTTTGCTCTCAAATGAGCTGTGGAAAACCATCTGATTTACAGAGCTATAGGTATTTTAAAAATGTGGATAAGAGATTTTGGACCAATACATTTTAGAAGTGCTAAGTATTTATGGTACATATTAAGTCTGCTCCCCCTCAATCATAGATGCTTCATGCTCATCCCTGTACCCTTCATGAATGAGAGCTGCCCTGCCATGCACATCTCTTTCCATTGCAAGAGGTTTTTCTTCCTCTTTCTTGTTCTAACTCCCCCATCTCTCCCATAGTTCCCTACCATCCATAAGATGGAACTCTGGGCAGCCTAGTGGGAGTGTGTGTGTGTGTGTGTGCACTCATGACTGAATATATACATCTATATTACAAACACACACACACACACACATATATATATATACACACACACACATATTGCATATAGGTATGTGTGTTGTACAATTCTATTCACTTGCCAGCAATTTGTTTGGCTTGAGATTTTGTTGTTCAAGAATCCTAGGGTACTACTTAGTCATCATCTCTTTTTAGGCTCCCTTTGGCTATGCCTTATTCAGGTACAACTTTTGCATGACTTTGAGGAGTCCTGTTCAAGTATTTTGCAAAATACTTCTCAATTTGGAACTGCCAGATGTTTTAGTCATGCATAAACCAAGATTATGAGCTTGTGGAAGGAAGACCACAGAGATAATGTGTTGTTCTCATCATATCCCATCTTATCAAGTGTACTTACTGTCAACATGGCTTATCAGTGGCCAAGGTAGTGCTGTCACATTTTTCCATTATGAACTTACTTTTCTCTGCTTTCCACACTTTACTCTTTGAAACACCATCATTATAGGAAGCAGTCACTTAACAATGGAGACTTATGCTTTATCTCCTTTGGAAGAGAATGATTGCATAAATTATTTGAAATTCTTTTGTGTAGGATATTTATTTATTCTATCCCAAATATTTTAATGCAGTAATTTATATATACATATCAACATATATGTAGATATATGCAGATGTATAAGTACATATATATGTTTATATGTCAGTATAAACTCAAGGATATGTATTTTATAATATATGTTATAATCTAATATTTTGTTGTTTGAATAGTTCCAGCTTTGGTCAATAAAAAATTGTTCAGTTGGCTCCTGTAGTGCTTTGGAGAACATACCACTATTGTGTTTGTGCTTTTGACTCAATCCCAGTTGGGCCACAATGTACCAGCAACAGTGTTTGCATTTGGGTCTGGGGTGGAGAGCATCTTTTTGGTTTCAACATCAACATCAGAGAGACATCTCACATGACCTAATTAATTCACCAAAAGACCAAAAGAACACTACTTTGGAGGCTCTTAGATTCCATAACAGAATTTGCTTGCTTTCTCATATTTTGTTACATTGTATCCATATTAGATCATCCATTTTCTTCTGAACAGTGAAACACTTTGGTTCTTATATTTCCTTTAATATATTTGCTTATTTGATACTATTTACTAATAAAATGCCATTACTACTCAGATGCTACCACCTACATAGTTTCACAGACACAGATGTTATATAAACTGAATGGTGTCATTATTAGACACCATTTTTCATGAAATAATTCTGTCATCCATGTGTAAGGATAAGATTCTTTTGTTACTTTTTCTTTTTATCCCATTTTATCAGGGATATGACAGAGCCAGTTTATAATTCTTCAGTTATTTATTCTTACTGTAATTCAGAAGATTTATTTATTTATTTATTTATTTATTTATTTATTTATTTGAGAGAGAGAAAGAGAGAGAGAGAGAATGGGCATGCCAGGGCCTCCTGCAGCAGTAAATTAATCACAGAAGCATGTGCCACTTTGTGCATCTGGTGTTAAGGGCACATTTGGGAATTGAACTTAGCTGTCAGGCTTTACAAGCTAGTGCCTTTAACCACTGAGTCATCTCTCCATCCCTCCGAGGTTCATTTAAATGCTAAATATTTTGATGTTTTTCCTTAAAGAGCTGCTCGTAAGCTATATCATTTTGAAACATGATACATTTTACAAACTGATTAATGTAGAGGTACTATAATTCCAGGAGGATTTCAGTCTTTATCAGCTTTCCTGTCTTCTCAGGTTAAACTTGCCATAGGCAATTTTGTCTGCTGCTACATAATTAATAGAACACATAAGCTTTAACTCACTTCCAAAACTTTAATATTCATTTAATATTGCACTGATTTGATTTTAACCCATTTAAATTATTTATTCAAAATTCCATGCAAAAATGTATTCAAAAATAGATTACTTCACTTAATTAACCTTTTGATTAAAAATAAGACCCCAATACTTATCTATATGGATTATTACTTGAAATACACAGTGGAGAATTGCAACTTAGAAGCTGTATTTCAAGTGGCTAGTAATTATAGTCAAATCTAAATGATGAAGGAGATTAAAAAAAAAAAAACTATGCACAATTGCAAGATCTCTTACCAAAATCTTGGTTGAAAAATAAAGTTGGTAATATTATAGGGGTCAATATTTCCCTCCTTGTCAGAGAGCTAGTCTTCCAATCTCTTCTACAGGTTGTGTTTGTTTGGAAAATACAAATGGTTCGGGCAGAAGTGGATGGTTTTATTTACTAGCCCTGTATTTTTTTTCTTTGCTGCTGGGTTCCCTCTCTCTGCTACAAGTGGTAGGGACACAAAGATCACTGGTTTATAATAATTGCCACAAAGGTAAAGATTGCCTAGTGGAGGAGCAAAGACAGGCATAAATATTTTTATGCAGAGTAGAAAGCTGTATGGAATAGAGGACTAAAAAGGACTTTAATAGAGCTACACAAGGAAGGCATTCTTTCTGCCTGGCTTATATTGCCTTATTTTTCTACTTCACTTCTGAGTATAAGCAACATTCCAGATTAAGAGAATTACTGTTTTTCTTTTTCCGCATGTCTACACTATATACTCATTTCTTATGCATTTCAGGATTTCCACCATCATTCCTGTTTATTGAAATTCTATCTAATATTAGCATATGAACTCAAATACTGGGCTGGGGAAACAGCTCAGCAGTTAAGGTGCTGGTTTGCAAAGCTTGCCAGCCTGGTTTCAATTTCTCAACAACCCAAGTAAAGCCTAGCACAAAAAGTGGCACATATGTCTGGGGCACATTTGCAGGGGCAAGTGACCCTGGCACACCTTCAAATATCCACACACATGCAAATAAATATATAAAAAAATAAAATAAAGCAACCAAATATAACAATAAAGATTCAATTACCCAATACTCACGTAAAGCCAGATGCACAAAATGGCACATGCATCTGGAGTTCATTTGCAGTTGCTGGAGGCTCTGGCACGCCCATTCTATCTCTCTGTCTGTGTCTCTCTCTCTCTCTCTCTCTCTCTCTCCTTACAAATAAATAAATAAAAATATATTTAAAAAATTCAGAACATGGGGGCTGGAGAGATGGATTAGGAGTTAAGGCATTTGCCTGTAAAGCCAAAAACCCCAGGTTCGATTCCCCAGACCCACATAAGCCAGATGCCCAAGGTGGCACATGCATCTGGAATATGTCTGCAGTAGCTAAAGGCCCTGCCTCACCCATTCTCTCTCTCTGATTCTTTTTTTTCTCTCTCTCTCTCTCTCAAATAAATAAATAAATATTTTTTTAAAAGTTCAGAACAACTCCCCGTAGTTTTCAAGGGGTGAACTCAAATATTGCTGCCTCAATTAAAGTGTTTATTGCATTTACAAAGTCCTGAGAAATAAATCTCATTTCTTTTATATCCTGTAGCATTTGCTTTTGGTCAGCTTTGTGATTCATATTTTGTTCTGTGTCTGTACTTCTCTGCTGCTGCTTCTTAGCTCAGGGCTTTTACTGGAACATGGCCATGCTCATTTGTTTATATATTATCTATAGCTGTCTTTGTGGAACAACTGCCAGGACACATAGTTATGAAAGACACTTTATAACTTGCGAGCACAAATCTTAAATATTTACTCTCTAGTCCTTTTTAGGTGTTTGCTGAGACCTATACTGAGTCATAATTTTTCCATGATCAATGAACTATCTTATTATCCTTTATGCCTATTTTTTGTCTAACATATGAGGTGGACCTTGAATGTTTACCAAAATGAATTGAGTCTAGTTAAAATGAATGACTATGATTTTGTGACAGCATCCATGGGAGCAAGTATGAAAATTTGATATGTGAAGAGGGGTTGTTGAACAAGAGATATAGTTCCTGTTATCTCAGCAGTCTACAGTATATAATAAAGAGAGTTAATATGAAAGCAATCCAGACATCGTGGTGCTTTATTTTATTCCCAGCACTTGGTTAGGGAGAGGTAGGGGATCACTGTGAATTTGAGGCCAGACTGAAATTGCAGAGTGATGTCCAAGTCAACCTGGACTAGAGTGTGACCCTACCTTGAAAAAAAAAGATAATATGAGAGCAATTATAAGTCTACATTCAAGCATAAAGATTTCTTCATTTAATTAACCTTTTGATTAAAAAAAAAAAGACCCTGATATTCATCTTTATGGATGTTTCCTTGAAATAGATGGTGGAGAATTGCAACTTAGAAGCTATATTTCAAGTGGCTAGTAATTGTGGTCAAATCTAAATGATAGGGTAATTAAAAAATGCAACCTATGCACAATTGTAAGATCTCTTACCAATTTTTTTAATTTTTTGTTTATTTGTATTTATTTATTTTGAGAGCTACATACAGAGAAAGAAGGAGAGAGAGAGAGGAAGAGAGAGAGAGAATGGCTGCACCAGGCCTGTAGCCACTGCAAACGAACTCCAGATGCATGCACCACCTTGTGGATCTGGCTTATGTGGGACCTGGAGAATCGAGCCTTGAACCGGGGTCCTTAGGCTTCACAGGCAAGCACTTAACCACTAAACCATCTCTCCAGCCCCCTCTTACCAAATTTTTTGTTGAAAATAAAGTTGGTAGTATTGTAAGGGTGAACATGTCACCATAAAACCAATTTTTTGGTAAAACATTTTTATAGCAGAATTAATTTTTCTATTAGGATATACTCATGTTTATGTATGCCAATTATTAATTCTTTTATGAAAACTTGTTCTTGGTCTTGGAGTTCAAAGACTGTGTATTTAATAAATTCCATCTGCATTGATTAGAACAACTGTATTCTTGACATTTATATGTTAATGCCAATTTTGATAATTATTTCAATCATCTAAGTTATGATATTCAATTTTCATATATATTCTGTCAAATTTTAAAAATAGATCATATTTTCAAAACCATGGCAATGGTTTCTATTATGATCAAGATTTACTAATACAGATCAAATTTACTCTTCAGAATCAATATAAATCTTTATGAATTATACTAAAAACTGATTTTCAAGACATTAGGTAAAAAGACATAGGTAAAAAGAAAAGTCAGTAATCCTTGAAATGTAGTGAAAACTGAAGTTCTACCTACTATTGTCCCAGCTTAGTGTCTTAAGACTAACTTGGAGTTATGGCAATGGATATCAGAATTTGGGGAACCCAAAGAAACTATAAAATTGGAGAGGAGGGATGTGGAAGGGGGAGAAAAAGAAGGAGAGAGGAGAGAGAGAAACTTCAGAAGTTTTCAAACAATTTCTATAGAGCACTAGGGAAGAAAGAGCATTCAAGTGAGGAAAAAATCACTGAAACCAGAGGGAAGGGGGTGGGAGAATTTACCAAAAAGAATCAGAATTATGTTACACCCCTATAGTGAGAAATGTCTATGCTTTTGCTGTTTCTCCATTTGTGCTCTACATTCAGGCCACATTGTTTTACTTTTTAATTTCCTAAGTTCCAACCTAAAATTGTTCAAACCAGCTGTTTCTTCCTTCTGAAATCATGGTACACCACTTTCTATCCAGACTTCTCAGTCTTCAAGTCCCACTCAGATTCCCCTTTATCATGAAAAGTCTCTGACTCCTGGACAAGGACCAGTTTCTTTGTTTCTTTTACACCCTGTCCTTGCACCATGTAAATTATTAAACAATAGGCCTAGCCAAAAAAAAAAAAAGGAAACCTCTCAATCCTCTATTTAGGATTTTTCTCTTGCCCTGGGTTTGTTTAATTTTGTTTCCCCTCAGTATTATTTCTCACATCTTTATACTATATACTTTCTTGTAGTACTTGAGATGGATCTCAGGGCCTTACACATGCCCATGATGTACTCTACTACTGCGGTTGTATCCCAAGCCCTTTTATTAAGTTTTACTTTGACTTAAAAATATTTTATTTATTTACTTATTTGAGAGAGAGAGAGAGAGAGAGAGAGAGAGAGAGAGAGAGGAAGAGAGGCAGATAGAGATTGAGAATGGGCGTGCCACAGCTTCTAGCCATTGCAAACAAACTCCAGGCGCATGCACCACCTTATGCATTTGGCTTTATGTGGGTACTGGAGAGTCAAACCTGGGTCCTTTGGCTTTGCAGGCAACACCTTAATCACCAAGCCATCTCTATAGCCCTTAAGTTTTGTTTTATTTTGAAACAGGGCCTTGATAAATTGCCTAAACTATCCTCAAATCATTCTGTAACCCAGGTAGATTTTGCATTTACAATCCTGTTTTATCCTCCAAAGTAGCTAGGATTACCAGCTTGTGTTGCCAGGACAAGCAATTTAATATGCATTTGCATTCCTTCTCTTTGTTATTTTGTTTCCTCTCTTTTGTTCCTTTCTCCATCAATTTTCTTTTTATTAATTATAAATACTTGATTTTAATACCTAATTTATCTTATAAGTTTATTACTTTTTGGGGGTGAGTTTACTTGTTATTTCCATTTATGTTTTACTAGATTTAAATATCAGATTTGATTCTGAATTTTTTTATTTTTGTGGTTACTGCAGTCTGTTTTATCTTCTCTGAGTGGTAGTAGGAATTGATAGTACAAGACGAGGCTGTTCACTAAGAATATCCATACTTAAAACTGGAAGACATATTCATCCCATGAGATATACATATTGCAACCTGCAAACAAAGTAAAAATAAAACTGCAAAACAACATGACTCTTACAAAAATTAATTCCCCTCAAATAAGTGTACCCAAATATATTGAAATGGTTGAGAGTTTTGACAAATAATTCAAAAGTCTAATTTTTAAAATGATTGAAGGGGTTCAGGAGATGGCTAAGCAATTAAAGGTGCTTTCTTGTAAGCTTGCTGGCCCAAGTTCAATTCCCTAGTACCCATGTAAAGCCAGATGCACAAAGTGGCATGTACATTTGAAGTTTGTTTGCAAAAGGCCCAGGTGTGACCATACTCTCTCTTTCTCTCTCTCTCAAATAAATAAATGAATGAATAAATATTAAAAATAAAATTATTAATGGTCACAAATAGGAGACAATTAAACAGATGAATGCAGTAAAGAATTTCAAGGACTGCAGAGCTGATTCATCAGTTAAGTCACCCCCCTGAGCAAGCATGAGGGCCTGAGGATTCTGAGACTGCCCCAGTTCAGATTTTCAAAACCCATGGAAACAGCTGGGCATAGCCATGCATGTCTGTAACTTTAGTCATGTGAGGAGTTGAAAGCAGAGATTCACTGGTGCTTCTGAACAGCAAGCTCTGGAATCAGCAAGAGACATCATCGCAAGGAAAATCACTTGGGTGAGCGATGGGGGTCACCTGATATTCTCCCCTGGCCACTGCAGGTAAGCCCACATGGCATCACATAAGCACATCCATATGCATGCACCACACACGAAAGACACATCACCACACCACATATACTACTTGCGTGCAAAAATAAATCAGTTAAAGATCTGAATTAGACATTTACCAATGAGATAAAGATTCTGAACAATAACAAAAATCAAACAAACAAAACTAAATTCCATGGAAAGCTTCAAGCAGAACAAAGGATATTGGAGGCTGAAGAAAAGATTGACATTATTTCACTTAGATAGCAATAAAGAGAACAAAAACAGTTATGATCACAACATTCAGGAAATATGGTGTATAGTAAGAGACCAAACCTAAGAATCTCTGGCATAGAAGAACTGAGCTGAAAACTAAAGACAGAGAAAATTTATTGGTGAAATTATAGCAGGAAATGTCTTAAATTTAGGGAATGATGTGGACAGAAAAGTATAGAAGGAACTTATAACCTCAAATAAACATGACCAGAAAAGAACCTCCTTGTGTCATATTGAAGGTAAAATACAAAGAAAACGAACAGTAAAAGAATCAAGAGGGAAATGTCAAGTTATTTATGAAGGCAACTTCATCAGCATTAGATTACACCTTTCTGTACAAACCCTAAAACCCAGGCATGCATAAATTTCAAGCCATGAGAGTTTAAGAAAAAAAATGCTACCAACCAAGATTACTATATATAGAAAAGTTTTTTTAAATTGATAAATAATGACCTTCCAAAATGAGAATAAATGAGAATAAAAATGAGAATAAACTAGGGTAACCATGATCACTAAGCCAGCATTGCAGAAGATACTTGTAGTGGTTTGAATGCAAAGTATCACCTATAGACTCAAGTATTTGTGATAAAGACTCATACTTAGCTCCCAACTGGTTGAGGAAGCATGTCACTGGAGGGGCCTTTCGATTTATTAGTCCAGCCTGCTGGGTATTCAGAGATAGCTGACTCAGACTGCTCCTTTTTTGTGGCTGTGATAAGATGTGACACCCCAGCTGCCTGCTCTGCCATTTTTTCATCACCATGATTAAGCTACTCCTTGAAAATGTAAGCGAAAATAACCCCTTTCCTTCCACAAACTACTTCTGGTCAGGTGTTTTGTCCCAGAAAGAAGAAGGTAACCTCTGGAGTTAAAGGAAACTGTTGTACTTAAAGGAAACCTATACAGAGATGATTAAAATTTTCCTAGAGACTTTTCTTTCTTTATTTAATCAAAAATTTTAACAAGTGAACATATGTCACTTGACTGTATTCCCCTTCTGGTTGTTACCTCCACAAGACTTGCACAATATTGAGCCCATCAACATACAATCCTAGAGACTTTGAGAAGATGGCAGATTTGAAGCTGCCTCAGTGTGATGTGATGAATACCATACTATTCCAAAGACAGAAAGATAGAGAATGCATCAGAAGTCACAAAGAGGGTGACAGGACAGCTGGAATGTATAGGTAAATGGGGAGGTCATGAAGAGGAGCAAGCAGCACAGGATTCTAGCCACTATAGCTCCCTGGTAGGAGCAGGAAAGGCAGAAACTTCATCTCAAAGATAGGACAAGTGGCCCTGATGAAAGACTGGAAGTCCTACCCACAGGACAAGCCCATAGTTCTCACCAGCCTTCAATCCAGCTGAGCGGTTCTGGTAAGGCTGTGACTCCTCCAGTGTGATAGGTCAGTAGTGGAGGGGGGTGATCCATTTTGTATATCCTCATACTTCAGAGACCTGTAGCTAGGTGCCACCTTGATAGAGACCTATTGTCTAAGGCCATGGACCTGACAACAAGGAACAATCACAAGTCAGAGAGCCTGGGTCCAACCTGCCACAGACCTAGAGTGGGAGATAGACACATCCAGCAGCAACAAAGATGCAGAAGGCTGGACACCATCATGCCAAACTGTTCAGATGGTTGGAGGCTTAACTTAGGTAATAGTTCTGATGTTAGTGGCTAGCTGCTGAGCCCATAAGCTAAGGATATCTGCATAGCCTCAATCTAGGGTCTGTGGTCTATATTTGGCCCAACCTCTGGAGCTACCTATTCACCAGTATCAGCTGTACTGAGGACTCTGAAACCCTAAGCACAGTACTTGAAATCCACAGGCTCATCCCTCCAGTAGGGTGTTTAATGCTGAACAGGTTTAGAAAGCACAGAGACCGATGAGACTCTCCAGATCTCAGTACTGTGTTGTTTTCCCACTCGCAAGGCACCATCTGAATTAGAACTATAGCCACCTCAGGGTGTACAAACTGGGAAATTTCAGGAGCACGACAGAACCTTCCCAACCCACAGACTTCAAAGCCTGTAAGTGTGGACAACAAAGGCCTCAGGCACACAGAGATGGGAAGGGAACTCTGGTGGACATCTGAGACTTGATTGGTCCAGGTTCACCTATAGCCTAAATGGTAGGACAAGTGTCTCCAACTTCTATGGAACATTCCTCACCCTTGGCCAACTCCAATGTTACAGGAACTGGAAAGAACCTCCTCCAAAATTTCATTTATTTAATATATTTATTTTATTCTTTGTATTTATCCTTTTATCCTCTTGCTATAGTTTTATAAATCCTTGTTTGATTTTTAAAAATGAAGCATTAATTTTTTTGATTTTTTTATTCCTCTCCTTACATTTACATAATTTTGTTTATGCATTTTATTCAGTAGTCAGTTTTTTAAATCTTTTACTCTTTCATGTTTCTCTTCATAACATTCCATTAGTTTAGTCATACATCTCCTTTTCCCCCTTTCATTGCCCCTTGCTTTATTTAATTCATTTACTATTTTTTCTATTTACCCTAAGTAATTTTGAATTTCATTGCACATTATGCTATTATTGCTGTTCTGTGGTCACTGGTTGTGTATTAGTTGGCTATAATCTATTTTAACTGTACTTTTATATCCAAATCAGTCTGGAGTTGTTGCTGTTATAGTGGATTATTTTCTTCTCTCTTAAGCAGAAGAAAGACTGTCAGGGATAGAAGATAAGGTTGAGGAGATACTACATTCACCCATCAATAAAGAATCCAAGATATTCCATAAATATTACATAAATTAAATCAATGCATAATGAAGTCATCTTTGACTTTACATAAAATTATTTAAGTAGGCCCAGCAAGCAATCCTTCAAGATGCCTGGGCACTGATTAGTACATCTTGCATTAAATTTATCATCTGGATTGTCAAATCAACACATCTCCGCACATACTATATGTGAATATTTGGAGTGCTGTATATGGATTATTTTTTAATTCTGATGGTGGAAACTATATCAGACTAATTTTATAACCAGTTTCCCCCCCATATTTGCAGAATATACTTTCCATGAAAAAATGGAAATCCCTGAATATGGTTTGGAACCAACCAACTTTATGGGGTAAAAATGAATGATTTTTCCTATGAGCCAATTACAGAATGTTAATGTCTTATATGGGTCCTTTAGATAAGGTTTCAAGGACAAAAATTATTTGGTGATATTTTCTGTTCAATATCTTGTACATACCTTCATTTAGATTCTTGCCAATGACAGAAAGCTGTTACCCTTTTCATAAGAAAATGGTGTTCAGGGCTGGAGAGATGGCTTAGGGGTTAAGGCGCCTGCCTCCTAAGCCTAAGAACGCTGGTTCCAATCTCCAGCGGTTCCAATCTCCAGGTCCCACGTTTAGCCAGATGCAAAGTGATGCAAGGGCGCAATGCCGCACTCGGCCACAAGGGGGCGCGCACATCTAGATTTCGTTCGCAGCAGCTGAGACACTGCTGGCGCGCCCATCTCTGTCTTCCTCTCCCCCTCTCTCTCTGTCTCTCTCCAAAAAAAAAAAAATAATAGAAAAAAAAGAAAATGGTGTTCAGAAAGTGAACATCAGTAGCAGTAGGAAGCTTGAGAATAAAGGTAATATGTGGGGCATTCTAGGGAAACCTTAGAACTGGGTAGACAATAATTCACTGAGATAACTCACACCAAATACTATGTGAAGAATGTCTATGTTGTTCAATCCTGCCTGTCCCATAAATCAACTCTTAAGTATTTAAAATGAAAGGTGTCAATTTTAAAGGTTGGAGAGACTTTAGTGAGTAGAAAATGGGGTAGGTAGTTTAATAAGAAAGAAATAGGTTATAGAGTCCAATAACATTTCAATTTTGGCTTTGGTACTGATTGTTAACCTTGAGATTGGAATTACCTTTTTAGAAAGTGGAACCAATGATATCTGTCAGAGCAAGTCAAGAAGATGAAATAGTATATGAATAAAAAGCATTCATAGGCAGGAATGGCACTTAGGAGCTAACAAACACTAGGATATTTTTTAAACTTTCATTCTGTACAGAAGAGAGAAGAGAGAATAACTAAAGTGTAAGTGGTGTCTTTTTATTCACTGTTGGAGCGTTGTTTTAATATTTCTATTGAAAGATTGAAAAGTACCCAAGTCACAGCTAACCAGTTCAGTGAATAATTACAAAACAAATACACCCATGTAACTACCACTCAGGTCAAAAACATTATATTCCACTTTAATCCCAACCTTGTCATGATGCCTCTCAATCATTACCTTCCCCACTTTCCAGATTTCACCAAATGCTGGTTTGGGTACAATAGACTGATTTTTCTTCTTTTTTAAACTTTAAGAGAATAAAGTCATACATTAAATATCTTTCTGTTCTTGGTAACTACAATGTGAAATAGGAGAGATGCATTTTTGTTGTATGTGGCCACGATTCATCTGTCTTTATCACAAGCTTGCATGGCATTGTACATATAGGACACAATCTAAACATGTTATTATTATTTTTGGTTTTTCGAGGTAGGGTCTCACTCTAGTCCAGGCTAACCTGAAATTCACTATGTAGTGTCAGGGTGGCCTTGAACTCATGTCAATACTTCTACCTTTGCCTCCCTAGTGCTGGGATTAAAGGTGTGCACCACCATGCCTGGCTAACCATGTTATTTTTGATGATCTTCTCTACTTTGCTTTCCTTTAATCATTCAGTTTGTCACTAAATGATAGATAATAGCTTATACCTAATTGGAATCAACACAAACACGTATGTTGTGAATGATGAAAATTATGGCTAAAGGGGTTACAGTTGAGGAAATAAATAGCACCTGGGTTTTTAGACATTCTGCTGTGGATGGAGTTTTTTTTGTCTACAAATTGAGAGTGTGTAGAAGAACCTCAGGAACCATTACAAGGTATTCTTAATGGGAAAGTGAAAAGACAATCAGGCTAACATTGTCTCTTCATCAAAATAATGAATAAAGATGTCAATGGCATATCATATACATGAATGCAATGTGAATAGCCAAAAGATTTAAGCATTTTGGAATCTAGAAGGCAATTTCACAGTCCAAAGTTTTCCATATGCAATTAGCATGGTATGGACAAATGCAGTAGAACTTAAAATTCTTGTTCTTCTTTTGAAAGTATTTAAATTGACAAGTAATTTGAATCTTGGTTGTTAACTTTCTTCTATAGAAACAAGTTTGTGGGCAAGCTGCTTCCTCTTTTTATGCTTCAGGTTTTTTTCTTTATCTATAACTTAGAATTCTGTGAGATAATCATGTAAACAATGACAGACATGTAGAAGGGTTTGAGTAATTTTTAATTATGAAAGGAGGTGTGGCATAGTGATCATACCAGACTGCCTGGATTCAAGGTCTAGCTGGGCAAGTCAGTCCTTCTTGTGTGTTAGTCTCCTTATCTAGAAAGACCTGCTTTGGAGTCCTGATATGAAGTTGATATTAATGTATAACCTTGTGTGTGGTAAACATAATGGAAGCAATTCTTAGGCAACAAAACTTAAAGCCATAGTTATCAACCCTCATTATATATCAGAATGACATGGGAAGTTTCAGAAAATACTGATGCTAAGACAATACTTCAAGATAGAGTGATTGAATGAACTTGTGATACGATCTGGGATAGCTTCTAAACCTCCTCTGCCAAAAATAATATGGTGTAAAGGTTGAGGGCCCTGCTTTCCACCCCCTTCTTATCAACCCACTAAATTCCCATTCTAATTCTTATTCTAGTGACACAGCATCAGGATCCTTTGAACATTGTCTTCTTACACTATTTAAACATCTACTCTGTGTCTCTTCTATGTACGTCTGATGAGTCATACAGAATCAAACAAAACACAGCCTTCTTTGCAAGGAGTTTAAAATATGTTAGAACAGTACACATGGGTCCTGATCAGTAAGGTAGAAGTCTAAACACAATTGTTGCGATATGACCCAAAATGCCAAGAAGTCAAGAAAGTGAGAGAGGTCATATATACTTGATGGTGATGTATGAGGGCTTCATGTCTGAAGTAGCATCTACTTGAAGTTGATCTTGGAAAAATGGAAAAGAAATCAGTCTTAATCCTCCTAGGTTTTCCATCCTTAACAGGATTGTGGAGGTCCCTTTTGGTAACAACACAGGAGTCTAAGACTTCAGAATGAAACACATGTTTGGAAAATGATATTCCATTTTTTTAACAAACAGTCTTTTCTGAAAGGCCAGTTAGAACTTCCTCCCCATACTTTTTAGTGAGACAAGAAAAATGATTTGCTTCAGGCATATCATATAGTTACTTCAATGAATTCCAGTCATTACTTTCAAATGTACAAATAATCTTTTGCAGCACTTGAAATTCAGAGGTAAATAAAAATGCAACTGGGTTTTGCTAGGTTAAAGAAAAGAGTGCTAATTTTTTGGCATTTAGGCTACTGTAGATGAGTAATTTTGGCTGAGAACTACTGTAGAAAGCCCAGATGAGGAGGGCCCTGGACACCTTTATCAAAATGCAAAGTTAAATAAGCTTGCATCCAAACAACCTAGAGAAGTGACAAAGGAGAATGGGTGCTTTGTCAGCACATCAAGACACCTCCAAATCAGAAGTGACAATGCCAAGGAAGCAAACCTGAGACAAAAATAGTCTACCTGTATATGCTGTTACCTTAACCATCTTAAAATTATTTCTCTGGTTAGAATTCTCTAGAAGAAATTCCTATTAAAGAAGATGGAACATAAATCTACTTTATACTATCGATCAGAAAAGTGAAACTTTATTTTCAAAAGTTATAGAGGTAGATGGCTCAGTGGATAAAGTGCTCATTGCTCAAGCTGGAGTAACTGAGTTTTATTCCTAGAATTTACATTTAAAAAACCCACAGAAGCCATGGTAGGCTTCCCTAATCCCAGCATGCTGTCACTGATGGCTAGGTGGGAGGCAGACAGGAGAATTTCTGGGAATCTCAAAGCAAGCAGAGTGAGAATCCAGCAGTAGATACCCCTCCTCCAAATAAAGTGAGCAAGTGAAGCCCAACCCAAAAGTTGTCCTCTTACCTCCACATGCAGGCTGTGACAGAATGTGCCTACACACACACACACACACACACACACACACACACACACACACACACTCAAAATAATAATTTATATTAAAAAATTAAAATGTTATATTAAAATTATATTAGAATAACATAGATAGCCAAAGTTGTGATAAAGATGATCCAGTTAAAGAAAGATGAGTGCCTAGCTATGTGGTGCTTTTATTTGTTCCATATACTAGAAAATAATTATATGGATAGTTCTCAATGACTAGACAATAGAGAAGTATATGCTACTTCATTTATTTAGTCAACAAGTCAACAGACACTTATTGAACACATAGTATAAGCTAGGTGGTATTGTAGTAAGCAAGCCAGATAAAGTCCTTCCCTTCATGGAGTTTACAGTCCCATTATGAGGCATAGACAACATAAAATAAACATAGTCCATACTAGGATTTGATATGAATCACAATGTTTGATACTCAATACTCACGTAAAATTCAGAGTGTGACAGTGTGTACCTGTAGATGACACACAAAGTTGTTTTCTGGTTTCTACATATGCACCTTACATATGTGTGCATGCACATGCATGTAGTCACACACATATGAACACACACACATATGCATACCACACACATGTACATACATCCATGCAAAACGAATTGAGGGGCAGAAAATCACAGGTGCAAGTAGCCACTGTAATGGGCCGAAGATGTCAGAATGAGCTTGTCATTGTCAGGAAAGAGCAAGGACAGTATGGTTTGTGGTTTGGGCAGTGAGTAAGGAGGTAGGTCAGTGAAAGACTAGTAAAATGAAATATAGGACAATTTATGAATGGCACTGCTAGTCATCATAAGGATGCTGGTTTATGTTAATTTCTAATTAAGACCTTTAGATAAATGAATGCATTGTTGTGCCCATATGTCAGCACATGATTCTCTGAGTAGAAATATGCATATTTAGTGTAAGAGGATGCACTAAAAAAAAAAAAAAAAAAAAAAAAACCAAAGCCTAACCATTTGTTTCTGAGTGCTCAAATTGGCCTGCTTATCATCAGTATACTGCTATTTTCAGGGCAGTGACAGATGTCTCATAGAGAGTTCGAGAGAGAGGACTTTCAGGTAAGGTGGTGGAGTTGAAGCCATGTCTGAATGAGTGGATGAGGAGGGTTAGGGAAGCCAAGGGAGACTACAACTGCAGTTCCGCTCAGCCACGCTGCTCCCACTATGACATACTGACAAACACTTGCTCTACATACCAGTAAACTACCTTCACTATCTACCTGCGTCCATCTCAGCAATCGCCACAGCTGTCACAGCTGGCCAGCATAGGCACTCTCTGGACTAACCTTAAGTGTGCCTCCTCTAGCAAGTGCGCCACAGAAGCTGCATCACAAGTGAGTTTCTACCTCCAGGAGACCCAGGTCGACCACTGGCTAGCTGGTGATACAGCCAGCACTGTCCTCACCCTTGTTGCCGCAGTCACCAGTGAGCCCAGGCAGGATCACTTCAGCTATCCCACCTGTACATCAGCATCAATAGTCCCCATGAATGAGCTCTTGGCAGGTGCAGATTGGAACAGGGTACCAAGAGTACTAGTAAAACTATGAGCTAGGAAACCAGAGCAGGAGTCAGCAAATCAAAGGCAGTTCACCCTCCTCCCTGCTGTCACTGGGTTGAGTGACAAGTGAGCACAGTACTGTGGAATCCACTGCTCTGAACACACACTAAGGTGCTCAGGTGGGCAGGTCTTTGACATTATTTTGGAGCATGAACCATGGCAAGACCTACCTGTGGAAAGTTTAGTCCCTTACTAATAAGGGGCAGATTGTATCTGGCTGAAGGGGTAAAGGAACCCAGGCTAGGCAACTCTACCAGGAAGAGGTTCGCCCATGCAAAAGTTCTTCTTCACAAGATCTAGATGCCACCAAATGTGGGCTAGAAGAGAGCCAATGCATATAAAATTCCCTCCAAAACATATATGGTTATCCCTTCTATCTAGTACTAACTTCTCTCTCCGTTGGAGAATTTGCTTATCTTTTTCCAGTTGGACAACGAACCTGAAGGGAGGATCAGCTAACCACACCTCACCAGCTGAAACCATAGAACAACACAGGGGAAGGGCAAGAATACAGCGTTCAAGGCGATCACAACACCAGAAAAAGGCTGAAGGAGATAAACACAGAGAACATCCAACTCCAACTAAGCCAGATATCCAGAGACACAGAGGCTCCCAAAACCTCATCAAGGAAGCAGAACTAAAATGACCCCAATGTGGCTCAGGGAAACTCGCGGAAGAGGGGGCAGAAAGATTGTTAGAGTCACAAGTTGGGGCATTATGCGCAGAGACTGGGGCCTATCCACCAGAACTCTTGAGTAAAATCACAATACATGACCCACATTCCCCATTGATGAGGGTCCCTTTGAAAGTGGGAGGACAGGGAGGAGGACAATGGAACCAATACTATGAATGTAAAATCAGAATAACATAAATAAAAAATATATATTAAAAAAAAAGACCTCAGAACATCTGGACAAAAAAAAAAAAAAAGAATTTGAAAAAGTGTTCAACATCCATAGTCTTCAGGCCATTTCTATCATACCTCAGTGAGAATGGCTATCATCACAAAATGAGAAAACAACAAATTCCGATGAGATTGTGGAAGAAGGGAAAACCTTATTCACTTGATCGGAGTAAGTACAGCCACTTATGGAACTCAGTGAGGAATTTTCCCAAAAAACTAAAATTAGAACTAACGTATGACCCAGATATACCACAATTGATCACATACCCAAAAGACACTCTATATGCTACTATATGCTACATGTGAACAACCATGTTTATTGCTGCATTATTCACAATAGCAAGGATATGGGAATGAACCTAAATATCCATAAATTGATGACTCAAGAATGAAAATGTGATATATATCCATGCATGTATCAGACATATCCATTTATATCTAATATGTATATTGATTTGGTGTAATTTTGTTTAGATGTAAAGAAAATGACATCATGAAATTTTAAGGAAAAATTTTCTCTTTAATATGCAAAGCCTAGCTTATGATGTTCAGATATAGATGAGTAAGTGTGGATATAGGAAGTGAAACTAGAAAGGAGACCTTGAGAGAGATAAAATAGTTGAGGGTGCAAGGGGTAGGGAAATAGGATACATAAGTCATGAAAGTGGAAAAGAGGCTATCACAAGGAGGCTATACAAGGAAGGATCTAGGGAACAGGAAAGAAGAGGTTGAGGAGGATATTCAATACAACAAATTTTGTTTGAAAAAAATGACAATGAAACCTAATACTGTATATGCTAATTAATGTTTTAAGAGAAAGAGAGGTGGGGACTCACCAATTTCCTAATCAGGGTTTCCCAGCTTGGAAGAAACCTTTTAAAATAGTTCAGAAATTTACAAGTAAAAGGTAGAATTTTTAAGTGATTTGAAAATTAGGGAGCTAGTCTGTCACTAAGCTAGGTATATAGAGTATGAAAGACTTGTTCCATAGAAAGTAAAGTTAATATTGATTATTTCCTTGAAAATACAGTAGTGTTGGGGAATTTGTTTACAAAGAAAATTTTCATTGACTTTCAAGGAAATTTAGCTAGGGTGGGTCTCCTCTTCCAGTGTAACAGTTACATCTTCCTAGCTCAGACAAAAACACTGAACCAGATGAAGCATTGTATGGAAGGAAAGGGTTTCTTTCTGGCTGACAGATTTGAGGGGAAGTTTCCTCATGGCAGAGAAAGCACAGCAAGAGCAAACAGGTATGTATCACATCTCCAAATCAGCAGGCAATAAGGAGAGGGGTGAACTGTCTAGCACAGGCAAGATGGACTGGGATATAACATAACATTCCAAGGCTTGCCCCTAGCAGCACACCTCTTTCAACAAGGTTCCACATCCCAATAGCTGGAGACCAAGTATGAAGCTAATCACAATACATGAGGGTATGGGAGACATTTACAATCAAACTGAAACATTTTTCCCCTGGCCATAAAAGACCCATGACCATTTTATGATGCAAAGTTTATCAAATCTAACCACAAAAGTTCTCATAGTCTTTACCAATTACAACACTTTTCAAAAGTTGAAAGTTTCATCTGAGACTCATGACAGTCTCTAAAACCAAAACACAAGTTACATTATTTCCAATATATAATTTCACAGAGTAAACATTCCCATTTCAAAAAGGAGGAATAGGGGCACAGCAAGAAGACGGATAATGCAAGATCAAAACCCAGTAGAGCAAATATCAACTCCCACAGTCTAATACATGGGACTCATGATAAATTCAACTGGTCTCTAAAAGGCCTGTGCAATTCTACCCCTCTATTTATTCTGCTTGTGGCCAATCTGTTGGGCATGATGTACCCTAAGCCAGCAGCTTCCCTTGGAGCCTGCCCCATGGTGCTATAATCTCCAAAATCCTAGGCTCTCTACAGCTTCACACAAAGGTTACACAGGGCCTCCTTACAAAGACTTCAAACCTGCCTCACACTGCCTAGGCTGAAACACCCAGAGGCCTGCCCCAAGTGACCTACTTCATCCAGCAAGGCTCCATGTTCCAAAGGCTCTAGTTGGGGACTGAGTATGAAGTCCAATAAGAAACACATGAGACTATGGGCTGCATTTTACATTTAACCTACTACATCTAGGAGTTTAAAAATTTTGGGCCAATGAGCAGCTGTAGCCCTCTTTATTCAACTTTATCACTGTGTCAGGTAACTTTTGCTTTGTAACAAACTACCCAAAGATTTAGTGCCTTAAAATAATAACCATTTACCTATTTACAATTATATTGGTTTAAAAATTTGAGCCAGGACAGCTGGGGTGATCATCTCTCTTGCATGTAGTGTAGAGTGCATGTAGGCTTATTTGTATATTTTCAGCCTATGGCAGTTGATAGCTTCCCTTGACTGGTGGTTAACTGGCTGTCACCTTGGTGACTGAAATAACTAAGACACATGCCCCTCATCATTCAACTAGATAGCCTTGCCTTCTTCACTGAGTAATGATTATGGAATATCTAAATCAGCAAGAGAGTGTGAGCTCCAATATACAATGTATGTCAAGTCTCCACTTATGTCACATTTGCCAATGTCCATTGTTCAAGGCTAACAAGATTAGAATGAACATAACAAGGTGCTATTACACCAGGGTTTATATATAGGGAGGGAAATTATTGTGGCCCTTTTTGGAAAATTTTCACACTATTCCTTTTATTGCTTTGACTTATAATTTGCCATTTCACGCATTTGCTGTTAAGGGCAGCATTTCTGTTTCTTCCTTTTGATAACGAGAGCTTGTAACACAGACCTTTGCATTATGTTTCTTGCTCTGGTTCATTTTCCTCATTGTGTAGTGTTTAGAAGAACCCAAGACATCTGGAGTGTATGAGTCAGAGTCACCCATTCTAGCAAAATAGTAAAATCAAGATTTCAAAATAATCCTGAGCCTCAATATATTACCCTGCCCTAAGCAAAATCATGAACCTTACCAGAACCCCAGAAGTACATCCTGGCCGACTTCTTCCACTGTCAGCTTCTCTGCAAAAGTTGTCAACAATATTTTTAACCTAATATGCCAATGGGGCTGTAGCTTTTTTTCTGCAAGAATTCACATATGTCATCTCTTTGCATAGTTTTATCACGCACTCACTACATCAATGACTCTTCAGTTTGCTGTGGCCTGAGCAATGTCAGAGGGGAACATTTATGAAGTTGTCCACATATGCAGATATCTGCCTACAGCAAGCTGACCCACAGATCAATTTCTCAAGGCTTGGTTTTCTCTTTCTTAAACCTTTATCCAAGAATATCATAAAATCCTGATTACTTATAAAACAAGTTTTGAATCTCTTTCAGATATACCAGTGTGACATAACAATTCATCCCAATTATCTGGGGGGGGGCGCATAGCACACTCAAGAAGCAATCATCCTTATGGTTTGAAGCTAAGACAGATATCCAACAAAACCTAATTTTAAAACTCCAGTATCAATCTTATTGCATTCACAGTTTCTCTTATTGCGATCTCTAGTTAGAAGCATTCTGGTGGGGAGTAATGCAAGGCCAAACATGGCAGTCTTTTTTGTTTTAAATTCCAAACTTGTCCTGGGTTTGGCAGCTGCTTGTAATGGTCCAGCTGGCTTTTGTTGGCCAGATGGCTGAAAACTAAGGGGAAATGTCCTTATGTAGAAAATAGAGAATCCAAGTTAATAATGGCTAAAGACAATGCTTCTGCATCCTTGTTCCAAGGAAATAGTTATGGACCTGTCAGAATCATTCTTGTACCTGGGTCATCTCATCTGTTCCATGCCATGTTTCTACAGTCTCTGCACTGTAGTCACAAATGAAAATTCAAGACACTTTTAGGAGTAGCAGAAAATCATTCTGCTATAATAACAAACATGGGATAAATGAAAATAATTATTTAACCTCCACAGGATATCAAGTCTGCCTGATGTCTCACAGCCTTCTATTCAATTCACCCTGATATTTTCCTGTGGGTTGGAAAGGCATCAATATACTCAGCCTTTCATCTGCCAGCAGGGTCTTTGTGCTCCAAATGGTTAGAATATTGCCAGTAGAACCATTTCTTGGAGGTTGGCAGATATATATTTTGAAACTAATTTGATAGCTACAAATGGGAAGGCACTTATGATATTTGATTTATTCATATTTAGTGGAAAGTTTGAATTTCTGAGAAATAAAAACAAACCAAAAAAAGAAACCTAAAACAAAGACAAAAAAAAATCATTTGGCAGGAAGGTAGGAAACTAACATGGAATCAATAAATACAAGCTTCTTACCTGAAATGAGCTTAAAATATGTGAAATACACTGGAACTTGCCCAGATTTCCTTCCAAACCCACATTTTATAAGTATGGCCCAAATATTATGAGCAAAAGTTCCTCATTGCCTGGAATGACCTTTTACCTCCTCCTACTTCACCTATTTAATGTGCTTCATAGAACTAACTCAGGATCCCTACTTCAGGCCATTTTCCAAACACTCCTTTTGTTTTCTGCCTCTCCTCTTCTTCTCTCCTCCTTGCTGCCTCCTCCATTTAATAGGTTAGACACACTCCGGGGTATGTCCTTATAGTCCACATCTTTTAATAACGAGCATTCCAAATGTCTGTCTCTGGCCAACCAGATTACAAGCCCCTGAGGGGAGAAACTGCTTCGCTTCTTTAATACCTAGCACAATGCTTGACCAAAATAAAATACTCAGTAAATCTTAATTGAACACATAAATAGATAAGTGAATCATCAGCAAATTTCTACTAGATCTATAGACTATAGTGAAACTATACATAGGCATGCAGGATACAGAAATTTGTAAGAAAAGCAGATATTATCTATAGACCATTCTACCTAGTGCCCCATTTCACTGCAGAAAACTGGAAACATGAAAAAAAAAATTGAAGTAATAAAATTTATGGTTAGTGCAAGTGCTATTATGGCATTTCTTCTATTTTAGAGGATGGGGTTCACTCCTACTCTTCTGAGAGAAGTGACTGACACCTCTACCACATGCAATATATTTACCAAGTTGCTGAAATTCCTGAAGGTTCCCTGGTTCAAAGAATAAAAGAGATCTTACGAGAAACTTTCATATATCTTCAATAGTTTGAGTTTTGTATGAAAACATGGATACCAATACCTGTCTCTTAACTGGAAAGATCCTGAAAACAGTAGGCAAGCCAGAATATCCAGAAGAGTGAGATGAAAACATAAAGGTTAATAGTTGTTAAGTTGTCTTTCTACCATTTAACAAGGCAAAAATACATGAATTCTTAATGGGCCAATTAAATGCTGGGAAAGATATCCAATGTAACTCAACTTGGAATTATGTCAGACAGGAGAACTGTCTGTTTAAGTAAGGAGATCCTAGGAGTAAGAAGCTGTATGGGATGTGCTCTAAGGAGATGATAGCTAAGAAAAAGACATTAGCAAACAATGCATCATTTATATAGAAATGAAGGCAAGATGTGGTACTATTCAGAACTCCAAAGAACTCAAAATTCAATTCCTTTGAAAATCAGCACTCGTAGATTGGCCAGTTAAGAAGGACCAATATAATTGAACACTCGGTACCTTTCCTGTACCCTTAGGCTTCTTTGATGGGCACATCAGCAATGGGAGTGGAGAAAAGAATTGGTACCACAAGAGGAGAAATTGAAAGAATAATGTGCTCTATGTTGCTGCACATCTTCAAGATAAAGTGCTGGCCTGAGCTGGAGGGAAGAAATATCGAAGGGGCTGTGAGACTGAAGTTTTGTTTCAGACTAATGAATTTTTTTAATCTAATAATGAATTATTAACATATTCCTCATCATTGCTGGAGATGCCTGTTAAATTGTAAAATACATGCTTGAATGTTTCTGGGTCATATGGCATGACTTGGCTTGTACTTACAGAGAATCTATAGAATCCTTAGATTTCTCCTAAGGACAAGAGTCAAGAGCCAAGTGAAGATGTTTAATGGCAGTGATTGTACAAAATCAAGACCATTGCTCACTCAGGATCTCTGGAGCTTAAAATATTCATTGAACTGTGTGAAAATTAAAAACAGATGTGTTGGTGCATACATGCAGTCATATACTGTGTACATAAACATTAGTTATAAACTTTGGGTCAGGGCTGGAAAGATTGCTTAGTGGTTAAGGCACTTTCCTCTAAAGCCAAAGGATGACCCAGGTTCAATTCCTCAGGACCCACATAATCCAGATGCACAAGGGGGCACGTGTGTTCTTGAGTTTATTTGCAGGGGCTAAAGGCCCTGATGCACCCTTTCTCTCTGTTTCTCTCCCTCTCTCTCTCTCTCTCTCTCTCTCTCTCTCTGTGTGTGTGTGTCTTATCTTCCTTTTTATATCTCTCAAATAAATGAAATAAAAAACAAACTTTGGTTCATATAATTGGCAATATTACCAGACTCAAATAATGGGCCATCTAAAAACATGGCACCTTCTGTTCATAAGGCCCTTTATGAGCCTTCTAAATACAACCTCCCATCTTATTAAGCAGTCTTTTTTTTTACTACACTATGGAGATGGAATAATAACAAAAACCATGAAAAGGAGTTCAGTGATCCCTTAGGTTTAAAGGCTGGGATAAACAATTTATGTGGGTAGAGTCTTATATTTTCCTCCCTTATGTTTTTTTTTTAAATTTTTTATTGACAACTTCTATACTTACATACAAAAAAACCATGATATTTCCCTCCTCTGCCCCCATTCCCCTTTAGAACTCCATTCTCCATCATATTCCCTCCCTCTCTCCATTGGTCTCTCTTTTAGCTCACTTAAGTTTTGAAACAGTTAAATATAGATGTTTTCATTTTATTGGTTGGAGAGATGGCTTATGGGTTAAAGGAAATTGCTTGCAAAGCCAGGTTCATTTCCCAGTATCCATGTAAAGCTAGATGCTCAACATGGTGCATGCATCTGTCGCTGTTTGTTGGCAGGGACAAGAAGCCATGGCATGCCCATTTTCTCTCTCATGGTCTTTTGCTCTCTCTTCTCTCTCTTTCTGCATGCAAATAAATGAATAAAACTATTTTTAAAAGATGTGCTCATTTTAGAAATGAGAAAGCAGACTTGGAGAAGCAGAGTTGAATGGAGATCCCAAGATTTAAATTTAAGTCTGCCTATTTTTTGAAATATATCTTTATACGTGGATTCTTAATTTTCCAAAATCTGCTGGAGGAACTATAGGAAAAGGGAAACCACTCTCTTAGAGAAATGATATTTCAGGCTAAAGAGATTTCTTAGCAATTGAGGCACCTGCCGTCCAAGCGTAAGAACGCCTGTTCAATTCTCCAGGTCCTACGTTTAGCCAGATGCAAAAGGTGATGCAAGGGCACAATGCCGCACTTGCCCAAGAGAAATGACATTTCTTTATAGTACATATTATATTATTATAAAACCTTCCATATATTAAAATACCACTTTTTTGCCAGCTTCCAGATTCCCATTTTATTTTTGTTTTGTACATGTGTTTTTTTATAATTTATTTTTTATTTATATTATTCTAATTTTACATTCATAATGTAAGATTTTGTCATTGGATTCCCATCCACATCTGTTTATTTTATACACAGTTTCATGTGGGATGGACATGACTAGTCATTAATTTATTGACCTGACTTGTGAGTATTTATTGATCATCTAATCTTAGCCACATATATTTCTAGGTGCTGAAGTCAACCCAGTGAGCACAACAAAGTTCTTGCCTACATATTCCTACAGATTTCCCCTGTTCACTCTAATCATGATCAGTTCTTTATTTGTTGGCATTTCAAAGTACAAATAGAAAACTTTTGGGCTGGACTCATGGCTCAGTGGTTAAAGGAACTTGCCTATAAAACCTGACATTCTGGATTTTATTCCCCAGTACCCATGTAAAGCCAGATTAGATACACAAAGTGGTATGTGCATCTGGAGTTCATTTGCCATGGCAAGAGGTTCTGGCACAACCATACTCACTCTCACTTTCTGCCTGCCTGTCTCTCTACTGAATAAATAAGGAAATATATTTTTAAAAACTTTAATTTTTGCATATTTCTTCTAGACTACCATGAATCCAAACAATTATACGTAGATATAAATTTATTGCCATTGTACATTGTTACTTTACTTGTTGCTGTGCAAAATATCTGATAAATGAAACTTAAAAGAGCAAGGGTTTATTTCAGCTCACAGTTGAAGAAACCACACTCCATTATGGTGAGGAAGGCATATACAAGATGGCTGATCATATTATATCCAGACAGGAAATAAAGAGAGAGAACAGGAAGTAGGGATGGATGGACTATCAATCAAGGACTGCTCACACGAATGCACTTCACTCAGTGACAATACATCTCCTAAAGGTTCCACAGCCTTCCCAAACAGCTCTACCAGTTAGAGACCAATTGCTCAAACACACAAGCCTAAGGAAACCTTTTGTACTCAAACCATAACAATCATATTTATTAAAAAATCTTGAATATCTAAAATGGTAAAATAGGTGATTAGTAATTATGTAGACTATTAATAAGTCATTAGAAATTACGTCCATGGATTTGGGATGTATGTCTGTGCCTGAATGCTTGCTTAGCATGTATAAGGCTAACGTTCAATCCCTAGCTTTCCAGAACCTAGCCATAATCAACTTTAATGCCATGAGACATGGGACATAGTATAGAACTCTATAAAAGTTTGACCTATACATGCACATATAAATGCCTGTGCCTACAAATGTGAATACCAAAGAAGATAAAGAAAATAATCTAGTGTTTTAACAACTGTAATTTACTAGCTGATAACCATTAATGGTGCTTTCCATCTTTTCTTTTTAATAACAAGCATGTCTTACTTTAACAGTGCAGTGTAGCTGTGCACTTTGTACAGGGTGTTGCAGTAGGCCCCAAAGCAGCTGTACAATTAGCACAGTGAAGCATCTGGTCACAACTGCAATGTTTATAAATTAAAATGTATATGCATATGTATAAGTAAGTATATGATCTTTTTAAAATTTTTCTATGACTCATTTTACAATCTCATTTTGATCCTTCCCCATGATTGATCTGAGTCACATATCCTCATTGTCACTTAAGAGCCAACCATGTTTAATAATAGCCTAAGACCAGTACATGTAGGAAGGAAAACCTGCTGGTGGCATAAAGATAACTACTATGAATTCAGAGCCAAGTATAAAATTATTTTTGATTATATTCTTTTTTGGCTTATCTGAGTTGCTGATTGCCTCTACATAAAAATATCACTTATCAGTGGCCATTTATTTAGCAATAGGTTTGACTGTTGATGCAGAATCATAATAGTGTCTTTGAATGACACATTTATAAAACTGAAGCTCTCGTTTTGAAAATAAATGACTACTCTTTTCATAGTAATAGGCGGTTGGAGGCTAAATGTCTTATGTTTTGACACTAGCAACTCACAATTTGTCACTAATAGTTTATTTGTCTATTAAATCATAAAATGTGTGTTTAGGCATCCTGAAGTTCAATAGCATAGCATACAGTGATGGTAGTAAGTAGTAACTAGAGAGAAATAAGCCAATGAACCAAATGGGATGGTGCACCAAGTAGATTAGAATTTCTATTAGCAAAAATTGACCTGTGATTATGCAGCTGAAAGCAGCTGTCATTATTTCTGATATCTGTATTTCAATACACATATGACATAAGTATATGATATTATTTGTTATTCTACAAAATAAAAATGTGCCAGAAGTGACTCATTTGTTTGCCAAAAAGCATATAAACCTTAATATTTATATTTAGATTCATGATATGTAACTACGTTCTATAATTATTTCCCCAGTATTTATCTAAGTACATTACAGCCACAGACCTCATCCATATTGCTATCTTCTGTTCCAAACATTGAAGATGATGTGGAACATGATCTAACATATCATGTTAAATGCAGCACAACTGGACATAAGCTCAAAGCACAAAATATATGAGATTATATCTCAATTATTTCCTCGAACTGGATATTTGAAAAACCATTCAACCAGTATGAGACAGTGAAAATCAAATACTAAATTGAGATCACACTCGCAGAAAAATTGAAGTTAATGGCTCAATATACTCTGTGAAAGTAGGAAGCATGCCTGAGTATACTTCTAGGAATATGAGACATTCAAAAGCAGAACATATCATTATTTAAGCAATATATACAAGCACAGAGGGCCTGTAGTACATAATATTTGATCACACTACTATTATTGATCATTACTTGAGATGCTAGAAAATGTGAATGAGTCCTTAATATTCAGCCCACAATTCTTTACTACAGATTTTGGAACTTTTACCATCTTTAGTAACTCCATTCTTCCTTCTCTAGGTAACTGTGTCACTCAAAAATAATAAATCATACACTAAAGGCATTAATGTACAACAAAGATTCATGTATCTAATTTGTTATACTTGTTATTATACATTCACTGCTTACATGTGCTGACTGATGTGGCATGTGTGACTAAATTTCAAGCAGCTTCATTCAAACCTTTATTAATGTAAATTATTTTATTGAGTATACGGATCACAATAGCCTTACCAATAAAGAGTTGGCAATAAAGCATAGGTTAAATCAGTCTTACACCAATTCCTTACAAGTTGCATGGTTCATCAATATCTGAAGTCAAAAGCATTTGAGGGTTTTAAAGAATTTCTGAATCCTGTCTCTGTTTCCCCTCATTTCCCTTTTAGATCAACCCCAACTCCCTTTCATCCTAAATGATCTGATTTTGAGCATCTCTCTTTTCCTCAGATTTTCCCTTTCATTCTCTTACTGCATTCACATATCAAAGAGCATTTTAGACTGGCAAAATTTCTGTCACCACAGGATATTCCAGCCCATAAGACCTTTGTTGAGCCTGTCAGGTCATTTGTGGCCAATGGAGATGATCTCTTACCTTTGGAAGAGATGCCCTGGAGCCTGAACTCTGGGTGGTCATCGTTAAGACTGTGGTGATGCCCAGTGCAACCCTGGCAGGAGCTGCATCCATATTTATCCAAAAGGAGACCCAGGACAAAATGACTATCAGCAGACTGGGGATGTACATCTGGATCAAATAATATCCCATTTGGCGTTCCAGGTGAAACTTGACCTCGATGCAGGTAAACTTTCCTGGAAGCAGGAAATAACCATTTAAATTCTAATTGGAATTTATTTTTTCCCACACTTGTATCCCATTTTATTTTTTTAAAAAAAGTAAAGAGCATTGCTGATGGATTGGAAAGATGCACAAATGCTCACTTTACAATTTATTCAGCTCTTGTCCAGTTCATCCAGTAATGGAAAGAGCAGTATGAGAATGATTGATCTGAGCTGGGCGTGGTGGTGCATGCTTTAATCCCAGCACTTGGGAGGCAAAGGAAGGAGGATAGCTATGAGTTCGAGGCCACCCTGAGACTACATAGTGAATTCCAGGTCAGCCTGGGCTACACAAAAACCCTACTTTGAAAAACAAAAGAGAGAGAGAGAGTGAGAGAGAGAATGAGTCATCTGAAGTGTCTTTGAAGTAAAACCATATGGGGTATTTAACATTTTAAATTTGTGCCTGTTCCAAATTATTTCAGAAGAAATTTCAACTTTTGTAATATTACTGACAAAAATCTTCAAAATTTTTATCTTTAATATGTAGTATGTAGCATATAATATAGAACTTACAGCATATACTATATAGAATGTAATGTATAACATATCCCATGTAATATGTAATAATTCAAACCAATCCCTTAACAGTAGCAAGAAGTGTCCAGATTATTTGAATAACTGTATGTCCTCAATGGCACACATGAAAAGTAAATTTTAATATTTATGTTTATAACTCTTGTCAATGTAAAAAAGTAGTCTTTTAGGTAATTGCTAAAGGACCTTTAGAATATGTCTAGAAAATATTTTTAGTGTTACCTTGCCTATGAAAAAGGACGCATATAAAGATCTTAAAATTTTTAACATTCCTAATAGGCACATATTTCTGTACCTTCCTATGTTCTTCTTTTATGGGCTTGGAGTTAGAACCTAGAAAACTATTTGACTTATTCCACACAAAGACCAGAGATAGGACTGAATTCTTCTTAGGAAGACCACCTTGGAATCAGGTTTTAATTACTTCATAGGTAGTCACTGTTGACTGCTACAAGTGTTCATAGGCTGTTCTTCTTAAAGGAGATCTGAGCTAGTCTGTGGATAAGCCATTATGTCTTGATTGCCTCTTCATGATCAGCCTTTATGGTATCAAAAGAGCAGAGCAGTCATTGGAAAGGGCATCAGCTTAACTTGGCAAGAATAATATTTCAGGCAACAACAGATGCCTACTTGTTGCTAGCGCCTCAGCCCTCCCCCATCCCATATGTCTATCGGTACTATGGATTACACATGACGTGAGAGCCAGCTGATTTCTCTCCAGCTGATGCTCATCCAAATTCCTATTGCTCTCCAGGACTGCAGAGCACAACAACTCTATTTCTAGGCTTACAAAGACCAATGTCATTATCACTTTCTTCCACTAAGGCTGGGAGTGCAAATTGACCTAAGGATTCAATGCAAAGAGTGGATGCCAGGAAGGGACCAAAATTTATGTTTCCTACACCACTAATGAGGTCTTCTACACCTTTCCTCAGCTAAATTTGACAGCAGATGTTCAGCAAGAGAATAGCAAAAGATTCCTAATTGTCTCTTTTGTGTTTCAGAGAAATTATATCTTGTCCTCACTGACCTATTCCACAGAGAACAGGAATTTTAACTATTCAGGGGCTTTTCAACTCCAATTGCTTGATAAATTTGCAGCAATTAAGACAATAGGATCTATGCTCTGATCTACAAATGAGGTTCTTGAGGGTTTCAGAGTGGAAAGAAACTTACCTGTGTTGTAGTGCTTTGTGCAATAGCCAAGTTCCTTCTCTTCTTTCAAAATAAACTGAGGCAGGGTCAATCCTTCAGCAACTTGCACTGGACCATCACTTAACCATTCAAAGATCAGGTCATTCATTGTGTAACCAACTGCAGTAAAGAATTAGCAAAAAAAAAAAAAAACTGAATGTATATTTTCAAGAAAGCTTGAGGGCTGGAAAGATAGCTTATTTATTAAGACACTTGCCTGCAAAGCCTAAAGACCCAGGTTTGATTCCCCAGTACCCATGTAAGCCAGATGCACAAGGTGGCACATGCATCTGGAATGCAGCTGGAAGTTCATTTGTAGTGGCTAGAGGCCCTGGCCTGCCCATTCTCTCTCTCTCCCTCTCTCTCTCTTTCTCTCTCTCTATATAATAAATAAATAAAATATTTTAAAATAAATGTTTAAAATCTCACCATATAAATAAATAACCAAGAACATCATCTAAACTGCTCCATTATTTCAAGCTCATTCTTAAGAGAGCTGCAGTCTTCACAATGACATGTTATGGGACTTAAAGTCAGTAAACACAGCCAGCCATTTCTGGATGATTGTTTTCTGTGCAAATTGAGAATCATTCCCTCTCTCTGAAGAACAAACATGTAAACAAATATAAAAATCTTTTTGACGATTTTCTTTACTTCAAAGAGCTATGTCAGTAGTTGTTCAATAAAATAATTCAATTCATGGTGCCAATCTCCGTGCTTGAAATGAAACCATTCCTTAAAAAAAAATTATTATAGGCCTGCTGAAAAAAAAATCACCATTGCACATTTGGCTACTTTCTAGAGCATATTAGCTTTACTTTCAGGAAACTTAGTCTAATTACTTAAGGTTTACTCTCAGTTAAGTTAGCAAATGGGAAGGGATATAGGAAGGCAGCTTAAGAGGAAGTTGTAGGAAATAAAAATCAAGAACAGTTCTGCATGCTAATTACTTGCTAAATAGGCTCACCCTTTAAATATTAACATGAAGTAAAACTATTTCCATACTTTCTTGTTTTTTTTAATTTTTTATCAACAATGTTCATGCATATAGACAATATACCATGATCATAATCCCTTCCCACCATCCTCCCTTTTTCTACTATGGATTCCCCCTCCACTGAATTCCTTCTTTCTAACTAGTCTCTCTTCCATTTTTTTAAAAAAATTTAGTTATTTGAAAGAGAGAGAGAGAAAAAAAGAGGGAGAGAGATAATGGGCACCCCCAGGCTACTAGCCACTGCAAATGAACTCCATATACATGTGCCATCTTGTGCATCTGGCTTACATGGGTCCTGGGAAATTGAACCTGAGTCCTTTGGCTTTGCAGGCAAGTGCCTTAACTGCTAAGCTGTCTCTCCGCCTGTCTCTTCTGTTTTGATGTCACCATTTTCCTTCCTATTATGCATATCTTCTGTAGGTAACATCAGCAACTGTGAAGTCAATTTCCCTATTTTGCAAGGTCATATGGTCATAGGACCTTAACCATTCAAAGTACGAGCATTAATGGTCTAGCAAACCAAAATTAACTCTGTCTCTAAGCTTCTGTCTAACTAGGCCACTATTTTTCAATCATTGTACATCATTCCAGAAATGACAACTACTCTTCTTTCACTCATCATTTCTCCTTTGTTGTTTGTAATATTTGAACTCTGAAAAAGACACTGATGGGGATAAAGAATATTGTGTGAGGTTTGAGCTGCCCAATAACCTCAACATGTTTATTAAGTTTATAGATTCTTATTTACTGTAAGGTACTGGCTCACCAAAGCTACTCAGAAATAAAGGACAAATATAATTGGAATCTGCTTTCTTCTTTATTTTGGTCATCTTTTAAACATAAAGGTGAAAAAATACAACCATGGAAAGCAGGGAATTGGAAAGTGGATCCTGTACAAGTATTGATGGTTCACAAATACAATGGCTAACCCTCCCTCTTCCATTGTAACTCTGCATAAGTACAACCTGTACACCTCTCACAAATTACTTAAATCATATTAAATGCCCTTATCTGTTCAGCTTCTTGATGGCCACCACCATAATAGTATTTTAGCCCTCTAAAGCCTCAGCATAGAAAAGATAGAAGAGGTAAAGAGATAGGGAGAGAAAGTAATATTGGGAGAGCAAAGAATAGTTTCTACCCTTATTCCCAAAATTAGCATTAAGCACATTGCTGATTCTTTGAGTTTATTATTTCTAGCTCCCTCGAGGACAAAACAAAATTACTAATTGAAGTCTTTTATGTTTTGGATGAACCTCAATCACAGTTATGGCTGCTGCTTTTCAGAGAACATAGACAGTATTGGGTTGAGACAGGAGAATGTAGAAAGGTGGAGAAGACATAAAGAAGATATCTTTATATAAAATGGTGATTTTTCTCAACTTTCCTCTCAAGAGAAGGAGCAATAAGAAAAAATGAATACATACAACCCATTATAAATCAGAAAATCTCATTTTATCCATATCTGCATCTTGAAAACAAAGATGTTTCATTATTCTGTTTATTCCTGTAAGAAGTTTCAAGGGAAATCTACAGTGATTTTAAATGATCAGAAAGAAGCCCTGTCACCATTCCTTTTTAAAATAATAGTTGACGTATTTTTTACACTTATTATTTTTCTAAACCAATAAGTTAAAAGTATTCCTTGTCCCTGACTCATTAAATTTCCAAACATCCCTGTAGGTCCATAGCACTTATTATTCTTTGCATTCTACAAACAGAAAACTGACAGAGCAAGCCAGAAGAAATTTCATGTTTCTCCACTGAAAACCCCATTACCTTGGAGGCATCAGCAACTTATGGCACATGTCAAGGTTATCAGTGGCATCAGAGCTAGGGCATAAAAAAACAAAAAGATGGCACTTCCCTATTTCTTTCATCATGTCTTAGTGTATCTGTTGCTTATCTAAGGAAAATGCCACTTTTTATTTCATCTCATCTCATGACCTTAGATCTTTTATTAACTTATGCACATATTTTGCAGTGCTTGAGGTGAAACCCAGGACTTAAGCATGCAAGGCAAACATACAATTACTGAGCTATATGCCCAGCCCTCATGCCTCCCTTTTTTAGTATTTTTAATGTATTTATTTGAGAGAGAGAGAGGGAAAAAAGCAGACAGAGAGAGAGAGAGGAGGGTAGATAAAGAGAATGGTGTTCCAGGGCCTACAGTGGCTGCAAATGAACTCCAGACACATGTGCCACTTTTGCATATGGCTGACATGTGTCCTGGGAAATATAAACTAGGTCCTTTGGCTTTCAATGACCCTGAATCTCAAAACCATTATCTCTTACTGCCACAATCCCCTTGTCAATGATGGTCTATATGTGTATAATATAGAAAGAAACACAATTTTCTGATTAGAGAGTGATTCATTACAAAGGTTAGATGATTAATAACCACAATTTGCTAAGAAGAGACTTTTATTTCATATTAAAGCTTACTAAATCAGAATTGTGAGATTTGTTTTTGAGGAAGGGCAATTTGTTTATTATTTTGAACTGACAGATTATCTATGCTGTGCTGATCATGAGCTTGTCCTATACCTCTTCTATATTGGTCCTTCCATTAAGACTTTGGGTGTCACGAAGCTGGAAGATAATGGGCCTTATGGGTCTTATCTCCTTACTGCCACACTAAAAGTTACAGGGTCAGTAATTATAACAAACAGCCAATCATTTCAACAGTAGCTACTTACAACTCTCCAGCTGCATCGTGCAAGTCTGGACATCCATTGGAAAGTTCTTCAAGTCCATGGGACAGGATAGGGTCAAAGTGAGTCTTGACAAAGAGAAAAAAATATAAAATCTAGTTTAAAATCTAATTTTTGAGAGACAAATGAAAGTCTGTGACATTAGCACAATATATTTATTCAAATTTGAAATCTAAGCTCTTATTGAGAGTGGCAATTTCTTATTTTCAAATGAAGGCTAGTCATTAATAAATTTTTACAGTATTGTAGTCATTTTTATAACCAATATTTCCCATCTTGTAGCCCTTGAATTTCTTCTTTCTCCTGCCACAACAATGATGCTGGTGTCAAGTTTATTCTAGTGCAAAAGATCATTGAAAAATGATGCAACATGAATGGTGCACTCTTACCCACAATGATAACCTAATGATATAAGATTTCTGCTGCTTTGGATTCACATCGCAGATATATGGATCTTGTCTCAAGGATACTACATGATATAAAATAAAATAACTGACTGTGCTAAGCATGGATTCTCCTCCCAACAAGTAGGCAAACACTTAGCTTTACAGATATTTTATTTATTAACCTGTATGCATGAATTAATAATACAATGTAGCATTCTGTCTAGAATACTGACATTTCTAGAGTACATTGCCGTTGGGCTAGCAAAAAGCCATATAAGGATAATGGTTTTCCCAGTATTTACTTCTCTGCAGCCAATAGGGAATTCTTTGATCTCTTTTTTCCCCTAACTCTTCTGAGATCCAGCCAACACCAGGTGGGCCTTACCCGGGGATATTCATTGAGTTACCATCTCTTTTTCACTATTTTCGTTTCTATTTCTCAAGGGAATGATTCACACTATTCTCCTCTGTAATTCATCTATAATTCCAAGGTTCAAATAAGCAAATTAGGACTGAGAAATAGTAGATCTATGTTCCTTTCCTGGTATTGTCTAAAATTATATTTGTATACCAAGTAAGATGTTAAGCTCATAAAAGCATTTACTCACCAATCAAATTAGGAAGGTGGGATATGATACTTATTCCCATTTAACTCAAACACTGGTTTATTGCTTCAAATTCTAGACATTGTATCACAAACACTTTGTTTTCTTTTTTGCATGTGAATGTATGTGTGGCTTGTGTGCATGGGTGTATGTATGTCCGTGTGTGCGTGTGCGTGTATATGTGTCTATGAATGCCAGAGGTTCATCTCAGGTGTCTCCATCTTATTTATTGAGGCAAGTCCCTTACTTTACCTTGGTTCCACTAGTTTGCCCCAGGGATCCCCTGTCTCCCCCTCCCAAGTGATGGAGTTATGTAAACTGCCATTCAAATCCATAATTGATGTGGTTGCTAGAGATCTGAACTCAGGCCCATAAGCATGAATAGCAAGTGCTTTATCCTCTGAGAGATCTCTCCACAGGCCCTCACACATCTGTTATATCCATTAACTCCTCTGACTGTCACATAATTACTGGAACTCTCCCTTGCTCATTCTCACTCTCCCCTCCTGGTTTGCTTCTCTTTATTTTTTCTGCTACATTTTATATTCTATTCAAGAAAGAAAAATAAAAAGAAAAGAAAGAAAATGTATCATACATTTTAAAGAAAGGAAAGATTTAGGATGTGAAGTGAGAATAGCTTTAAAACGTCCTGACAACCAGCTCCAGGGAGATGGGGATAGATTCTGAGGACACTAAAAACTCATCAAAGCAGAAATGCAGAGGTTGCAGAGAGCTCAACACCGAAAAGCCTTACAACACCTCCACAAAGGCTCAGGGAACACTGTGGAAAAGGAGGCAAAAAGATTTTAAGAGCCACAGGGTGGGAAGGAATATCTCACTGAGGCATGGTTCCTCGCCCCTCACCCAAAGACTAACAGATGCATTCATGACCCCAGGTAAAAAACAATAACCTCACTGTAGGGGCCCGAAGTGGAATGGGGGCAAGAGAGAAGGGATGTGAAGTATAACCCATGGCAATATGACCAATATACCATTTGTCCATATTTGTTCATAAAGTTCATAATCAATTGAAAAATGAAACTGAAGAAAAAAATAATCACTGTTAAGATTATGAGTAGTGAAGAAAACCCATGCTGATAATTGTCAGTCATTAAAATATAGGTACTATTGGTACAAACAAGGCACAAATCAGTGTAGAGTGATCACATTTTGTAAAATGTTTTTAGTTTTGAAAACAAACACACTATCATCAAGAGTAGAAATTACCAGTTAGTAGAAATATTCTTATTTTTGTTTTGTTTTTAGTCATTAAATCTGCCCTGTGTTGATAGGGATAGGCTACTTGAAAATGTTCATATATGTGTCATTTTGCAAATAATAAAATTAAAAAACAAAATTATAAAATGCTATTTTATTCAGTGTTTTTTATTGTCATATTATTATTAAGCATACAGTATTTCACCTCATTGATAAATGAATGATATATCTTCTGTAAGTTATATTGAAAACCCAAACATTATAATTCTAAAGGAAAAGTGTACTTTTGAGTTATAAACAAGTAACTTAAAGTGCCATTTTAGGCAGTAAAAAGAATATTTTTCAATTGTAAAGTTCATTTGAAGATTTAAATATATAGATATCATGTCACTTTCCCCTCTTTGAAGTTTTTTATGCTACACATAATTTTCTTGAGTTTAATCAATCATCCTTGAAATTGAATTCTATATCAATCCTTGAAAATAAGGGCAAAGTAAAAGAATCAAGTTGAAAATCTCTAGCAAAACAAACTAAACTGAAAGGTGGGGGTGGCACAAAGGGATATATGGATTTAACATTATTATACATATAAACAGAATCTGTTTTTTTAAAGTTTATGTTTTCAAAGAAGAAATATTTTCATCATACAATAATTAATTCATCCATAACTTGGTGCTTGTGGATGGTGCCACAAAATGGTAAAACACCACAATTAAACAGAAAGAAATGCTTTTCAGAGACATATTGCACTATGTATTGAATTTAATGAATAAGGTGTTGTACATTTCAAGATGTCTAAGAGTAAATTTCAAATGTTATCACCACAAAAATATGTATTTGAAGCAAAGAATTAGTCAATTAGCTTCAGCTAACTACACCACATTGTACTTGTAAATCATATTACTTTTTTCTCTATAAAATTATATATAGCTGTTCAATAAAACAACAAAAATTAAAAACCAAAATGCTTTGCATATAACAATAATCAGATGGTATGAATAATTAAAGTGAATCAAAATCATAAAACCTAGAAATTTCATCATAATTTTGAAAATTTTACCTTTGAGAAGTTGGAAAATAGTAATCATAGAAATGGATACAGCTTTGAAGAAAATGCAATACGGAATTCCACTTGCTATTGGAAACAGCTAAACTTTATCCACAGGCATGCTGAATTTGATTCATTTGCAAAATTAACTTTTTACATTTATTCATGGAGCAGAGATTTCTCACTCAATTATTCCTGCCTTTATGAGAAATTTAACAATTCTAAAGTGACCCAGAATTTCAAGATGAAAACTATAAACAGCATAGAAGACCAAGAAAAATTCCCCCCAACTGTGAAATTATTCCTGAATCCTGTCTCAGAGGGGAACTCAGTGGGCAATTTTTCTTTTGTTTTTGTTTTACTAATTTATTTTGCAGACAGGCTTTGTATTTGGAATCCAGTGTGCTTCAATAACAAAAAAGAAGAATTAAACACTACACAGCTTATAAAATTATGTCATCAGCTGAGCAAATGGAAAGAGATTACAAAATTTAATTTGTCTTTCATGAACTGAAGAGCTCCAACATATATTTATTTTTTATTTTCTTTAACTTTTTTATTTACAACCTCCATAATTATAGACAATAAACTGTGATAATTCCCTCCCCTCCCCCATGTCCCCCTTCACAAATCCATCTCCATCATAATCTCTCCCCTTCTCAATTAGTCTCTCTTTTATTTTGATGTCATCATCTTTTCCTCCTGTTATGAGGGTACCAGGCACTGCAAGGTCACAGATATCGGAGCCATTTTGTGTCTGGAAAATTGCATTGCAAGTGCTCCTACCCTTCCTTTGGCTCTTACATTCTTTCAGCCACCTCTTCTGGTCGGTTTACCATGCATCTGAGGGCCTAAAATCTTATTATCTATTTTTCACTTTTTCCTTTGAAGTATACTTTGATTACAGTAAAACTATAGAAATCTTAAGAAACAAGTTCATAACTTCTTTTGTCTATACTCAACTGAAAAATTAGCAATCAGATCCAGATTTATTAAATTCCCTTCATGCCAGTACATTCCTTTATGCTCTCTTCCAAGACCAGAACCTCCCAAAGTAACTACGATCTTATTTTTACTAACAAGGCTATTTTGTGATTTAAAAATCCCCAAAACAAAACTTCATATTATTATTTTGTACAGAGATGGAGAAAATGTACAATTTTGATGCACAATATAATAAAGTGTGATGAATTTTTGCTGACACTCACAGAATAACATATTTTATTTGAAAATCCATATAACTTCCAATTTTTCAGCAAACTCAGACATCTCATTGGTAGATATTGCCTATACTATGTTAAATGTTCCCCATAATCTGAAATATTAAGACCACTGTACCTGAAGGCAGTTATCTGTAGCTGCCTACTTCCTTTTGATATTTGTTCAAGAACTAATTTCCTAAAGCATTTTCATTGATTCTCCCACTGTCAGTTCAGCTGACATACTTGTATTCTGGGAACTCTCCTTCCTGTTAGCACAGGGGAAAGAATAAAATCCCCAGAGGCCCTGGCTCTTTACATAGAGTAAGAAGTTTGAGCAAGCATTTGGGCTTTAAAGGTAAAGAATGAAGCAAAACAGTCCTGCACATTCCCTTCAACCTCTGCAACTCAGTTCATTTTGCTCATAAAACCAGATACTGGGTTTATACCTTGCTTAAAAGTTACATGATTGATAGATGCTGACATTATAAATAGTTTCAGTTATCTTTACAGTGCTTTTTAAAATACTTTTTATTTACTTACTTGAGGAACAGAAGCAGACAAAGAGAGAGACAGAGAGACAGAGAGAGAGAGAGAGAGAGAGAGAGAGAGAGAGAGAGAGAGAGAGAGAGAGAATGGGCACACCAGGGCCTCCAGATGCAAACTAACTCCAGATGAAAATGCCTCCTTGTGCATATGGCTTACTTTGGTACTGGAGAATTGAACCTAGGTCCTTTGGCTTTGCAGGCAAGTGCCTTAACTGCTAAGTCATCTCCCCATCCTTTACAGTGCTTTTAATCAAATTTTATAATGTTCATATTTTTTATTTATCATCTTTCCTACTACAATGGAAGATCATGAAGGCTGGAACACTCTCATACCATCTGAAAACTGTATCTCATAAAAGTAGATGTTCAATAAATATTTTTTGAACAAATGAATGAATCAGCATTCTAAAACGCTGTGAGAAATTTCCAGGGTTTCATTCTATGGGACCTGGAAAGCAATATAGATTTAGAAGGGAAGAGGATGAGTATTAGAACCCACAGGATGTGACCAAATTCCACCAACAGACTATCTAAGGAGGCCAAAAAGCTTGTCTGGGCATTCTGTAAGTTGCTAACTGGTTTTCATTAAAAATAAGGTGAATCAGTCGGGCATGGTAGCACATGCCTTTAATCCCATTGGTAGGAGGATTGCTATAATTTCAAGGATTATCTGGAATTACAGAGTGAGTTCCAGATCAGGCTGGGCTAGAGTGAGATCCTACCTCAAAAGAAGAAGGAGGAGGAGAGGAGGAGAGGGAGCAGGAGAAGAAGGAGAAGAAATAAGGTGAATCAATCTAAAGGACAGCCAGGAAGTGTGATTTGCTTACCCTTGAGCCTTAGGTAGCTGATTCAACACCCAGAAAAATGTGAATTAATTAATCATTTTATCAATACAACATAATGGCAGAAAATAGGCTTCTTGATTCATAAATGCAAATAATGGCTCCTAGGAAATGCAGTTTTAGAATTAGGAGTCAATTCCAGTGAGTTTTAAAGGAAAAATACAATTTGAAGAGAAAGTGAATTTTTAGGTATAAATATAAATTTGAATGGGTGGTCTGCTTGCCTAAAACAAAGAACTGTGATGCCCTATTTGGAAGGAGTTAGCTCTAGTTGTTATAATAGTCTGTTTTGTTTAGGAAGAAGGACAGTGGTTGCTTAAATGTTTTAAGGAAGGCAGAAGATCTTTGAGGCTATTGTTTTTCCTCTGTTGCGGACCACATTCAAAACACAACAAATAATCAGCAGCCCATGAATACATCACAGAGGCCAGAAACTATGGTGTTTGTTTAGGATAGAAATATTTAGCAATGAAAAAATGAATGTCTGCTGTGAGCCAAGCACTCTCATTATTTTGCAGTCACAGAGTTCCATCACAGAAGGCCAACAGCATTATCTGTATTTTTATAAATTAATTTAATTAATTTATTTATTTGCAAGCAGAGAGACAGAGAGAGAAAGAGATAGAAGAGAGGCAGACAGAGAGAGAGAATGGGCACGCCAGGGCCTCTAACCACTGCAAACGAACTCCAGATACCTGTGCCCCTTGTGCATCTGGCTTACGTGGATCCTGGATAATCAAACCGGGATCCTTTAGCTTCACAGGCAAATGCCTTAACCACTAAGCCATTTCTCCAGCCCCTCTGTTTTTTCTAAATATATATTTTTTATTTATTAGAAAGAGGGACAGAAAGGGGGAGAGAGAGGGAGACAGAGATTAGGTGTGTCAGGGCCTCTAGCCACCACAGTCGAACCCTAGACACATGTGCCACCTTGTGCATGTGGCTTATGTGAGATCTGGGGAATTGAACCTAGGCTGCTAAGTGGTATGACAGAGTTAGACAAGGTCCTCAGTCACAATGAAGTGCATGCTGGTAAAGACAAGGCAACAAAACCAAGATCAGTTAGTTGGCAACCAAGAATATGGTGACTGTATCTAAAAGGCCAGGAGAATTGCTCAGAGGAGTGGGGGAGGGTAAGTTTCTGGGTGAAGTAGAAAAGAAGCCAAGACTAGTGTGCCTGGTAGCACATGCACAAAGACTGAAAGTGGGAGAAGCTCAGAGTGGCAGTATGTTACTTCACTGTCTTTGAAATTTTGAAAATTTACCACTGAGAATTTTTTTTAAAAAATACATAAGAAAATTAGGTACACCATGCATTGGATGGATACCAACAAAAATATTTTTAAAAAGTTCATGAAGGAAGGCTAGTCATGAAAGAGGAGAGAGCGCAGAAATGACTAGCTCTAGGGCCACAGTGAGGAGGAATTGTGTTAAGAATCCTCTTAGGTTGTAACTTAGAACTTCCTTTAGCATTTGTTTGGTAACATTTACTTGGCATCATGCATCAAACATGTAAAATAAAAGTTTCTCTTCTGAAGGGGGCGTACCTTAATATTCTTAACTTTTATAATACCAAGAAGTCATACACATTAGCTTAGGCCTATAAAAGTCAGCATCATCAGTATCACTGTCTTCTCCTTCCAAGTTTTTTTTTTTTTTTTTGATGAATATAGCCAACTCATCTTCTACTTTATTTCAAGTTTCCACACTGTGGCCACACCTAAATATATCAGCTATTAAACCATAATGAATAATCTTTTGGTTTGTTTTCCTAGGGTATCTATGGGCCTGAGATTTTTTTTTCTTTTTATTAAAATAAAATATTGTTTAAATATTTATTAAATTCCCTCTCACAACCCTCCTCATCCCCCCTCCATTGAACACCCTTTTCTTTCCTACCAGGTGAGAGTTTACTTTTAAACTTTAAAATTTTTTCCAACTCTCCATTTTCAGAATCTTTTTGATCATGTAAATGAAACATCTGAACAGAATTTGATTAAGACTCCCTTGGAATGTAGATAAGCATCCATACTGGTTAGATCCTGACCCACAGAGAGTCCTTTGTGTCAGTCATAATAGTACTCCCTTGCACTAATTAGTTGATGCTCTACAATTGAAACCAGAAATATAAAGACAAGGAATTATATAAACAGAGAATAAAAATAATTAGTTTAAGTTTGTCCAAGCAGGCAAGGACTCATACATTATAAACACCATAGAGAATATCCAGCTTATTCTATGCCTGACCTCATCTCCTGGACCATGGACAAATGTAGATATGTACCTCACAAGGCTCTCCACGTAAACAATCTGAAATGGTATATAACTTGGTAGGAGTTCCAGAACGATCTCAAAATGTCCTTGCTCTAATTCTACCAACTCTTATCTATTATATTTAATCAACAAAGAGACATTTAGCTAAAGGTTCCCATTACTATTAAGACAAAATGCTAGGGAGAAAATGTTTCAAGTACTATTATTATTTTTTCTTTTTTTGTATAACATTTGATAGATTCTGAGATCCTCTATGCATAGTCTGTAGAGCAGAGTTTGATACTGAAAAGTGTCAAAAGGAGGCATGAAACTCATAAAATTTTAAAAGGGGGGCTGGATAGCAGAGATATACATGAGGCATTCAATATTGTTTGAATCTGGCCCTAAAACCAAGGTTAGTCCTAAGTGGTATTGTTAGACTCTCTCTTTTCAGCGATATTCCATGGGTGCACTTGTGCTGTGTTTTCTTGCTGACCTTGGGAAGTGGAGGAGATGAATGGCAGTATTGGATGGGTCAACAGATGTCTACTCCTCTCTCATGCTTAAAACCCCAGTGACTGAGTAGGAAGGTCTATGTTTACCAAACATTAAAAAGGTATCATAGGAAATACCCATATGCATTGAGCAATACTAGCTAGAGAGGACAAAAATATAATAACTTCCCATCTGCATGTGGTCCTTTCAGGAAATGTGCACACATATGGTTGGCCCATGTTAATTAGTCCAAATATGGATTGGATTCCACTTGGAGTGCAACTGATAAATCTGTAGCTACGACTTTTCCAAATGCTTTCATATTTCTTCAATAAAAATGTTTTGTAGGTGTTGAATAAGGAGAGGGCTAAATTCAACACCACCAGAGAAAAGAGCTCTAACCAGCAGATTTAAGTAATACTGCTCACATTTTAGTTATATTATAAATTTCAAGTCACTTCACATCTAGTATCTAGCTATACAGCAAGTCATATTTTAAGATAAAATATTAATATCCTGAAAATTAAAATAATGAGAACTGACTTGACCATTGTCACTCTATATCTAATATTATGGTTATTTCACAGCAACAATGAGGTAAAGAAAAAGCATTGTACAACAACTTCCTCTTCTTTTGTCAGTGTGTATATGAGTGTGGTGTGTATATGAGTGTGGTGTGTATCTATGAGTGTATGCATGTTTGTGTGTGTGTGTGTGTGTGTATGTAAATGCATGCATGTGCATGTGGAGGTGAGAGGTTGATGTCAGGTGTCTTGTCAGTTGATCTACATCTTATTTTGGAGATAGGGAGTGTTACTGTACCTAGAGCTCATGACATAGTCCTGCAGGCCCCATGGAGCCTTCTCTCTCTGCCTCCCCAGCACTGTGATTATAGGTGTGTGCCACCACACCTGGCTTTTACATGAGTAATGGGGGTTCAAACTCAGGTCGTTACATTTACACAGCAAGCACTTTATTCATTGAGCCACATCTCTAGCCCCTCTATAACAATTTTCTTCAAACCGTGTTTGAGGGTTTTTTTTTCTCCTTTTTTTTTTTGGCTTTTGGGAAAAGGACAAAGAGAACAAGTACTGACAGTCTAGTGAACTGCAAATATGGTTTAGAACAAACCAAGGTCACTTTACACCTCCTCTTAGCTGAGAGCACATTTGGATTACTAACTGGCTAGCTGATTGGCTATATTAAAACTTCTGGTATGCTAACTGATGGATAATTATTGACCACTGTTGTGGTGGCAAAGATAAGTGAGAAAATGAATTTGTGTCAAATGGTATAAGAACCCATTTTGATTGGGTAGTATTGCATAGCTATTTCTTCTTAATGGAAACTTTTCTTCTGGAGGGAGGACAGAAGCTTATAAAAATTAACTTATTAGCCTCATGAGTCCCCTCCCTGAAGTTATATAAGCAGGATAGAATTGCTGGGGGAGAAGAGACTTCAGTGGAGCTGCCTATAAATTGTGCAGGGAGCTTCAGGGTTGCAGCTTTTGAGCCCTCACCCATACTGTGCTAGGATTTCCTCGTTATTCAGCTGTATTTGAGTCACCCATCCTTCTGTAAGTACCCCTTAATCCATGTGGCTATATAAATGACCCCAATAAACTCATCAGTTTTCCTCAGACACGGGTAAAATGTTTGCTTTCATCTGTCATAGGTGTCCTATTTGGGCTGAATAGATGTTTGTTCACATCCCTCCAGGAAGTCACATGGCAGATAGCAATTTAAAAACAAGACCAATCCCTGAGTTTTCTTTTGATAAGCAACTTAAAAGGGAAGCTTCAGCACCTGTCAAACCAGTATCTGAAAGGAGATGCAATTATCATCTACTTTATGAGGTATTTGCTTCCCAAGAGGAAGAAACTCAAGGCAAGGAGAGTATCCATCTGCTTTGTACTGAGTTTGGAACATGACTTGAACCTGGATGATACAGGTACTAAATAGAAAATGTCTATGTGTATAGGTTAGAGAAGATGGGGAGAACTGCCTCTTAAGTGTCTTTTCTTTACTCATTAGCAAATGCAGAGGTAATTAAGAGATTCATTTAACAACATTTAATGTACATTAGAAAAATACAATACAGAAAAAGTTAAATGACTTCTCATAGTCACTTAGTAATATCATATTTGAATTCAAATCTTCGCAGGTTCACAACTAACATTTGCTGCACCCTGCAGTATTCTGTCTTTAATCCCCTACCTCATTTTTGCCTTTCTATACTTCATCTGACTGCTCATACTTACCAAACTATCCTTACTAAAATGAAATGCCAGATTTCTGTTTCATTGTCGTTTGAAAGAACTGACCATTCAAATGCTGATGACTTTGTTCAGAGCGTGTACAACTTCACATAATTATTTATGTATTTAATTATCTGTTATTTAATTCCCAGCCAATGATTACTATGTGCTTTCTATGGTACAGATGTTGGTTTGTAATTTTAAATACCACAAGCAAGAAGAAACTTGTAAAGGGACTAATGAGCTTTGAAGATGGACAAAATTTCCTTCTTTAAAATGGAGTGTTTTCCTTTGTCATGCATAGTATGAGAATACACTAAAGTAACCCATATGTCTTATAAAAAACACAGTAATATTATGCATGATTCTTTTGTGATTAATGCCACCCACAGTTCCTTTCAAAAGCATCAGCATGGATCAAGAAGAAGCCCATGCCAACCTACGTTTAGCAGTTTCCCAGAACCTCTGTTTCCATTGGCTTTCTGCCATAAAGAAATTTGGGTAATTAGTAAAAGCCAACTAATTTTAAAACTCTCCTGGCTCAAACCTACATTCTGATTCACTTTGCTTATAGATGTAGCCAATTGTTGAAACCAGTCAACCATCCCTGTATAATTTTCTAAAAGTGTCTAAGAGTTGGCATATTTAAAATAATATCCTAGGGGCTGGAGAAATGGCTTAGCGGTTAAGGTGTTTGCCTGTGAAACCAAAGGATCCTGGTTCGATTCTCCAGGATCCACATAAGCCAGATGCACAAGGGGCACATGCATCTGGAGTTCATTTGCAGTGGCTGGAGGCCCTGGCATGCCTATTCTCTCTCTGTCTGCCTCTCTTCTATCTCTCTCTCCCCTCCTCTCTGCTTGCAAATAAATAAATAAATAAAATTTTAAAAATTAAAATAATATCCTATAATTCATCCTGCTGATAGAATCAGAGGGTAGAAATGATCAAGTTTGTGACTGAAGAATTTCTCAGTAGGGGGCTTGATACTCTTTGTCCTTATGCAAACTATATTTGAATGTTTTACTGCCACCTTATACACCACAGGTACTCTAAATTTGTCTATCCTATACCAAAATAAGGTTTTTCTCTTTCATGAGTTGTGAGATATTTAATTTGGGACAAATTATTTAAAGGTAGTTTTAGATAAGCACCTTGAAGTTAATAATTCCTCCTTGTTGTCCTCAAGACCTATTGGACGTGAGGAATTAATTTTATTCACCAGGAAAGAGCTGTGTGGTTTGGGAAGCAGAGAGGAGTTGTTTTGAGTTCCGGACTTATTGTATGATGGAGCAACAAGGCACTCTAGATTTTGTCTACTTTCCTGTTTTAGTCTGAGTCTGAATGATTGCCTGAGGGAGGAGGTGGAAAGACTGTTCTATGATCCTAGAAGATAGCACAAATGAAGGAAAGAAGTGTGAGGCTCATATTGCCCAAAGCTACCTTCTCAGTATTCTGCTTCATTACCAGCATCTGAAGAGCAAACTCTGATGAATGTTAATGCACTGGAAAGTTACTTTCAAAAGGAGGAAAATCGTTCTATTGCTAGTCCAATCAGGTAAATAGTCAAGGATAAGTGGCTATGCCACTCAACAATTCTTTTTTCCCCTTCAAATGAAGATGATAGAATCTTTATGGTGGTGTAGCTGAGCCAATATCATGTCCCTGTAGCATATTTGTATTTATGAAGCCAATCAGGAACTCAACAGAAGTTTCCAATACTTTGTGAGAATCTGTCATGTATATATACAACATGCTCTCCATACCTTAATACTTTTACTCTCAGCTACACCGATTTTGAAGGTCCCTCTCCAAAATGAACCCCTCTGTATCACTTAACTCAGGACTTGTTCTCCACAAGTGTATTTGTATGCCAGCTCTTCTGAACGTGACAACCTTACTCCTTTCTGAAAAGAATGAATCAGTGCAGTTTCTATGGTATTGCCCAGAATGTCCCTAAGGATTCCATGGTTCTGTTGTGGGTGCTTATATTATAGTCACTGATTACTGCATTAAGCCAAGTCACAAAACTAAAGAAGATTTGACAAGAGGGCTAGAAAATGAGACTGTCTAGATTATGTGGTATGAAGATAAACATTGTCCAAATATGCATATATTGAGGTGATCCCAGCTTTTCATAGCTGACTCATAGCAGCAAATGCAGGTTTCTTAGGACCCATTATGACGGAGAGGAAGATAATCAAAGCATATCACTGGTAGCATTTAGGTAAGTCTCAGTTCTGTGGGCATCCTATTTTTAGCTCTGACATCTAAATAATGTTTGCTTTTCTTAATTTCTATAACTAAATTAAATTTAAAAATTTAAAACCTACAGCTAAAGTCCGAATCTTTTGAAGTTCTTGCATTAGACTGCAGGATGAGTCAAGAATGAGAAGCCATGTGGAAAACTTTGGCCTTTTATGTGTGTGCATAGAGTTGGTCATCACACTAAATGGTTCAGGGACACAGTTGGGTATCTGTCTAGAAACTCACGCTCCACCTACTCTCAGTGGTGTCTGCAGTCCTTCAGCAGAGGGACAAGGTAGTCAATCCTCATGGGTTCTGTATTACAACTCAACCTCCACTGGGAAGGTAGAAGGCTGAATCATCAACACCTGCAATTGCTAACGAAATCAAAAGGGATTTACAGACATGGTCCCTCCAGGGCCACAAAGGAATGAATTTCAAGTTAACATAAAGGTTGACAATGATGTGAGCAGACGCTTTGTTGACGTGAGGAATTGAGTCAAGGAACGAATCCAAAATTATTGACAGTTTGAGGGAATTGTCAGAAGTTACAGATTTTAAAGGAAGAAAATAAATACCAGGAAAGACATAGAAGACATATGAGACAAGTTACATTTCCCCTAAATGTTCACCTTCTCATTTGCCCTTTTATCTTACACATACCATATCCTATAATATCCTGACATTTATTGCACTTTATTATACTAAATTCAACAAATATTGCTTGAACAATAGCACAAACAAGGTTCAAGGCACAATTCATTATGCTACTACGGATGCAAGCATTTTTAAAGTAATGTGAATTTATAATCTGATATTCTCTGAAGAGGGTATATACAAAGAAAGTTGTGTGTCCTTGTTTTATACTTTTGTCAGGGATTATAAATAATTCACTGGTCTAGTCAACATAATTATTTTTAAAAATCAGATAAAAATATTAGTGATGAAAATAGTAAAGAAGGCATACATAGAAAAATGGGCCTTAAACTTTTCTGCCAATGAATACTGTCTCACATCCCTGGATAGTGATTCATTAAGACCTTTCCTTTCTATTTAAAATGCTTGTTTTATTTTTACTCAAGTGTCATGAATGTTAGAATCAGGAGTAATAAAGTACAATCATACTTATAGAGTCATGCTCAACACCCCTTCTCTTTGGAGATAGAGATATGATATACAAAGTCTTGGGAATTGAGATCTTGTTTGCCATGAAACAAATGGACTAGATAGTTCTCTTTGTATTTTATTTTATCTTCAAAAGCTTTGGGCTTTGATTCCTGTGTACATTTAATTCCATCTCTGCCTCTAGAAAGGTGAAAAAAGCATGGAATCTTTCTCAGATGAGTTACTATTAGCACTTGCTATATGTTTCAGGAAATGTACATATACAACATCAACATGAAACATTATATTTTAGATGTGGGCCAAATGTCTAAGTAATTATTTCACTACAGTGTGGAGACAATTCCTGAGTTTGTACTTCTAGCTCCTTCCTCTACATATTTCCCAGACATTCTTCATCCTTACCCTGTTTCTTTTCTGAGGGGTCTCCTATGCTTGTTCTCACTATTATTCACACATATCAAGAATACTATTGGAAATAATTCTTATACCAGCCCTTTATTGATTCATTTGAATTTAGGCCAGTGGGTTACCCCTCCTAGGGTATTTTCAGTGTAAACCTGAGTGTACATGGAAAATGTTTCCTAGTGAAAATTCAGTTAGGACTTTCCAACATGTCTAAGCCATCATCAACAATAACTCATTTGGCCATCCTCTTGAGACAAATCCTTTGCTGAGAATCTATTAGCACTATTCCTTGGCTGCTAGAGTTAAATGACTCAAATCAAAGTATAAGTATTGACCCCACCCCAAATTCTCACAATACTGAAAACACAATTAGTTTGTCAAATTTTATCTACTTTTCACTTTTGTGTTCATATTTATTACTATACTTAGTTTGCCAGGCATCCCCATGCCTCATTAAACTTGAGTGCTTCCAGAGGAAGGAATACATCTTCCTCAGCTCTGTATCCCTGTGCTTGGCACAGTGTCTACATCATTGAAAACCACCCTAAGAAGCTAATTGGATTTCTGAAATTCCAATCTGCCAATAGTTAGTGTTTTCTGAAAGTGACAATTCAAATTTTCCTTCACTAAGGATTTTTGCTTTGATTTCAGAGAATACGCACAGCCTGCCAAAGGACAAACTTCACCATATTAGGCAATTGCTAGAGCATAAGAGATATAATGATTGCCTCTGGATCTAGGTCTTAGGTACATACAGTGTTATAGAACATAGAGCTTCATAAAATTGAAGGGGGCAAAACAATCTGGTTTTATTTCTGCAGTACATAGTGCCAGGTATTTACTAGAACACCACCCAAGGCCCAGAGGATTAGCTGAAGCAGCTGATACCCTGAGTTGCTTTTTATAACTCTCCTTCTCAGCACCATGCTCTACATATGTCCCAATTCATCAGGTCACATCAACTTAGGTCATGCCCAACACTGCATCTTACATCAAATAAATAAATTACCATGCAAAATATCATTTCCTTAACAATGAAGTGGGTATTGAAGGGCTTTCCTGGTTCTTTTGCCACATTTCACAAATGAGCAGTCTCTTTCATTCCATAACATTGGGACTGAAAGCCAAAAAGCAGGCTCTGAAATTAGTGGAAGGAAGAGTGAATATGCAGTAGAAAATGAAATTCTATAATTAGTTATTACATAATACTGTGATCGTAGTGAGTTTATAAACTTATGAGATCTATTTACAAGAATACTAGTTGTATGCCGGGCGTGGTGGTGCACGCCTTTAATCCCAGCACTCGGGAGGAAGAGGTAGGAGGATCGCCGAGAGTTCGAGGCTACCCTGAGACTACATAGTTAATTCCAGGTCAGCCTGGACCAGAGTGAAACCCTACCTTGAAAAACCAAAAAAAAAAAAAAAAAAAAAAAAAAGAATACTAATTGTCTACCTTTCAGGGGAGTTTGGCATGAAATTGGAGAGTAATGGGGGTATTATATAAATGACTTTCATATGCCAAGAGTTATCTAGTGTATTAAATATCTCTTCTATGCAATACACTGTTTATGATGGTTAAGTTTTTTTTTTGTTTGTTTTTGGTTTTGTGAGGTAGGGTCTCACTCTGGTCCAGGCTGACCTGGAATTAACTATGTAGTCTCAGGGTGGCCTCGAACTCTCGGCGATCCTCCTACCTCTGCCTCCCGAGTGCTGGGATTAAAGGCGTGCGTCACCACGCCCGGCTAAATTTTGTTAATAACTTTACCAGATTAGGAATAGAGTGAGATGAACCTCTTGGGTGGGTCTGTGATAGCATTCCCAGACAAGATTATTTCAGTGAAGAAGCCATTCCTCCAGAATGGGCCTCATTTCTGCCTGGGGACTGTATATAAAGAAGCTCCAGGAAAATACCAGAACATTTTCTTTTTTCCAACTGCCCATACTATACACTGTTGCATGCTTTTTTGCCTGGCTCCTCTCCTCTTGCTGGTGTGTGCTTCTACTGTTCTATTGGCCTGTGGACTGAACGGCTCCCAGGTCCTATAACTCTTCACTCTGCATCGAGCCACATGGAATGAGTGGCTCCCTGGTTTTTGGACTTCCTAGTTTGGGTCCAGTCACATGGACAGAATGGCTATCAAATCCTATGCCTCTTATATCTGCATTTAGCCTTGTGAATTGAGAAGCTATGGGATTCTTTCAACTTTCCGACCAATGCATAGTAGTTGTAAGACATCCCAACACATGTCTTATAAGCTAACCCAATAACTCCCCTCTTACACATTTTCATTCTATCAGTTCTGTTCCTCTAGAAAATGCTGATGAATACACTGTACTGATCCTTTATTAGATAGTAACAAAAAGGCAATATCCAGGTGCTTTGACCTCAAAGGGCTTACTATTTACAAAGAACATTGATTTTCAAACACAGCCATCATTTTAGTTGTTGAAGGTATACTCTGCATCAAATACTGCAGCAAGTTGATCTATATAGTCAACATCAAGAGCTGACAAATGATAGACAAAGGGCCAAATCAATTCTACCATATTCCCACTCTAAACACACTATTTGTCCTTGGAAATCAAGTTTTACTGAATTATGACATTTCATGTTGTTTTCATTTTGTCTGTAGTTTCTTTGGAACTAAGTAGTTGCTACAGAGACAATATAGCCTATTGCAATAGAGTCTTAAAGAGAATGTTTACTGACATCCACATCTTTTCTTCTTACAAGAGTATGCATAGGCAGGTAAGTGCTCTATATTTTATACTTTAGTAACAGTTGTATAGGTTGTTTACTTTTAACTGCTAAAACTGGCGTTTGATTCTACATAAGACTGATTCCAAAAACCCCTGCTCTTACATTTTACTGGTACTTGGTAATAACCAAAATATAAGTCAGGAAGAAATAAAAGCCTTACAAATTCACATAAAAATGAATATTATGATTAATAAAACATAGAAATTGTTCTTAGCCTGGTGAGATAAAGTTCTGTAGAGATTATATTTGAATATAAAATTAAAAAATGAGGGCCTTAGGTGTAGTTCAGTTGGTAGAGTGCTTGCATCACATGTACTAAGCCCTGGGTTGGACTGCCAGCACTACATAAACCAAACATAGTGGCACACACCTGTAATTCCAGCACACAGCAGGCAGAGGTAGGAGGATCAGAAGTTCAAAGTCATCCTCACAATTTAGGGAATCTGAAGCCAGCCTGGGCTAGATACCTTTTCTCAAAAAAAAAAAAAAAAAAACCATCAGGAATTATCCACCCCAGGTTGAAATCAAGGAAAAACTAGATCAAAGGCCAAATGCTTAGGCTGAAGCACAAATGTGATTCAGATAAAGTCTTTATTTGCCCAACCTAAAGAACATAGTTGATAACTGTTGAGCCATTGAATTTGAATGAGAATGCACACATGATGTTCAATGGCAATCAAACTGAAATACCTGTAATTTCTTTACTAAGGCAATCAGAAATACATTTGTTCAGGTATATGCACACTATCATCACACTATCATCAGCTGCCAACACACTTACATAATACATTTTTTTTTATTGTGGAGAACAGACTACCACTTGTGGCAACTTCTGATACTCCACCAACTTTAAGATTCAAAGGATAAACAAGAAACCAAAAGAATGTAATGTTCCCATACTTCCTGCCCTGAAGAATAAGGTGTTTGCATGCCATAAGAAAAATGGAGAGATGAGTTAATACAGCCAACAGAGACATACCTGATACTGTAGAGCACTTTGCCATTCTTTGAAATCCGCAGCAATTTGTTGTCCGTAGTGACATCATGGAAGTTGGCACCTTTCTCGTTGGCAAAGAACAAATCTGGTTTCCAAATGGAGTCTAACATAGATGGGTCCAAGTCCAGGGAATCATCCGGGTACTCACTGTATGCCAGACGTGAATCATTCCACTGTTGTCTCAGAAAAATATTCACTCGGTAATCCTATAGAAATGTCACACACAAGAGCTGCTTATTGCCCACATTGGCATAAGAAGTCTATTTAAATTTCCCTCTCAGTCTTCCCTTTGAATTGATACAGCATTTTGTCTGATCAAACAAGGCTATGTATTCTTTGGTCAAAGCACTCAGTTCTATTAGGATTGGGGGTGGAAGAGAAGAAAGAAGGGTCAACCAAAACAGAATACTAATGACAGGTTGACTTTGTTGAAATTTTTTTAGTGACTGATTTTTTTTTTATTTCTGAGTTAAAAGAATAGCTATTCAAGTGTATTTTTCTGTAGAAAAAGACAGTGATGAGTACAAAAGTCTATCAAATAAAACTAATTTTCCAAATCAGAAATGGCAAGACTTCTAGTTTGTTTCCGATCAAATGCTCCATGCAAGAGAACCCCCTAGGAAAATCCTCCTAAAGTTGTGTGATGATAGACCAATATTCTTCAAATCATCAGTATAACACATTAAAATGGTGCATATGGTTCAAGTGGTTCATCCCATCATAACTATTTACTTTAAAACTCTTAAATATTTTATTGCATTCTTTCAATGCATTTTATCTATAATAGCTAACTTGATGCTTCAACCAGAGAACCCTTTCATGTTGTGTTAATATGAAAACTTTCTAACAAAGATGTTCTCCCCATGGGAACCTCAGGTATACTTTTGCTACTCTCACTTGATCTGAGGGTTTCCTTCTGTGCTAATATATCAGCTTTGGGGCAGTGACTACTGTCTTGGGTACTTCTAGTCAAAGACTTTGGTGTTTGTGGACAGCATTGCTTAACTTGATAATCAGGACACAGATTGAGGTCTCATCAATGTCTTCAATTCCAACAAGACTATGGTTCCACAGCTAATAATTGTGCACTCTTGGAACTTGTAAGTATTTAAGGTGACAGATAAATCATTCAGTCGTACTGTTCTCCACCTTTTTCTAAACCCACGTTGACTCCATTTCCACACCTGGATTTTGGGGTCATTATTTATCTTACTTTAGTAATGACTACATTGTCCGGGTTTGTCTGAAAACTTATCAATTTAAGTTCATAACAATCTCCCAACAACTTAATTTCTAAAACATGGGTGTTTTCCCATTCTACCAGGTACTACAGAGAGCTTTGAGGGATCGTCAGTTTTGATTAATTCCCTCAAGGCCAAAAAGAAAAGAAGGCTTAAAGATCAAGGTATATGGCAAAAAGAGTCAATCCATTTCCTTCTACCTATTTATTAGACTACTCAAATTCTTGTGACAATTTTTCAAATGCAGTCACCTGTTGGTCAGACTCATTGAGCATTTTCAATGGCACAGTTCTTAGGAAAAGGTACACAATGAATGCCTAAACAAGCACTAATAAAATAGCTACTTATGGGCTGGAGAGATAGTCCAGCGGCTCAGACACTTGCATGCAAAGCCTAATGACCTGGGTTCAATTCCCCAGTACCCTCATAAAGCCAGATGCACAAAGTGATGCATGCATCTGGAGTTCGTTTGCAGTGGATAGAAGCCCTGGTGTGCCCATTCTCTCTGTCTCTCTTTCTCTGTCTGTCTCTCTCTGCTTACAGATAAATAAAAATAAATATATTTTTAAAAGCAATCTTAAAAAAAAGCTACTTACTACTGAAAATCATTGTTTGAACACCAGATCATTTGAAAACCCAAGTTATTAAAATTAAATGACCTTGAGGTTTTCAATTATATAGCATGAGGATATTCTTACTTGGAGAAGTTTTGCATCTGACATTTATTTCGAGTTATACCAGGCCAATACAGCCAAAATGGCACTTTTGCAGACCTAGCTAGACTTCCACTCTAAAATATTGATTCACTGGCTCCTCACAGTGAATGAACCAAAGGAATGGCTAAGTCTCAGCATTCACATCACTTTATTTCTGGAATTATCCAAAAACACCAGGGTTTTGTGATTAGAAAGAGGTTGTTACTAGATTATTGTTAACTTGGGAGTAGGTATTACTGGAAGCTTTGGTATTTTGGGTGCACAGTGAATGAGAAAATATGATTTGTGAAATACAAACAAACAAATATAATAATCTTGCTTATACACCTAAAATTATTTATTTGAGAGAAGCCTGTATACTTGTTTGAATAGGAAATAGGAAAGAAGAGAATCTCCTCCCTTAGCCAAATCTGGCAGTACACTAGGTCCTGAAAGTAAGGAAAACTGGAAATAATAAAAGTGAATGGGTTAAATACCAGACTATTGGAATACTACCATCCACAGCCCTGGGAAAGTAATTCTAGGCTAGAAATGACCAATAGAAGCAAGACACAGAGCAGTGAGCAGCAAAATAACCAACAGAATATTCTTGTGTTCCTCCTATAGTCCTGAGAAGGATTTAAACTTGCATATTGAGAGGCCCTGGAGAATATTAACTTGGTGACACACAAAATGAAAACAATGACCTTTAAGAAAAATATCTAAATATAGATCTTTACAGCTAATTCCCACGAGTGTTCTCTGGTGTTTCCTGATTTTCTATTTTAAATTTTACATCAAGAAAATAAAATGATGAAATAATTATTCCTAATATTAGAACTTTAAAAAAAGCATTAAATCAATTAGATCTCACTACAGACGTTAAGTGTTTAAAGGTTAATTTTAAATAAACTGATCTCATTATTTATAAGTCAGAGTATATAGAACACTTAGAGAAAAAGTTCCAGTTTATGCAACAATTGCAGTAATTATATAAAATAAAACATTTACCAGTATTTTATTTTAATTATAAGTAGTTTTTCTTTTTAATGTATAGCAATTAAAATGTGTAATTAATTTATTTAAGATGATATACAATAGTCTAAACAAAGTAGCAAACCTCAAAAATATTTAAGAATAGGCAGGGTCACACAAGGATATATAAAACACTAGAGAGCCAAAGAAAAGGTGTTTTTGCAGCCATACCCTTGTAACTTCTAGTTCACCATCATTTTCACTGTAAAGCAAAATTTGGCATATATGATTTATTTCTGTGGCATTTCAGTTTACAAATAGGTATATTGTCTAATGATAATACAAAACATAAGAGAATAATTATATTGTTCTGTAGACTTTGCCTTTACTATAGCTTTTAGGTTTGATAAATATTAAAGGAGAAGTAAATGCTGAGAACATGCTTTTTTCTCTAAGCACAGTATCTATTTCAAATAAATGATATATTCCCTTGTACTAAAATTTGTTTCCCTAGTATTGACTATCTGGGTATTGGCTAGGGTAATAAAAAGATTCAAATTAGGGCTGGAGAGATGGCTTAGCGGTTAAGGCGCCTGCCTGCTAAGCCTAAGAACCCGGTTCCAATCTCCAGGTCCCACGTTCAGCCAGATGCAAAGTGACGCAAGGGTGCAATGCCGCACTTGCCCACAAGGGGGTGCACGCATCTGGATTTCGTTCACAGCAGCTGAGAGACTGCTGGTGCGCCCATTCTCTGTCTCCCTCTCCCTCCCTCTCTGTCTGTCTCTCTCTGTGTCTCTCTCCAAAAATAAAAAATAAAAAAAATAAAAATTTAAAAAGATTCAAATTATATATATATATATATTTATATATGTAAAATTCATATATATATAAAGTAGACATCCAAAGGATGATATATATATATATATATATATATATATATATATATATATATATATATATAGTTATGTATAATTGCATAACCTTTATTATAGTCATAACTCTGGTAACATGAATGCCTACATTTCATATTAGTATTTAATAAAAAAATAACATTTCTGAAGTTGATTTTTTTCTGATACCATCTCAAGTCATACCCACTCTTAAAAGATTACTTACTTAAGTTGAATTATGTAGTTTAGCATTTGTACATAGAGGTTGTTACTCTATTTCATATATACTCCAATTAAATCTAGTAAATTACTTATTATTTATATAACTTCACTTTAATATTTAATTATGAAAGTATCAAAGGATGAGGATATGTTTGCTTGATTCCCCATAAAACCTGTATGGTATTTTGGTTTACCTCTGTCTATGTTGCAGTAAATGTTTTCAAAATAGTGAAATTGTGCTAGCTTTAATATGAGAGGTTAAGTTTAAATGTAATGGCAGTAGGCAGTTGCTTTATGATTAATTTAGGCTTTAGTATTTCATTGCTAATTTAGGGACCAAGTTCACCTGATATATAAGCTTAACAAAATGTCACACTTGTTTCTTGATTATCCCCTGAAATGTTAAAAGTAAGAAGTCTAGTGCTCGCTTCGGCAGCACATATACTAAAAAAGTAAGAAGTCTAGCCATGTGCTATCTCTGATCAGTTAACATATTTTTATGATTTGCTTATACAGCTATAGAAATGATAAAACCTTTTGTGCTGTTTGCATGGTCATAATTCAATATGTATCCTTGTTAGAGGCTGTCTACTTAGCCAAGATCAGGCATGTGATTTCAGATTACATGTGAAGTTAATAACTCTTTAAAAGTAACTATCAGAACTTGGGACTTTACCTTTAGGGGCACAGTTTAGGCAAACAGAGTACATTCTGGAATTTTGTCTCAATCGGCACATTGATGCATTTTAGATCTTCCTCCCATCTGCTAAATGTGCTGAGGGTCGGAATCTACTGTTGTGGCAGCTACAATCCAAGTCACACACTATCCACCAATATTTCTCTAGGCAGTCATGTGAAGTTGGGAAGAGAGCTTCTCATTTCCACTGTCTGATGGCTCAGTCTTGGAGAGAGGTACACATATAGCTGCTCTGCGAACACTCCTGACAATTACTGACATTGCTAATATTCTCAACTGTACTTAAGCATTAGGAAAAAAGGGAGAGCAAACATATTCCATACTTTGCAAATTCAATTGTCATCAGCAAGTAAAGAAAAGGTGGAGAGTAATAAAAATGAAAAAAAATGGAGGGCTGGAGATGGTTCAGCTGTTAAGGTGCTTGCCGGCAAATCCTAACAACCGGGGTTCAATTACCCAGTACCCATGTACAGCCAGATGCACAAAGTGGCCCATGATTCTAGAAATTGTTTATACTGGCTGGGCACCCTGGAGCACCCATTATCTCTGTCTGCATCTCTTCTCTCTACCTCCCTCTGCTTGCAAATAAAAAAATAATACAAATATTTTTAAAAGGGAGGACAGGGAGGAGGATAATGGAACCAATACTATGAATGTAAAACCAGAATAATATAAATAAATAAAAAATATTTTTAAAGACTTAAAAAAGAAAATGGAAATGATAAAGTGACATTTAAAAAAGAGAAACTGAATTCATCTCATTCTCTCACTAGTTGTCTGAGTCTTTGGGGGATCATACAAAATTTCATCCACTACATAATCATTTTTGGTGTGTGAATATGTACGTGCATGTGTGTTTGCATGTGGTACACACATGTCATGATATGCATGTGGAGTTCAGAGGACAGCATTTGGGTGTCCATTCTTGCCTTCTACATCATTTTAGAACAAAACTATTGTTATCAGCTCCGTTTGCCAGGTCAGCTAACCTGCAAGCTTCCAGTGGATTCACCTGTCTCTACCTTTCTTCTGACCAAAGGCATGCTGGGATTACAGATGCTCACAACAGCATCTGGCTTTTATGTGGGTTCTAGGAATCTAAACTAAGGTACTTTTACTTGCATGGCAAGTGCTTTTCCCAGTGAGCTATCTTCCCAATGGTGGTACTAATGACCAGCAACAAATCTGTGTCACTTAATAATTAATTATGTATTATTTTATAATTTGTATCCTCATAGTAATCCATGAGAATATTCCTTGGGTAACATAAACACACTCTCCAGCAAGAACACATCTCCAATATTCTTGTATCAAAAAAGGGAAAAATTGTATTGAGGCTGTATGTAAAACAATATATTGTGGGCAGGGGAACCATTGTATTGCACCAAAAGAAAGTTACAATGAGTTCTGGACACAGATAATCATCGCCTCTTCTTTCAAAACAAACAACCCAGTAATGCTACCTGCACAGTGGAATGAAGAGTAAAGGAAGAGAGTAAATTCAACGTGTTTAGAACCTCCAATTTCAGAGGCATTATTGGATGAAAGTCAGTCCAGAACATGTAAAGAAAGCAAAACTATCACCACTGGAAAATTCCACTCATCGATGTCCTCAAGTCTTGAATCACTGAATAAAAGCTAATGGGTCTTAACTTTTGTTAAGCTAAGAAAGGGGGTGAGGGAAGTATCTAGTGCTGTTGCCATTTTGACCAAATTTTCTGAGTCAATTTTTGTGAAAGAAGCAATGAATTTATGGAAAATAGAATCTTGAAGTTTTGGTAAAGGAAGTTTAGCCGGTGATAACACTTTGTGAGTATGCAATAGACTAGATATACTCTCAAGCTCCACTTTTAAAATCCTAGCTTCCAATGTGATAGAATTAGGAAGTGGTTCCTTTAGGACATAATTTTATCATGTGGGTAAAACCAGAGCTTTCTTTCCATCATGTGAGGATACAAGAAATTAATTCCCTATAATCTAAATAATCCCTCACCAAAACCTTAGCGTGTTTACACTCTGATCTTGGCCTTCTAGCTTGCAAGGTAAATGCAATTGTTTGATTTAGCAGCCTGGTACAATTAAGACAGAGTGAATCAGGTGAATTCCCTGGCAAGGTTTCAGTTATCTTGGAAAGCAGGACCCTTCCTTAATAGAACAATTGTCATATTCTTAGCACCTAGACAACATCTATTTAAATACTGATGCCTTAGGTCTGGGGTTGGCAAATTTGTCCAAGTCTACTTTTGCAAATGAAGTTTTATTGGAGCATAGTCAAATCTATTTGATTACTAATACTTATGGCAATTTTCATACCAAAGGGCAGAGCTGAGTAGGTATGAAAGAGACTATCTAACTTTGAAAGTCTGAATTATTGACCATCTGATATTTTATAGAAAAATTTTGCCACTTCCTACTCTAGACAGCATGAGAATTTCATCATCGACATAATCATGATAGCATTTTTTGAAAATATTTTTGTGGTTTCACACCAAAGCCATAAGTGAAGGAAATGTTTTTGTTTTTGTTTTTTTTTTGCAAAATGAAAAGCCTTTTTTCAGTTTTTCATTACATCAAAAGCTACTAAGTAACATAAAAAAAGCACAGTACACATCACTCTTCTACACATGCAGTTCAATCGACCGTACAGAGCGGATAGACAGGATGTTGATGTTACCGTTGATCAACAGTCTCCACAATTTTGGGTAGGAAACATGACAAAGGACACTTTAGTAAGTGTCCAGGAAGCACCTAAGCAACCCATTTTCTGAACACCTCTGCAAGTCTTCAAGACAGAGGAAAACAGAACAGCCATGGCTTCCACGTTCATCTCTTTAAATGGGTGAGCTTCTCTTGGCATTAATGAACATTGAAAAGGTGCACATTTACATTTTGATTGAGAGTCAAATGCAATGAGGGGATTTAATCAAAGCAACTTAGAAGTCTAATTAATGCAATCAGCATTAGGTCTAGGTCGTGCAAATATTGTCATTGAATGCCATCGTGTAAAGCTGGTAACAGTGATTTGGGCAACTGGAAACTTTGCCCCTCTTAGAAAGATAAAAATTAAAAAGAAGAGAGACAGAAACTGAGTGCCAAGCTTAGGCCTAGATTATTCTTTTCACACTTAGTGTTTCTTTTTTTACGCTTAGTATTTCTTACGAGTCATTTATAACTCTATCACAACTATCTTATTTAAGTAAAATTCTTAATGTCCTATATCCTGCCAAAATCCCAGAAGTCTTATTTCTGGAAAATACTGTTTCAGAATAATGTTAAAATGGATAGTGAGTGGGTATGCATTATTTTTTAAAATTTTGCCAGTGAAAAGCATGGACAAAGGGTAGGTTTTTTTTATTGCAACAAGAACACCACAAAGTACAGTAATTTATTAAGTATGATCTTAATAGCCTAAAAGAGAACATTTATTAAAACATATTTTTCACTTTTCAGTGGCATTATATGCTCAGTTTCTCACCTCTTGACTCCTTCTAGGGTATTAGTTAACATAATTCATGGTCAAGCTCAGCTCTATTTAATTTAGGTCTCATCCATTAATGTGGATATAGAATTTGCATAGTCATGCAAATTAGAACCAAGCAATTGAATAACGATGTAAAATAAGCAATGTGATTACTAAGAAAATTTTCACTGCGAATTCAGTTTCTGTATTATTGTGTAGTGCTTATGAGTTTGAGCTAATGATCTAACAGGTTGTGTTATGGGCAACACGACCATAACAAATTATGAGGCTCAGTGGACTTTAAAGCATCTGCAACTTTTCTTCAGATACTTGGAAAGATGTTTGTACATAACCTATAATAAAATTTTGATCAATTTTGTTTCTTAGAGTTATGCATATGATGTAACTACTATGATCTTGATAGTACATTTTATTGCCAACAAAATTATATGTGCATATATGAGTGTGAGTGTATATATATATGTGTGTGTGTGTGTGTTCTCATAAATTTAGCACTTTAGCTTACATCTTAAATGCACATAAATAGAAAGGCTTGGTGATGTTCAAACTCCCAAGATATCTAAGACTGGCCATAAGAAGCATGTGTCAAACACTGAAATTTATCCTTATGAAACATTGGAGATACACATTTATAATGCTCTTAAATATACACCTTGTGTAATGCTGATAATTTTACTCAAAACTAACCCCCAAAGCAAATATTTATAAAATTTGTTTGGGGTGATAGACCAAAGATTAGTTAATTTTAAGTAATCACACTTTGACAAGTGATTTTCCTAAATAAACTATAAACTACTGGCTTTTATAAGTGAAGAATTTGGAAGTTGGCACTCAGTAAATGCCACATAAATATGCAATAGTGCACGATGATCCCATATCCCATTCCTTCACACGATAGCTTCAATGGTCAGTCCCACTCACCATTGTAGTTTCTGCTATTGACCCAAAGCTGTTGATAAATATGTTGCAGGTAACATTTACAGGAGGCCCTGCAAGTTGAACAATAGAAAATTTGACAGGTTGTGTTCATGGCATAACTGAGTCACGTTTTTTGCTTGCCAGTGGCATTGTGGCACTTACCATGGTGGTTTCTGTGACTGATCCAAAACTGTTGATAAAAATATTGCAAGTAACGTTTACTGGAGGACCTGCAGAATGCAATAAGAATATTGCAATAGACATTGAAGCAAAATATAGCTCCATCAACATCTGTGTAAATGGTTCGAGGTGTAAATAAAATGAGATGGTGGTGAGACTGCAAAAAAAAAATTACCCAGAAGTGCATAATGATAACTTCCCCACTAGCATTTTAAACAATGATACTTAAGCAATGGTGACTTACCTCCAAAGGGTTTTGAATTTGGGAAATATAAGCTAAGATCATTTAATTGCATACATTGACATTAGTTGATTTGGCAACAAACAGCATCTTGGGTAAGTTTTTTTTTTTAACTTTAATATCACCAATGTTTTAGGTATTACTAGTGGATGCCCCATGGTAATGAAATAACTGGAATCATGGCATCAAAATTAAGTTCCATTTTGTGTTATAGATGGGTCAGGGTCATCCATCTCTTTTTGTGTGATACCCATTAAATCAGCACATTATTTTGATTATCTTGACACCTCTGAATTTACCCCTTTTCTTCTCTATGTATTCTGTTATTGTTAAACAATGTATAGAAACATAAAATCAAACAAAATTAACTTATTTTAAGGCATAAACACAAGCAAAAATAGCACTTAATATCTCTAATTGTTGCCTTTGGTATAAAGCAAGGATTACCATATCTTAGATATGCTTTGAACAAAGAGTCTGGGTAGGCCAAATCTAGCTTTCTTTTCCTCTTGCCTTTAGTTGACAGATAATTCACACTCTGATGACTCACTGCATCATGTTCTGGTGGCGAGAGTGTTTAGTGCCTTCGTGGAGATTTCCCCTAATGCTTTCCAGATCAGAAAACATTGTCATAAACTATGTACTCACTATGGAAATTTGTCTCCTTATTTAACAAAGTCTCATCAGTCAAACACAAGTGACACCCTAGTTGGTTCTGTACCCAATAAACTGGTAGAATCTGAATGACAAGGAGTTTGGCATGAGGCCTGACTCAAAGGCTGGTAGTAAAATTTCCTAGTGGCCCAAAGTGTCTCATGGATGTCCTTGGGGGAGCACTATCATTCAGTATATTTTGTTTCTATTTTGTTATCTATGATTGATGAATGTTTGATTTTGTAATTGATGCATGTTATGTCTGCAAATTAATGAGTTTCACCATGGCATTTTCACACATATACACAATGTACTTTAACTCTCTTCCATCATCCCCTGCTTCCTATCCCAAGCTGTGTCCCAACCCCTTGACTAAAAAGTCCCTCTACTCTACTCCCATGTCTTTTTAAATCTATATTCTAAGTTTGAGTGAAAAGATGTGTTTTTTTTCTCTTTCTGTGTCCAGTTTAATTCACTTAATAACCATTCCAATTCCTTCTATTTCTTGCAAAGGTTGAATAAATGGTTGAAAAAAATCCAAGCTGTGGCCACATTGGAGTACCCCACCTTTAAACTCTACAAGTAAAGGTCAGATATTTGAACTGAGGTAAGGAAACGAGGTAAAACAGCTATGCAAGTCCCCAGGTAAAATCTTTTGGTAAGAGATGGAGCACACTTTGTTAAAACAGAGATATGATATTTTTCTCTGTCATATAATTCTCTATTTTTTTTGAGGTAGGGTTTCACTCTACCCTAGACTGACCTAGAACTCACTCTGAAGCCCAGACTGGCCTTGAACTCATGTCGATCCTCCTACCTTAGCCTCCCAAGTGCTGGGATTCAAGGTGTGTGCCACCACGTGCTTTTATAAATATTTACAGGCATGGAATCACAGACACCAACATATTTACCAGAACAATTTTCAGCTGACCACTTTTGAAAATACTCTGCATCTTTTAGTATAGTATCTGCCTAGATTAGTTCTCCATGGTCACTGCCTACTCTATTTTCTTTCCTTTTCTTTGATAACTTATCTTCAGGGTGTTTTTGTTTGTTTGTTTGTTTTGTTTTGTTTTGTTTTTTGATTTTTCGAGGTAGAGTCTCACTCTAGCTCAGGCTGACCTGGAATTCACTATGTAGTCTCAGGGTGGCCTTGAACTCATGGTGATCCTCCTACCTCTGCCTCTTGTGTGCTGGGATTAAAGAAGTGTGCCACCACACCCAGCTCATTTTTTTTTTTTTTTTGTATTAGAAACTTTGTTGTATGAACAAATCCTGTGATGGGCCCATTCCACTCATATTGTTCTAGTATATTCCCTTCTCCCTGCTCCCATTACATGGAGGGCTCTTCTCAGTGGGATTACTGGTTTTTTTTTTTTTTTTTTTTTTTTTGTCTTTTGGTTACTCAGAACAAAACATAAAGTCTTTTTTTTCAGTCTTGGACATACAATTCTATTCTATAACTAGTATATTTTCTACTAGTAAGAAACTAATTAGACAGGTAAAGGCAAATCATGAGAATTTGTCTGTCCTTGTTTTAGTATCCTTAAAGAAATATTTCCTTTTAGACTGAGAATTTGGAATATGTTCATATACTTATATGAAAGTAGAAAATGAATGACGAGGGAAAATAAAGAGAAAAAAGATAAATGCCATTTTATACTTTTCATCCAATTCATTTTGTGATATCATATTCTTAAATTTATTTTAAGAGACAGAAAGAGAGAGAGAGAGAGAAAGAGAGAGAGGGAGAAAGGGTATGCTAGGGCCTTTAGCTGCAAAAAAAAAAAAAAAACTCCAGATGCATGTCCCTCTAGTGTGTGGCATTGTATACATGTGTCACTGTGCATCTGGGACCTGGAGATTCAAACATGCATTCTTAGGTTTTCTGGCAAGCACCTTAATTGCTAAGCATCTATAGCCCGATATCACATTTTTAAACTGAGGACCTTGAAAAATGTAAACTTTGATAATAAAGTAATATAATTTACGGTCTACCCAAATTAGCAAATGTGGAGAAGACTAGATCACATCACCACTAGCTTTGTCCTTCCTAATAAATGACAGTATATGTTTTTGGAACTCAAAATATTTTAAGCTATTATAATATTGACATATTGTGCTAAGCACAGTAAAAATTATTCTAATCTTACCTCTCCAACAAGAACATTTTATCAGTTCTCATAAATGCCTATAGATGAAATGTTGGGTTTGTAGAAAAGTTGACTAACTCGCTTAAGGTCACATCAGTGTAAAGAGAAAAGCCAAAACTCAATGACTCAAAATCAAACTGGACTAATTTTCTGCACTTCCTCCATTCTACAATCTTCCTTTTCCCATTCTTTTGTTAACCTTAGTATATTATACTTCTCGATCTTTCACATCTGATCTTTTTAATCTTGAGCATTTTGTTTCTAAATTTATTTGTATTTACACATAAGATATTGGAAAATAAGTTGTTTTAAAGGTAAGGGACTAGGGAATACACATACTAAGAAGTGATACATTAAAACCTTACTGTTGGGATGGGGAGATATGTCAGTATATAAAGTGCTTGCCTCACGAGCCCAAAGACCTGATTTCAATCACGAGAACTGATGTAAAATGTTAGGTGTGGTGCCACACACCTGTAATGCCAGTGGTGGTTAGTTGGAGACAAGCAGATCCCCAGGGCTTAATTTCCAGCCAGTCTTGTCTATGTGGCAAGATCCAGGCCAATGAGACATTGTCTCAAATAATAGTGGACAATAATCCTGTAAAACAACACCCAAGGTTGCCTCCATACACATGTACACACACCCGTACACACCTGCATACACATACATGTAGATCTACATAAAAGATCGTTACCATATGCCAGCTTGCATTTTGCCAATGAAAAATACTGAGACATTGTCCTGGGAAACTATTCCTCTGGGGAGACATGCAACCATGTCTTCACCCCAAATCAGGCAAAGATGACAGAGCACAATACCTTAACACCAATACCAGTTTGGTGAACCAATGAGTTTACTGGGGGTCATGTACAGAGCATGAAGAGGGGTTACTTACAGGAATGTGGAGTACACAAAGCATCTGCTTTGATTATACCTTGGATGCTCCTCCCTCAACATCGGGGTGAGGGCTTACTTACAGAGCATGGAGACCCCAGAGCAGCTGCACCACTGAGAAGTTTCATCCTATACTGAATGACAATTTCCCTGTGGCCACTTCTAGGAGCTTCTTGTCCCTGTCCAGGAGTATGAGACCCCAGAGTAGCACTTCAGTGGGCCTCACTATATCAGGGTTACCCCCACAGATGCTCGTCTCTCAGTCTTGAGGTGAGGGCTTACTTAAAGAGCAGGAAACCCCCAAAGAAGTACTTCAGTACCAAGATTACCCCACAAATGATCTTCCCTCAGCCTGAGATGAGAACTTATTTACAGAGCATAGAAAATCCAAAGAAATTGCTCAGATGGAGCTCACTCTTCTTTGATCTTTTATCCACTATATAAGCTATCTTTCCTTGAGGTCACAAGACCTCATGCATTTATTGTATACAGCTGGCACAGGGGGACCTGAATCTCAGGTGGGAGTTTGATGAGCCTCCCCACACCCTCTCATGAGTTGTCCAAGCCACTTTTGTAAAAGTTGACAATAGTTGTTCACTATTTTCATAGCAGAATAATTTTGTCATACAACAGGCACAATGATCATTGGATAATTTTCACAAGGTCACAGAGTTTGTAAGAATTAGACAGCACCCAATTTAAGGATGTAATTTTAAGTACAGGAATAAAATTTCTGTGGACAATAAAATTATCCTAATGTTAAAAATTACTTAAGTGGCAAGTTTCAATGTGTAAAGTATTTGGGTTGAATGATAGAATCATAGGCTTTTTAAAAATCACTTTTAAGCTGGGCATCACATGCCTTTAATTCCAGCACTCAGGAGGCAGAGGTAGGAGGATCGCCATGAGTTCAAGGCCATCCTGAAATTCCGTAGTGAATTCTAGGTCAGTCTGGGCTGGAGTGAAAACCTACCTCCAAAAAAAAAAAAAAAAAAAAAAAAAAAAAAAAAAAGTCACTTTTAATGGTTATCTTGACATGTGCATGTTCAACTACAATATCTGTATAATGCTCCAATAATCTGCTTAAATGTTCTGATTGACAGGAACATGTTTTTAGATGTGAGTGAGTGAATGTACTCTGTAACATGTAGAAAGAAACCATTAGCCTCATCTGATGAGAATCTGGAATGAGTTAGATGAGAATCAGACTGGGGGAAAGATTACAACAATGTAATCTCTTATGACACCATTCTTCCTGCCTTCTTCTTTCACTCTCTTTTCTTACTTGCTCTTATTCTTCCTTTATTTTTTCTCTTATGACATAAAGAGATCTGACTATAACTCACTTGAAAGGGTTTCACTAAATATATCAAGATAATTTTATTACTTCTTTTTGAATTTGGCTGTCTTAATGGTTTTCTTATCTAATTGATTGCTCTGGTTAAAACTTTCATGATGAACAGCGGTTGTAGAAGTGAACATCCTTGTCATCTTATTGACCATAAATGGGAACTCTTTCAGTCTTTCTCATCAAGTATACCTCTCATGGATGGAATACAGTTAAATTGTGTTGCTAACTGTGGGTTTTTATAAATGACCTCCATTATATCAAAGAAGTTCCTTTCTGTGCCTAGTTTTCTGAGTGTTTTTTTTTAAATCCAAAACATATTTTTGTATTTTATAAAATTGCAAGATTGATGAACAGGTTATTCAGCAAGGGTCATGTTTTATGTAATACTTAAACTACAGAATATTCTTCTGATGATACTGTTACATTAATATATTTCTCAGCCATATGACTTTATTAAGAAAACTTTTCATGTATTTCAATGAAGATTTCAGATTAAGACATATTTAAACTCACATTAGGTGGAAATACTGTAGTATTATGGCACTTACACACCTTTGTTGGCTGTCATAAAAATTAAAATTTGCAGAAACTTGTTTAATTTGATACATTTTACTATTACAAATTTTCATTCACTCATATCATCAACAAATATTTATGCCATAATAAAACATCATCAGAGGGGCTGGAGGGATTGCTTAGTGTTTAAGGCGTTTGCCTGAAAAACCAAAGGACCCAGGTTCGATTCCCCAGGACCCATATTAGCTGGATGCACAAGGGAGCATATGCATCTGGAGTTTGTTTGCAGTGGCTGGAGGCCCTGGTGTGCCCATTCTCTCTCTTTCTCTCTCCCTCTCTCCCTCTTTCTCTGTCAAATAAATAAAATATTTTTTTAAAAGTCATCAGATAGAGGATTGCTGGATTCCTTCTATTTTGGGATTGCTATGGTTAATAAATAAAAGATCCATTTACCCTTAGAAGAAGTCAATTTTAAATGACATTTGAAATTAGTTTTGCAATAAAGAGACCTGAGATTTTCACATGAACATTTCCTTTAATTTAATACATAACATTTCCTTTAATTTGTAAGAAGTAGCAAAAATAAAATTATAGATGACTTTATCTCATTAATTGAATCCTCTCCTACTTTACAAAATAAATAGCAAGTTCATCAACTTGTTAAGCCCTAACAGATTGAAAAGTATATATTTTCATTAATAATTATTAATGAAGAAAGTGTGTTATAAGTGGGGTTATAATAATAGAATGAAGGGATATGAGCCATGCACATATATGTATTTGTTTCTATATTCAACCTCTCTCATTCTTCAAAGTCTAATCTGCTTACTCAAGATTCTCCATATGTGAATACCATCTGTCTATGGCCCTATAACCATCCCCATGCTGTACTGGTATCAATTATTTTTAAATGTTTGCTTCATCTTTTGTTATACTCTACACAAGTCATGGTTTGTGTCTGATTCAATGGTGGATTCCTCTGACCACTCAGTATAGTTGTGAGAGCACATTGTAGGCACTCAGTTAATGCACAAGTGTTAGTGATGAAAATATAAGCCTTTTGTGTGAGAGAGTATCAGTGGTATCTTAAGAAATTTCATTTAAATAGTCTTCAGTATAGAATTTTGACCCTATCAGCTGACTTCTATCTCATCAGCTTCAAAGGGTAATTCACTCCAAACATATTCATGTAGTTCTGTGGCTGAGTGAGTGCTTAGTGTCTGTAGAGGCACCTGAGTTCAATCACCAGCATCCTCAGAAAGTAATTCATTTAAATTGATCGATCTAACCCTATGAGGTCAGAGGAGAATTCTGTTTATAATCTCTCTAAGCACTCAACAGAATGAGTGAATCATTTGGAAAACATGACAGTCACCAGTAGGAAGCAAGGCAATGTGCTCCTTAGAAGGCATTACTGAGCTGCTCTGCTTGTGGGATCAGACAAATTTTTGACTTTTGCCCCCTTCACTAATATGGCATGGGATATTGGGAAAATACCATAAGTATTGGTGCTAGAAAAATTAGCTTTAACATCCTGGCTGTGCTACGTAGTATCTGTGCAAGTACTTGATTTGGAGGCTATTTAATTCCTTTGGGATTTGGAAAAGATGAAATTTCTTCACTCAACTCTCAGGTTCATTGGAACAACCAAGTGAGATTGTGTGTGTTAAATGACAACTATTGGCTGGAGAGATGGCTCAGTGGTTTAGGCACTTGCTTGCAAAGCCTAAAAGCTGGGGTTTGGTTCCCCAGTACCTGTGTAAAGCCAGATGTATAGAGTGACATATGCGTCTTGAGTTTGTTTGCAGTGGTAGGAGATCCTGGCATGCCCCTTCTCTTTCTTTTTACCACCTTGCAAATAATAATTAAATAAATAATAAATGAAACACAGCTATATCTTTTCCCATTTCCTATCAAGGAAGAACCTTTTTCCTAAACCTTGAGATTTTCCTTTTGGGATGATCAGTTGCACTTTCCTCTGCTCTGCATTTTATTGCTCTCACACTGCTAAGGGAAAGACCTGAATTTTAAAAAATGTAAACTCTAGAAAAAAGTCTGTGCCCTCCCTATGGGTCCTTCAGTAGAAAGCTATGCCTTTCTTATATATCACGACCTTCAATATTATCTGATTCTTATTTCATGATAATATTTTGCAAGTCTGTAAACATACAACTGATAGTAATGCAAAATAACTCTTTCCCATGGACATGCAAATTCTATCCTGTAGAAACTCTAGTGACTTCCTTCTCCCACTGTGGACTAGCTAAGTTTTGCCTCCCTTTCTACATTCATTTCAATTATCTTGATCTGTGTTTGTGCTTTGAAGTTTCTTTAAACTTGCTGTGCTGTACCGTCTGTCTGGCTCCCTAATTGAATGATGAGTTAAATAAAATCTTTACCATGCATTCATTTTTTATCTTATAAAAGTCATGATTTTTCCTTATTTTGAAAAATTATTTTTTAATGAAAAGTTTTCAAAGAAGAGTTGATTACCATTTGGGAGTCTGTGGCTCAAAGCCAGGCTTTAGAAGCTTGGTTCTGATCAAGAGTTTGCACTGCCGGGCAAACCAGCACTTTCTTGTAAGCTGTCAAAAGAAATCTTAAAGCACCTTGACTGTCAATGAATAGGATCTAAGCTCTCATTTCCCTTTTCTCTTCCTGTATGGCTTCCGCAAATAGAAACATGTTTTCTCCTTAGGCATTCTGCACCACTGCTCTGAGGGTAAGAAGGTCACCACCGTCCTGTTAGGAAACAGGTTTTCTATGTCAGCAAGAGTTCTAAAAATACAAGCCAGATTTTCTGATATGTACTCTTCTCTGCTAACAAGCAGGACAAGCAGTTTCCATGCTACAATGGGGAATGCTGGAATCATGGTGCCTGTGTTTACAAGTGTTCATATTTGACTGACGGGTTCCCAGCACTGACATAACAGAGCATTTCCAGGTCATGTCTCCTGTTACACTATACTCTCTTTAACTCAGTATAATTACAAAGACATTTACTGAACTTCTGTATATAGAATGCCTACTTTGATTAAGATTTCGTTTGATTCAGGTGAAAGAGGTTTATTAGAAATGTGATTAAAATGGTGGATGGGAACTGGAGACGTGGGATGGTATAGGGGAGGCAAGTGGGCAAGAAATAAGTTCATTATCCTCTGATAGCAAATGAAGCACTTTTCACGTGAGAAACTCTAGCAGCCAGTTCATATTCACTCCTGGACTGTCCTACCTAAGGAGGGAGAAGTTTGAGCATTTTACACCAATTCCCAGTAGTCATTGGATGTGATTACTCTCTGAAGGCATTAATTAATCTTCACTTCTGCTCTGCCATGAGAAGGCCCTAGATCAAAGAATGCAGCTGTTAACCGTTGGAATTCAGGTTATGCATTTATGTACTAAGGGATTAAGGAACTAGGTGAAATGTGAACATTGTACCTTATAATGTGCTTGGAATACCAAAAGAGACTGAAAATCTTTCATTCAAAAACTCCTGTAATTTGTCACCATGAAGTAGATTAAAATGTAATGGGATAAGAATGTTCTTTTCCTTCCACCCCCCAAAGAGACTGACTGGTGCATTCATGATGCCACAGTGATTACCAATAACCCACTGAGGAGTGCTCTCAGTGGAATGGGAGTGGGGAGAAGAGAAATAATAATATAACCTGATGGGAATATGAAAAATTTGTAATATGTTCATATAGTAAAGTTCTCAATAAAAATTAAAAAATAATGTATGTATTATATAATATATAGGGAGATAGATAGACACTGTATAATATCAGTATTATCTGATGTATATGTATTATAGTTAGAAGGTACTTATTTGTTTATTTATTTGTTTATTTATTTTATGTAGGGTCTCTCTCTAGCTAGCGCAAGCTGACCTGGAATTTACTATGTAGTCTCTGGTGGCCTTGAACTCTGCGATTCTCTTACCTCTGTCTCCCAAGTGCTGGGATTAAAGGCATCACTACCATGCCTGGATTATAGTTAGATATTTTTAAAGTGGTGGAGAAACCATACTATGTATTAATTTGTATATATTTGTATCTCCATTTCAGTGTGATTGGATCTCTGGTTTTGAGCAGAATAAAGCTGTCCCTCCAAGAATGAAGAAGTCATGTGACTTCTCATTCACCATAGGTTGTTGAATTTACATTTTTTTAATTTAATTTTTTATTTATATTATTCTGATTTTACATTCATAGTGTTGGCTCCATTATCCTCCTCCCTGTCCTCCCTCTTCCAAAGGGACCCTCATCAACGGGGAATGTGGGTCATGCATTGTGGGGGTAGTTAAGAGTTCTGGTAAGTGAAGGTATTCATTCCCCCACTGGATACCATCACTTGGGCTCATAATAATGAGTAGAAAAATTATCTTTGACCTTAAAAAAGATTTTAATTTAAAAGCATGAGATAGTGGATGTTTCAACATAGAAAAAGATGAACACAAAAAGCAAGCACTAGACAGCAGATGTGTTGAGATTTTAAGAAGACATGAATTTGGTATGTTGTACTAGATCTAATAAACCAGCATTAGTAGAAAAAAATCTTTTATAAGAAATGGTCTAATTTTCAAACCCTCGTGTAATGGAAGTAGAAGAAAGTCTACAAAGTTAAAAGGAAAGAGAATTCGACTAAGAGACTCTTCTGTTTGGTGATAAGCCTGGGCTGCTCTGGTACTTCTTTGAAAATCCACACACAGGGCTGGAGAGATTGCTCAGTGGTTAAGGCACTTACCTGCAAAGCCTAATGACCCAGGTTTGATTCCCCAGAATCCACATAAAGCCAGATGCACAAAATGGCACATGCATCCTGAGTTTATTTACAGCAGCTGGAAGCCAAGCCATGCCCATTCTCTCTGTCTCTATCTCTCTTGCTTACAAATAAAAAATATGTAATATATTTAAAAATCATCACTGGTCAAAGGTGTCCACATTTGCAAACATAGACAATAGTAGTTTGTCTTGGCCACCACCACAACAGTAGTGGTTGAATATGGGGCTTCCAGCCCCTCTGCTTTCCTAGATTTGATAACTACTTTATCTCTCACAGCTGTGCCAGCTATAACAGTTATAAATATTAGCTTCTGGATTTGATATACAGGAATTAGTAGCAGCAGGCCTTACCAACTACATAGGGAACAAATGACAACATACAGATAACACAGCTAACATGCATTTGTAAATCCTGTTCATACTTCAGATCCTCACTCATTTTTCACTTATTCCTTATACTTGACCCATTATCATGTCCCCTTATTCATAACCTCTACATAATTGTATGCTTATATGGACAAGAGTTGGCATCTATCGTTCAAAGTTGCCTTATGTCTGTTATTTCATTTGCTTATGAAGATTATGCATTTCTATAAAGGATAAAAGTTCTCTGTCACTGATTCTAGAGGCTCCCAAAGTTCTTGTAGGTCATGCAAATTGTAAGTCCCACCCCCAAATATGTTGTGGTCAAGATGTACCTTGCTACAACTTTATTTTATTTTGTACATAAGCTGTAAATCACTCCTCTGCTTAAGAGTAGACCAAGCAAATTTTAGAAAGCCATGTAGCTAATTGTAAAGGAATTATATCCCCAAAAGAAGCTCTCAGAACTTTTGTTTGATATTCTGTGGGCAACCTTGGGGCCTTTATATATGCTGTAAAGACAGAAGAATTGTAGACTTCAGATCACAGACTTGGAGTTTTCTCTAAGTTCAAATGATTAAAATTATTAAGTGAAAATATTCCCAAGGTCCAGGCAGTAAATTCTTCTGTGAAGTAGATGACTATAGGACTAGATAAAAATACCAGATGGAAGAGCATGCTTTTGGTTTGTCATGGTCAGCCTTTTCTGGAAATAAGTTTAAATACATAATTTGTGCTGAAAGAAATTGTAAAAGGTGATTAAAAATGTTATTCCAAGACAAAAAGAATCAGAATGTGGGGGCTACAGAGATTGCTTAGTGGCCTGCAAAGCCAAAGAATCCAGGTTTGATTGTCCAGGACCCACATTAGCAAGTTGCAGAAGGTGGCACATGTGTCTGGAGTTCATTTGCAGCATCTGGAGGCCCTGGCATGACCATTCTCTCTCTCTCTCTCCCTCCCTACCTCCCTCCCTCCCTCCCTCCCTCCCTCCCTCCCTCCCTCCCTCTATCTTTCTCTCCTCTTTGGTCTCTCTACCTGCCTATTTCTCTCTCTCTCTCATAAATAAAGGAAATAGAGTAATAAAAAAAGAATCAGAATGTACAGCCCTTGAAGGCAGAGTTCCTGTGTCCCTTCTCCTCTCCTCCACCACTAACAGGTCCGTCATTGCCACTCCACCTTCCAACATACAAGCCAGTTCCAATACATCCCAAGTAGAAAGTTGTTGGGTGATTGAAGAAAAATCTGCTTTGCTTGGTCATTTAATTATTCATCAAATACATATGGAGATTCATAATGTGTTCAAATCTCAGGATGTAATGTTGATCCTGAGGCAAAACACTCTAAAGTTCCTTATAGGCCTCCAGACTAAAAATCCCCTAGCATGGTTGTGTAATTACTAAATAGATATAAGACTAACCCATGAGCTCAGTATACAACACCAAAAATCCTTAAGGCCTTTACTACATTATTTGAGGTAGTGAGGGAGATGGCCTAGGATGAAAAGCCTTACACGCCCATGAGCTACCACATAAGCTAACCATTTCTGTTGCCTTATCTGTAGAAATACATATAATATGCATGTACTTTCCTATATCATTATTGAGATGACTGAATGAGTCATTATGTATGATTCTTAGAAGACACTTTAGCACACAGTAAGAATCAACTAATACAACATAGCAATGCAACTATTAAACATTTCAAAGAACTATCAATAAAACGATGGGAAATATATAGATGGGTGCAATGAGGGCTAGAGACCTGGAGAAGGCAGTTAATGGATAACTTGAACACTGACTCATTTTATGACCTCCCATCTTTTGTCTGAGAATTTGGCATAAGACCTCAGGCTTCATCTTTATACTTAAAACATAAAATATATAAATTATTTTCCTATTAAGTACATTAATCTATAAGTAATTTTTCAGTTAAAAATTTGCTCATAGGACTAGAAAGATTGCACAGTGATTAAGGCACTTGCCTGCAAAGCCTAAGTACCCAGGTTCAGTTCCTCAGAACCTACCATAAGTCAGATGCACATGGTGGCACATGAGTCTAGAGTTTGTTTGCAGTGGCTAGAGGACCTGGTGTGCCCATTATCTCTCCCACTCTCTTTCTCTTTCTCTCTCTCTCACCCTCCCTCCCTTCCTCTCTCTACTAAATAAATAAGAATAAAAAAGATTTTTTTAATTTGCTTATGATTTATTTAAAATTTTAAACACTTTCTGAGGTATTGGTGGTCTATCCTGATGACACAGAGGAGGCAAGTATTTACACATAAATAACCTAGTGCTCTTTGTTGCCTTCATGGTGGCCACCCGCCAAGAGCACCCTATGCTGGTAGAAATGGTCTCTGTGTTTCAGATGACAAAGGAATACTACAAAAAAAAAAATAGAAGCCGTTTGGTAGGAACTTAAGCAGACCACCTTCCCCTCCACTCTCAAATTTATTATTAAAGGAGAAACAGGGGAAAAAGAGCTTTTATAGGCCTTCAGCCAAGGACAAAGGCCCAAGGAGAACAAAGAGATGCTACCTTGCCTGCCCTGGCAAGACTAGAACCCATGTCCAATCCAGTCTCATTCAAGAAGACTGCAAGCAACACGCCTCAGCAGCAACTTCCTGATTCTTCCTCAGCCTAGCCCACCTGGGTGGGCTGCCCTCTCCTGAGTCAGCCCCTTGAGTCCACAAACAATCAAGTCTCTCCCAGACATACCTAAATGTAATGGCAAAGCTCATTGTAATTGGATGTCTGATCTGTATAAAGTAGCTTTACTACTTCCTCTCTCTCTCCATTCTCCTGGCATCTGACTCTTCGGTAAGCTCTTCTTCCTTCGGAAGGTGGGGCACTTTCCTGCCTTGGTTTTGTGTGCTTTGTTGATTTGCTATATTTATGATCTTTCTTTAAGCCCCAAGTCCTTCACTATCCTATTTCTTATTACTTTCTGACCTCTGTGTGAGCATAAATGTGAAAGGCTTGCACTCTCATGTTTTGCCTTCCACATGTGCATGCGCGCGCGCGCACACACACACACACACACACACGCACTCACCCATCCAGGGGCTGTCTCCCAGATTTATCTGTGAAGGAGATTTTCTCCATTCTCCTCATCCCCCTTTCCAGTGGAGCAAGGAGGAAAGCTCCCTTCTGGCTTGAGTCTTCTAGCTAGCCTTCTCCCTAGATTCTAATCCTCCCTAAAATAAAAGTTATAATTCATAATTTACCCTTCTCCAAGTCTGTTCTATCAATTATTTGTTAATTGGATAAGGTCTGAAAAGTTGGGGGTCATAGGCCTGGGTTCTCCTGCATAATTCCTCCCTGGACCCCAACATCCTTCATCAAAATTGGCTGCTCATGTGAGGCTCAGTCTATGAAGTGCATTATTAATTGATTCAGTCCAGATTCTGAGATCAAAATTTTCATTATCAATATTTATTTGTTGCTCACCTACTGTCACATGTTTGAGGTACTGTGAACAATGAGAGAAGCCCAATCCCAGCCTCCAAGCTGAGTTACGACTGAAAGAGACAGTGAAGTAAATAATTTCAACAAGACTCGGGACTGAGCATAGAAGACTTGGTAGTTTGAGGGTCTTTGCTAGGCAGAATTATATCAACAATAAGTTCTGGAGGATGGGTAGAGAGTATGCTGGCGTCAAGGCCAGTGTGTTGAAGGGAAATGTGAGTACCAGACGTAAAAGGTTTGAGGAATGAGAAGTGGGGTATTACAGCTGCAACCAAGAATGGAAGAATGTAACTAGAGATTTGAAATGACATTGAGTCCCATTTACCATTTTTTGGCCTCTCATCTATTTGCTTTCAGTAGCCAGAATGTGTGGTCTTTTACCTGTAGTTTGTCTTAGATTTACTGAAGCCCACCTGGATCAATCACATGGGAAGAGAGAGGATTATAGGAAATACTTCCTTTATTGTCTTGTGTATATGCTGAAAACAGCCCTTAACCAATAACCTACACAGAGAAAAATATGAAAATCTAGTTTTTATTTACAGCAAAGACAACTACAAGTTGTAGCTTACTCTAGATTTCCACCTTTTACTGGACTTTGTCTGAGATGACAGCCTTCCTTGGCTTTCCTGCTTCCTTGTCCAATTTCACTCTTTTATACATTGCTCTTGGTTCCACATTCTGAATTAATCACTTTCATATAGTCTCTACTTTTGGGAAACCCAAGCTTAGGCAGGGGTAGTCAGAACCTAACCATGAAGACCTTTGTAAGCTCATGTGCAGGGGTGTGGGGTATATGTGAAAGTGATTAGAAGTCTCAGAAGTGATATGAGAGGCATGAGAGGCCTAGAACAACCAGGAGAGTAAGATTTTAAGCTCTGCACTCTCCTGGCTGACAGCTCTGTTTCCTTTCTCTGTGCATTCAGATAAAGATATAGCCAACCAGGCACCCCGGAGCAGCTGCACTATGGATTTTCTAAAAAAGAGTACAGGAGCTATTTCTGATCTTAGCCTTCCTTTAGGATCTATTTATTATCCATTCTATATTTCTATGCTAGCTTTGCACCTGCCACATCACCCCTGCAGAAGTCAATGACTTTTTCCAAAGGTGTCATTCTGCAATGTATATGGCATATTGCATAATGTCACTGATGGACACTTTTAGCTAATACCCTCAAGTGCTTTGCCTTCTCACTGAAGCAGTTAATTTACTCTGGCATTTATATGGAAAGTTGGACACTGATGGCATACCTGCTCACTGGAGACTTTATGAATGCACTGTTTATTATGGCACACATTGTTAGCACATGGTGCCAAATTCTTACATAAATACTATATTTTTGAACCTTTTGGGGAAAGAGCTCCTACCGTGAAGGAAAAATTCAATCAGACGCACTTCAACATGTCAATCCACTTCCACTGAACTCAGTAAAGATTCCTACTCCCAAGACACAGTGTTTTTAATTACAAATCAGTATCTTTCTAATGAATCCAATGGCATAATGCTGTAGAATACTATTCACCTGGAAGCCCCTTGGAAACCCAGTTTCAAAAGTACATAGGAAATAAACCATCTCTATACTTCTACTTATAGAATCTAGCTGATAAGTAGATTGTAGAATTTTCTTCTGTAGAGGAAATTTGTATTTAATGGGTTTTAGGGTGTTTGCCCCGGGTGTCAGATTTCTGAAAATCTGAAAGCCTTGCATGTTATAACCTTGATTGGCATATGGGAAAACTATGGAGCGAGAGGCCACCCTGCTGAGTTTTAAGTGGGAATATTTGCTTAGCATATTTTAATAGAATACATGACAAACAAATGTGAATCTGGGAAAGGTTGTTGCTTGGAGAAAATGGAAAAAAAAACATATCCCAGACTATGAGGGAATCATTCTCATTTTGGAGATCTACAGAAAATATATCTGTTGAATATAGGATTAGTTTGATAAGGATCAGGTCAAGTAAGACATTGGTCACAGAATGGTCAGTGATTCCAACATATGGAATGGTGATACTCTTAAAGGGAAAAATGATGAATGGTATAGGAACTTTGTCAGTAATATTGTGGTGTGAAATCTGAAAGAGAACAAATAAGCTTGCATTTAACTACTAAAAGTCCTCTGGAAGAAAAAGTTCAAACTTGACCATGTGAGGAAACCACATTGGCAGTGTGTCCATGAGTGGAGTGGTCTTGTACCCAGAAGACAGCATTCCAAAGTCTCAATTCCCATCCTCCTGCTCTTGCATTCTTCCTTTCTACCAATTATTCCATGAGGTTTTCTGAGCCTTGGAGGGTGTGGTTTTGATGTCATGTTTAGAACTGAGCACAAACTAGTCACATCTCTGTATTCACCTGTATCCAAATGACCCTAATATAAAATAGTGAGTAAAAAAAAAAATAGACAAGGCATAGAAATATGATGGGAATCTAAATGGAAGATGAAGGATTTTAGTGGGAGATGAAGGGGGAAGAAAGATTATAAATGGGGGGGGAATGGGCTATTGTATTGTATATATGCATGAAAGTGTCAAAGTTACCAAAAAGGTGAAAACTGTGATATCAGCACTTCTTATTCACTAGTTAAAACACTGACTCTGTGTAGACTTTTCTTTCTCACAGACATGATATCTTTTTTTTTTATGTTTTAGGAAGACATTATTTACTTCAGTTGGAAAGAAAATCTCAAAATCATGGGCAAAGACCAGGTGTGGTGGTACTTGGAAAGCAGAAGTAGGAGGATCGCTGTGAGTTCTAGGCAAGCCTGGGATTACAGAGTGAGTTCCAGGTCAGCTCGGGTTAGAGTGAGACCCTACTTCGAAAACACAAACAAAAATCCTCTACAAAATGTTATCCTCTTGCTCCTATTGCATGATCTAGTAAAACCACCTTTCTCTGCACTAATATGTAATACCTGACACCTCCTGCCTCTTAGAAATGGAGCTGTTGCTGTAAAGTTAGAAACAAATAACATCAAGAAATCTAAGTCAAGCAGCCAGAGTACACAAAAGACAATGTGAAGAACGGGTAAGCAAATGGTGTATATACCAAATAATGCCATTATAGTTAATCATTCAATTCTTTTCTAGGGTCTGATTGTCACCCCTCAATAGCCAGGAAGCCTTTATTACTCTGTCATCATCTATTGATTGTACAGTGCGACATTAACAATGATAACTGTGATCACATTGAAGCAATGTTTTAAGGAAAGATTACTCGGATAAAAATGTGTAGAGACTTTATCACCAATATGTCTTCATCTACTATATGAAATAAATAATGTGGATCAGGAGCCATTGATTAAACAGAAGGTAACTTGACTATTTTCCCATTCCTTAAATTCCCTTATGAGCCAGCAGAGAAAAATAAGAAGAAAATTTATGCAACTAATTTAACACCACTTAGAAGGAATATATATATATATATGTGATTTAAGAATATTTAAATTCCCTAAAAATACTGTATTTAGGAAGAATTTCATATATATATATATATATATATATATATATATATATATATATATGACATCCCTTTCCAAAGATAGTTAATGACATTTCAAAGACATTTCTCCTTCTGCATTCATCTCCACTAAAAACAATTTTCAATGGTTATTCAAAGAATTTATATACCTAAGTACATGAAACATGCTCATTTTTAAGAAAATCAACTTAGAATATTGTTAATACTAGTAGGTGAGGAACCTCACCTTCAGTCTACATAAGTTGATATGGCACAATTTCAACTTTCAAATTACATTTTTATGAATTCAATTTTTTTTGGTGCTAAAGATGGAACCCAGGGCCTTGTGCATGTTAGGCAAGTGATCTACCACTGAACTACGTTTAAAATTTTTATTTCAATAAAGTTACAGGAAAAAAAAATCTCAGCAAACAGTTAGGGCAATTATACACTAAAAGATTTCTCTATTCTACAAACCTGCCTATTAATGTACATAGAAATTCAAAAAGAAATTTTTAATGCAATTATGAAATGGCTATATCTTGCTAACTAAAGGTCTTTAATTCAAAATTAATGGTCATTTGATTCAGTGTGCATCTGTCACTTAGCTTTCACAAATCATGAAGATCAAAGTATTTTGCTGTATTAACTAATGTCCTTTCAATGTTGATTCATTTTTAAATGTCACTGTTTCTTTCTTCATGCCAATGAAGCAGGAGATAGTCAGCAATAACATTTTTACTGGTGGACTAATTCTTTTGTGACATTAGAACGATAATGTTGACCATATATTTTAATGAAAGTCTCATTTATTGAATGCAAGAGCCCTCTCTCTCGTGGATATTATCTTTCTGGAAGAGCATCGTATTTCTGTATAATTAGTTTTTCCATAATTATCATGTATTTTCATGGTTATTTTTACAATTTCTATATTTTATCAAAACTACATTTCCCAAATTATTTCATAAAATAAACTACATGCTCAGAAGTTACTCATTATACAGAATATATGATCCTATTAATATGGGGCAAACATTTGCATAAAAATGTTTTAAAAATATTTGTTTTATGCATTTATTTTTATTGCAAGTTTTGCAAAGATATTTCATATTACAATAAGCATTGGAGTCTCTCAATGGATATTTTACAAAATTTCCTATGGTAATATTATATTTAAAAACTTAAGGAATATTTAATAGGACTTATGTCCTGAGAAACATCTTTGGCCAAATGCCAATTTTAAAAACACAATTGCTGGATTTCTAGAAACAGCCTTTCACATGAACTTGTTATCCCCAAACTAACATAAAGGCAAAAATTGTAAATGGCTAATTTCTTCTGGAGCTCTCTTGGAAGTGCCCAGGGTTTTCCTAGGGAAGAATGAGATCTCAATACTAAAAGAAAAATAAAATAAAGATAATTGCCAAAAAACCTTGGATAGAATTAATGATTTTCCAGAAGTGAGATCAATTCTCTAGGAGGATGCAGTGCAACTAAGATATTCTGTGGGTGAATTCATAATTTACAAAAGAACATTCCAAAATTTGTTAATTTATACTATTGGGACCAGGGGCTCTAAATGTTAGAAAAGAATTGAAGAGACAATATGGTCCCAAGTTTTGTTGTTTTAGAAATAACAACAGTGAATCCAAGAGAGGTGAACTGACATATTCCAGGCTATAGCTGTCAAGACCACAGTTTTAAAAAGCCCCAGTTTAAACATTTTTCCCATCTTTTGTTTGGTAAGACCATGCCTTAGAAGGACGAGCCCCAATAAAAGCGCAAAATGTTCTTGTTCTCCATTCCAAGCCCTTCTGGATGAACTGACTTGTGTATCCATGATCCCACAGTGGTTACCAGTATCCCCACAAAACCGGCACTGTTCTGAGCCCATCAACATTTTTACATGGCAGATGGGGGTAGACAATAGGAATGAGGTAATAAAACAGAGGAAGGACTACCTAGAAAGAGGAGGATTCCCCAGTAGATTGGGGGTAGAAGAGAGGTGACAAAGGAAAATAACCAGGTAGGAACAAGATCAAATTGTATTACATTTATATATTAAAATTCTCATTTTTTTCTTACTTTAGCCCCATAGTACTTAAACTTCAGAAACTAATGAATTTCCTGAAATGAATATTCCCAGATTTCTTTATCCAAAGATTCTGCAGAGGCAAAGCTAAAGAAGTGTGGGTCCCAGGATATGCCTTTAACATTTAAAAAATATTTTCATTTACTTATTTGCAAAGAGTGTGAGACAAAGAGAAAAAGGAGAGAGGCTGAAACACACACACACACACACACACAGAAAGGGAGGGAGGGAGGGAGAGAAGAAGGGAGGGAAGGATAAGAATAGGCATGCCAGGGCCTCTTGACACTGAAAACTCTAGCTACATGTGCCACTTAGTAAATCTGTATTTACACGAGTACTGGAAAATCAAACCTGGACAGTCAGACTTTGGAAACAAGCACCTTTTACCACTAAGCCACTTATCCAGCCCTAACATTTTTAAAAAAAAATATATTTATTTGAGAAAGAAAGACGGAGAGAGAGAGAAAGGAAGAGGGAGGGAGGGATAGAGACTGGGTATGCCAGGGCCTCCAGCTGCTGCAAATGAACTCCAGATGCTTGTGCCACCTTGTGCATCTGATTGTACATGGGTACTGGGGAATCAAACCTGAGTCCTTTGGCTTTGCAGACAAGCACTTTAACTGCTAAGCCATCTCTCCAGCCCCTAGCCCTACTATTTTTAATTGACACATAAAATTTCACACATTTATGGAATATCATGTATTATTTCAATACATGTATACATTGTGTGATGATCAAATCAGGGTAACTATACTTGTTTCCTTAAACACCTATCATCTTGTCATAAAAATAAGACTTGTTTCAGAGGTGGCTCTGAAACAGTCTGGAAAATATGGTTTGAGATAATATCTGTTCGGTTGCCACTTTATCTTCTTATTACATCCTCAGTCCATTCACTTGATATATTCCATACAAAGTTCACATAGTAAGATCAGAGTCAATTTGGAAGAAAAGCAGAATATAAGAAACAAATTGTGAATATTATATAGTATATTTTAAATCATATTGATTCATAGTATCTAAGTAGAGTTGTTGGAATGATGTTTGCCAAATGTTTTTGTTACCTGTTTTTCAGACGTTGAGATTCAAAGCTAAAAACCAGATTCCTTATTTTCTGAATACATTTCTGGAGGGAAGTACAAATTTTTTTTTCCTAAGACAATACCTGATTTTTTTTAAAAAAAAAATCATGACTCTTTTGAAGGACATGAAATAGTGGATTCTTAGGAACCAACACAGTATTTAAATGTAAACAAATGAAAAGATAGATTATTAAACAAATCAGAAGATAGATTATATTATCTTCTGTGTACACTTGGGTTTTACAAATGAAAGAAAAATTGTATGCTGAAGTGGTTTTAAGGCTTTCCTACAGCATCATAATTGCAACAATAAATGGCTGTAATCCAGGCATTGTAATCAAATCAGTCAAGGAGTGGGAAATGAGCAATTTCTCCCAGTTTTCACCACTTTCTGGAAATGTGCATCAGTATTCTTTTTGTCTCAATGCTCTTCTAATCCCTCATTCATATTTTTTTCCATTCTCTCATGTTCTACCAGATCTGTGCAGGACTGAAGAGCATGGACAGAGAAATCTTTGTATCACATCTTGTGCTCAAATATAAGCCCATAAAACATCCCACCTTGAAATTATCACAGGGAGAGTCACACCAATATTGAAGAACATACTAAATCAGACAGAATGAGATGATACTAATGTCTTGTGATTTCATGTAGATCTTTCATTTTCTGTATCTCTATCTCATCATTTCTCTCTCTCTCCTGCGTGTGTGCTCATGTGTACATGCATGCCCGTATGTGTTTGTTGATTGTGTCTCTTTCTGAACATTACAGCATTCTCTCTTCTCTCCTTTTGGGGGTAGCATTTATTTATTTGGATAATATATCTAAATGGTGAAATGGTATCCACTCTTCATTTCCTTTCTTTCTGCAGATTGATAAGGGAAATCTTATTAAACTTGTCATCCATTTTGTAGTTATCTCTTTGACAATCTGAAGGTTGCAGCAAGATAACTTTGCTTATAACTTGACATTTGGGCTGGTTGTCTTCCTTTCCCATCACCCCAGTGACTCTCTTTTGCCTTTCTATTGTATGTATCCTAGACTCTTGTGATCAAGGTGTGCATTATTAAACTCTCTTGCCCTCTGACTGTTAAACAAATTGGAGCAATGAAATGTTCCTACAGGAAAAAGGAAGCAAAACAAGAGTGAGGTCAAGATGTTTATCTTCTGGAGATCTCCCTCCTGGTATAACACAGGTTGACTGATCATAATGTCCCCCAGTTCCCACTGTATGCCTTCTCTATATAGCTACCTGGTTTACATCCTGGTAACTATTCCCTTCCTTGCTTCTTTCAGATCTAGTGTTAGTAACAGACTACCACACTCTCCCTTTACAAATTGATTTTCTTAAAACATCTCACACCGAGGAGGAGTCTACAATCTCATTTCCACAAAAATCTTAGATGATTTAGCATCTGCCTTACAAATTCTATTGCTGTCTTTATTGAAATGCAATAGCTGTAGTGACTGATAATTAAGTGATTCCTTTTCAGTTTAGCAATGCATACTTAGCATCCAACACAGCACCTGAAACATGGTAGCTACTCATTACTTGTTAAAGAAATGAAGAAATAAGCTGTGTGTTTAGACCCAAACATAAAGATGTACAGCATTTCACATGGATTATTTTGTATACACATCTATATTCCATTGTAGCTCATTTATCCTATGTTTTGTTAGTACATAGGGAAATTAGGCTTTTATGTCTTAAGAAAATATATCTTCCTTACCACCAAAAAAGAAGAAAATATGAAAATAAGACCTATCTAGTCTCATTACCTATGGACCCTCCATATTTAAACTTATATCATGATTTGTTTTGCCCTATTTGATAAGTGTGTGCATGAAACAGAGCCACATCTTGATGTATTTATGTTAATAATGGAATAATGACTACACACACACACACACACACACAGAGAGAGAGAGAGAGAGAGAGAGAGAGAGAGAGAAGGGAGTATGGATAAGAGTCAGACATGGCCCAGCTTCCCTCTTGTACTTGCCTCATGACTATACTGGTTTGCTAGCCAGACTAGAGTCCAGCCATGTAACCTAGTGACTTTGTTCTTAAACATCCTTCACATTTGGAATACCACTTAGATACCTAAGCCTTTTCTCATATCTTTCCTTGAGTGGCTTCACATGGAGGAAAGTGTCTGTAATCAGTTATAAGTGTCTAGCTTATTCTTCTCAGGAAAGAAGTCACTGAGCAAATTCTGCATGCTACAGTCAGAAGAGCCTCTTAGGTATAACTCCATGGAATCCCAGAATACTTCCAAACACCTCATTATGAGATTTGATAAGGATATTTCCATTTTTAACACCCTATTACAAAAATTGTCTGATTAAACACATCAAAAAAAATATCCAGCACCATCAAGAACAATCCAATGGCTTTTTCCCTAACTCTAAGCTTGATCATTTCAACACATTATGATGTCCAGTTAGTAACTACCAAGACAACTTGATGTGGATGCCATTACCATTTTTATTTTCATTTGCATCATCAGCAAAGTGGACTTATTTATCCTTCATGATAGAGAGGAACAAAATATTTCTAGACTGCAGGAAAAAAAAATTAAGCTTTCTCACTAACAAAAAGTATGGGTTGGGCGTGGTGGCGAACACCTTTAATCCCAGCACTCGGGAGGCAAAGGTAGGAGGATCACCGTGAGTTCAAGGCCACCCTGAGAATGCAGAGTGAATTCCAGGTCAGCCTGGGCTAGAGTGGGACCCTACCTCAAAAAGCCAAAAAAAAAAGTAAGGGTATTGAATTATCCACCATAAACTACAGATGAATGCAATACTTTCTCAAAGATTCAGTTGAACTACGTTTCTTTTTTGTTTTTGATTTGTTGGTTTGTTTATCGAGGTAGGGAAACTCTCTAGCTCAGGATGACCTGGAACTCACTCTAGTCGCAGGCTGGCCTTGAACTCACACAGGTACTCCTACCTCTGCCTCCAAGTGCTGAGATTAAAGGTGTGCCTCATCACTCCTGGCTTCAATTGAACCACTTATCTAGACTTTTACAGTTACAAAAACATATGTGCGAGACTTTCATTTTCTATACTCAACATACTGTGTTGTAGAGACAAGAGACCCTGTTTATAATATTTATTCTTTAATAGGAAATCAATTCAATACTCTTGCATAATGAACCTTGCAAGTCCAGTAACTGAACAAGAAGATATATCAGAAATAAAATTCATAGTTCTTCAATTAAATTCATGATCTCCTTTTCCAGGACCTGGTAAAATTTATTCTGCAGTTTTACTTAGTTTATGTTTTTAATTAATCTAAGAAAATAATCCTGGATGGGATTTGAAAGAAGAAAGATAATTCCTTCACACAAATGGTTCCGCTTTGGTTTCATATTTATGAGTCTGAAGTAGGCCATTCAGATTGAAATTTTACCACTGAACTAATAAAAAGAAAGCCAGCTGAGACACACGGCATATACTTTAAGGTTATTCTGCTGGAATCTCAGATGCTAACATTTTTCTAATTTGTTTTTCTGTGTTAAAATAATCAGACAACTATAAGGATCTAGTCACCAATAAGAACAAGCTTTGCCAATACACAGTAAACAGTTTGGTTTCCCTTGAGAAACAGATAGTAAGACGCTATTGCTGAAGACATCTCTTGCCTGAGAGTCAAGGTCACTGAGAAAGCAAGCTGGTGTGGAGCAGAAAACCTTCTCCCTGTAGACCAGCCAACTGAAAGCTGGAAAAAGCTGCACTGCATGCAGAGTATGGGAGAAAGAAGTCATCAGCAGTGAAAACAGTGGACACTGAACATTCAAGTTTGGCCATACAGGCCCAATGACTGAACGGGTGTAATAGTGGCATGTCTACTCTTGGGGTAACCAACTGCTCCATAATTGGACTGAAGGCCCTCTCTATGGGAGGGAATACATACCTGATACTGAAAAACCTAAGCAAAAGTCTATGGCAGGAGAGGTCATGAGCCTTAGGGGTATAAAGCCTGCTCTTGTCTGACTAAATGTATATATTATTCCCACCAAGCTGCCCTGAAAGCACCATGCTTAATGTTCATATTCACATATTAATGCTACTCTCACTTCTGGTTAGAAGCTTCTCTTTTCAGATGGTGATGACCAGTGGGATGACCCAAAAGGCAACATAGTGCTGAAAAGAAGGGATGGAGGAGTGTCCAGCACTGAAACACCTCTGTCACACCCTCCAAGGCTCAGGGACCATTGCGGAAGAGGGGGCGGATAGAATGGAAGAGCCAAAGAAAGGGTATGGCTTCTTACAATGCAACTGCCCAGATGGAAATTGGCCTCGATATCCATGACCTTGCAGTGCCTAGCAATACCTTCGCAAGACCCTCAAAAATAGAAGAAAAAGATGATGACATCAAATTAAAAGAGAGACTAATGGAGAGAGGGAGGGGATATGATGGAGATTGGAGTTCTAAAGTAGAATGGGGAAGGGGAGGGAAATATCATGTGTCTTTTGTATGTAAGTATAGAAGTTGTCAATAAAAAATAATAATAAAAAAAGAAAATATGTGGCAGTAATAATTCAAATTATCTATATAATGATATTAATAGTTATAAACAAATCATTAAAATACATCGCCTCATTTGATCCTCAGAACAACCCAAATGAGACAGAAATACAAAAGAAAACCTGAGACATGGTGAGGTGTACAGACATCTTTTTTTCAAAAATGGGGCTGGAGAGATGGCTTAGTGGTTAAGGCACATGCCTGCAAAGCCTAAGGACCATGCTCGATTCTCCAGGTCCCACATAAGCCCGAGGCACATGGTGGTGCATGCGTCTGAAGTTTGTCTGCAGTGGCTAGAGGTCCTGGTGTGCCCATTCTCTCTCTCTCTCCCTTTTGCTGTCTCTATTAAATAAATAACATATTTTTTAAAAGTGGCTGAACCACAACATGAATGTGGATTTTATGCACCCAAGCTAAGGGTTCTTTCCACAATAACACCCTGTTTCTATGAGATGGGGAACATGTTGAAAAACCTATTGGAGTATGCCTTGTCAACATTTGGGGGAGGGGAGGGAAATAGCATATGTTTTTTGTATGTAAGTATAGAAGGTGTCAATAAAAAATAATAATTAAAAAATGCTTTCTTTTTTATGTCAATTCAGATCCATGACAAGTACTCTCTGAGCACAATACATGGGGCCTAGCATATATAAATGTGTGGATTGGTGTCCATAGAGCACATACAAGATAAAATTAATTGTGATACAATCAGTGAATTTCATATGTCAAAAATTTTAATTATCATTATTCTTGAACAAAATTGCTACATCTTTTTTACTCACCTTTCTTTTAACAACATTTTCCCCTCTTTTCAAATCTCCTATTGTCTTGTTCTAAAAACCTTACAGTAGATATATTCTCCCTTAACTCCAGACTAGGACAAATATTCTCCTATAAATTTTCAGAAAAGTAACTGATTGTGTCATTTCCATCATGTGGGTTTAATATGACATAACATGTTAATGTAAAGACAGAAGCAACAGTACTATAATTTGGGTCATGACAGTAGCAGGTTAGAAAGTGTGCTAGGCAGGGAATTTCAAGTAGGCTTTCTGACTATTATGGAAATCAAGCCACATTCAAGTTATTGTACCAAAAGTGACACTGACTCTAATCTGCAACAATAGACACTACTCAAGAAGGATAGTCCCTGACCTCGACCTCTCTGTAAGTACTTAACAATTAATGGAAATGTATGTAATAATCAAAATTCAAGAGATGTGCAGAGAAAAGTAAAATTTCCTTCTATCCTGGTCCCATCATCAGCCATTCCCATTTCTCAGAGGCAACCAATGTTCTCAATCTTCAATGTATCTTGCAGATATTCTAACGTATATACATAATATATATATATATATATATATATATATATATATATATACACATACATACAGACGTTATACATACATATTTCCCCATATTATATGAACTGTGAACGGTAGATATATAAGAATACTAAAAATACTTTGCAAGGTTATTTTATAATGTTTTCCCCTATGACAAGCATATTTTTTTCAACCATGTAACTTTATTTCCTTACTTTTTAATCCTTTAGTTGTTTTCTCATTTCTTCAATGAAAAGTCCCCATTACAGCTTTAACCTATGTATTCATCCAAGGTCAAACAATTATTCAGTCATGAAAATGTCAATTAGCTTACAACTTGACTTAGTTCTAGAACAGTTGGAATGCTATTATCATAATTAAAAGATATTGTCTCCTAAATCATATGCTGTAATTATATCCTGAATTTTTTTCACAATTGACAACTGACTCATGCTTGACATTTATAGATATCTGAAAGCCCATTCTTCTTTGTATTTCCTAACAATTTCTGTAATATATTTCAACATTGTCATTATTCAATTAAGTTTTTTTCATCCTAGCAGTTTAAAAGCAATTTACCTCAAGTCTGTTGATTAATTAAAGGAGACTCAGAATTAAGAGAGAATAGGAATTCTGTGAAGAAGGTAATTATGTGATGGATAATCCTGACAATTCTATAATTTCTATCAAGGTGATTTATAATTCAACCAATTGTCTCCAGCATTTCCTGATAAAACCAGAATCCCAACATGACCAAGGCTTTCATATCCTTTCAGGTATCTTGGGGCTTTTGCTACTTTCTGCTTTGAATACTCATAATCATTCTGTGCCTCTTTTTTAGGATCCCTAGTAAGGTCTGATGTGCATGTGATAAAAGCGATGGTCAGGCTGTGCTGCATTATCCACCAACTGAGAGAAACATCCTTTCCCAGTGTCCCTGTTGGACAGGAGCTCTTATTCACATTAGATCTTGAACTCAATTCAGTTTCAGAAAGAATCTCCAAAGGACAAAATTTGAAAACCTTTGATTTTCTGGAAGTATATTAATATACATATTCTACTTATATAGGAAACATTCCTTGGGCAACTAACTCATTGCAAATTACAGAAGCCGTATTGCATGTAAATGTAGGTTTAATGTCATACACTATACTTTCAAACTTAGATTTCCAGACATGAAAAAAATTAGTTTGCATGGCATGTACAGAGATATGGAGTGAATATTTTTCTCCTGGTGTTATCAGTTCCAGATCATAGTCCCAAAATTGCTGTGGTGAAATGTATTTGTTCATGTTGAGATGAAATTCAGGGTTTAACTGAAAGTTAATTTTATCTTCAAAGGAAATTTTATTAAAAGAGATAAAGGCGTTGTTTTTAAAATGAGAGAAACATAACTAATGCATTCTATCCAGGTTTGAACATTTCATTAAAAGCTGAATGTTTAAAGGGACATTTTCAAGATATAATGATACTAAGGAAAAATCTGATAGGATGATGAAATAGCACCATGATAAATTGGCTGAAATGAAACAAATCACCAGAGTGGGGAAAAGATTCCTTTGTCGATAAAGAATCAACATTTGCTATGGCTTTAAGACAAGGTAATTGTAAATAGAGATAGTTGTGTTTTTATCTGAACTGGGGATTTTGAAAATTTGTGTTTCAACAAGGTCTGAATCAGGTTTTTAAGGCTCTAAAAGATAGAATTTAATTGGCAACTCTGACTCATGATTTTGTTTATGCACTTTGTTGCCTCACCACATCAAAAAAGCTATTTTTTTCCAATAGTTTCTAAGAATGTCTCTCAATTACAGAGCCTATTCCTGCATTATTTTTGGCTTCTTTTCCTAGCTTGCATCCATCTTTGTTCATGTATATGTGCCCATTATGACATCTTTCACAGTCCATCAGGGATATGGAATAAACATGCAATATTTTACTGACTTGAAAGTGCACTGGAAAAATTCTCTCCAGTAGGAAAAATTATGCACATGCATTTTGATTTGCTCTGGACAATGCATAGCAGCAAAGAAAGCAGATAAATATGCTTATAATTTAAAAGATTTATAGAAGATCCATTCTTTACCTCAAGAGTCCATGTTTAGCTTTTGCTTTGACCTTGTAGTCAAATTTTGCCTTTCTTCTTACTAATAACTGATTGGTAATGTCAATATTTTCATCATGTCTATTATTATCATGGTCAATTTCTTTGGGGATACCTATAGGGAGACTATCACTATTGTAGGCTATTTCCTATTATACTTTTTATTTTTATTTATTTATTTGAGAGAGATACAGAAATAAGCAGGGAGAGAGAGAGAGAGAATGGGTGCACCAGGGCTTCCAGCTACTGCAAACAAACTCCAGATGCGTGCACCCCCTTGTGCATCTAGCTTACATGGGTCCTGGGGAAATGAACCTGGGTCCATTGGCTTTGCAGGCAAGTGCCTTAATTGCTAAGACATCTCTCCAGCCCTATTTCCTATTATTACTTATTTCTATAAACTATACAAATCCTTCAATCTCCCCCTTATCTCTGACTTTTATTTCTTTCTACTTTGGTAAACTGAGATCACTTTTATTTGCCACTGACTGTCCAAAGTTTCCACCCTGAGCTTCTACTAAGTTGATTAGACAAAGTTAGTTTTTCAATTAATCTGTATTTTCTTCTCTTTCTTAGTCCTTATTTCCTCAATCTGGGGAAAAGAATGACTTCTTTTCCTTAACTACCAATAATTCAGGTGTGTATATACAAAATAAGGTACCATCCTCCCTTCTCATATACAGTGTAGGCTGGATTAATAAAACCCAAATATGTAAAATGAACATATTGTACATATTAAGTTCCATGGGAGTGCCAAGGACATAAAACTATTTTACTCTAAACTAATGGAGAATCATTTACACTGGAAATGGCAAGTTTACCTAGAACATAGAGAACTTTGGGAGATGTTAAATAATTGATCTGATTAAAATGGTCTATGTAAATAATGTTGTGAAAGAAAGGTAGTATTTATTGAAGTGGAGAGTTAAAGGAAGAGGGAGACAAATCCAGTGAAATTAATTTTAGAATCTTAAGTAATATCTTCCTCATTTGTCTTATATGTTATTTAAACAATAGTGGACTTAGGCCTTTACATATATCACAAAGATGTTTTGCTAAATGTAAATGTCTTTCTATTTATTTGTATTTTGAAAACATGGTAAGTGTAATTTATGAAAGGTTCATCTTTAGATGGGGAGATATTTCAGTCAGTAAAGCACTAGTTGCTCAAGCATGAAGACCTGAGTTCAGATCTTTAGCACCCATATAAATGCCAGATGGCTGTGGCAGTCTGCCTGTAATCCCAGTATTAGGAATGTGGAGACAAGGCTGTGGAGACTCAAGGCAAGCTTTCTAGCTAGACTCGTTGAATTGGTGTGCTCTGGGTTCCATTGAGAGACCCTTTCTCATTAAATAAGGTGTAGAGACAAGGAAAACCCATCTTCAGTTTCTGCCTCCACATGCACCAAGACCCACACACATGTGAATGAACACATACACATCTGCATGCATGCAGCACAAACACATACATTAAATTAGGAAGTTAAATCTGTAGAAAAATCAGGGAAAAAAACCTTGTAGGAATGATGATTCAGTCAAAGTGCACACTTAAAATGGCAATGGTAACATGAGTATTTGCTTTTCTACTCTATACTTATGCACTTATGAAAAGTTAATTTTTAAAAATATTTATTAACTTATTTATTTATTGGAGAGACATAGAGAAAGAGAGAAAGAGACAGACAGACAGACAGAGAGAATGGGCATGCCCGGGTCTCCTGTCATTGAAAATGAACTCCAGGAGCATGCACTGCTTCGTGCATCTGGCTTCACATGGGTATTGGGGAATTGAACTCAGGCTATCAGGCCTTGCAAGCAAGCAGCTTTAACTGCTGAACCATCTCTCTAGTCTCTTGAAAAGTTATTTATTGAGCATAATGAAAAATAGCTGTTATCAAACAAAGATGTTCATGAACTTGAACAGTTATCCCTCTCTACATGAAATGAGGTTGTTCATAAATAGCCTAGTAGAAAATTAACTCTCCATTTCTTGGGACACTATGGTATTTTATTCATACCACATGATGGTATTTAGCTTCTTTTTATCTAATACTACATATATTCATATAACATCTCTCCCTGCAGAAATTATTGATGGATATATGTGGATGTATGTGTGTGTATATATATTTCGTATTTCAACCTTCTAAAGCACCCAGCAGTTAGTATTGTGAATATATCTTACAGTCTAAACATGTGAATCAACAATCCTATTGAAGGAATATTATTGGCTTCTTACTCATAGCATTTCATTTTAAATATTGACTTCCTAAGCAGTAACCACATGCTTATAAGAAATGGTATGAACTTGATTTTTTTCAGGGAAATTTAGCTCCTAAGTTAGTTGTCTCTTTTGGAAGAATTTTAAAATCAAAACACTTATTCTTCCAAAATTCCCAGGGTATATTCAGAGGTGTTGTATTTAAAGTAAAAAATTGAGAATTTAGTTTTGATGCTTATATTTGCTAATAATAAAAATCAAAACCCAAGGAAAGTAATACAAGTTAATTGATAATAAGCAAAACCAAAGCAATGCATAAATTAGTACATAGTATGAAAAATATTATATTTATCCTTTTATAAAATATTAACACTTTATAATGCATTATGTTAGATTCAATGATAAAAGAAAATTATTATTCTAAAACAAAAGCATTAAAATAATTTAGTACTCTGAACAATTTTTTTCCTAAAAACAATTCTTTTGTGATTCAATGTAAAAGTAAACCAAATGGATAAAATAGTCACTTCTACAGACTATTAACTATATTTTGAGTGCTAAATAAACAAAAATAATCTTCTGTTTCCTTCTAATTAAATGATGTATTTACCAACATTGATGGGCATACTTTGCAATTCTATAATTTTTTTTGTTGATTTCAGATAAATAACTACAAATGAATAACTGCAATTCTTAAACAACTAGATATCAAAAACTTCTAATATATTAAATTAAGGCCTCTTCTCATGTTTCCTAATACTTAAAGAGGTCTTAAAGTATGCAAAATGTTATTCTTACATTGAAATTTGAAATTCACTTTGGTGAATTCACACTTTTGATGTAGTCATTTCATCTGGCATGTGTCCTGATAGGTGTTCAAGCAAGCCAAGTCCATCATTTACACTTGTAGATAAAAAATACGGATTGTGACAATAATCTTTGTCATCAGGGTTATTTGTAGAACACAAACAATGAACGTTTTTCAGCATGGCAAGTGACAGGTAAGATTTGAGATGTTTACATCAGTGAATAATTCAAAAGAATGCCAAAGTCAAATGAACACCATATTTTTCACTTCTATTTTGTAATTATAGCCTAAAAATGTTTTTCAGAGTAAACTATTTAGACACCTAGGATATGTCACAAAGGCTTGATATAAGTTTTAAGAGGAACCTACCTTTAAAATTTGGCCTGATTCTTGCGTCATATCCTGATGTCCGTCCCATTAATTTGTCCAAGAAATCTGAAGGAGATAGGGTCTGCGAAGGTTGTTTTCCAGACCTGGAGTCATGGTCTTTGCAGAGTGCTGCCCTAAACATATCATTCCCTCTTTTAGCAACAATTCCATTCCGATATGCTATGTCCTAATACTCACAGAATGTTTGACTCTTATTTTGGTAAAGATATTTGACATGTTAGTTAGAAGAAAAGCATGAAAATGTTAACTTTTTGATCTACTTCTGAACTTTGACATAGTCCTAAGTTAACTTTAAATGATGCAAAGCATAAATTCTGAGTAATATCTCCAATGTTTCTAAACTTTAATCATAAAATATTTAATATGAAGCAATGAACAATGATTGTAGATTTTATGGTTATAAAAAAGTATGTATTTCTATAATTATCAGAGAAGTAAAGATTTTTTTTAACTTATGGAATGATGTAAAATCATTTTCCATGCCTTTAAACTTGTAGCATTTCAGCCTTAAATATATCATAAATATATAACTTATATATCTTAAATATATAACAAGAGGGGTGAACAAAGTTAGCAGTGTAGTTAATTATCATAGGCATATTTTCTCACCTGCTTGATTGTATTCCAGTTATTAAGTATGAGTGTTTTCCAATGTGGTGTCTTAAAAAGCTCTTCACTTGGAACTTTAACATCATCTTAAAATAGGTCAATAATGAGTATATGTGTTAATTCCATTAAGTTATGTTATTCTTTAAATATGGATATTTAAATTGTTGACTCTCAGGTAAAGTACTCATGAGAAAACATTTCTAAACTACTTTGCATCTTTACCTTATCAAAACCACTAACTGTTGACTGGAAAATCTCAGACTTTCAGATCCATGTTGAAAGTAATAAAGAGCATATAAAAAAGCATATCTGGTTTGTTGTAAAACAAATTTTTCATAACACATTTGTGCTTAAGTGAATGTTACTAAAGTAGATATATTACAAGCTTTTTTCCAATAGTTTAACAAATAGTCTTGTTAAGTCTTTCACCAAGATAACACCATATTACTGTCAGCTTTCAAAGAAGAGGCATTATATATAAGTGTAAAGATGAAATGAACATTTGACAAGAGTCAAAAAATTGATACAATCATCCACAAATACTCACATTCCCATATGCAGATTCATCTGATTAATCAAGTATTATTTGATTATGATGGAGGATAGAGTAATGATGATGATGATGATGATTATGATGATGATGAAAGTGGAGATTCTAATAAAACCCAGTCTACATTCTTTCTTAATCATAGTAGGAGGTGTGAACATGAAAAGAACATAGTGGGATTTCCCAGTACTCAAAGCTTTATTTCTATGTGTTCCATTTCTCTTGGTTCTGTGAAAAGATACCATAAAGTCTTGTAAAAATTAAATGAAGCATCCTATACTTTGTTATAAGGACATCTTTTATTTCTGTCTTGTCTCTTCCACTTGATGGCTATTTCACTTACTGACTGGCAATAAAATTGATATTTTGAGGTATCAATTGATTTTTTAATTAGTGAATTATGCATAAAATGCAAGCATGCAAATAATGACTTCTCACTTGTTTAAATTATGTGCACTCCATTTCTCACAGAGACATAAATACAAAGATGTAGTTTTAATTAAAGCTTGGTAGGCAATCAATTTCCAAACAGATTACACAGTGGTATAGAGTGATAATAAAGATATTTTTGATGTTTCAAGAAAATTCCTAAATCATAGTCCTCATAGTATGCTTTTACTTCGTGAAATATAATAGAAGTCCCAAGTTGACTTAGAATAGGGGTTCTTTCATATTTTACATTAAATTAGCATGCTCCTGGGAAATTATTTCAGTCATTTCTACCAAACGAAGAAAAACATTGTACCCAATAATTCATTTAAATGACTTAAGGAAGAATTTGAAAGCAAGAATAGCAATTTTATATAGAAATGTAAAGAACATACAACTCACCAGCCTACCTTAATATCACATTGGCTGTGAAAATGGGTGTCAAAATGCATAGAGTGCAGATGTGCAACATAAAACTTGCTTTTGTGAAAATGTGCCACCCTCCCACCATAATTAAGCTTCTTAAATGAACAAAAGACATCCAACTCTCCTCTACAAAATTAAAATAGTACGATGCAGGGCACAGAAAAATAGATAACTACACAACACTTTCTCTTTCAAACAGTTTTCATGTGGAAAATATCAGCATGCAAAATCGTTTCACCTACCTGAAGTGGTTTGTCTCTAAGAAAAATGCAAACAAGGCTGTCAAAATGTTCACTAGCTGCCGGTTCATTCCTGTTTCTGTGATCTCGAAATGATTCCAGAAAGAAGCTTGGACAAAGTGTCTATTTATTGCCTAGATTCAAAATCTGGCAGGAATCTAGTTTCCTTGAAAATCAAAAAGAGATTTGAGGTTGTACAGTTTGCTGAGAAAAAACAAAAAGTGCCAGTCCTGGGCATCATGGTCAGGTCAAACCGAGGCTCAGGACCATCAGTTAGCCCAGGGAAGACAAAGCCACAGAACTGATGAATCCCCCAGCTGCTTTTCCTGAATAATAAAAATGCTGCTACCTTAATAGTATCACCATGCAAAGGGGTCTGGTGACAATGCCATGCTGAAAGTAGGGTTGCGGTGCCTTTTGTTTTATATTCTTTCTTTTTAGCAGAGCCCTTTTCTGTACAAAATGTTCTCTTTTTAAAAGAAGTTGTAAATGAGGGAGAAGAAAGGACTCTGTGCGCTGGAGTGTTTGGGGGGAAGAGGGAAGAATTGCTGAGATCCTGTGCTGGAATGAGAGCTACAGAAAGAGACGGAGACGTGATCTTACCCAGCCTATAAATTTCAGCACTCGGACAGCTCCTAGCTCTGAAGTGCGCATGTTTCCTTTTCCACTGGCTTGGGGCGGGGGTCCGGGAGAGGCATTCAAAAGGGGACGCGCCTGCGGCTGAAAGGCAGCAAGTGGATGTCGTTCGGCAACGGGGTGTTGAAAGGGGTGCGATGACGACAAGAGGAGAGCACAAGTCAGGAGAGACTGAGAGGGTGAAAGAGGCTGGGGTCTGAGCTCCTGAAAAATGCTAGTCTGCTGGTGAATGGGCGGGACAGGACTTTGAAGCCGAAAAGAAAGACATTGGGGTTTATGCGTGAGGGGAAGAAAACTAGAGAAACAGAGAACAGGATTCAAAGTACTGAAATTATAATAAGGGGTGGGGGTAGTACACTCCTTGACAGAGGAAATCAGAGGCAAAAGACAAGTCCCAGGCTGAAGTGGATGGGGCATTTCTTTGGTATAGAAAAGCTTGTATACAAAAAAATAAACAAATAAATAAATAAAATTAAAAGGTGCACGAGTATCAATAATTGGATTTAGACACCCTTTATGTCTCCTCCTAAGTGGTTTCGTTTGATTTTAGCCACTTGTTCCCCAAGGATCTCTCTGCCTACTAGGGAAAGTCCCTTCCACTGAGCTTCCCTCAGTGCCTAAAAATCTTTGGGCATCCTCTTTAAGTCAGATATGTAGGAAAGGGATAGAGACAGAGAGCCAGCAGGGGGCAGTAGAAATCTTTTTCTGTTCCAGTTAAAAGGTTTAAACAGGGCTCCATGTTAGAAATGGAAGAAGGAAAAGTGAGACTGGAGGTATAGTTCCACCCTCTGATTCCAGGTGTTAATCACCAGGAAGGGACCTGTAATAAAATGCTGATTTCTTCTCCCATATTGGCTAGAGACTGAAAAAAGTGAAAGTTTAAAGTACAGTACAAAAGCATGACATGTAACCCTGCTATCTCAAATTAAATTTAAATATGTATAGAAGGAGGAAGGGAGCCCAGCATGGTAGCACATGTCTTTAATCCCAGCACTCTTGGGAGGCAGAGGTAGGAGGATCGCAGTGAGTTTGAGGCCACCCTGAGACATAGGGAATTACACAGTGAATTACAGGTCAGCTTGGGCTAGAGCAAGACCCTACCTTGAAAAACCAAAAAAAAAAAAATAATAAATAAATAAATAAAATAAAAAGGGGAGGAAGAACAACTAATTCAAGACAAATAATGAGCAGCTTTTTAAAGGGGGAGTAAAAGTGTATGCCCTACCATGGTAGAACTGCATGAGTAACTTACTTTTTGCCTGTGAAATATACCTTGTTAGCTACCTTGGCACTCCAACATAGGACTGCATTTCAAAATTAACTATTGTCATTATTTTTGGCACATAAATGATTAAGTTCTTATATCAGTTTTAACTACCATAGCAAAATGACAAGGAATTCTGCATTTTTCTCACAAGCATAGATTCTGAAAAAGAAAAAAAAAAACACAGCAAGTTCTTTTCACCCTTTTCCCCAGTTTTTATTGTCAATTTTTATTTATGCATATAAATATAGATCTGAGTTGCAACCTAAACAGTCTGCATTGCTGTTGAGATCCTAGCTAAAGTCCACAGATCATGGAAAGGGCTCTGTGGTAGTGTTCTGAATGCTAGGTTTCCAGCTGATAGAGATTTGGGGATTACCACCACCTGGAGGTAGTGTATTATTGGGGGATGGGCTTATAGGTATTATAGCCAGTGTCTCCTTGCTATTGTTTGGCACACTCTCCTCTTGCTATTGTCCACCTTATATTGGTTAGGGGATGATGTCCACACTCTCCTCATGCCATCATTTTCCCCTGCCATTGTGGAACTTCTTGAGTCTGTAAGCCAAAATAAACCTTTTTCCCCCACAAGCTGCTCTTTTTCAGGTGATTTTTTCCAGTAATACGAACCTATCTGCAACAGTAATGTTGGTACCAAGAGTGGGGTTGCTGCTAGACATCTGACTGTGTGGCTTTGGCCTTTTGGAGGTGATTTTCAAGAGGAATGTGGAAGGATTTGAAACCTTGGCCTAAGAGACATCTTACAGTGCTGTAAGTACAGCTTCATGGACTATTCTGGGTAGAGTTAAAAGACCTGAATGTAGTAAGAACTATGGACTGTGAGGTTTGGCTTATGAGGGTGAGAAAGAGCTTTGCCTGGACTGGACTACATGCAGTTTGTGTGAGAGGCTTGGTGTTATACCCAGATCCTGAGAAGTTGTTCAGGGTTGCATTGCATAGAAATGGACTGGTGTGAGAAGAAGCATATGGCACAGAAAAGAAAAAAGAAAACTTTGGGGAAACTGCTGCACATTCAGCTGTAATCAAGAGATTACAGCCTTTGAGATTGAGCCAGCTGACCTGCTCTGGGGCAACAGGAAGAATGTGGACTCTTTTGAAGGGGTCTGAGTGCTCAAGGACTGTCCTGTTCTTCAAAGTATGCTTTATCCCCCCCCCGGATTAACAAATTGGCACCCTACCTGGTATGGTGGAGTATAAGAAATGCAGGAAAGAGAGGGTCATTGAGTTTGCAATGTGGTCTTATGTTTTGGAAATGGCCAAGGGTGGTGTCAAGCAGGATTGTCTGCATGGAGACCAGATGGAGCTGTGAGGATGAAACATGGATTGCAGTGGAGACCCAGTGAAGATGAAGGGACCATGAGATGGCTGCTAAAGAAAGATGCCGGCCCAGATGAAGTTTTCCAGGACTGTGCGTAGCCTAGCTGGAGGGGCAGAATTGGAACTCCAGAGACTTGTTGCTGGTTAGAATTATCAGACTTGGAGATTTGTCACTGACTAGAGTTGTTGAACTTGGAGAGAGAGTTTGATGTTTGCCCTGGTTGTCTTAAATCTTGTATTGAATATTTCTTTGCTATGCCCAATGCCATTTTTTTCAGTGTGAATGATTATTTTGTGTCATTATGAGTTTTGGGGCGGGGGGGGAGGTTTTTTTTGGTATGACTCAGTTAAAAGACCTTAGATTATGGGTATGTATGAATATCATTGGAATTGATAAAAACTATGGGGACTTTTAATGTTGGACTGAATGCATTGTGTTTTATATCATGTATGGATATCAGTTTATGGGAGCCAGGGGCAGAATGTGGTGGTTTGATTCTGGTGTCCCCCATAAAGTTAGGTGTTCTGAATGCTACATTCCCAGCTGATGGAGATTTGGGAATTAACACCTCCTGGAGGTAGTGTATTGTTGGGGGTGGGCTTGTCCCCTTGCCAGTGTTTGGCATACTCTCCTGTTGCTATTGTCCACTTTATGTTGGCCAGGGGATTACATCTACCCTTTGCTCATGCCATTATTTCCCCTTGCCATCATGGAACTTCCCCTTGAGCCTATAAGCCAAAATTAACCTTTTACCCCCTACAAGCTGTTCTTGGTAGGGTGATTTCTGCCAGCAATGCGAACCTGACTGCAACAGACTCTGTATGCTCTTTCACCAGATTTCTATGCCCCCGAAACACTGAGACTATTGGAGCCTCTTTTAAGATGAAATACAACACTGCCCATGCATTCTGCTTATATGCATACATGCAAAATCAGACTCACATATATGTTCTTGTAACTCTCAACGTCTAGATAAGTGGTTCAACTGAAGCCAGGAGTGATGGTGCAAACCTTTAATACCAGCACTTGGAGGCAGAGGTAGGAGTACATCTGTGAGTTCAAGGTCAGCCTGGGACTAGAGTGAGTTTCAGGTCAGCCTAAGCTAGAGTGATTCCCTACCTCAAAAAACAAACCAACAAAGCAAAACAAAAAAATAAAAATAAAAGTAGTTCAACTGAATAGAAGTATGATGCAGCATGAGACATCCCTATACTACAACTTCAAACCTGTTTACTTCCAAATTCATCTGCATGGAAACTGTAGACTTGATTCCATCCCTGGTATCTTGATATCCCCACCCCCTATCAATTCCTGGAAATATATCACTTCAATTGACACTATAGAAAGCTCATACAAGATTTTTTTGTGCTTAAGATTATTTCCACCACAAAAATGTAGTAGAATAAAATGATTGCCCCAAATTTAAGGTTGTGATGATGCTTAAAATCAAAGTCTTTTCCAATTATTTCTTTAAAAAATCAGAGCCATCAGGGAACATTGTGGAAGAGGTGGTAGAAAGAATGTAAAAGCCAAAGGAAGGGGAAGAATACCTACAATACTGTCTTCCAGACACAGAGTGGTCTTGATATTCATGACCTCATAGTGGCCGATGCTACCTACACAAAACCTGCCTAATAGGAGGAAAAAATGAGAACATCAAAGTAGAAGAATTGCTAGTTGAAAAGAAGAAGAGTTTCAGTGGAGGGGTATTTTGGGAAGGGGAAAGGGTGGGGATTATGGTCATGGTATATTATCTATATTTATGGAAGTTGTCAATAAAAAGATTTAAGGGGATAAAAAGAAAAATAGCAAAAAAAAAAAAATAAAATCCAGACCAATTATATGAAGCAGGAGTAGGGTGAGTGGGGCATGTTGTATCCCAAGGAGACTCGGGCCAGCAGTATAGAATCACAACATTATATTACTTTGGATTCAGAAGATCCTTTAGAGACGATCAAGTCTAGCCTCTCCATTTTACTTTTTGGCTCTTTTCAACTTGTATTTCAGTCCTGCCAAAGCAAAGAAACAGTTCTCATTAGGTCTGCCAATGAATTTCTTATAACTGAGGCCAGTGGATATTTTTCTATTCTCTTCTTTCTTGACATTGCCATGGCACTTAATGTCATTGGTCTTTTCTACTTTCTTGAAGTTCTTGCCTCTTGTGACATAGTGCACTCCCAATTTGCCACACATTATATCTCCTTGGTGGGTATATCACTCTGTACCTGTACCTGCACTATGCAAATCTGCTTTCCTTAAAGCTATATTCTAAGTTCTTTCTTATTTACACATCATACTTGATTAGACAATATAATTGTATGACTTCCATTGTCTTTTAATAGAGATAACACACATATGTATATTTCTGTCCAGAACTATCCAACCCACTGCTTCTTGGACAATTTCTGTTGCATGTGTTGCATGTGTCAAAATCTCTACAAACTCCACATGTAAAACCAAAACATTTGATATTTTCCAATAATCCTGATTTTATTCTACTATATTGGTTTCATTGTCGCCAACTATTGGCCAAGGCACAATCTCTGTGTTGCTCTTCATACAACTCTTCATAATCAGTTTTTCACCAAGATGATGATTTTATCTTCTTCATTTCAATCTTTATGAGCCTAGTTGAGATATCTTTTGTAAAATATTTCTTTATTTTCAAGGACACAGAGAAACTGTATGTGAGAATGGGCATGTCAGGGCCTCTTGTCACTGCAAACAAACCTAGATACATGTGCCATTTTGTACATTTGAATTTAAATGGGTACTGGGGAATTGAACACAGGCTATTGAGCTTTGTAAGCAAGCACCTTTATTCACTGAGCAATCTCTCCAGCCCCAGTTGAGCTATCCATATCTCTTACATCTACTGTTGCACTTGTCCCCATACTTGTCTAACAGGTGGCCTTTTTCACCTCATTCTGTACTATGCTACTAGAATGACTGATCACAATCCAGAATCTAGTCATGCTACCACTCCTGGTTAGTATTATGATTATGAAACCATGGACAAGTCATTTAATCCCTCTGTGGCTGATTTGGATAACATGTAAAATTTAGATAGTATCACTACATAAAATATTTCTGTGTAGAATACTCTTAGAAGCCACTGAAAATCATCACTGAGCAAGTGTATTAGACTCTTACACTCAGTTCCTAGCATCTGTTGAATGTTAAAATTTGTGTTTTGGCTTTGTTCCTTGGACAATTCTATATTCAAGGTCAGGAACTCTGGGAAACTTTGTAAAGGTCTTATTTGCAATGTAATGAAAATCCGGAAGTCTAATATTCCTATGCTTCTAGCTCACCAAATTACAAATGCTTGATCATGTGGCAACCCCATTTTCTGCTCTTATCAGAAAAACAAGATTTTTACCCATCCTATGATGTATAAGGATCAGTACACAATATTCAATGCATATCATACTGCATCTGAAAACTCTTTAAATAGATATAAAAATAGAAACATTTCCTATGTACATTAATGTCATCTACTTATAAGGCTCAAGGACATTTAATAGCTAAATAATACTTCACAGTTCTTTTTACAATGAGAAATATAAACTAATATGAGGTCATCAATTTTCCTTAGACTACATGATTAAATTCCAAGTCATACTTTATATATTTACCAGCAAAGTGAACAGAATTATTTCTCATCATTTGTAATGGATGTTATTTTTCAAGTCACTAGAAGCTTACTATATACCAACACCTATTTTTCAATAACTGTATTCTGGTTCCATTGCAGTGAATGACCTTTTGTTATGGCATTATGGTGAAATCAGATTAAGATATACACATATACATTCACATATACAAATATGATGAATGGAAAATCTATATTAAAATGTTCTAAGACAATTTCTTAAAGCAAAGAATAGGAAGATATTTAGTATAAAACTATCCTTAATTTTGGGACTCCTATGAAACTCTTTATATATGAAAATGGTTTTCCTCAAATATGTATTGTTCTCTCCAATTGAGAAAATGAAATAGGGGTTATAGAAGGACTTATTAATTTACAATTAACTTGAGTGTTAGAGGCAAGTTAGAGAAGGCAAGAAGTTGTTTTATCAAATTTTATTAGGGCTGGAGAGATGGCTTAGCAAATCCTATTTTTCCTGCAAAGCCTAAGGACCCAAGTTCTATTCCCCAGAACACACATAAACCAGATGCACAAGGTGGCACATGTGACTGGAGATCATTTGCAGTGGCTAGAGGCCATGGTGCACCCATTCTCTCTCCCTCTCTCTCTCTCTCTCAAATAAATAAGTAAATAATATTTTAAAAATTAGTTGGTAGGGATTGCTTCATCACATTAAATTCAATAAAGTCCATTTCAACTTCAGAAAAATAGCTGGGTGTGACTGCATACCATTTAATCCCAGAACTCAAAAGGCAGAGGTTGGAGAATTGCTGTAAGTTCAAAGCCAGCTTGGGGCTATTGAGTGAGTTGCAGATCAGCCTGGACTAGAGTGAGATCCTGCCTTGAAAAACAACAACAAATAATGAACCTGTTGAATTGCAGGGAAGATTCAACTGCCCTCACATATCCTCAGCTCTATATGCCTCTAGGTGAGAATGAATTTCTAATGAGAAAACCAACTGACATAAGACTGTGTGGTCATTATAATATTTCTTAAACAACATAGCTCATGATATCAATATGAGTGATTATTATACCTTAGCTCAATATAATATTGTGCATAAATAGCAAGGTAGATAAGAAATAAGTGGGATTGGTTCATTTGATCATAGAGGATAGGAAGACTCCAAAGTGGGTCAAGACTCAAAAGTGATAGGTCATCTGAGCGCCAGAGAGTCTGGGATGCCAGTAAACTCAAAGTCTGAAAGCCACAGAGCCAGGAAAACAGTGGTTTAACCCTTAGTTTTTTAACCTTTAGTTCTAGACTCAAGGAACTAAAACCCCAGAGCACCATTAAGGGTAAGTCCTGGACCCTAAGGCCATAAAGTGTGGAGTCAAGATGTTAAAGAGTAGGAAAGTCCCCAGCTGATGGACTGGTATTCCCTCACATTAAGGGAAGATTTTTCCCATTCACTCCACTACCTTACATATCAATCTCCTCCCAAAATATACTTTAGTGCACACAGAAATAATATTTTACCAGTTCTCTAGGTATTTCTTACAAGTCAAACTGACACTTAAAATTAACCATCAGAAATATATATTGGGCATCATGAAGAAAGTCTGTCTCTCCAACTAAAACCTCTGAGACACCACTGCAGAGTTCATGATGCATCTTAAATGATGTGGCCACTCACTGGCACATTTGTCCTTTACTTTTTTTCAATTAATTATATTGGAAAGGAATGGCACAATATAAAAACCTCTCTTTCATATTGGGTAAGTTCCTAAAAGGACACAGTAATAAGCAGGAAGGTGAAATAGGGACAGCCCCTGCATGCTCTTTTGAGCATTTCCAGTAAGGAATTGAATGTTGTTTTCAGTAACGAGCATTGTCCACAGAGCAAGAACACCTAAGAGCTGAAGCCATTCCGCCTTTATGTTCTCTTGTTTTCAGAATACAGTTTGCTTCTCTCCTTGTTTTGTGGAATACATAGAGATGCCCAGCATGAAGAAATGTAAGCTTTAGTGATAGTAAGGCTTAGTGTGAAGTCCCTGCTCTTCCAAGCTCCACGCAGACAACTGGATGTCTGTTTAGAGTTGTTCGGCCTTAAATTATTTGGAAGTCATTTTAGGACTGGAATTCTTCAGTTTATCAATGTCCAATGTTCACAGATCACAAATGTGTCCAACAGTTGAAATAATTTCTGTTTCCAGTAGGGTCTCCTGGAAAGTGGTTACTGCTCTGTTGGCTAATGTGGAAAATATGCAGCTTTCTCTTAGAGCAATAACGGAGCAAACAAAAATTTGGAGGATAAATTAAATGTAATCCCATCTGATTGTGTCAGAAGATTCTTCCTCTGCTACATTCTAAAGATGACAATAATGACTAACAAGAAAATTGATTGTTTCAGTATCTGCCCTCTTAGACTCTGCTAGGATTGGTTTTGTAACTGGTGGGGAAATTGTCTCACCATCACTTTCTTTTTCATTATATAATATTGAAATTTTCTTTTGAGGAATTCCAGATTATGAACTTTTACTAATGGCATCAATGCCTAAATCTACCCTTTCTTCTGAATTATCTTGAAGTCACAAAATGCTTTTTGAAAAGAATGTGATTTTGAGCACAGTAAATTATTTGAACTTGAGTGGTAACAATAGGTTCATATTGTCAAGCAAGCCGGTACTTGGTTACTGAAGCAGAGTTACATTTATCAGAGTCAGTGATGACATTTTTATAACTGGTTCATGCATTTGTAACCACTAGTCCTGACAACCACACAGTCAACAAATGTCAGCCAAGCACTTACAATAGGCAAAGGACCACAGATTTCTTTGAAGTACAAAGAGGCAAAATAATATTATTGCTGTTGTTGAAAGACTTAGACTTTATACGCAAAAATGAAAATAATATTATGGAGGCAAAGTTTCAGGTCAAGGTATCATCTGCAGAGATTAGCTTATTTAAACCCAAGAAATTTCAGTATGTGAAATTTTTCATGTGTTAATCTAAATTCTGGTTTTTGCCTTACCAAGTTCATGAAATTAATCTTGTTAGACCCAGAAATATGTTACTAATCAGGGCTATCACATACTAATTCTATAATATCAATGAGCATGACACATAAAACATAATGAAAATACAGCTATTGGCTACTGCAAACCATGTGTGCCTAGACAGTGTATACATTTCCTGGGTGTGTGTGGTAGTTTGAATACATGTCCCCCAATATATTCAGTGTTTTATTAGTTATAGTTTGCATCTGCAATCACCTTGCTAGAGGTAATGTCACTGGGGCTGGTCTTAAGGTGTGGTGGTGGGTTTGAGATTCCATTGTAAAGATATGCAAAGTGTGCCTAATAGGAGTTCCTGAAGTGTGCTGTGGTTTTTGACTGTAGTTTTGCTCGGTGTGCTGTGTGCCTGGTTGGAATTTTTTTCTCTCTCTTGCCTGGTTCTGTGAAAGCAGGCCGCTTCTCCTGCCTTTATGGAACTTCCCCTGGATCTGTAAGCTTCAATAAATAATATCCCTTCCTCCATAACTGTGCCTGGTCTGGAGGTTCATCTCAGCGAACCTGAAGCTGTCTGCTACAGTGTGCCTTGGAGATTTTTCATGATAAACAGAATGTTTGAATAATGGAATCTGGCTTTATGGTTGAAATGTGAAAAGGTTGAGTGGTATGTATATCAAATGAACTGATGGCGTCATCTCCTCTCCAACTTCATAATACCCATTCCAGAAAAAAATATTGTTTGTTCCTGTGCTTCATTCCTTGCATAGAGAATTGGGTTATCTCTCAAATTTTTTGTATACTCCACTTCTTGCCAATTCTACTGCCAATTAGCACACTCATTGTTTTGAAGATGGAAAACTATGAAATATTATATACTTCTAAAATATGCATGTGGAATGTAGGTAAATTGAATATAAGAATAACAAAAAAATAGCTCCATAATCACAGATAGCATCAAAAACAAAATTACCAAAACCTCTGTAAACCTCTGAGTGGTAATCCACTGTCCCTTTTCTTATGTTAACTTCTAAATATTTTCCTACTATTCTTTCTCTGCTTCATTGTATTTAACATACACAAAAATTGTGTAGCTGCTCATGTTTTAAAATGTATATAAATTATTATCTTTTATTGGTATACTTTATTTAGTGAATAAAATGTTATTGTACATAGAAAGAACTCATTCATTTTCATGTTGTGTTTTTCCACTGTATGAGGATTCCATAATTTCTTTATCTGTTCCACTCCTATTGTGCTTTGTTTGGGGGCTTTTTTTCTTACAATAAATAATCCTGCATAACCTTCTTGCACAATTCCTCTGCTGTACATGTGCAAATTTTCTCCAGAGTGTAAGTTTAGAAGAATTGTTGGGGATATATATAGCTTCAATATCATTAGATGGTATCATTTTGTTTCTTAAAATGCTATAGCAAATTACAATCTTACCATAATGCAGAAAATCTCTAATTGCTTTTTAACCTTGTCAACTCTTGTAGACAGCTTCAGGTTCACTAAGATGAACTTCCAGACCAGGCACAGTTATGGAGGAAGGGATTTATTGAAGCTTACAGATCCAGGGGAAGTTCCATAATGGCAGAAGAAGCTGGCCTGCTTCACAGGTCCAAATACACACACACACATATACACACACACACACACACGCATGCACGCACACACGCGCCGCAAGCCAAGAAGCCAAAAGCAAAACACCAAAAGCCATACAGCACACTTTAGGAACTCTAGCTAAGCACTTTGCCTGTCTTTAGATTGTAATCTCAAACCCACCACCACACCTTAAAAACCACCCAATGACACTGCCTCCAGCAAGGTGGCTGCAGATGCAAACTACAAACTAATAAAACACGGAATATATTGGGGGGCCATCTATTCAAACTACCACATCAACACTTGATGTTTTCAGGCTTCTTTTGCCTATCTTGAGACTTTACATACCATGACATTGTGATTTTAGTTTGCATTTGTCCCATTACTACTAAGATTGAATGTCATTTCTATGAATGTACTGTTTCTATTTTGTCTCTGAAGTACCTTTATATTTATTTTTAAATCTTTCAAAAAGAACCTGGCTCTTTTTTTTACCTTAATGGTAATGGAAACACTTGATCCTGATGTTATGCATATGTGTTCCTATACATTATTCTAATGCTCTTAGAATACCTATAGTAACTATTATCTCTTTGAGTTAACTATGTGACTGTCATTCACACATAGTTATAAGTTGATGTGTGTAGATTATATACAATATAAAGATTAGGTATTACCCTTATAAGAGTTGGAAAACTAAGCCGGGCGTGGTGACGCACGCCTTTAATCCCAGTACTCGGGAGGCAGAGGTAGGAGGATTGCCATGAGTTCGAGGCCACCCTGAGACTACATAGTTAATTCCAGGTCAGCTGGGCCGGAGTGAGACCCTACCTCGAAATAATGATAATAATAATAATAATAATAATAATAATAATAATAATAATAAAGAGTTGGAAAACTAAAAGCAAAGCCCTATAATACCTGTATATCATATTATAATATAAATTTTCAAGGGTATGTAAAAGAGATAAAATGACTAATAATCTGAAAAGATATGACTTCTATTAATACATAGCTGTGCAATATACATCTTAAAATATACTGGAGTAAAGTAATTTATTTTTATCTGTTTTGTTAATAGCACATATTAAAAGAGTAATGGATTTTATTGTGGCAATTTCATACATACAAGCATATAACATTTTGAACATTTCCCTCCAATAGTCTCTTTTATCTTCCCCTCCCATCCTCCTACCCTCCCCCCTTCTTCTATTATAGTACCTGTAACAGACAGCCTCAGGTGGCTGGAATGAACTTTCCAACCAGGCACAATTTATGGGAGGAAGAAAGGATTTATTTGAAGCTTACTGATCCATGGGAAATTCCATAATTGTAGAAAAAGTTGGCCCCCTTTCTCAGGACCAAGCAGAGAGAGAGAGAGAAAGAGAGAGAGAGAAAGAGAGAGAAAGAGAGAGCGAAAGAAAAGCCAAAAGCCAACAACACAACCAAGCACACTTCAGGATACCCAGGTAAAGCTCCAGCACTTTGCATATCTTTAGAATGGAATTCAAAATCCACCCCTAAGGGGGCTAGACTCTAAGACCCACACACAGTAGCACCTCCTCCAGCCAGGCAGCTGGAGATCCAAATTACAAGCTTTTAATAAACTCCTGAATCAACTGGGGGACATTCATTCAAACCACCACATTCCACCCCTGGCCCATATGCAGTTCACGTCCCATATCATAACAAGTGACCAGTGAGAAGTCTTTTGATTTTCCCATTCAACCCCACTAGCTAGGCTGAACAGCCAGGGAAAAATTCCATCCCAGGCCAACAAAGTTCTCCATGGTAGCCCTTGCTCAGTCCTGGCATATCCAACACAAAACATCTTTGGGTCTCCACTGCAAATCACAGTCCATTTTCTAATGGTTTTGCCAGCTTATTAGGGTCATCCCACCCTGCTTCATGCTACATCTCAGCAGCAGCTCCTGGAACCGAACTGTGTACACTTCACCCTACCCATGCATTTTTCATGCATCCAAAACCAATACCAGGTGTGCAAGACACAGCCATACTATTAATTCAGGGATGAAATAAATCGTGACCTTGAAAAGTAGGTTCCTTCTTCAGTCAACTCTTTTCCAAAAGCACTTGCATGTCTATCATAGTCTTTCTTCAGGCATCAGTTCCACTGTTTTAATGTAAAGTAGTTAGGCCATCTTCCTTTGCTAATTAGTGTTAATGTGTTTGACAACAGCAGTTTCAGTAATCTAAAATCAGTTTCTATGCCAGTAAATTTTAAACTTGCTTGAATTGTTCATCACAAAACTCTCTGTCCCATATCTTTAGCCAAACATACCAGTCCATTAAAATTTAACCTTGTTCAAACTCTCTGGGTATGGGGAGCAGATGCAGTAGCCCAATTTCAACAAAGTTTCTGCCATCTTTCCTTCCCCTTAGAAAGCTCACAAGCCAAGCTTCCCAATACAATTTTCTCTGTGTTTAGCATTTACAAGCTCTCATCAGAATAGTCAATAATACTTGGATTACCATTCTGGAATGTGTCTTCAGTTGCAAGCACCAAGTCCATGCCTATTACTCTAAAACAAAAGTTCCAAAAGACCAAAGTCCATAAGGTCAGATTCATCTCAGCAAACCACACTCCTGATATCCATTCTGTAGCAGACTGCCTCATGTTGTTGGGGTGAACTTCCAAATCAAGCACATTTTATAGGAGAAAGAAAGGATTTATTTGAAGCTTATAGATCCAGGGGAAGTTCCATAATGGCAGAAAAAGTTGGCCCCCTTTCACAGGACCAAGCAGAGAGAGTGATAAAAGCCAAAAGCCACAAGAATAAGCAAGCACACTTCAGAAACCCCAGGCAAAGCTCAATCACTTTGCATATCTTTAGGATGGAATTCCAAATCCACCTCCACACCTTAGGGTTGGACCTAAGTGATACCTCCTCCAGCCAGGTGGCTGGAGATCCAAATTGCAAACTTTTTAATAATATTTATTTATTTATTTAAAAGAGAGAGAGAAAGAGGCAGATAGAGAGAGATAATGGGTGTGTAAGGGCCTCTAGCCACTGAAAATGAACTCTAGATGCATGTGCCATCTTGTGCATCTGGCTTATGTGGGTCCTGGGGAGTTGAACCTGGATGCTTTGGCTTGGCAGGCAAGTGCCTTAACTGCTAAGCCATTTCCCCAGCCCTAAATTGCAAGCATTTAATAAACTCTTGAATCAACTGGGGAACATTCATTCAAACAGTCCCTTTTCTGTTCTCTCTCTCTTTCAAATTCCACATATAAAAGAAAATGTGTCTTGTCTTTCTGAGTTTGTCTCATCTCATTTAACATAACAATCTCCAATTTCATCTATTTTCCTGAAAGTAATGTGATTTGATTTTTGCTTATGGCTCAAAATTCTCCATTGTATATACATGCTACATTTTCTTTATTTATTCATCTGATAACAGGCATTTAGTCTGATTCAGCAATGTGGCTATTATGAATAGTGATGAAATAAACATTGGTTTGCAGGTATCTCAATTAGATTCTTTGAGCATAGTCAGGAGTGGCATAGCAGGATCACATGGCAGTTCTATCTTTAGAGAAACAATGATATAGCAGGTGGAGTGGGTTGATCCAAATATTCTTATTTAGACTCTCTGAAGATATTATATGGAAGCTGAGGCTTGAGCTATCTGAACTTTCAAGGGTTAGACTTCCAAATGGCTTGCTTAAGTAATTGGTGTTTCACACTGGCTGTTGGAGACTGGATGGAATTCAGCTGAAACAGTTAACCAGGAGATCTATGCATGCCTTTTTCCTGGAGATTAGGGTTTTTACAAGTTATATATAATTTCAATGAATAGAAAGAGAGACAGAATGGGCATACCAAGGATTCTAACCACTGCAAGTGAACTACAGATGCATACCCCACTTTGTGCATCTGGCTTTAAGTGGGTATTGGGGAGTCAAACCCAGGTCGTTAGGCTTTGCAAGCAAGCAACTTAACTGCTGAGCCATCTCTCCAGCCAGGGTTCTTATAAGTTCTGAGAAAGTGTATGTGCATTCCAAAAGAACTCAAGGAAGATGGTGATTATTTATTTATTTAATTTGAAAGAGAAAGAGATAGAACCTCTTAACCCCTGCAAACGCCCATCAGGTGCATAAGCCACTTTGTGTCTGGCTTTATGGAGGTACCAGTGAATCGAACCCACGCCACCAGACTTCACATGTAAGCACCTTTAACTGCTGATACATCTCACCTGTCCTAAGGCTTCTTAAGGCCTAGCCTTGGGAATCACGCAGTGTCATTTTCTGTATTTTACTAGTTACATATATCCAACTCAGTTTCAATATAGGAGAGAAGTTCACTAAAGTATGAATAGATGAAAGTATGGTTCATATTCATTGGGCAGATGTATTTTAAAATTAGCTACAGTTGTCATTTCAAATAATTGCTTGTATTAATATTTGCAAAGTTTTGTATACTTTTCTTAGTCAAGTAATAAAAAGATCAAATAGACTGCAAAACCTTTCAGTATAAAACATGTAAAATTTACAGATAAAATGTATGTTTTCAAAGGAAAGATGAAATGGTTATGAACTAGGGGGAAATTCTCCAAGATTTAAAATAAGAAAGTATGTGTTCAGAGTAAAATCCAGATGGTAAAACAATATTATATATATTATCTTTTGATTCCAGAGAGCAGTGACTTTAGTTTTAGTGGCATTGTTGGGAGAAGGGATAATGATTGAAAAACTCTCAATCCCAGGAAAGGTGGAGTTCTATTTAGTGGATCAGCCATGTAGTGTGATACAACGAAAGATAACAAGGAAACAAGCTCATCTGGATCTTTACATCAAATGTAACTTAAAATGTTAGAGAATTTGTAATCACAGGAAAACATTGTAAAAGCATATGTTCTTAATTAGTACTAACACTTTAATCAAAATTCTTCAAGTCAATAATTCATTTAAAGTTGTTCTATGCAGGTGATTGCAAGTATCTCCTGAAGAAGGAATAATAATCGATTTTAGTAAAACAAACTGCAATATATACAACAATTTTCCTTCAAGTAAAGTTAGAACAGGTATGATCAGACAATACAAACCACACAATTGTATAGCATAACAAAGAATCTGTGAATATGAACCAGATGAAGCAATGAGTAATAGAAAAACATACGCACTTCCTATATTAGAATTAGCAAACTTTGAATGTATTTAAGATGTTTAGCAATTACAAGGACAAATGACGAATCCAATATCATTGACTCAAAATGGGGCCAAATAAAATATCTAAAAATTAAAAGGGAAACAAGTGAGTTTTAGAAGTCAGTCAGCTATTTGAATATTATTTTAACTATAACTAATGAGATAACTATTGAACTATATGGTAGTTTGAATATATGTCCCCCAATATATTCAGTGTTTTATTAGTTATAGTTTGCATCTGCAATCACCTTGCTAGAGGCAAGGTCACTGGGGGCCGGTCTTAAGATGTGGTGGTGGGTTTGAGATTCCATTGTAGAGATATGCAAAGTGTGCCTAGCAGGAGTTCCTGAAGTGTGCTGTGTGACTTTTGGCTGTAGTTTTGCTCTGTGTGCTGTGTGGCTGGGGGCTTTGCTCTCTTGACTGGTCCTGTGAGAGCAGGCCGCTTCTCCTGCCCTTATGGAACTTCCCCTGGATCTGGAAGCTTCAATAAATAATATCCCTTCCTCCATAACTGTGCCTGGTCTGGAAGTTCATCTCAGCGAACCTGAAGCTGTCTGCTACAAACTAGAAGATAGACCAAAAATCTTACCCAGAAAATAGCCTAAAGAGACAAGAAATATGAAGTTATGAAAGACTGATTAAGGAAACATCAGAGATGGGATAGAATATTTAACACAGGTCCAGTAAGAGTTTGAAATAAATAATAGATTTCAGGAGAGATTATTATTATTATTATTATTATTATTATTTTGGTTTTTCGAGGTAGGGTTTCACTCTGGTCCAGGCTGACCTGGATTTAACTATGTAGTCTCAGGGTGGCCTCGAACTCTCAGCGATCCTCCTACCTCTGCCTCTTGAGTGCTGGGATTAAAGGCGTGCTCCACCACGCCCGGCAGGAGAGATTATTTTTGAAGAGACAATGGCTAAAGATTTTCAGATTTGATGAACTGTCAGAATTAGAAGCTCCAGTGAAATTTAGGAAGAATGAAATACTGCCATATGTACCTATATTTTACTAAAAATGTAACTAAAAATTTAAAGACCTTGAACCTAGTCAGAAATATATTTAAAGAACAATATTATGGGGCTGAGGAGACGGCTCACTGGTTAAAAACCTATGCTTGCAGCCTACCACCCTGAGTTCAGTTCCCCAGCACCCATGTAAATATGTTTTGCAGTGGCAAGAGACACTCTCTCAGAGAAAGTGGAGTGCAGATACCTCAAAGTTGTCCTTTGACCTCCACATGCATGCTGTGGTATATGTACATTCTCGTACACACAAATAAATATTTTTTATAATAACAGGAAAGCTAAACTATCAGGAATAATAACATGACAAGAAACATCTTATTCAAAACTCTGAGAGAGTATAGCTGTCATCCTAAGATTAAGTAGCTTCAAAGTTCTTATATAAAACAAGTGAAATAAATTTCCAGGCAAATAAAACCAAGAATGATTACTAATAGTAGGATTTTTAAAAAGGAACTAAAGAAAAAAAAAAACTTAGAGCAAAAAAATGTTTCAGAAAAAACAGAATCCCAGAAAGAAAATGTGATATGCAAGAATAGGTGGTAAACATAGACATAGATACACAAATAGGCAAATATAGTTAAACATTAATAGTATTAATTTCAGAGGATAGATTTTATAGTAAAGAAGGAAGAAATCTTATTAGGAAAAGCCAAGAATTACACCCGGATCAATAAGATTAAAGCTAGTCTATGACTCTACAATGGAATAAAAGCAGACAATAAAAGCCAGGAAAAGTAAAAAGAGAGAGAGCAGAGAGAAAAATGAAAGGAGTAAAGGGTTCTCAGCATAACAGGAGAAGTTTCCAATGTGAAAAAGTAGGCTTGAATGGGATTAACATATTCAACAGGAAATTCAGAGTGTCTCCCTCCTCAGCCCAGGCTTCATTGGTGTTGCTCAGCTCCAGTGCTTTTAACCACTCTGAACGATATTGCTCAATAAATGGAAGAAGAGAGTCTCAGAAACCAAGACACTAGAATTACTTCACTTTATAGAAGAACACTAAAGTACAATGCCAAACCAGCAGCATCTTTCCATCTCCTCAAAGGGCAGTCTGAAATATAAGTGGTAGGAATTCTTACCAAATAGTTGACTGTTGAACCACATAGAGAAGAAATTGTTAGAATCTTTATCAACACAACTTTATTTTTTTTTAAAAAAGCATCATTTCCATAAATACACTTACCCCCTCTAGGCCTATGCAAGTATGTATGGCACATAGTATTGACAGAATGGTTAGAGGACATGTATTCGAGTTCTAACTCCCTTCTTGATAGCTTTGCAATCTTTTTATTGCTTTTTAAATTTTTGTGTGTTTATGTATATGTGTGAGCATATCTGTAGCATGTTTGGGTGCCTGAGTGTGAGTGTTTCCATGCCACAGTGGTTAGAAAACAGCATTCCAGTCAGCCCTTGCCTTTCCACTTCCCTTGAGGCAGGGTATTATCTTTCTCTGGATCTTGTTTTACTGTTGTTCTTTGTTGTGCACACCATGAGTTTCTGGGAAATTTTCCTCCCACCTTTCCATCAGCGTGCTGGGATTACAGAATCCCTTATGGCTTCTAGCTTTTTATGTGGGATCTGGGTATCGAACTTGGGTACTCCAGCCTGAGTGTTATAGAAGTTACCTTCTTATTGCTGGTATAAAACACCTGACCAAAAGTAGTTTATGGAAGGAAAGGCTTTATTCTGGCTTACAGTTTCCAGGGAAAGTTTGATCATGGTGGAGAAAGCATGGGAGAGCAGGCATCAAGACATTACATCTTGTTACACAGCTGGGAGGATGCAGCAAGCATGAACTGCCTCTGAACACCCAGTGAGCTGGACTAGTAAACTGCAAGGTCCATCCCCAGTGATACACCTCTTCCAGCAAGGTTCCACCTGCAAAAGACTTGACCAGCTGGAGACTTAGCAGGAGGCTTAATCACAAGCACATGAGGCTATGGGGGGACATTTTATATTCCTACCACCATAGTGGAAAGTGCTTTAGCCACTGAGCCATATTTCCAGGCCCTAGAATTACAATCTTATATAGGCTACTCTAACTCTCCGAGCTTCCATAACTTCTTCAGTATTATCCTCCTTGCTTAGCAGTTTTAGCAAGGGTCCAATGACATGGATTATAGAACCATATAAACTTAAAGAGTATAATAAATGTAAATCATTTTTAATAAGAGCTTTCATCATTATAGCCACAGGAGGCTATTTGACCTCCATAATCATTTCTTTAATCCTAAGTAGATCATTAGAATTTGTATTCAGCAATTTGCATTAATTTTGAAAAATAGATTTGAAAAAAGTATTTTTTTTTGGTTTTTTGAGGTAGGGTCTCACTCTGGTCCAGGCTGACCTGGAATTAGCTATGTAGTCTCAGGGAGGCCTCATGGCAATCCTCCTACATCTGCCTCCCCAGTGCTGGGATTAAAGGCGTGTGTCACCATGCCCAACTTGAAAAAAGTATTTTTGATGACAATGAATAATATGTGTAAAATGCATGTTGATGAAGAAAACAAAAACAATTATTAGTTTTGGGTGGACTATTTCATAGGAGGTTCTAAAAGAAAACATAATTCAACTTTTAAATTAGTAACATTAATAGTTCTAAGCATGCTTAATTGGTGTATCACATGAATTGGATAAATTGGTAAACATGATTATAGGGATAATTCCATTGACAAAATGGATAAGTCTTTTGGCAGAAAATAAGTCTAAAAGAGCTAGGGTAGATTTAACACAGCTATGATATGGAGTCCATGGAAAATACTGAATTGTGTTTGCTTTTTGACTGGCACACCCAAAATGCAATCAACTAAAAAGACTGAAAAAAAAAAGAGTAATCTTTCACCTTTTTCCTTTTAAGACAGCTATTTTTGTTATAGTTTACAATGTCTTGATGATAAAGTCAAATAATACACTTAACTAAATACTAAGCAAATTTAGTTGTACAAGCTTTTACTGTTTATTTAGAAAACGAACGTGTCCATTTACTTAGAAGGTGTCATAAAGGATGAACGCCATTCTCAGTATCATGTTTGCAAAGTTGCATTAATGCAGATAAGAATGAAAACTAAATAATGCATAGAAACTCATTTTGGGGGGTCTCTATAAACCACATAAATATTGAAATAAAAGCATTCTATGTTTTGCTGTTCAGTACTCAACCTCCTCCCACCCTTTTCAGCCTCTGATAATAACTATTATGTACATTGCAATCAAATACATCTAAGTAGAAATAGTAAGTTCTGCTGTGAAATAGAACATTGGGGTAACAATAGTTCATATAACCCATTATATATTTTATGAATAACTTTAGTAGAGGAGCTCAAATGCTTGAAACATGAAGTAAGTATAAGGATATTAATTTTTTTTGAGGTAGGGTCTACCTCTAACCCAGGCTGACCTGGAATTCACTATGTAGTCTCAGGGTGGCCTTGAACTCATAGTGATCCTCCTCCCTTTGCCTCCTGAGTGCTGGGATTAATGTTAATTACCAGGCAGGGAGTCATATTTCAGACCTTTAATCCCACTACTCAGGAGGCAGAAGAAGGAGGATTGCCAAGAGTTTGAGGCCATCCTGAGAATACATAGTGAATTCCAGGTCAGCCTGGGCCAGAGTAAGACCATACCTTTAAAAACCAAAAATAAATAAATAATTAATTAAATGTTAATTACTATCACATCAGTGTATATTATACACATGTAGTAAAATATTATACTATAACCTGTAACTTTGTATAGGCAAAATTATTGATGCATGATTGATTTTTTGATAACTAAGGGTACTAATGCAGTCATATTGTGAACTTCAGATTCTCTGATTCTGTTATGCTGAACTGACTCATCATACCTGGGGGGGGGGGTTTGTTATGATTCACCATGGAGTTCCAGTTCCTTTCACTAGGACAGCAACTTTTCAATTCCTTCTGACAGTCCATTCTTTCCCCAGTTATCTTCTCATCACCCAGGGCCCACAGCTCTTAGGTGTTCCATTTTTCCTGTTTGTCCCAGCACCTTCATAATACTCTATGCCTGTGGAGGCTGATATTCATTCATGTATGACACAAATGAAGTTTCATCAAAAGTTGCCTTCTAGTTGAATTTAGCCAATAAGAACCACCATTGATAGAACACATTTTTTCCTACTTGGTTATGACTTTGCACTTCATTTTAAACTCACGTGCAGTTATTTACTTAGGTGTAAGACATAGTTCACCTACATGTGACACAGAAACTGCTCACATTTCCCATAGCTTCCAAGCCACAAAGAGGCATTGAATTGTTGGACTTAAAATTAAACTCATTATTCCTCATTATTTGCTTCTTCTTTTTTCCCAACCTTTGTTAATTTCTTTCTTTTATTACCCATGCCTTTATCTTTATTTTTCTCATGGCTTTAAGTCCCTAGGACCTCCATTAAATAACTACTAAATTAGACTATTAATGACAAATTAAAGGATTCCCAGTTTGTAACTCTGAAAGTCTTTTGCTTCCTACATATAACAAAGTCTGAATGTTCTACACTTTAGGATACAGTACAGAGCTCATATAATACTTTTTTTTTTGGTTGATAACAAAATGGAGGTTCATTTACTTGGAAAATGCTATCATGTTTACTTAAATTCACACTGCTTTACTTCTATTACTGTATTAAAAATATTCAAGTGCAGGATGCGAAAATAGAAAAATAAGAACAGATTTTTAGAAGCACATTCCATTTTACTGTTATATTTCAATCTTTTGAACTCCCATGGGCAACTTGGATCTCTTCAACACAAGGCTAGAGTATATTCAAGACATGAAAATAGAGAGAGGGAGGTGTTCTTTGCCTCTAGCAAAAACGTCTCATTTTGTTTTTCTAGGAAGAAATCTAAGAGGCAACCCTATGTATTCTCCTTCATAGAGAAGTGAGAAAAGTAATGGGCAATGGTCCCAGTGAGATCAGCCCTTCTGAAGCCACTCCCATGATGAGGTCATGGCATTTATTTCTATGTCATCTATGTAAGATACTATAGTAAGCCTAAACTCTGGAATTGGAGTGCTTTACATTTAAGCACTGGTGTCTTGGACCTCACTACCAATCTAGAAGTGTTCTAAATTTGGCGACATTGAAATGCATTTATGCATTCAGCAAATATTTTACTTAGTGACTGCTATATTCCACACCGTATTCTAGGCATGGGGGCATTAAAAATGGAACAGGAAGAAGTCTCTGTGGTCATACAATTGCCATGACTTTGCAGCATGGCCTTCTCTCTAGCTATCAAGTGACCCTAAAATGGATAGATGGCACATTGCCTCTTGTGTGTCCTTTGGCATTCATGCAAAATGCACTAATTAAATGTCTCCATAATGACTATGTGCTTCAAGAATGGCCTGGTGCCAATGTCTTGAAAAGTCTGTTCCAAATGCCACTCTTGTCCTGTAGCTAATGGATAAAGTGACCACACCATATGCTTAGAATTGATTGTTTTCTTTAAATTTAATCAAGCACTCCTCTCCTCCTCTAAAAATGCTAATGCTGCTTTCTTTCTACTATAGTCACTATGCTTTAACAAAAGAATTACATTTTCCCCTCTGACTTTTAATTATCCCTGGATAGCATTGAGAAATGGCATGAGTAGCACAAATCCAAAATGCCAGTTGGCATTGGACCGTATCCCGTGTGCTTCTGAAACAGATTTTTTGAGTTATGTTTTGAACAAATGTTAATGTTAATTTGTATTTCCCTAACAGAAACCAGCAGATGAGCAGAAAGGGAAGAGATCCTTCATGAATGGAATGATGTGATGAAGGGGTTTCCCAGGAATGGAAACACCATGAAGATATGGGTGCCATCTTTATGGGTAATATTGAATCTTAAAATGTCTTTGTACATGATATATGCCAAGCTGTACCTCAGATATTTTCTTGACTGAGGTCCCATCTGTGTCAGGGCTTGGAAGTTTCTGTGAATACTAGTTATTTTTAAAGAAAATTTCTGATGTAAGTTTCTAATCTAAGTGCCAAATATCATCTTCTGTCCTTTTTGCATCAAGGACCAGAAGAATTTCATGTTGAATACTTCTGGTCTTCATAAATAATGATAACATTTTAAGGTAGCCTAACACTTTAGAAACATCATACCAAATTTTCACAATAATCCCGTGAGGCAGTATGTTTCTGTTTTATAGGCTAAAGGGGGTGGTTTAGAGAGTTCAGCTAACTTGCTGGGAGTCACAAGGTTAGTTAATGTTAGAGTATTTCACCCAGAACCAGATCCTTCCACTACCATATTTTAAGATGAAGCAAATAGCAAAGTTATAGTTTGAAATGTTCAAGATATTGATAAAAGCATGGAATTGAGTACTATGTGATAGTTCAAGTTCACAAATTAATGCTGGAAACAAAAGCCAAGAAGAACCAGTAATGGGGCAGTTATTAGGCAGCTAAAGATAAGAATGTTTGAAACTGGGTTGGCTACTTCCCATAGACTATGACTCACAGAAACTACTCAAACAAGGGACCTTCATTTTGCTAAGCATCCTTTCTTCTTCTTCTTCTTTAAGGAACTTTATTTATTTGACAGAGGGACAGAGGTAGAGAGAATGGGTGCACCAGGACCTTCAGGCACTGTAAATGAACTCCAGATACATGCACCACTTTGGGTATCTGGCTGATGTAGGTCCTGGGGAATTGAACCTGGGTCCTTTGGCTTTGGAGGCAAGTCCCTTAACAACTAAGCTATCTCTCTAGCCCATCCTTTCTTTTAAAGGCAACATAACATATCAATAGCTGTCATCTGATTCTTACAGCCTCTTTGTTTTGTGGAGGGCCTTCGTCCTCAGGGACATCAAATAGTAGACCATCCATGGTTTCCAAATTCAAGGACTTGACTCCTCTTATCAGAACATTCCTTCCCCTGGCAGCACATCCTATATGTTGGTAGAACTGGAGAGAGACTATTCATAAGTTGGGAGATGTGTATACTACTGTGGAAAAATAATGTAGAAAGAGCTAAAATATACATTGTGAAAGCAGGTATACAAGGCAAAAGGGAGGAACCAGAATAGATTAGTCTGGGCAGGCTGTTGACAGATCAGATGTAGTAGAACCAAAACAATTCAAGCCCAAGTTTTGATGCACGATCAACTAAGTTATATATTCAAGGTGTACGAAATACAGAAATAAATGTCTCCACATGCAAATATATTCATACACCACTAGAAAATAGTAGCTCATATTCATACCATCCATAAATAATCATATGCTTAATATTGAGGATTTGATTATGAGAGTGAACAAAGCCCTAACCAACTAATTGTATTTTGAGTGATGTGTGTTTTAGGAACCAGGATCTTTAGGCAGGGACACTGAAAATAAGGAGAGTTGATTCAGTTCTGAAAAATAGGAATGATTTTGCAAATGGCAAAGATGTCATAGGATTTGTGATGCACAGAGAACATGGAGATTGTCCAATTGGTGCTTTTAAAACTGTGCTTTTCAAAGTCCTGTAAGTCCAGGACATATGTCTTAGGGACTGTCTAGAGAAAAATTGAGTATGCAGCCAAGTGTCCAGGGTTATAGGTCCCTTAACTTGTCTTCTCCCATAAGCTTTGTTTTATATAATCCTTTAATGGACTAAAGGACAAAAATCACATGATCATCTCAATAGAAGCAGAAAAAGCATTCCACAAAATCCAACATCCTTTCATGGTAAAAGTCCTATAGAAACTGGGACTAGCAGGAACATATCTCAACATAATAAAAGCCATTTATGACAAACCTACAGCCAACATAATACTAAATGGGGAAAAAACTTTAAGCTTTTCTACTAAATTCAGGAATAAGACAGGGGTGTTCACTCTCCCCACTTTTATTTAATATAGTACTGGAAGTCTTAGCTATAGCAATAAGACAAGTGACACTCATAAAAGGGATACAAATAGGAAAGGAAGAAATCAAATTATCATTATTTGCAGATGATATGATTCTATACATAAAAGACCCTAAAGACTCTGCCAGCAAACTGTTAGAGCTGATAAACACTTTTAGCAACATAGCAGGATACAGAATAAACACACAGAAATCAGTAGCTTTTCTATATACTAACAACAAACATGTGGAAGATGAAATCAGGGAATCTCTCCCATTCACAATTGCCTCAAAACAAATAAAGTTCCTTGAATAAACCTAACCAAGGAAGTGAAGGATCTCTACAATGAGACCTTTAAAACACTCAAGTGAGAAATGCTAGAAGACACTAGGAAATGGAAAGACATCCCATGTTCTTGGATTGGAAAAAATCAACATTGTGAAAATGTCAATCTTACCAAAAGCAATCTACACATTTAATGTGATCCCCACTAAGATTCCAATGCCATGCTTCACAGAAATAGAAAAAAAAATCCTAAAATTCATTTGGAAGCACAAAAAACCTTGAATAGCCAAAAAAAAAATTGGAGCAACAAAAATAAGGCTGGTGGTATCACCACACTGGATTTTAAGCTATATTACAAAGCCATAGTAAAAAAAAAAAAAAAAAAAAAAAAAAAACAGTATGGTACTGGCACAAAGACAGACATGTAGATCAATGGAACAGAATAGAGGACCCAGATGTTAATCCAGGCAGCTACAGCACTTGATTTTTGACAAAAATGCCAAAAATATTCATTGGAGAAAAGATAGCCTCTTTAACAAGTGGTGCTGGGAAAACTGGATATCTGTATGTAAAAGACAAAAATAGATCCTTTTCTCTCTCCATGCACAAGAGTCAAGTCCAAATGGATCAGGGACCTTAATATCAGACCTGAAACTCTGAAACTGCTAGAGAAAAAGGAAGGGGAAACCCTTCAACATATTGATAGGCAATGACTTTCTGAATATAATATCCCCAATAGCTTAGGAAATAAAACCACTAATCAACCACTGGTAAAATTTCATTTGAAGAAAGTACTCTAATTCTTAAAGGGGGAAAATATAAAGGACTGAAAATAATTTCTGTAGTCTCATGTAACAATTCTGAAAGACATCAAAGTATAAGAGGGACTAGTTGAAAAGAAGGGACGAGAAAGGTAAAGGGAAGGGAGTATGATCAAAGCACATTGTGTACATGCATGAAAACTCCCAATAAAAAATAATAGATAAAAGATGATTATATGATCTCAAAGCCAGGATTGAAAGCTATAAGACCATTCTTAATTCCCTATCCCATCTCTGATACCACAGCCATTGGCTATATCATTTTATATTCTTCATTAGTATAGCCTTCCTTTTACTCCAAAATGGTCTGGACTTGGCTCAGAATTAGACAACAATAGGATAATCAACCGCTCAGGACTAAGAGGTTGTCTGTAGGTATAGAACTTTGAATTGTAAAATTGAAAATGTTCCATATAAACCAGAGCAGTTAGCTACCCTAATTAATCTCCCAATGACTAAATCTTTCCTTAATAACAGATGTGTTTTTTGTTAAAGGAATCTTCAGTAGGTTTTTGTCTTGTCTTAGATTTCTGATACACAGAGTCCTTCAATCTTCAGAGCCCAATATTTGAGACTAGTTTCTTAATTCCTGCTTCTTATCCTATGGCTTGTGATCCAAAGCTGTGTAGATACATTCTATCTGCTTACTTCTCTCTGACATGGATAATACCCTCTATTCAGCCTTGGTTTATTTCCCTGTGGGATCTAATGACATGTAGCCTTTGTAAATATCACTGTCCCTTACCATCTATGTGGTTGTAGCAACTGCATGCTACCTTACAAATCATTCCTGTCCAGCCTCTAGTTCGTTCTTGAAGTTCCTAGATACTAATTCAAAAATTTGTGTTAGCTTCATTCCATCATTTTTTCATTACTGCCCAAAATTTCCAGAAAGTATCACCTCTTGGCTTCTGGAATATAGCTATATATTTCATGTCTTACATAGCCCATGAACTTAGTATCCCACACTAGGCTTATTATTGACTCTCTTTATCAAAAAAGGATGCCTTTGGACAAATTTTTATCTAAATTATTCTCACAGTTTTAAGAGGTCCCATCTGCATATCATTTAAAGAGGGGTTTATTCAGGAAGCTACGTATCAGATTTTAGTATCTTATTTGACAAGAACTCTACCAAAGTATTCTTGTCACTTCACTCAGCATTTATCCTGTGTGGATAGCCTGCTGGCCTTTGTTCATCTGCCCACTCAAATCTTTTCTAGACTCACCTCATAGATTCTGAGATGAACTTTTCCCCCCCAACATTCCAGACATATTCTTTTTCAAAAACAAAAGCAAACAATAAAAAAAAAACCTGCTTGACTCAAATCTATGTTTCTCTTTTTCTCTCAGGCCATGGCCACAGACCAAAGTGCTCAAGGGATATGATTAGGAACACAAAGTAGCATTGAAATTCATGCCACACAACATTCAAGTTCAGCTATCATGTGAAAGATCATGATGCTTTTATTCCTATTCAGTAAACAATGAGTGTTATTTTTTGGCTTCTTTTGTTTTTGTTTCTTTGGAGGGAAAATACCACTTTACTTCCTTCCAAACTTGTGAATAATGTTGTAAACATACTATAGGATAGCAAATATGTAAATTAGCCTATTTTAAAAATTTTAAGATGTGTGTGTGCGTGCGTGTGTGTATGCACTCGAGAGTCTCTTCCCTGTGCAAATGAATGCCTGCCCAGCTTTACATGAGTGGCTGGGGAACTGAACCATCAGAGGCATCAGACTTTGTAATCAAGCAACTTTAACCACTGGGAAATATTCCGAGTCCCCAAAGTAGCATAGTGCTTATAGAAGAAACACTGTGGGTGAAGAGGGGGTTGCTACTTTTGAGACTCATCCAACACCAACACCTTTCCCTATGCCTGATGAAATTGAAAGATAAAGAAGTCAAAGTTGTGGTTCTCAACTCTAGATATCCATTATATTCATTTGGAAGCCTTTGAGAATAAGGGTGCCTAGGTCACCCCCATAGCCTGTTAGATTGATCTGTAATGCAGTCTAACACATATTGATGCTTTTTAGAAGCCACTCTCATGGTTTTAATGTAGAGTTGAAATTCAAAATCCCCACTTTTGTTGTTGGTTTTCTTTTTTTAAAAAAAATGTGCTTTTTTTGAAGTTGGCATACAATGTTGGATTTCATTATGGTGTTTTCATATGTGTTTTTGTACTATAGCCTTTGTCTCTCTACCTCATTGCCTTACCCTGTACTCTTCCCCACTCCAATTAGTGTGCCCTACTTTCTTGTCACATTATCCCATTAACTATCTTCTTCCTCCTCCCACTCCCTTTTCTACTTTTGTGTGCCACACACACACACACACACACACACACTTACATTATACATATAAAATCTATATTATACGTATGAAAGAGAACACTTGATAAATATGTCTTTGAGTCAGACTAATTTATTTAACATAATGATCATAATGATTCCCAGTTCCATTTATTTTCTTGCTAATATTATGATTTTATTCTTATGTCTAAATAAAACTCCATTGGATATATGTACTATATTGTCATTCAGTCACTTGATGGATATTTAGGTGGATTCTATTTCCTAGCTATTGCAAATAGGGCAGCCATAAGCATGGATTAGCAAGTATATCTGGGATAGTATATAGTGTACTTTGTGTATATGTTCAGAAGTGGTAAGGTTGGGTCATATGTAGATTTTTGTTTGTTTGTTTGTTTGTTTGTTTTGGTTTTTCGAGGTAGGGTCTCACTCTAGCTCAGGCTGACCTGGAATTCACTATGTAGTTTCAGGGTGGCCTCGAACTCCTGGTGATCCTCCTACCTCTGCCTCCCAAGTGCTGGGATTAAAGAAGTGTGCCACCACACCCAGCTCATATGTAGTTTTATTTCTATCTTTTGGAAGAACCACTATGCAGATTTCCACAGTGGCTGCATCATTTTACACTCCCACTATCAGTGAATAAGAATTAGTCTTTTCCCACATCTTAACCAGAAAAAAAAAATCCCTGTTTTAAAGTGGAGTAGTAGTGTGGAGACTAGATCAAGGTCATGTGAGTCCAGAACAAGGTATGCACTGCTATCTTGCAGAACACTGGCTATTGGCATTGAAGAAAGTGGAGAAAGATGAGCCAAAGCCACACTGCAGACCATTTAAATTAAGGGAGAATGCTAGTCCTTTCTTACTCAAGTGCAAGCATTTCTCAAGAGATGGGACACATCAGGGCATGATGACCAACTATATAAGTCAGCTTGGACCTCGCTGGGGTTTTCCCCTTATTGTGGCATCCTCTGGAAAGAGAAACTCATTATTCATTAAGTGGAGTGAGAACCTAGCTCCTTTAGAAACTCTGAATGCTTATAATCCTCTTCCTTGGAAGTTTGTCTGATTCATATATTTTCCTCACAATACTGATCACAGCTTTCTTGAAATCATGGAATGCTGAAGTAAAAGGCATGAGGGACTACATTGATGGTCATCAACTTAATGTCAACAAATCTATCTATCTATCTAGCTAGCTAGCTAGCTAATTGATTCGTTGACATTGGACATGTATACACATAGGCATATATATGGTGTATTTAACATATTATATATATGATGTATTTGAACACAAATACATTAAAATAAGATTATATATTGATAAATTGATGAAAAATTTGTGGCTAGAGTTTCTCAGATCCTAACCTTGCTTTTTTTCTTTTAGCAGTAATAAATAGTTATTCTATAAATCAGTGTTTACAGTAACTTTATAGAATATAATCATTAGAAATAATCAGAACTACTATAGTAAGTGCTCAATTAATATTTAAGTGAATGAGCTACTAAGCACATTTTTATGTATTCAAGTATTTTTAATTGAGGATTGTCATACATGAACATAGTGTGATTTTTTCATTATTACTTCCCGTTGCCTTTTGTCTCCCTTCCCCCATTTGGTCCCCTGGACTCCCTCCGCTTTCCATCTAGTCCTTCTTCTATTTTCATATTTCTTTCTTTTTCCTCCATCATCCATGTCAAAATGTTGGGCTCAATACTGTGCAGATCTTGTGTAGGTAATGACTGTCAATAGCTGTTATGAGGTCATGAATACACCAGGCCACTCCATGTCCAGAAGACAGCATTCAAAAGCACTCTTCCCATCTTCTGGCTCTGACATTCTTTCTAAATCCTCTTCTATGATGTTCCCTGATCTTTGGATGGCAAGACAGAGATGGCCCATTTACCACTAAGTTCTCAATAGCTTCTTAGTCTCAGAACTTAGACAAGGTTTGATTCTCTCCAGCCATTGCCAGTTTTTCTCAGAACCTCGACAAATCTTGGGTCTCTCCAGTAGTCACCACCATACATAGCAGCACAAGGCTCCATCATATACAAGTATATTTATGTGCACTTTTATTGATTATGTGGTGGTGGTATGACCTCAAAGATACTAATAGTTTAGTTATATTAAGGAGAAATTATAGTTTAAGCACCTTTCTTTTGCATATGTGCATGGGTTTGTGTATGATGCTCCATGTGCTTGCCTGTGGCGGCCAGAGCGGAAAATAAGAGTGTTCCGATATATTACTCTTTTGCCCATTCTTATTTGAGCTGGAATCTCTTACTGATCCTGATGTGTGCTACCCCATGGGACTGGAGATACAGGTGTATGTGGTCATGCCCAGCTATTTACATGGGTTCTGGAAATTACAACTCACTTGGTCTCAGGTCCTCTATGGTGGTTTGATTCAGGTGTCCCCCATAAACTTAGGTGTTCTGAATGCTAGGTTCCCAGCTGATGGAGAATTGGGAATTAACACCTAATGGAAGCAGTGTATTGCTTGGGGCGGGCTTATGGGTATTATAGCCACTGTACCCTTGCCAGTGTTTGGTACACTCTCCTATTGCTGTTGTTCACCTGATGTTGGCCAGGGGGTTATGTCCACCCTCTGCTCATGCCATCATTTTCCTTGAGTCTGTAAGCCAAAATAAACCTCTTTTTCCCCACAAGCTGCTCTTGATTGGGTGATTTCTACCAGCAATGCGAACCTGACTGCAACACTCTTTCAGTTCCTCACACAGGAGGTGCACTTAACTGCTGAGCCAGCTCTCCAGCCATAAAGTACTTTTATGCCTATTTTTATTACGTCTTCACAACAGTCCTATGAAACAAATCCTTATGTTCTTCATTTTCTAAAAAAAAAAAAAAAAAAAAAAAAAAGTAACAGAGGCCCAAAGGAAAGACCTTGTTAAAAGCTTTTTTTTTTTTTTAAGCTTGAAGGTAGAAATGAATACTTGATATAGGCATCTAGGCATCTGGACTCTTGTTTAGGGAGTGAACTCGCCCTACTCCAAATTCATATACTGAAGTATTAGCCAAACTCAGAAAGAGACTGGATTTGGACACAGGGATTGAAAGAAAGTAATTAAGGTAAAATGAGGTTACTGGAGGGTGCTAGTCAAAAGTTACTCCTGTTCTCATAAGAAAATTAGGACACAGGCACGCACAAAGGGAAGATCATGCAAAGACACGGGTGGGACAGGGCCATCTACAAGCCATGGAGAGAGGCTGTCAAAAGAAACTAATTCTGCCGACAGCTTGATCTCAGTTGTCTTGCCTGAGAAGTGTGAGGGAAAATGTTTTTGTAGTTTGGACTACCTAGACTGTGCTATTTTGCTATGGCTGCCTGAGCAAACTAATGAAACTATCACTGAGATGCCTGGCTGATAAATCAGACATGGTCCCAGGCTTCAAGCCTCTCAGAGGCTAGTCACTTGTCATAAGCCACTAGAGACAGTTTTCTCTGGGGAGAGAGCAGTATAATTACGAATGAGGCTATGACTAAATCTGGAATCCTGGAACTGCCAGCAAGAATAGAGCAAGGGAGAAAAAGTGCTGGCTCTTGGGTCAAAGCCAAGTGGAGCATAAAGGTGGCCAAGCCAGAATAAAACACTGGGAGGGGTGCCAGGTCCCAGAATTACAAGCAAAGCAGGGAGTGAAATGAAAAACAAGGCAAAACGACCCAGCTAAGAGGGAGGACCAGATCGCAAAGATAAATGTTTAAAAAAGCAAAGCCCAGAGCTGAGAGATCACTCTTGTAACTGTGAGGATCTGAATTAGATCCCTAAGACCCAAGGGAAAATTTCAGGCATGGTAGCACATGTTCACTGTAATCCCAGCACTGGAATCGCAGTGACAGCAGGATCTCTGGGATTCCCTGACCAGCCAGTCTAGCCTAAGAGTAACGTTAGGACCATGAGACACCCTCTCTCAAGAGAAGCTAGTTAGCGTTACTGAGAAACAACACCTGAGATTGTCCTCTGGCCTCCTCTAAACGGGGGCACACATGTACCAGTGTCCACACATGCATGCACCCCCCCACCAGAAAGAAAAAATCAGACAATAAAGAAAATAAAACAAGGCTCAAAGGTCAAGAAAGCAAGAGGAAATGGCTCAGAGATCCAGCTGGAGGTAACCTGTTGTTTTGAAAAGTTAAATTTCCAATTCATATTTATCTAAATAAAAACTGCAAGCCTGAAATTGAGTTCTGACATACCCATCGAAACATGAGTCAGTGATGAGTTGGTTGTAACTGTCATACTGAGTTCCCCAGAAGCAGATGCTGAGCGGAAGCTTCTGGAACACAGTAATTTTTGATATTAACAATAGGTAGAACAAATCTTCTTTTTCTACTTTTGTCAGAGTAGTTTTGGAAAACCTACTGGATTTTTGACTGAAATGGCATTAAATGTTTATCTTCAGTTGGAAATGAATAGCATGTTTATGATATTAAAACTTTCTGTCCAGGAGCATGGTATCTCTCTACAGGTTTTGCTTTATGTGCCTCAAAATGCATAGCTTTCTAAATAAAATGTATACTTCCCTTACTGAACCTTTCCCTTTTTGTTTTAGCATTTTTATCCCAATAGTTAATAGAGTATTGCGGTGTGTTTTCCATTTCCATCTCTAACTGGCTTTACAGTAAACTACCTAACTTAAAAACATACATTTCTTCTTGATAACTAATACCTTACTAGATTACTTTAGTTTGAAAATCATAAATTACATTTAATTAGCTTATGTTGGGTTTTTATGAAAACATGTAATAATTTGTATATTAGCACCAGTTGACTTCCAACATATACTTATTTTTTATTTTTTTATGGATTTTCACATGAGCTAGAATTCTAAAGAAATGAAAATAACATTTCTTCCTTGAGTGTGCCTAAACTATTGGTCAATATTTACTATACATTAGATTTGTAATGGAGCTACAGATACTTTACACAGAATTCACAATCTCTCATTCTGTCTCTAATGTCCCAAGATGATATGACTGGATGAGATCACTTTCCTGAGTGGACACAGACGGAATCTAAGGATTTTTATAGGGCCTTGTTTTTGAAAGATTTTCTGCTCTGTGAGTTGATGAGGATGTGGGGCATAAAGTGTGTCTCAAAAATCAATGGTTCTACTCATTTTTACTAACTGGTGCAAGATTTTTAAAACTAAGAACATTTGAGCTTCTGTACTTTCTATGTCTGGTCCAAATGTCTCCTTATTAAATGAAGTGCAGAGAACATTCTCCTGGGAGCATGCCATGTATCCATTGGGGATGCAGAGGCTGCCTGTCACTACTTCACTATGTCTCCAGGAACTGTGGTATATAGGCTTTGGGCTTAACTGTTATTTTTTCTGTTTGATTTTTTTTAATACTGGAATTGAACCCAAAGCCTCACACATACTAGGCAAGGGTCCTACCACTAAGCTAGATCAATGGCCTTCAACTGCTATTTTTCAAACCCAAGGCCACAATGTGTACCCTTTTCTGTCCGCAAGGACAAACACACTTCACATAATGAAGCCCATATGGATCCACACACTGCAATTTATAAGACTGTACAGAGCTGATTTCTTACTCTTACTCTTGTGAGGAGTCACTTCTGATGCTTTAGAAATAAACAGATATTTGATTTGTTCCTTCAACCTTCACCTTTTTTTGCTTTCTCATTTTGAAATTGCCAGGAAAGCCCAGGGAAGCTCAGACCAGTTGCTCTGGTTATTGTATGATTTCTCTTCTCTATCTTGACCTTTCATCATACCTTTTAAATCACTTTCCCATGTGATACAAGTATTTATGTGAGTACCTTGGGGTCTAAACGCTTTAGAGCAAGCAACCTGTATTTTGTTTTTCCTGTTCTGTGCTTGAAGACACCTGTAATAATTATCAGCTTATAATTAACCCAATCTATCAAATGCACACTGTTGGTGATGTTTCAAAGTTTTTGTTTTTCATACTGATTCTGGCTGCAATTACATAGATATATGCTAAATTTTACACATGTACAATGAAAAAAAGTTGACTCATTTTTCTAGGACTTTGATCCACTGGTACTTTGAACTAGTCAGCCTGTGATAACTCAAGTTGCCTAGTAACCAACCAAGGACCAGCACCAGAGTGGAACCAAAAGAAGCCACATTACTTGATAAAGAGAGCAACAGCAGAGGGACCAGCGAGTCTAAGGTCACAGTTGGTTTGTATCCTCACTCCTTTGAGGATGTGACTGACACGCCTTTTGTTAAGCTGCTTAAATCCTCCATCTGTAAAATGGGCCTGACATTTGACAGTGAGTACCTCTGGCATGTATTGTGAGGATTAATAAAGAATCCAGAAAATAGTTGAAACCTTTCAGAATGAAAGCATATGGGAGCTATGTAGGATTTATAATAAATTAAGGCTAATATGAAGAAAATGTTGAATAGCAGGATCAGATAAAGCACTGATTTCTAAGATTTAATGACAAGTACAGTAATAGTCTGTTTGCCTTATAACTGAAATAACTGCATTTATATATTTATCTCATGTTCAGAAAGTGGTGACAAAAGTATTGCAAACCAGAAAAACTTATTATGGTATTAAAAACAATCTGAGTTATGATATCTGACATCACTCCATATATAGGGATTTACTCAGCACTAATCTGGTTAATTTTCTTAGAGAAAACTGTCAATTCTAGAAGGAAGGACTCAAGATAAAAGGTGAAGCCTTTAGCATGGTGGATAGTCTGATCAACCGGCTATTAAAATGGCTTCATCTGTGTTGCAGTAATTTCTCTTGATGCCATTGTGGAATTTTGGACTCACATGAGTTAGCATCCCTTATTGAGGGTTCAAGTCTATCCACACTTAGAGCTTGTACATTCTTTATTCCCCTTGCTGTTGCTCCATGCAGACCTTGAGCTTCATGCATGTTGTTTTATTTCATCTTCTAACCCCAAAGCACAACAAATTCTTTTTTTTTTTTTTTTTTTTTTTTTTTTGGTTTTTCGAGGTAGGGTCTCACTCTAGTTCAGGATGACCTGGAATTCACTATGTCTCAGGGTGGCCTCGAACTCACAGTGGTCCTCCTACCTCTGCCTCTCGAGTGCTGGGATTAAAGGCGTGTGCCACCATGCCTGGCTAACAAAGTCTTCTCAGCTGCAAATAACAGCTCACCAGCTCCTGCCTTAAAACAAATGGTGATTTGTTTGATCACAGTTGGCTCAGATGATCTGAAATAACACTCTCTGGATGGCCTCAGTGCACGTATGTTGAAACATTTTCTTTTATAGGCCTCCAGTCATCATAAAGTCCTAGAGGTATCATTAAGTAGTTCTTACTGGGTTCAAATCTTCTCATTGCTACTTTCTGTACAGAATTAAGGGAAATTATTTCATCTTCCTTTAATTTATATCCACATCTATAAGATATATAATATAAGCAGGCATGGTGGCACACACCGTTAATCACTACATAGTGAATTCCAGGTCAGCCTGGAGTAGAGCGAGACCCTACCTCAAAAACAAAAATATTTCCATATACTCAGTTTGTTGAAAAGATTAAGTATGGATATCTAATAAATGTATACACATTTTCATATATATGTGTGGGATTATATATATATATGTATTATATATATAATGTATTATATATATATTATGTATTATATTATATATATGTATTATATATATATGTATATATATAATACATATATATACATATATATAATATGTATATATAGACACACATATATAGTGAGTTACACACTTCATAAGTCATCAGTCTCAATAAACTTGTAGTTGATATTTGATTGAACTCTCTCACTTTACTCTCTCTCTCTCTTCCTACCTCTTTCTAGTTATCATATGAATTGGGAAAGCTGAAAGTGTTTCTAGAGGCTATAGTGGAACCTTAGATCACCTAACAAAATACATGTACTCCATTGAAAGGGATTTGAAACTGAATTAAAAAGTTAAACATAAGTGTTGGCATGGATGCGGAAAAAGAGGAACACTTCTACACTGTTGGTGGGAATGTAATCTCGTCCAGCCATTGTGGAAATCAGTGTGGAGGTTCTTAAGACAGCTAAAAATAGATTTACCATATGATCCAGCTATAGCACTGCTAGGCATATATCCAGAGGACTCTTCTCAATACCTTAGAGATACTTGCACAACCATGTTTATTGCTGCTCTATTCACAATAGCTAGGAAATGGAACCAGCCTAGATGTCCCTCCACAGAGGAATGGATAACAAAGATTTATACAATTTATACAATGGAGTTCTATTCAGTGGTAAAGAAAATGAAATTATGAAATTTGCAGGGAAATGGATGGATCTGGAAAAGATTATATTAAGTGAGGTAACCCAGGCTCAGAAAGCCAAACATGTTTTCTCTCATATGTGGATCCTAACTACAAATGTATAGACTTGTGTGTGAACTGGAACCAAAAATCAGTAGCAGAAGCCAGTAGGCTGGTAAAAGGCTATAAGGGAGGGAGGAGAGGGAAGGACTTAAGTGGATGGTATGGTATATATGAAAGTAGAACAGATTACAGGGAGGGGAATGGCCTAAGTGAGGCCATGGGAAGAGTATGCGTAAAAGAAGGGCAGGGGGAGGGTAAATCACAATTCAAGATAGTAGGAATAAGACTTATGTAAACCTACTTTTTTGAATAATGGCACATCCAGAAGCTTTAGATTGTTACTAGAAAATTTTCAGTGCCAGGGATGGGATACCTTCCAGTGAGTTGTTGGCCAAGGAGGTCCCTGTAGTCTCCAAAACATTAAAGGCAATTGTCAAGGACCTTGGTTTCCCTTGAGAAACAGATGGTAAGACCCTATTGCTGAAGACATCTATTGCCTGAGAGGCAAGGTCACTGAGAAAGCAAGCTGGTGCTGAGCAGAAAACCTTCTCCCTGTAGACCAGCCAACTGAAAGCTGGAAAAAGCTGCAATGCATGCAGCCAGAAGTCATCAGCAGTGAAAACAGTGGACACTGGAAAACTCAAGTTTGGCCAGACAGGCCCAATGACTGAATAGGTGCTCTTGTGGAAACCAACTGCTCTCTAATTGGACTGAAGGCTCTCTCTATGGGAGGGAATACATGCCTGGTACTGAAAAACCTAAGTAAAAGTCTATGGCAGGGGAGGTCATGAGCCTTAGGGGTATAAAGCCTGCTCTTGTCTGGCTAAATGTATGTATTATTTCCACCAAGCTGCCCTGAAAGCACTACACTTAATGTTAATATTCACATATTAATTCTACTCTCACTTCTGGTTAGAGAAGCTTCTCTTTTCAGATGGTGATGACCAGTGAGATGACCCAAAAGGCAACATAGTGCTGAGAAGAAGGGATGAAGGAGTGCCTAGCACTGAAACACCATTGTCACACCCTCCAAGGCTCAGGGACCATTGCGGAAGAGGGGGCAGATAGAATGGAAGAGCCAAAGGAAGGGTATGACTTCTTACAATGCAACTGTCCAGACAGAAATTGGCCTAGATATACATGACCTTGCAGTGCCTTCGCAAGACCCTCGCAATAGAAGAAAAGATGATGACATCGACTTAAAAGAGAGACTAATGGGGAAAGGAGGGGATATGATGGAGAATGGAATTCTGAAATGGAGTGGGGGGCGGGGAGGGAAATATGTTTTTTGTATGTAAGTATAGAAATTGTCAATAATTTTTTTTTAAAGTTAGACATAGTGGCTAGGGAGATGGTTCACTAGTAAAGTGCTTACAACACAAGTACGCAGGCCCAAGTTCAGATTCCCAGCACCCATGTCAATACTGAATGTTTGAGGTGCATGCCTGTAATACCAGCCCTAGGGAAGTAGAGACAGGAGGATTCCTACAGCATGCTAGATTAGGCTAGCCTAATAAGTGAGTTTTAGGTTCAATGTGAGATTTTGTCTCAAAAATAAGGTGGAGAGCAACTAAGGAAGACACCAATATTAACTCTTTGGCCTCCGTATACATGTGCACTTATACCTACACTCACACCTACATACATATGTATGCCCATGCACATATGAACATGTATGCATATATGTGCACACCACACATACATACACACATGCAAAAAATTAAAATATAGTGGCTACTTGCTTGCATTCTAACTTTATTTGATGGTTACAGAATTCAGACACTTTTTCTGTACTCCAAGTTGAGATCACTCATTGATCACAAGTGAAAAATCATGATTATTAAGTAAGATATTCTCCCTATTTTCAAAGGAAATATACATGGATCCTTTCTCAAGTAGGCACGTTTTGGATCCTTGTATTGAACACATTTTTTTTCATGGTGTTCACCTAATATAAGAGAAAAGCAGCAGAAGCCACAATCATATAAAGAGAAACTGCCTTCCACTGAAAACACTCAAGGACTACTGTGTCGTTAGTGTCTTCTCTCTGGGAACTGGGGAACTCATTGTACGGAAACATGTGATTGCCTTGTCCCTCTCTGATCCACCAGCAAGGACTCTGAAGGATATTCATTTAACCACTTGTTCTGAAGCCACCACTGAAATTGCAGCCCTCTGAAGTGACACAGTAAGCTGAGTGCCTACATTTAACGTGGAAGATGAAAGGAGACATGGTACAGAGGGTTGATTAAAGGCCAAGTGTTATTGTAGGCCTTACCCTCAGAACATCACAGAATTTTTCATTGCTGCCCTGACTTAAATTAGTAATTTTTTAAAAATGGAGTAGCTTTTGGGAATTCCACACAGTATCTCTGTAAAACCTATTTGGGTGTTTCTATGGGGTGGGCGATTCCCAACATCCAATAATTCCTGTGACACTAGGGCTTTGGAAATGTGTTCCATTCTAAAAAGAGGAAAACATGCATTTCTTCTATTATTTTTTGATTAGCTCAGGATTTTCCAAGTTACAGCTATGAAAACCCCTAGTCTTGGGACACCTCTCTCTCCTGAGCAATTATGGAACACCTTCCTTAGAAATATAGCCAGGAATGTGGAATGCCGATAAGCATGACTTTCTTTAAATATGATGGGAATATGACTCATGCAATTTAGAATAATTCAGAAAAAATATCCACTAGCTTTAATCACAGTATCATTTAAGATCCATTGTTTCCTCTCCCATTGTTATGGTTATTTTCCGGCAAGAACCCCTATGTCAAGATGATAAATGCTGTGTAAACACTTCTAAGAAAAATACAACAGGAATAAAACAAGTATACTAATCAAAAGGTTACAACTGATAAATTTGCACAAACTGGTCACACCAATATCAATAGCACCCAGGTACAATTTGCAACTCTGTTTCCCCTCCAGTCACTTATTGCATCATGGATAAGTACTACTCCAACACCTAGAAACTTAGGTATATATTTTCTACAATGTTAAATTATATAGTGAGATGTAGTCATAGGAGATATTATATATTTTTTTTTGAGAGAAAGAGACAGAGAGAGAGAGAACTGATGTGCCAAGGCTTCAGCTACTACAATAAAACTCCAGATGCTTGCACCTCCTAGTGGGCATGTGCAACCTTGCATTTGCCTCACCTCTGTGCATCTGGCTTATCTGGGATCTGGAGAGTCGAACATGGGTCCTAAGGCAAGCACCTTAACTGCTAAGCAATCTATTTATCCCCAAGATATATTTATTATTTGATTTATTTTACAATTTATGTAGAGGAAATTTTACTTTTGTTTTGGTGTAAGGTTCTATGACTACAATCATACAACTTTTTAAAAACTGATCCCTTTCATTTTAAATAAGTATTTGAGGTTCACTCATGTTATTTTTAGATCCTTGGCTTCTATTTATTACTGAATAGTATTCCAATTTAAACATGAATCATCACTTAAATCATTCACCTGTTGAAATACACTTGGTTTTATTTTTTACCTTAAAGCTGCTATAAATATTTATGTACAGATTTTTATATAAAATTGTCATTTCTCTAGATATTATAGTATATGTTCCCTCAACATGCATTTATTGGAACCTATAAATAAAAGTTAGGTACTTTAAGATATAATTAGGTCATAAGAATGAGTGAATGGTCATGAATGGCATTAGTAACTATAAAAGAGCTCAAGGGAACTTGCTAGGCCTCCTTGCCTCCTGGTTTTTCTACTATTTGAGGACATAGTCCCCTTTAGAGTAAATATAAACAAGGTGCTATCTTGGAAACATAGACTAAGTCCTCATAAGACATTGAACCTGTATACCTCAATTTTAGTCTTTCCAACATTTCTATCCTTTATACATTTCCCTGTCTCAAACATTCTGTTATAGAAGACAGACTAAAACACAAGAATACTCATTTAGAAATGTTTATTCATTTTGTGTTTCTTTAACTTCATAAGAAGCTTCAGAATTGTTTCCCATGGCAACGGTACCATTTATTGTTGGGAAGTTTTTTTTTTTTTTTTTTTTTTTTTTTTTTTTTTTTTTTTTTTTTGGCTTTTCAAGGTAGGGTCTCACTCTGGTCCAGGCTGACCTGGAATTAACTATGTAGTCTCAGGGTGGCCTCGAACTCACGGCGATCCTCCTACCTCTGCCTCCCGAGTGCTGGGATTAAAGGCGTGCGCCACCACGCCCGGCTTTGTTGGGTGTTTTTTTTAATAAGCCATTGCAATGATCAAGTAGTGATATGTTATTGTGGTTTTAATTTCCATTTCCGTAATGACTAATTATGTTGAATATGCTTTCATGGGTTCATTTACCATCTTCATATAACTACGTTATGTAGTTTGTTCAGAGCTTTTAATTATAATTGATGGGAAGAGAGGCCGAAGCGTACTTATTCCATCTCACACACATCCAGAAGTCCTCAATACTATAAATTGCAGATTAGTATATTCCTCAAGAGAATGAGCTTCTGGCAGGGCTCATAGATGGCAGAGCAAATAAATTAGCATCATGAGGACATCACATGATATGCATCTCAGCAACACTCAAGGATACCTAATCTCCTTAGAGTCATGCCTTCTGTTTGGTTGAGAGCCCAATGGTCTTTGGGATTAACTCATATAAAACTCAAGTGGGCAAAGGAATTTGTATGATTTAATTGAAATTATCCCCACATTGGTTTTACCATTTTCCATTTTGTTTCCCACGGAAACAAGCTCACCACTCCCCTTGGGCTAGGGTATTTTAAGATACTATCATAGAAAACAACTGGATGTGCTTGAGCACTTTCTCCCTTTTCCCATAGATTACTGGAATGAAATAGTTTGATACAGCTCAGTTATTCTTAAGATAAAGAATTACATTGTGGGATGCCCTAATACCACTTAATAAAAAAAGCATGGGTCATGGTGATCAGCTATGAAAATATATTTGTCAAAATGGAACTGGTCTCAAACCACAGCATTTCCAGTATGGGCAGTTTAGTTTCTAAGAAGCATGGTTCTTAACATCCACCCTCACTCACAATCAGGTTGGAGGGCATCAAGTGCTTTGAATAGCTCCATAAACTCACCCAGGCCCTTTGAACAGTACCATTGCCATCCCAAGTGTGGCTTCCATCAGCATTATCTAGGAACTGTCTAGAGATCCTGATGCTCAGGCAATCCCTTCTCAATTTTTTTTGTTTTGTTTTTCAAGGTAGGGTCTCACTCTGGCCCAGGCTGACCTGGGAATTAACTATGTAGTCTCAGGGTGACCTCAAACTCATGGCACTCCTCCTACCTCTGCCTCCCGAGTGCTGGGATAAAAGGCATGCGCCACCACACCCTTCTCAATTTTATTTCTAGGGCTAGATATAGGACTCTTGGTCTCAACAAACTTTTCAAGAGATTCTTCTGAATTATAACATTTAGGAACAAATGATTTATAACTTGCACTTATTTATCCTCAGACTGTATTAAAAGATTGTGAATAAAAAATAAGATCCTTCTCCCAATATTTTCCTATTTCTACTAAGTTTTGATTCATTACTCATTTAAAAGTGAATGATTAATAATCCTATAGTATACTAGAGGAAACCTACAAAGGAAAGAATGAAGATAGTAAGACTGTAGGAGAATGTGTAGACTTCTTTGTGAAATAATTGGCAGTAAGATAAAGTGAAATTTAGATAAAATAAACACTGCTTTGAGTCAACTTAGAGAAAATACATTCAATAAAAGTATTTTAAATAAAGAAAGCATCTTATTTTTCTTATAATTAATGTTTTAAGCAATAGTATTCAAAACACATGAGGAGAAAAAAGGTACTAAGTATGTTTCCCTCTAGAAAGGTGTTACTGTTTTTTACCATAAGGCCAGGGCTAAATAAGCATATTTAATAGTTATGCTGATCATAATCTCAGTCTTGAGGCTACTTACAGGAATTCTGAGATCTGAAATCAGGTTGAGGGAGAATGCAAAAGAGACAGAAGCAGTCTCCTAAATCGATTATGAATTGGTCAGTTGCTGCGAATAAATATTTATTGGGTACTTATTATGTATGGAGTGTGTGCCGCTGGCTGGGGCTGACCATGTTTATACCCATTTGGGATTATGATAAGCTAGCTTTTGTCTACCAAAATCTACAGAGGCAAAGGACAGGCATGATGTTTTATTACTTCTTTATTCCTATGTTCTCTTTCCATGCCTCTCCAATCTCCCCAACCCTTCTCAAAGTGTATTTTCTTATACAGGAAGCTGCTAGTACTTGTTGAGTATCAAGCACAAAGGGTTTCATTGCCTTTTTGTTTCATCCAGCCATGAATATTCTCTGCTTCCCCCTCCCAGTTATCACCAATAACATGAATTTTTGCAAGCTGATAAATTGAAATCTAGGATGAAAACTGTGGAATGGAAGTGAGATAAGGGAGCTTATTATACAAAAGGAACTAATTTTGGGGAGAATTGTCTGTCCCTGCTGTCCAAACTTTAAGCATATAATACATATCAGATTGTACTTTTATCTCGATTTCCAGTTAATTTCACTATGAAAACAATTTATTACATGGGAATTAGTCATCATATCTTACCTTGTAATCTTGGGACTGGAGCCTGAGTGCATCACCAATTTTTGCATCCCCTCCTGCCACCCCTCTCCCCTGATCCCACCAATGAATTAAGTTGCAGTTCACTGAAAAACAGATGCCACTGACCATTTAAGCAGAACTACAGAGGTATTTGACACATTGCACGTGTAGCCCATGGAGGAATGGTAGCTGACTTCCTATCTTCATACAGCTTGAACGTTCCATAAACGATTAACGTGAGATGAGTTTCAGGGTTGCCAGAAAGGAGAAGATGCTGAGCAATGTATTAGCTGGGCCTTGTCCCTATCCAATTCCATCTAAGAAAGTCCAAATCAAAACAAAAGAACGCTGGTTGAGAGGCTACATGCTACATGCCTAGGACCTCTTGACTCCCAGAGAAATTGTGTTTTTCAGATAAGTAAATGGGTTTTTCTTTGGTTTCATTTTTAAAATGTTATTAACTCATTTGCTGAGAAAGAGAGGTGGGGAAGAATAGGCAAATAAACTCCAGATGCACGAGCCATTTTTGTGCATTTGTCTTTATGCGGGTACCAGGGAATTGAACTCCATCAGGCAGACTTTGCAGGCAAGTGTCTTTAACTGCTGAGCCATCTCTACAGCCTTTTCTTTAGTGTTCAAAGGGCTTGTTCATATCCAGAAGACAGCATTCTGTAGCCTCACTTGTCATCCTCATGATTTTACCTTCTTTACTTTTTGAAGAATAAGAACATAAAAGGTTTTTTAAAATGTATGAACTTCTTTTTAAAGTTCTCATGATTTATAAAATAATTTATGTATTTATTTTCTACATCAATATCAATTATATTATTTCTGCTTCCTCTTCTGCATGTTCCCCTGAGCCTTGGATAGTGTGGTTTAGATGTCATGTTTAGGGCTGAGGACAAACTGGTCACTTATTCTTAGTAATTTTGTCATCTATAGTCACCTTTACACTTTGCACAATCAAAACTTCTGTATTTGGGGCTGGAGAGATAGCTTACCAGTTAAGGCGTTTGCCAGCGAAGCCTAAGGACCCCGGTTCGATTCTCCAGGTCCCACATAAGCTAGATGCACAAGGGGGCACACGCGTCTGGAGTTCATTTGCAGTGGCTGGAGGCCCTGGCACGCCCATTCTCCCTTTCCCTCTCTCTCTCTCCCTCTCTCTGTCTCTAATAAATAAATAAATAAATCAAAATAAAATCTATAAAAAAAAAAAAACTTCTGTATTTGAAGCTGTGTGTAGTACCAATCTCTGGAACACACAGATATTTAGAAGTTAGTTCGACAGGCAGTCTATTTAGCATATCCAGAATAATGGTTTCCCTCCTAAGGCCTGGATCCCATGGGACAGATTGACAGTACCAGGTATTATTTTCCTGCTGTAGAGAAGGCTCCAAATCCCATCAGAGAGTATGTGGTTACTCCATGGATTCATAGCAGATAGGATTTTCTGGACTGGACATAGACTGTCAGTATCTCAATGTAGACAAGGGAGGGGTCCATGAGAATACATGCCTCCCTCTGCAAATAGTTGAAACTGATGATTGTTTTGAAAGGGAAAGTCATGTCCTTTAATGTGGTATCCACATGCTACCCATTGCCCAGTCTCTAGTAAATGACCTCTCACCCATGACTATGCAAGTAATCCTAATAAAAATCAGTGGGTCAAAAAGAAACAAAACAGCTAAGTAGGATGGGGATCTAATGGGAAGAAGGATTTTAGTGGAAGGGGAAAGGGTAATAAAAAGGGGAATGAGAAGGATCAAAATGCATGGTATATTTGTATGAAATCGTTAAAACTGGAAAAAAAAATAATAAAAGGGGGCTTATTCAGTTTCCTTTGTTACCAGCCCAGGTATATGTCCCAAGTTCTGCTCTTGTGATCCTGAAATGTCACTGACCAGCAGCGGCTTCCAAAGCTTGGGGACTTGTAAGTTCTTTTTACACACATTAAAATTCATTTGCACATATTAGTTCATAGTGGGAGAGGATTCAACTCTGTATGATACAGACCAAAGTCTTCTAATGCTTATGAGCTATGAAAGAGGTTATGGGGATTTAGGAGGACAGCTTTATATCATCAGAAAAATCAAAAATCTCTATACAATTCTACCTATACTTCTAGAATTGGTTGACTGAGAAAATATTTGAACTAGGGCTGGAGAGATGGCTTCGTGGTTAAGGTGCATGCCTACGAAGCCTAAGGAAAGTAAGCCTCTTTGTTGAGGCTGAAATTATCATTAGTTAAGTCAGAAAGGAGACATTACAGCATAAGCATTTTGTGATGGTTATGAACATTGATAATAAATTTAGGGTTTCTCATAACTTTTGGGTCAATAAATTCTATTAGTAGAAGGGTCTCATGAAACATCTCCTTTATAAGTAAATTTTAGCTATTAAATGGTGCTTCTAAAGATGTTTTTTTTTTCTCTCCAGGGACTTGGAAATACACATGCAGATCATGTAAACAATACCTTTGAAGCACAGGAACATTGGCTGGATCTATAGAAACACCATGAGTGACCTTGGCAGGGGTAAGAAGCAACTTCATCCCTCTTGCTGTTCTCTCTGTATTCAACTTTGAGTTCCTACTCAGTATGTCTCAGGGGTTCTGATGGAGCTTCAAGTACCCTTAAATGGAATTTTGGCCAAAGGATAAATCATCACCTGAATCTTATGTTAACTTAGCAACTATCTTCTCCTTAAAGAATCCAAAGGCACTATGCCCATAGTGGACAATGATAAGGGGGGAAGGTTATTATTTGTGTGCCTGAAATCCCAGTAAAAGCTTTCTATGCAACCTAGCAGGAATTGATGGCTTAGATCCAAGGTGGGAAAGATGGGCTCATTTTGTCCCTAAACTCAAACCCCACTCTCAAATTTTCATAATCTATGTGTCAGCCACATTAGAAATATGAGGCAAAAGTTAAGAATATTCAAGTACATATGTAATAGAAAATAAAGGAAGCCAGAACCTGAGGCCAGGTTCTGTTCCATGGAGGCAAGAGAAACAAACAAACAAAAAGAGAACCATGTATTTGACTTTGTACCATACAGGATCATATTCTCATTAGAAGACTAAAATCTAAAACATTCATATTATCACTGTCTACATTGGGGAAAGTGCAAGAAAGTAGGAGATAAGATCTTATTTCTCTATAGCATGTACCTATGTATCTCATTCTAGATGACCGTTGATCTCTTATAACCCTACCTTGGAATGAAGATTTTTAGTAGATGCAATTTGGCTCATGACCTTGGTGGCAAATGCTGAACATATAAACATGGAAACTGAATTTGACTTCTGAAAGCTGAAGAATCATCAGGCTCATGCTAGCACTTGATGAGTTAAATGAGCTTAACTATGAAGTCTGACAAATTTGTTAATGACATTTCCTTTAACCAAGAGGATCAACAAAATCTGTAGGAAGTAAAATCTTTCCCTCATCTCCTGCTGATGTTATTGACAGAATTACAGAGACAGTTTGTAGAGAAAGCCAGTGAATTTCTGGCTTTCACAAAAAAGTGGATAAAAAACAGTATCTATTTTGAAGAAGATAAAAATGTTCTATAACAGTATTGCCAAATAATCTGCACTGTCTGATATGGTAGCAATAAACCATATAGGGTTATTGAACATTTCAATAATGTGTTTTGGGAATTTAATTTCTAACTTTATTTAATTTTAATTTTAAATAATATAAATTTGAATATTCCTCATGTGCCTTTTGATTATCATAATGTATGAAATAGTATCATACTGTTATTAAACATATCATGGAATAAAAGAGTATATAATGTAGGGCTGGGATAAGGTACTTGCCATGTAGGCATGGGTACACGATTTTGAGTCCCAGATCCCACATAAAAAGCCAGAAGCCCTGGTAGGTTTCTGTAATCAAAGCATGGCAATATTGACAGTGAAATGGTAAGTGCAGAAGTGACAATCTTCAGGAATCTCATGGCAAGTACAGCATAAAACAGCAACAGCAGGACTATAATTCAGATAACCCTGACTCAACTAAGGTAGAAGCTGAGGACAGGCCTGTAAGCAGTCCATTAACCTCCACATGTTCACTATGACATACACACATCTACACTCTCACATACACAAATATGCATACACACAAGAGTATATAATGTATGGCTAAGGAAGTAGATCAGTGGTTAAAAGTACTTGTTTGTAAAGCCTGACATCCTGGGTTCAGCTCCCCAGTATCCACGTAAATCCAGATGCACAAAGTGGAAGAGAAGTTGCTAGAAAAAGTGATGGCGATGGGTTTCCTTTTAGGAAATAGCTCTATGATAATTGGGATACCCATCTTGGGAAATGATCATAGTACACAAAGTATCTGTAACAACTTGGATTCCAAGAGAACAATATTTTTTAAGAACAAGTGCTACTTTGGCATGAGCCTAAGAGTGGATATTTACAGTAGAAAGCCTTGAAACTTCTGTTATCTGGGTATAAATAGAATACTTTGTGCCTTGGAAGAAAACTTAAGTATTTCCCCCAAATAATCATTAGTCTTTCTTGTAGCTGACCAGAGAAATGTTTCCCAAACACTGTTTAAATTGGATCAGCCCATAAGATGAATGGCTTGATATGAACTTATTGACTTTCTGAGATGCCAGACCCCATCCCTTGCATGATAGAATGTCTCTCTCTAGCCCTTTGTCTGAGAAGCCAATATCAGGTATTTGGTTTTCAGGTTAACATTCATTCTCAACAGCAAATTAATCTCTATGGTTGCTAAACAAGCCATGGTTTCTCTTTGTCTGGGTTGATAATGATGTCTAATCAAAGTCTTTGCCAACACTTGCATCTCTCCATGTCACTGTTACAGTTACCTTTTCTGCTTCTGGGACAAAGCATCCAACCCAAAACAGCTGATGGAAGGAAAAGTATGTGTTTTGGCTTACAGTCTCTAAGGGAGGCTTCACAGTGGCAGGGGAAAGCATGGTGTGAGCAGAGGCTAGACATCACCTCTGCCACAGCAGGTAGAAAACAGCAGCAGGAGACTGCACCAAGCCCTACAAAGTGGAGCTGACTGTAATACTCCCAAGACTGCCCCTATTAACACATCTCCTTCAGCAAAGCTCCACCTCCAAAATTGCCATCAGGTAGGGATCAAGCACTTAAAACACATGAGTTTATCACACTTTTTCTACCTACTATTCCTCAGACCCCTAAAGACTTGTAAGATAATTGCTAATATAATATGAGCAGCAAAAGTCTTTATTCTTGACTGTGTATTTTTTTAAGATCACAATGTAAGACACTAACCAGCAGTAAACATTGGCTAGGCTCAGTCAAAATTCTTCCTCAAAGCAGTGCCAAGTGTGGATGTGCATTCTGAATGTGATTTGATCTTTTTTTCATTTAAAAAAAATTTTCTACTTAGTTTCCATTTCTCTACTTATACTTTTGTTTCTTTCTATTTTCATTATAAGTCAAAGACAGCAGCTGTTTTATAGCATTAAGACTTCACAATTTCTTATTTTAGCAGTTTTTAATGAAATCTGTGCATAAGATTACTTTATTCTTGCATAGTCTCATTTTTTTCTTTCTTACATTTGCTGTTCAAAATTGTAATTTGTTAGATTATGTTTCAGAATTTTTTTTTGCAGCATTTATCCTGTTTCAGCCTGATGGTTAACCATCATGATGGGGTGAATGCCCCCATGGAAGTACATGCTATTATCCTTTTCCCACTGCACCTGATCAGTGTGCATGGCATATTCATACTCACGAACCTGGACTGCTTTGTCAATTTCTTGATCCTTACAGTGTCCTTACACAACCTGAAATCCACCATCGTTTTGGAAGGGTATATGGATGGAGCATAGGACTCCCATCACAGCTCTCTGGAAAGAGAGATGACTTCACTTTTGAAATTTGTAAAATGTTTGCAAGATAGCCCATGGCAGAAAATAAAAGATCTGTCTTGTCACCTACACATTTTTTTTTTGAGAGAGAGTGAGAGAGAGAAAAAGGAAGAGAGAGAGACAGAGAGAGAATGGGTGCACTAGGACCTTCAGCCTGCTACAAACTCCAGAGGTGTGCACCCCCTTGTGGAACATAGCGACATTGCATGCTTGCATCACTGTGGCTATGTGGGACCTGGACATTTGAATTTGAGTTCTTAGGCTTTGCAGGCAAGCACCTTAACCACTAAGCCATCTCTCCAGCCACACCTACACATTTTTATATACTAAGATATTATTGAGTTCTTACTCATATAAAGGTAATTTTGCCAGGCATCTGACATTAAGAAGTTTATTATTATGGGGGGATAGATTTAGAAGCCAGTAGTTTTGGAAGTGTCAACAATAACTTTGGGGGGACAATTTAGTTGTAAGAGATAAATACGTATTCAGATAATAGATGTTAACAGGTATCCTACAATACTAAGTATGTTACATATAAGATGGTATTTAATCTTTACTACAACTTATTAAATGGGATACTGTAAATTTTCATGTAGGGAAATTAAGAAATCAGCCATCATATTAAGTGATCTAACTAATGAACCATGTATTATGTGGTGCAGCCAGGCTGTACTGCTCCAGAATCTGCATCTTAACTTCTAGACTTTTCTTCCCTTCTGATAACAAGGAAGGAAAATTACCTATAACATTTACTGTGGTAACAAAGGGTCAGAAACAGGAGAGATTTTTATTGTACCTGTGTACAATAAATTTGAAAAGCATAATCTTTTCAACTAGTCAGGTAATAGATCTTTAAATCACTTCCAGCAAGCTCTTTTATGCTGCCCATCAGAAGTGGGTTGCCCTTCAGTGTTGCAAATGTTTACTCAATTTTTACATGTGTTATCTTTTTAAAATATTTTATTTATTTACTTGAGAGACAGAGATACAGAAACAGGCAGGTAGAGAGAGAGAATGGACATGCCAGGGCCTCCAGCCACTGCAAACAAACTCTAGATGCATGCGCCCCCTTGTGCATCAGGCTTATGTGGGTCTTGGGGAGTTGAACCTGGGGCCTTTGGCTTTTCAGGCAAGTGCCTTAACCGCTAAGACATCTCTCCAGTGCACATGTGTTATCTTAAGACTAATACTAAATCAAGAACACTTAGGGATGTGACTTATAAGAACAATTATCTGGATATGCATAATTTGAATGTCAGTAGTACATATTTGTCTGCTCTGAGACTTTGTTCCCCTGTAAAAGGAAAAAAATATCATTCTCTCAGAGTCTATGTGAGAATTAAATATGCTATAAGAGTGAAACACTTATCTTATGCTTAGTACATAAAGAATATGATGACGGGGCTGGAGAGATGGCTCAGCAGTAAATGCACTTGCTGGAAAAGCCTAATGACCTCAGGATCAATTCCCCAGTATCCACATAAAAGCCAGATACACAAAGTGCCTCATGTATCAAGAATTAATTTGGAGTGGCTGGAAGCTCTTGTGCACCCATATTCATCTTCTCTATCTCCTTGTAAATAATTAAAATATCAAAAAAGAATACGATGACAATAACAACTGTGTAACGACAAAAACTTAAGCGTTAACATGCCCAATTTTAGGTCCTTCAAGTTTGGGGGTACCTAGTGTTTCTGATCAACTTCTTGCTGCTGGAGGGATTGTTTCAGCTTACAGTCCAGGTTATAGTCCGTCATGGGAAGGAAGGCATGGTGGCCAGAGCTTAAAGCAGCTGCTCACATTCAATATGGTGAGGCAGCAGAGAGGAATGAATGCTGCTACTCAGCCAGCTCTCTCCTCTTTATGCTGTCAAGGATCCCAGCCCAGAGAATGGTGATACCCATAGGTTGCCCCACTTCAATCTACATAATCCCTCACAGGTGACTCTTGGTCCTGTCAAGTTGAAAATTGATATAAACTATCACCATGGCCAAGGTGTCCTATACATTATTCTTATATCTATAATACTTACAATTAAAAATGGTCATATACCAATTATCTCATTTGTGGTCTGTTACTAGTGAATTTTCATATACTTTTTATTCATCTTTCTAAGACCTTAAGTAGCATTTTAAAGATATATTTTCAATTTCTCTGTAACAAGAGTTGTCTGGAACAAAGTTGAGTGACAAAACTTTTACCAGGTGATGGTTGGTTTTCCTACCTTTGATCCCCCATATTGTTCAAGAATTTGAGTTTACTGATCATGATTGTGAACATCAATATGAACAGATTAGAACTTCACAGAGATTAAAGAAATAGCATAATAGTGGAATATTTCATTTAGTTCATTTTGTTACTAAATACATATTATAGCCTACAGTAACCAAAAGGCACATGGAATTTTGGAAAATAATTCCTTGGTAATCCTTACCAAAAATTCATTTATAGCTATGTTCACTGACAATGTTTATTCTATGTGATCAGTGATTAGCCATCAGAGAAGGCTTCTTCAGGTTCTGGAGTCTTATTTACTGTCACAAGAAAGTTTCTCTCTGATTTTTCAATGCCATTTTGGAGTTAAAGCCCAACTAATTAAAAACCTGGGGCATATAATTAAACCAAATACTTCATTTTTGGTACTGAGTGTATGCACAATACTTTGAATTGTGTTCGATTCTATAAAACACAAATATTTAGTTGGTTTATTTTCCTTCAACTTTCCAAAGCAATATTTACAGTGCTGCCTTAGACATTCAGAATGGGCTAAAACATAAACTTATAGCTATGACTAAATTTCATTGAATTTGGAGAAAATTTCACCACTAAGGATATGTGCATGCATGTGCGTGTTATTTGTGTGCCCATACATCATAATCACTCTTCAGGCTCTGAAGTGATAACAGTATTTTTATAGCTCTCAGGGCACTCATTTGCAGTCACACAGTGAAGGGAAAATCTCTCTGTATCAACATATAATTGGCTTATTAGAATTTCTAGTGAAGAGATGTAATAAAGCTCTAATTTTAGTAATGAAGATTGGGTGAATTTTTATTTTTCAATCTTTTTTACTGCACAGGCTTTCCTTTCCTTGCCAGTAAACATCCATTGTGAAAATGTGAAAGAGCTCAAGGACGGGCAGCTGCATTTTCACTCCAAATTGCCAGTTTGCAGGCAGTGCCAGATGCCAATATCAAGTGCTCATCCCCATCTCATGACGTGCCATTGACCTCAGTGAGATAAACTGTCAGGTGCAGACCTAATACTGACTTATCCCTGGCTTTGACAGTGCAGAAAATACAAAGGGCTTAGTGAAGGCTAAGAGAGGCCACCTGGGCACTAATTAAGTCAGTAGGTGAAAAGTGGAATCCAGTGACATAGATCAGAAATAAGCCAGACAGCCCATTGAAAAGTAGCCTGGAAACAAAAAGAAAAAGCATCTGGAGTCTGGAATATTGAATCTGAATCAGGTAAATAAGATTTGAAGTGATGGTGTGAAACAGAGAACAAGATGGCACTTAGTACATTTCCCTCTAAGCACCCCACAAGCCTCTAGAGAGTCAGTGAAAGAAAAAGTAGGAATGATCAAAGCTAAGTTTACTGTCATATCCTCCACTGGCTTCCTTTATATATATACCTACTGCTATTCTCTCTTTTTCTCTCCTTTCCTCTCTGTCTCCCTTCTCTTCTTCTTTCTTTTCTGATATTCTCTACTCCTTCATCCATGTGACAGAAAACATGGCCATATCTTTGCTCCTGAGTTAATACCATCTTCATTTCAAGAACTAGCCTAAATTAAACCAAATTTCATTAGAATCAATTTCAAATTAACTGTGTATCATTTTGAAAAAATACCAGAGGAAATCTTTTCTTAAAAATGTGGTACAAACCAAAAAAAATGTGATACAGGAAGGTAATTCAAGCTACTTGGTATTCTGAGGCAGGAGGATTACAAGTTTCAACTCAGCCTAGGCTACAAAGTGAGACAAAGGTAGAACAAATAGACATTTGAACACAAAGTACTTTAAAGCAATATAACATAGCATTTAATCTTTATGACAACTGGAGGGCTAGAGATTTAGCACAATACTAAAATGCCTGTCTAGCAAGCAGAAGATCTTGAGTCCCATCCCCAGAACTATAAAGAATAGATGTTTAACCTTTGGTCAATAATTATATGAAATTAGGCTGTAAGAATAATATGAATAAGAGAGCTAGGAAGATGGTTCAGTGGATAAAGTGATTGCCATGCAGGCATAAGGACTGAGCTTCTGATCTCCAGCACCCATATAAATTATGGGTAGGCATGTAACCTCAGTGCTCAGGAAGTAGAGACAGAAAACTTCTAACTAGACTAGCCAAATGGTAAATTCTGAGTACAAGTTAGATAACCTACCTCAGTAAATAAAGTGAAGAATAATTAAAGAAGATAACCTACGTTAAACTCTGGCCTCCACAAGTACGCATGGGTGCACACACTCACCTAAACTTATGCACTGATGCATGCCACACACATACAAATAGAAACAAAACAAATACAAAATGAAATAATCATCAGAACTAATAAAACAGTAATTTGGAACTTCTGTCAAGCAAGGTAACTAGGGAAACTACTGATTATAAGTCTGTCATAAATGAATAGTAGCATTTTTGTTTTTAAAGTATACATTTGTCAGATAACTACAAGAAAGTAATGATGTTGGTGATCAATCGAACATTATATGCACACACGACCACACAGATGAATAATATATTATTCCACAAAATATTCTCGCCCAAATTTCAATAGAAATTGAGCTACTTTAACCTTGCATTTATGCAAAATAAAGATGTCTTTTTTGTAGGATTCTGATGCAAGGTAAGACAGCATTAGACAGTACTTCAGAGAAGGCATCCATTCTATTTAGTACTCTTTAGGATGCATTTAACAGAAACATATCTAAGTAGAGCCAAAATAATATAACCAAAAGCCATCACTTATTATTAATGTATAATAGTGTAGACCTCAAATCTATTCCCAAGGCTAATGTATAATAGCCTTGGGAATAGATTTGAATGGAGGCTTAAGACACAATCTGCACTCTGTCCACTTTTCATCTCTGCATTACTGTAAATGTCTTTATTTCTCTCTCTTTTTCTCTAATTTTCCCTGTCTCTCTCTCATCTGATTGGATAGTGGACATAGCACAAGATGGTTTCATATGCTACCCATAGAACCTTTATTGCCTCCTTTTAAGTTAGCAATCTTGGTAAGAACTTAAATAACAATCTCAATACCAAATTTTCAGTCATGGAAAATTTTGTCCAGTCTGGATCATGAGTTCAAGTCTAGACCTACACAACCTACAGCAATACAATAATAAGGATTCTCAAGCTAGGATTAACCCGTCAACTCTTTGCATTAAACAATTAAAAATAGGTCACTGGTAATATGGAATTTTTTTGTAATTTTTATTTATTTATGAGAGAAAGAGAGAGAGAGAGAGAGTGATTTGCCAGGGCCTCTAGCCACTGAAAATGAACTCCAGAAACATGTGCCACTTTGTGCATCTGGCTTAGGTCCTAGGGAATTGAACCTGGGTCCTTTGGCTTTGCAGGCAAGCATCTTAAGCTATGTCTCCAGCTCATGGAAATTTCAAAGAAGTCTTTATTTGCCTCCATATCACTTTCACCCTTTATTTACAGTTGAGACAATCCAGATAGAATGGCTAGACCAAAAGTCGCATTTATGCATTGGGAAGAAAGTAATACAAGTATAATAACTTGCTGCAATAACATGTCCAATTCCCACCATATATATAAAATTTCCAAGAATGTTTCAATCTCTGCTTGTTGTGGTGAATTTCCAAATAGCATAAGGCACAATAAATACACATTTCTTATTTCCTCCCTAGCCAGTGTGTTAAGGCTGAGACCTTCCTGGAACAAATGATTAATGGTATCAGAATGACATCCTTGCAATCTCTGAGATGACAATAATCTATCTTTACAGAACAAACAGCACCATGACTGGGACTTGAGCCACCTTATTTCATTCTGAAAAAAGAAAAATAGAAGGACCTAAAGAATAGCTTTAGTATCCTAGTCAGGAACATGCCAGTGAGACAATGGTTGGAATGTACTTGAAAGTCTTTAGGGAAATACCAGCTGAATCCAATATGTTTATCCCACAATGTGGAAGACCAGTTGAAACAAATGAAGTTGGAGAATAGTAATAAAACAACCACGAGATGCAGAAAAAATATTAGGAAAAAGTGATTAAAATCACCCAAGAAACTTGGGGATTTCTTTATATTTGTGAGCCAAATAAAATAGATGGGAATGCATAGCATAGTATTTAAAGTGTGGTCCCTGGAGTAGGAGTATCTAAGAACATTTTACTTCTTACTGAATTAGAAATTGAGAATGGGGAATACACAGGTTGTCCTTTAACAAGTGTTGATTCTGAGAACCACTGGGAGGAAAGAATGAAAAGTAGCAGGTATTATACTAATTATATCCGATGAGACATAATATAGTAACAATGTACAGAGAAGAGAAAATATTACATAAGTATACTGTGAGCATATTTCTTGGAGCTGTACTCTCCAAATGCCATGTTATGACACTACATTATTGCATTATGAATTTAAGCCAAGTCACTGTCAGAATTTATAAGAATCATATTAAAAAGTATCGGAAAATATGGCATAGACCTTTTTCTTTCTCTGTTTATGTGTGTGGTGTGCTTGTGTGTGTATTTGTGTTTATATGAGTGTGTTTGTATGTGTGCATGTTGAAGCTCTCTCACTGAACCTAGAGCTCACGGGCTGGTCCAGAGTATCTAGCCAGTGAGGTCCAGGCATTCTCTGCTTCCCTAATGCTGGGATTATAGTTACACACCACCACACCTGGAATTTTACATGGATGCTGGAGATCTGAATTTAGGTCTTCATGCTTCCACAAGAGATTCATCGACTGAGCCATCTCTCTAGCCCTGAGGCTTGGAACTTAAATCTCCTGAAAAGCCATGTGTTGAAGGATTGTTCCCTAACCTATGATTCTAAAGGGAGATGGTTTAGCCTATAGGAAGCAGGGCCTTGTTGGAGGAAATTATATCATTAGAGGTGTTTCTCTGAACAGGCTATTAAGCCTCTAGCTCCTCTTTTCTCCTGTCTTCCCTAATACGATGAGGTGAGCTACTTTGCTCTTCCACATGCTCCCCTCCATTACATGACGCCTCACCACACAGACACCTTTGAAAGTATGAGTCAAAATGAATCTTTCCTCCTTAGAAATTGATTTTCTCACAACAATGGAAACATGACTAATATGCAATATACATAAAATATTTTTCAGTCATTTCTATTGTCTATGTATGTGAATTTATATGGGATTAGAATATACAATTATTTATTATGTTAGATGGATTTTTAATTTTAATTTTAATCTATTGTTTATCTATCAGGGAGAGAGAGACAGAAGCAGACAGACAGACAGAGAGAATGAGAATGGGCACACTGGGGCCTCTAGCCACTGCAAATGAACTCCATGCAAGTGCCACCTTGTGCATCTGGCTTATGTGGATTCTGGGGAGTCAAACCTGGGTCCTTAGGCTTCACAGACAAGTGCCTCCACCACTAAGCTATTTCTCCAGCCCATAGGTGGAATGTTTATTGACACATATTCATCATACATGGTGTTGGGTTTCATATCAACAAATCTTTTCAAATGTGTCATGTACTTAGACCATGTTCAACCCCTCCCTTTCCTTCCCTTCATTCTTCCTCCCCTTTCCCTCTCCCACTAGGTTCTTCCTACACTCAAGTCTCTTCTACTTAAAAGGAAGTTTTTAAGCTTGCAAAAGGTGCTTTTTTTTCTTTTTTCTTTCTTTTTTTTTTTTGTTTTGTTTTGTTTTTCAAGGTAGGGTCTCACTCTAGCTCAGGCTGACCTGGAATTCACTCTGTAGTCTCAGGGTGGCCTCGAACTCATGGTGATCCTCCTACCTCTGCCTCCCCAGTGCTGGGATTAAAGGTGTGTGCCACCACACCCAGCAAAAGGCACTGCTTAAGAGCACTCATTCTTAACCTTTGATAGACAAAATAATTTTCTGAATGTATAAAAGACCATATTCTAGGTTCTGAGCACAGATTTTTGATACACTAGACTTGAGATAGGGCTCGATAATCTACATTTTAGCAAATATTCCCAATGATTATTATTCAGAGTAGCAATTAAAACTAATGTTAATGACAAAAAGTTAACAAGTCAGACTCCTTATTTTTTGAGCATAAGTTACATGCAAGGCTAAAGGCTACTGAGATTATAAAGTTAAATTGAGCATAAATCAGCTGGGTATGGCGGCACACACCTTTAATCCTAGCACTCAGAAGGCAGAGGTAGGAGGATCACAGTGAATTCGAGGCCACCCTGAGAGTACAGAGTGAATTCCAGATCAGCCTGAGCTAGAGTGAGACCCTACCTCAGAAAACCAAAGCCAGGGGAAGAGAATGCATAAAAGAAGGGTGGGGGGAGAATCAATCAAAATTCAAGATAATCTGAATAAGACTTATGTAAACCTACTTATTTGCATAATGGCACATCCAGAAACTATAGATTGTTACTAGAATATTTTCAGTGCCAGGGATGGGATATCTTCCAGTGAATTGCGGGCCAGGGAGGTCCCTGTTGCCTACAAAACATTACAGGCTATTGCCAAGGCCCTTGGTTTCCCTTGGGAAACAGATGGTAAGACCCTATTGTTGAAGACCTCACTTGCCTGAGTGGCAAGGTCACTGAGAAATCAAGCTGGTGCTGAGCAGAAAACCTTTTCCCTATAGACCAGCCAACTGAAAGCTGGAAAAAACTGCACTGCATGCAGCCACATGGGAGACAGAAGTCATTAGCAGTGAAAATAGTGGACATTGAAAACCTCAATTTTGGCCAGACAGGCCAAATGACCGAATGGGTGCAATAGTAGCATGTCTGCTCTGGGGGAAACCAACTGCTCTCTAATTGGACTGAAGGCCCGCTCTATGGGAGGGAATACATGCCTGGTACTGAAAAACCTAATCAAAAGTCTATGGCAGGGGAGGTCATGAGCCTTAGGGTTATAAAGCCTGCTCTTCTCTGGCTAAATGTATATATTATTCCCACCAAACTTCCCTGAAAGCACTATATTTAATGTTCATATTCATATATTAATGTTACTCTTACTTCTGGTTAGAAAAGCTTCCCTTTTCAGATGGCAATGTCCACTGGGATGACCCAAAAGGCAAAATAGTGCTGAAAAGAAGGGATGGAGGAGTGTCCAGCACTGAAATATCTCTATCACACCCTCCAAGGGTCAGGGTCCATTGCGGAAGAGGGGGCGGAAAGAATGTAAGAGCCAAAGGAAGGGTACCACTCCTTACAATGCAACTGTCCAGACAGAAATTGGCCTCAATATCCATGACCTCGCGGTGCCTAGCAATACCTTCACAAGACCCTCATAACAGGAGAAAAAGATGATGACATCAAATTAAAAGATAGACTAATGGAGAGAGGGAGGGGATATAATGGAGAGTGGAGTTCTGAAGGGGAAGGGGGGAGGGGAGGGAAATAACATGGTTTATTGTCTGTAAGTATAGAAGTTGTCAATAAAAAATTAAATTATAAAAAATAAAATTAAAAAGGGGGGCATAAATCTTTACCTTAAGGAACATTACAATTTTTACAAAGCAAACTTTGTTATTGGACCTGTCTGATTTTGAAATATCCTTGAGGCTGTTATTTTCCACTTATCATCTAGTTAGTAAGATGAACCCTGTATTGGGGTGGAAAGAATCTCCCAGCATATGCAGGACCTTTGAAATAATAGAAAGAAGTAGCCACCATGGACAAATAGGAAAAGATAGAACTAATTCATGGATCACTTAGAAAGAATTGCTGTTTCCTTCACAGTAATGTACCTTAGGTTCATCCCATGGCTTCTTTTGGGATATTATAATGAGTCTCAGATTCTTCTTTCCTTTCAGTACTCTTTGGTACTGCCCTCTCACACTAACTTTGGCATCTCCTTCAGATCTGATTTAGCCAATAGGAATCCAGCAAACACAATAGAAGCAGATGTTTGAAAGTCTTCAACATTAAGACTTGTTCTCTTGCTGCTCTCAGAAAACCTTGTTACCTGCAAACAAATGCAAACTAGCTAGATGGATGGTGGGAGTCTATGAGGGGAAAGACCCCAGCCATCCTATCTGAGGTCATCATAAATCAAGCCCCAATCCCCTAGATGCAAAGTAAATCATCTGAAGTCATCTGAGCTCATCAAACTCAGAAGAATCACTGTTCTTAGCCCAATCCATCTTAACAACCTCTAAAAATCATGAAGAGAGAGAATGGTCATTGCTTTAAGCCACTATGTTTGAAGATTTGGTGAAGAATGAGACATTCAGCCAGTGAGCTATGGATACAATTCAAACTTTAATCAATCCCCCTAAGCCCAACTGGACTCAAGCTGCACCATTATCCAAGATTTTATCTCGAGTCAAACTAAGCTGCAGGACTGTAGAGTAAACAATATTAAATCTCTTCTGAGTAGAAAGCTTGGATTTCAATTGACCACTAATGAGAGATTGAAATGACCTGAGAGCCTGGTGAGGTGGGAAACTGGATGGTCTAATGATAAGATCAGATTCAGTCAATGCATAATGAATTGAAGCATGACAATTCTAGATTGCTGTAATCAAGGTAATCGTTGTACAAATACAGGGCCTATTAGGCCTAAGCACTGTGTTGGACCATCTTTATTAAGACATCTGTGCCTATTGAGAGAGGGACACCTTTCTGTAGTACTTGAATAGTTTCTTTTCAATCTGGATCCTATGCAAAACCATTCTAAAAATGTATTATTATTTCCCAGAGTAGCAACAAAACAGCCAGACAAGCTTCTATGTCAGCTCATTCCCTCCCATCTTCTATGCCATTTCATGCTACCAAATGGAATGGGAAAAAATGAGGATCTCTTTATATTTTCTTTAATTTAGAATTTTTTTTACCTTTTAAAATCTGAAACATGGGAATAGAAAGATGGCTGTTGTTGTTACCTTATGTTGCTGGGACCAAGCACCCAATAAAAAGCAGCTGAATGAGGAAAAGGTTTATTTTAACTTATAGTCTTTAGGAGAAGCTACATGATGGCACGGGAAACCATGATATGATCAGAGACTGGACATCACCTCTGCCACAGAAGGTGAACAAAAGGCAACAAAAGACTGAGTCAAACTCTGGCAAGGTGGACTTGGGCTATAACACCCCAAAATCCACCCCCAGAAATACATCTCCTCCAGCAAGGCTCTGCCTCCCAAATTGCTACCAGCTGGGGCCCAAGCATTCAGAACACATGAATTTATAAGGAACATCTGATTCAAACCACCACTATTGCTTTGCTATTAAAGGGTCTTGCTTACAAATGCCCACCAGTCTGGGTTAAATTCCCAAAGCCAGATGCAAAGTGGCTCATGCATCTGTGATCCAAATGTGCCTATGGACAATAGAAAGTGAAACCAGGATAATTCGAGGCTTGCAGGCCAGCTAGTCCTGGCCTCAAAGAAGATGGGACACAGATACATGGAAGTTGTCCTCTAAACATATGCACCATGGTACACACATAACACACACACACACACACACACACACACACACACACACACACAAATAACTAATTAGAATTTGAAATCATACCCTTTCATGATGTCAACAAATACATACATTGATCACAGATGAAGGAAAATTATATCCCTCTACAATCTCTTATGCATAGAAGTGCAGCCTGATTTGGCTGCTTAACGGTGCTTTATGGGAGCCAAAAAAACTGTTGAACAAAAGATCAACTGAGTGCATAGAAGATGGCAAGAGCCACAGATGCCCATGTGAGAAGCATCTTGCTTACGTATCAGGGAGAGGAGACAGCACAGAGCACACAGCAATGCTAGAGTTCATTAACAGGATCCATACAGAGGAAACTACCAGACACAAATCTGTCAGAATCAAGTGTCATAATTCATTTTGTCTGTGGAGTAGGTTCAGTAGCTCTCATTAGATTCCTAAAGCAACCTTTATTCTCATCATCTTCTGTAACAAGCTAAGAGTCACTACAGTAACAGAGTCATAATATGTGAGCATCTCAGTCATTGTGCGATGCCTTTTTTTTTCTTAAACCACATATAGTCTGTCCTTGTTACACACGTACTTTTCACACCATATGTAATGTGAATCTTTTCTTTCTTCTGACTTCCTAAGAAATTAGATGTGTGTTCCTATGAGAAAATAAAAAAAAAAAATTCCAATTGTCACTTTGGAATCTCTTGATAAAAGAAGGGTCAAGGATTGGAGAGTTTGCTCAGCAGGTAAAGGCACTTGCTAGCAAAGACTGACAACCTGGGTTCAATTCCCCAGTACCCACATAAAGCCTGATGTACAAAGTGGTGCATTTATCTGGAGTTAATTTGCAGGAAAAAAAAAAGAACAGTTAAGCTAGAAAGGACAATTTTCTTTTCCAGTTTCCATTCCAATTTCCTACAATTTCTTTTTATTTGTATGATCCTTTTATCTTTTGGAATATTTTTTCTGACCCTAATAGATCCCTTTCTCCATGGTTCAAACAATTGTTCTGAATCATGAGCTCCCTTTAGGATCCACAGGTTCACTTCAGCTGCTAAAATTCTGTTGCATGTCTTCTTGTTTATTCTGTAGAGCTGAGATATGACAAATACTCAAAAAAGATGTTGATATTGGGCTAGAGAGATGGCTTAGCAGTTTAGGTGCTTGCCTGCAAAGCCAAAGGACCCCAGGACCCACATTAGCCAGATGCAGAAGGTGGCACATGTGTCTGGAGTTCATTTGCAGTGGCTGGAGGCCCTGGCATGCCCATTCTCTTTCTCTCTCTGTGTCTCTTTCTCTCTCACTCTGAGATAAATAAATAAATAAATTTAAATAAAAGAAAAAAAGATGTTATTATTCCTGAAGATGACACTTTTGGCCTCCACATGCATTCACATGCACCCATACACATACAGATGTACATTAACACATGTACCAAAAAAGGCAAAAGGAACTGGCTATCTCTACTCATGACCTACCATTCTTACAAAGCCAAAATCAAGATGACACTTTGTTTTAATCAGTGGAATCAACTATGTGTGCATCTAAAAATCCATTCATTTCAACCTTTGTTGGTTCTCAGATGATTGGTTACAGGGATTTATATAGTGCTTCATTCTTTTCATACAGAATTTCAAATTAGCTGGGAATGAGAGAAAACATCTCCCAAACAGAAAAAAAAAATTAAGGCATGGGATAAAATTGCTTGGATTATCTCACTTAATAACTCTGCAATGTATAACACTTGTATATTTCTGCTTTTACCTCTTTGCAAAGAAACTATTAATGACCATATGCTTTGTTGAAGATTTATGCCTAACAATATTTCAAAAGCATGGAGAAGACTACCCAGTTCGTAGTAAGTATTCAAAAAGTGCTATATATTACTAGTAATAAACTTCCTTGACATTTCTGTTTTCCATGTACTGTTACCATCTCCCTAATGGAGAATAGATTCTCCAAGTCAAAGAGAAGAGAGAGTATTATGATCACATTGTAATTTGTACTTATCATTGCTAGTTCTTAAATAAGAATAGTTCCTCTATTATATTCTCAGCCTTTTATCTGTTAAAAAGGTAACATTGGTTGAAGGTGACCTTGTGAGCCTACTCAGCATGGCTATAGTTTTCCATTACTACCAATCAGGGCAGTGCATGTTAATGATGTGCTTTACTGTTTTGTACATGATTTATTAGATCTCTTCTCATTAATGTGTTTGATCAAAAAGAAAAGTAATTAAGTGAGGAGCAGTGCTGGTAACACATACCCAGCATCAATTATTAATATAAAAGTTTTTAGGATGAAAGCCTGATCATTTTTTCTTAAGCCATCTGGGGGTCTCAACTGATGGCAAACCATCAGAAGTGTTACTATGTCTAATTCTTAGATTCACTGTTATTTTTTGAAGAGTGCTAAAGGGAAATATAATTTGATATTTACAGTCAAAACATCAGTAGTGGGCAAAGGAAGACTGGAATTGCACAATCTTTTCTTTGTCCCTTAATCATAAAAAGTCAATGAAACTCCTTGCCAGTCAAAGACCTGTGATTTCTCCCTTAAATATCAATAACATGACTTTGTAAGGTCAACTTCTCAGCAAATAATGATGGACAATTTGAAAGGTGAAAAAATAACTCACTTTAAGGGGAAAAAAAAATCAACATTACTTTTTTTCCCTCAAATAACTTGTTTTTCTAACAGTCAGAGTCATAAGATGTTGGAAGGCAGAATCTGAAGTCATTTATCCCAAATTTTCCTATACAGTGTTATAAACAAACCCACCTAAGATTTTCAATAAAAGCATACAATGTGAAAAAAACATTATTCATATATTGAATTAAGCCTGCTATTCTGATGAACTTGTAAAATGAAAGTCTTCATCTCCCATCCTTTGAGATAGTAAGATGCTGTTGATTTTCAATATCTTAAGTCAATGGGTTTTAATATTTGTAATCTATTTAAAGACATTTAGACAGTCAGTCATCATAAATCATGTTTGAACAAGATAATATATAAACTTACAAATAAATTGGATGCCCCTGTAAGAAAGTATGCAGTTATAACAACAAGTGAGTCTTGGCATATTGTCATCATAATCATGTACCTGATCATAAAAATTAAACTAAGGTTTCCCAAAAGAAGACAGATTTCTGTCAGAGTACTTGAAGACCCACCAAAGGTTAATGGTAAGATCCTACTGCTGAAGACACCATATGCTGTTGGTAAGGAACATGGAGTGACCTGATTGGAATCTGGAAGAGAGTCAGTCCCCAGACAGGTAGCTTGTCTAGTGCCAAAAGGTGCTATATGAGCGACTGGGGAAAAGTAACCAACAACTGTCCAAACAACGTGTAATCTAAGCTTCTCAGCAGCAAACAACCTGACATGATGCTCACACAAAAGCAATAGTGGCACACAGCCATGGTGGGTAACCAACTGCTTGATTTGGCTAACAGATCCACTCAGTGGAATGAAACCCCTAGCTGGAACTGGGAAACAAGTCAGAACCATATCCAAAAAGTGAGCCTGCTCTCCATTATCAAGCTCCCATCAATCATGAGCTACATAAAGGCCTACACATATGAAATTCTCTCTAAAATAATAATGGTTATCCCATTTATCTGGTGCTGACTTCTCTCTCTGTTGGAGAATCTGCTTCTCTTTTTCAGATGAATGCCAAACCTGAGGAAAGAATCAGCCCATAATACCTCACCAGGGCTCCAGCTGAAACCATAGAGCAATGGGGGAAATGAGCTTTCTTGGTGAACCTGGTATCAGAACAAGGGTGAAGGAAATAGACACAGAGAACACTCAACTCCTACCAAACCAGAGATCCAGAGACACAGAGGCTCCCCAGACCTCATCACTGAAGTAGACCTAAAACGATCCCAACATGGCTCAGGGAAATTCACGGAAGAGGGGGTGGAAAGATTGTTAGAGCCACAAGTTGGGACATTATGCATAGAGACATTGCCTCTTCCCTATAACTGATGGCTACCCCCACAATGCACGACCCACATTCCCCAATGAGGAGAGTCCCTTCAGGGGAGGGAGGACAGAGAGGAGGCTAATGATGGTACCAGCATGACTGTATACATATTATCTACATAACTAATAAAGAAACTCAAAAAATTATGTATTTATTTGCATGTGTGTATGTGGTGGAGCAAGGGTATTACAGGGTATCTTGCCAAGTACATTAGGCTTTATGTGGGTGCTCTGGAATTGAACCTGGGCCAACAGACTTTGCAAAAAAGACCTTCAACCACTAAGCCATTCCTCCAGCCCCAAACTTTAATTTTCAAATACATACATAAACTAAGTTCTACTGAATAGGGGTGAGGATTCTTCAATTAAAGTGAAAATAATATAATTAATTCAGTAAGTGTTTTCTGGAAGAATCTCTTTCAAACTATTAATGATTTTCACTGTTTGTGTGGTATATGTACATGTTCATATGTATGCCAGTGTTTCATGTGTATATGGAAGCCAGCAGTTAACATTAGGTGTATTCCTCAATTTATTCTACATTATTTTATGAGATAGGGTCTTTAACTGAACCTATTCACCAATTTCACCAATTTCACTAGACTAGTCAGCCAGCCAGCTCAGGGATCCTGCTGTATCTATCTCCCTAGTGCTGAGATTACCAGCTTTGACATGGATGCTGACAATCTAAACTCAGGTCCTTATGCAAGCATTTACTCACAAGCCATTTTCTCGGCTCCAGCTGTTACTCTCTTGATTACATAGCTTTGTGCTGTTATTTAGTGCATGAATTTGAAATTAGATCAGGGGACTTTAAAAATGAATTTTCATAACATTGAAAATATTATTACCTTCCATCTTTAAAAATATATGATTTAACTTTGTGCTAAAATTGGAGGTAACCTTAAAAAAATCTACTTTCCCAAAATAAACCCCATTGAACATTTATTTTATAAGATGGTCCTACTTTAAAAAAAAAAAGAGTTCTACATCGAATATGTTTGAGAAATACTACTGTGTGTATTCAGAGATTCTACCTAAATGATCCAAGATATCTGCCACTGGTGAAACTTATAAAAGCATATTTTATCCAATGCCCACCTGCCTGTTTGACCATGGACAATGGACAATAATTTTCTACATAATTCCATTTAACAGTCTTTCACACTTTAGAAAATGCTTACTTAAGGCCAATCCTCTAAAGAAGGGAACTTATTCAGAGAGCTGATGACCCAGAGCCAACAACTACTTAATTGTGCTATTGGCACAGGAACTCAGATATCCTGAATCCTTGCTGGATATTCATTTTGTCATACCTAAATATTCAGCACCTTCATTCAAGGATGCAGAGGTATAATTCTTTCCTTTTACATCTACTCAAGTGTCCTTTTGTCGTGTCCTGGAAAGTGAGCAGCTCCAGAAGTGGTGGCACTTGCCTATAATCCAGTGCTTGGAAGTGGGGGCAGGAAGAGTAACATAAGTTTGAGGCCAACCTGGGCTAATATCCTGGATCCTATCTCAAAAAAGCAACAAAGGAGGCCAGGGAGATAGTTCGGTCAGTAAAGTGTTTGCCTCAACAGGCATACAGAACTGAGTTTGCTACTCAATACCCATGTAAAACTGCTGAGTATAGTGGCACATGCCTGTAATCCCAGGAATGGAGAACTGGATTCCTAGAGCTCACTAGCCAGTCAGTCTAAGTCTACTTGATGAGCTCCTGACTAATGCAAGAACCTGCCTCTAAAAAGGTGAGTGGTACATGAGAAATGACACATAAAGCTGTCCTCTGACCTCAACATGCATGTGCATGCACATGTATGTGCATCTAAACACACATGAGCACACACACGGTTCAATTTTAACTAATACTGACACACCTTTGTGTTCAGGATATTTAAAAGATTATGAACATATATGAAGAGTTCATCAACTGATCCACTTGAGAAGAAGAATTCTGCCTTGCCTATTGCTATTCTCATTCCTGCTAATTTGAAATACCCTAAACAACCTTGAGATAAAGGAATTCTTTTTTATCTTAACAATAATGACTCTTGAAAGCCATTTATGTCACACTTCAGGAGTTTTTTCTCATTACCTGAAGAAACAGGGGAGAGTGAAAAATCTCTGTCCTTCTGGGAACTGAAATAGAATGTATGTTCAGAACATTTACTATTTATCTCTGCCAGTTCTGTTTTCTTATTGGAGACACCTTAAATGATTAGTCAAGTAGATCTCGAGCATCGTCCATCTTCAATATGTGGAAAGCTTTTCCAAGTCATAGTAAATTACTTGTTGTTCACTTATTGAACATTTAGTTATTTCTTTAAAAAAATCAAAATTTTCTTGTATTACCTATATTGTATTGTTGCTTATTATATTTCCTATATTGTCTTTTTTCTTCCTTTTCTAATATTCTAAGTTACTTAAGAATTAGTTAGCATTTCGTTCTTTCTTTTTCCTTCCTTCCTTCCTTCCTTCCTTCCTTCCTTCCTTCCTTTCTTTCTTTCTTTTTTTTTTTTTTTTTGAGGTATGGTGTCATTCTAGTCCAGGATGACCTGGAACTCATGCTGTAGGCTCAGGCTGGCCTTGAACTCACAGTGATCATCCTAGCTCTGCCTCCAGAGTGCTGGGATTAAAGATGTGAGCCACCATGCCCACCTAAGAATAATTTAGCATTTCTGTGGGACAACATACTCTTCTCATATTGTGGTCTGTGGATAGCACTTTTCGAAATGTTAAGAAATGCAGAATCTTAGATCCCTCCAGTCCTACTGAGAATGGCTGCATTTTAAAACATGATCGTATTGTCATCTGAACAACCTTAAAATTAGGGTAGCACTGATGGAGGGAATGTTGGAAAGCAATGATGTAATATGTGAAGCAGAATCTAGAAATAATTATGCAAGCATCCTAATTTTTCCTGAAATACCCACCAAAGGTAGTAACTATATTAGACATTTGAACTTTTACTTTTATGAAATAGAAATAAAGATCAAAATAGCTCACATGACTAATTGCTTCCAGATAGTCTTCTGTTTCTCTCAGAGCTCATATTTGAAGCAGGGCTCACAGTTCAGCATCAACCAGAGCAATATACAGCTACACAGCTGTGGGTGGCATCAAAGTAGCCCTTGTGTTTCCCCATGGGGAACCATCCTGGGAAAGGCATTAGCATGCACAGCAGAGATGAAATTGGTCCCTGGCTTCATTCTCCCTGGGCATTTCCACTCAGTGATTTCTCTGCAGCTAGCTACTTGGGACTAATGGGAAAATAGGAATCAAGTTTCTAATACTTGCTTGATATAAACAAAGTGTGATTTTCCTTAGGATACTAAGAGATGGTGTATGTGACTATGCACTAATCTTATTTGATAAGGCCTCAATTGATTTCTTTTTCTGTGCATTTTGAAGTGTTATATCTTAGCAGTAGCTTTCTCTAAGGAGCTTTAGACAAGCGGCTCATTACATGACAAAAGCCCTGTGAGGTAAAGAGATCAATGTTTATTATGCTCAATCTCAGAGCTGACGGACACCATGCATGGACAAAACTATACATAGTGAGTTGAATTTTAGGCTACTCTCTCTTTGTAAAATACCCTATATAGTCATTTATCCAGATCCTGTTATTTTCGAATTAAGGAAAATTCACCTGTTAGTTTTGCTCATTTTACTATTAAGTAGTCCTAAGCACTCTCCATTTATAACAGAAGTAGTTGGATGCTATGAAACCATGAAGATGTATTTTATAAATACAAATTCAAAAAATAACAACTAAATTTCCAATATGTGGATGTCATATATACTAGTACTAATTGTTAATGTTTCATCTATTCATCTGTGGTGAGTGGACATTCATATATGCTAAAATCTTCATTTAACGTGAGGATTCTGGACTTTCCCATTGAAAGATTATGCTTAATTAACTGGAGAGAATGAACAACATGACAACCCTTGTGCTTAATTAACCAAAGAGAATGGACATTAGACCTCTTCATAGAGCATATTTGTCCAAAGTCTCAATCTAAAGAATTCTCATTGGTAGAATTGAAATTACTGAGATTTAGAAGTTATAAAGAATGTGGGGCAAAGGGATTTGCTTCTTCCAGTATACACAATGCAGACAACTTCCCATTCTAACTATGTTAGGAACAACCCTTTCTTAAAGCAGAAGACACTAAAGAGTTTGAGGATGATCTTTACCCATGTCTAGGACAGAATATGATTCTGTCAAAATCAATTTCTTTTTTGATGTAATAGCTACAAGAAAGAAGTATTTTCAAATTGTGCTATGCTCAAGGCATTAAGAAACATACAAGAAAATTATGGAGCTATGCCAGTACTTTTGAAAATTTTCAAGACTGGAACTTTTACAAGAAAAATAAGCTGTTAAATCTGAGCAGAATTAGAAAGCCTTAATAGACCATAAAATATCTTTTTTAATTACAAATATTTCAAATCCATTCATACATTTGAGGATTAATGCTATAATATCTTTAAGAAATGGAATATATATACTATCTAAACTATTCCAAAGCTAAGGAAAAAATAAAACTCCAAATTTATTTCTAAGAGTTTCACCTCACTCTGAGACAAGAAGCAGATAAGTACAACACCCTTATCCAAAAAAACCATTATCTAATTGCATTTTATATATAATGTAAACATTCACAAATTTAATGTTAAAGTAAATTTAAAGAATAGAATACACATTATATACATGATATACAAAGATAATTTAAAATCAGAAATGCTTTTACATTATTAAAGAAGAAAATACATTTGATTATCTCAAGGGATTCATGGGCTAACATTAAACACAGCTTCATAATTAAGTCATCAGCAAATGATGAATCAAAATGCATGCCCTTACTTGAAGAGCTGTATCTATTGTTGGTGAAGCACAAAATATATAGACATCTATTGCAAACAGAATCAAGATGACAATCCCCAACATTGACTTATTTTCCATATCTTGTGTAATAAGACACACTCATTTAGCTTTCAAATTCACTGGTAAAACACACATCACTTTTGATCAGATAATGATATTTATATTAATCCAATTGCATCCTCATTTTTTCCAGATAATTCATTTAATTATGAAATTGTTCACTAAAAAGAGAAATGGTTTCACCCTTTGTAGACATTCAGTAGCATTGCCCTATGTGATTTTCTGGTTGTTTCTCTGAAATCATGCTGACTTTGGTTCTATCTTGTCTTGACATGTAGACTATAATTATCTTCTGTGTGTTGAATAAATCAAACAGAAGAAGAGTTGAAAGACCTAACCTTATCCTCTCCCATGGATTTCTATCTTCCATAGTTTCAGAAATAGCAATACCCTTCATTTTACAAAGAAGGTTTTGTATCTTTGATCCACCATCCTCTGAATTCTCATTAGTACTAGAGTTGTGCTACTGGCTGCTTTAGAAGCACAGCTACTAGTACCACTGTGATGGGAATGGAAAATTACTATTAATCCTGAATGGAAAAATAGATTGAACACATAGTAGCTCAACATTTATTAGGTGACATCAGTGGTGTTCTAATTAGAAACATGTTAATTAGGTAGGTTGAATAAATAAAATTGGAAATGAAAACTACTTTGAAAACTTCAATTTTCTTTAAATATCATTCATATATTTTCAGTCTTTGATGACCTCAATTGTTATATTCTCCTTATTTACTATATTGGTGGCAAGTGACAGTCAAATATAGGGTTAGATTATTTCATATGCTATTTTTTATATTGACAGAGCAGATTTATTAGATTAACTTACATGACACAGGATGGCAGTCCAACAATGGCCATGTTCAAACTGGAGAGGCTGAGACTCCAGTAGCTGCTCAGTTCACAAAGCTATTTTTGTATTGATGTCAACAGATGATGTTTTCATAGCCTAGTGAAGCATGTATATTTATGAATAACTGTGGCATATTGCCAACAAATTACTAAAGTGGTAGAGATCACTACAATTTTCATATATAGTAACACTAGGTAATTATTATTTAAGGGGAATATATATTTGATGTATGTATATATGTGTATTTATTCATGAGTGTTAATATGGTTGCATGCATGGAGGTCAGAGGACAACTTGAGGTGTTGTTCCTTACCTTCCACTTTGTTTGAAACAGGATACATCGTTGCATTCACCAGGCTGGCTGGATCATGAGATTCCAGGAGATTCTCCTGTCTCTTCCTTCTTTCTTTTCATAGCCATGATGGGATTGCAGATGCCTGCTGTGGCATATGGCTTTATGTATGTTCTAGGCATCAAAACTTAGGTACTTATATTAATCCATTGAGCAATCTTGAGCAATCGTCCAAGCCTGGGGGAATGTGCTTTTTAAAAATTTTACTTGAGGCCAAACTTTTTTTAAAAAAGTATTTGTAAAATTTTATTTATTATTAATTAATTAATTAATTTATTTATTTATTTATTTATTTATTTATGAGAGAGAGAGACAGACAGACAGACAGACACAGAGAGAAAGTGGGCATGTCAGAGTCTCTAGCTACTACATATGAACTCCAGACACATATACTACTTTGTGCATCTGGCTTAAACTGGTTCTGGGGAATGGAACCTGAGTCCTTAATGCTTCACAGGCAAGCACCTTAACCACTAGACCTTCTCTCCAGCTCAAGGCCAACCTTTCATTTGAGGAAAGAAAACATTTCACATTAAATTTGACCATGAATATGAAAAGATATGATCTACTGATAAATTGTGCAAACTGATCCACTAATGATTCCTTAAAGTGAATCTAAATTGGGGTTCTTAACTTTTTATTTTGAGATAGTTGTACATTCTGATGCAATTGCAGTGTTAAAACATTTTACAATGGCCTGATGGTACACACCTTTAATCCCTGCATTCAGGAGGTAGAGATATGAGGATTTATGTAAGTCAAGGCCAGCCTGGGACTACAGAGTGAGTTCCAGGTCAGCCTGGCTTAGAGTGAGAAAATAAAAAATAAAAAATTCTGCAAAGCTGCAGTAACCAAAATTGTATTACAGTGGCATAAAAACTGATAGATAGACCAATGAAGCAGAATAAAGAACCTAGAAATTAATCCACATATATACAGTCAACTGATTTTTTTAAAAAATTAAATTTAATTTTTATTTATTTGCAAGCAGAGAGAGATAAGAGAGGGAGAGAGAGAGAGACAAAAGACAGACAGAGAGAATGGGCATGCCATGGCCTCTAGCCACTGCAAATGAACTCCAGATGCATGCACCCCCTTGTGCATCTGGCTTACGTGGGTACTAGGGAATTGAACCTAGGTCCTTTGGCTTCTCAAACAAGTGCCTTAACCACTAGGACATCTTTCCATCCCCGAGTCAACTGTTTTTTGACAAAGATCACAAGAACATACATTGGGAAGTGATGTGCTGGAGGAACTGCATATATATATGTCAAAAATGTACATGTGAAAAAGACAGCCTGTTTACAGGCTATCTGCATACATAGGCAAACTGGCTATCCACCCGCAGAAGAAAGAAATTAAATCTACATCTATCACCCTTCACAAAGAACAATTCAAAATTGATCACAGACCATAATTTAAAACTGTAAAAAACTGAAAATACTAAAGGAAAACTTGAAATATACTACAAGTTATCAGGATAAGTAAAAATGTTCTACACAGGATGTAAAAGGGACAGGAAATAGTGCCAAGACTCAACAAGCAGGGCTATATGAAACTGAAGTCTCTGCACAGCAAAGAAGACTTCAGCAGAGTGAAGAGGAAGCCAAAAGAATAGGAGAAACCTTTGTCAGCTATTCCAATAATAAGAGGTTGATCTCAAGAATATATAAGTACAAAAATTAAATACCAAAAAACTATGAATCAATAAATGGACAATGAAATGAACAATTATCAAAAGATGAAATATACATGGCCAAGAGATATTTTTTTTAAGTGTTCAATGTCCTAACTATCAGGACAGTGCAAATTGAAGACACTCTGAGATTTTATCTCACCACAGTCATAATGACTATCATCAAGCAAACTAATGGCAACAAATGATGGTGAGGTTGTTAGTAAAGGACAACTCTTATTCACTGTTGGTAGGAATGAAAACTTGTGTAGCCACTATGGAAATCAGTGTGGAAGTATCTAAAAAGTTAAAAATTCGGGCTGGAGAAATGGCTTAGCGGTTAAGGCGTTTGCCTGCTAAACCAAAGTATCCTGGTTCGATTCTCCAGGAACCATGTAAGCCAGATGCACGAGGGGCACATGCATCTGGAGTTCGTTTGCAGTGGCTGGAGGCCTTGGTGAGCCCATTCTCTCTGCCTGCCTCTCTCTCTCTCCCTCTCTCTCTCTGCTTGTAAATAAATAATTTTTTTAAAAAGTTAAAAATCCAACTATCATAGGACCTAGCTCTACCATTTCTGGGCACATACCCAAAGGATTTGATATTGTAGCAGAGATACTTTTATATCCATGTTCACTGCTGCTCTGTTCTTAATAGCTAGGAAAAAAATCAACCTAGATGACTACATAGTATACTACATATACACAGTGAAATTTTACTCAAAGCTAAAGGAAAATGCAATTATGAAATTTGCAGGAAAATGCAAGATTGACTAAGTGAGGTAACCTAAGCCCAGAAGACAAACATCATGTGTTCTCTCTCATGTATGGATACTAATTTTTAATGTTTGCATGTAACTAAATAAGGGAATCTGTTTTCACACATTGAATATGAAATAAGATAGGAGATCATGAGAGGGAAACAGAGGTAAAGAGGTCTGGTGGGTCAAAGGACACTTATAATAACATGAAAGCAAAAAGGAGTTGTGGTAGTTTGAATGGATAACCCCCCCCCAATATATTCAGGATTTTATAAAAGTTTGTAATTTAGTTTTGCAGCCACTTAACTGGAGAAGGTGTCACTGTGTGTGGATCCTGGAGTCCAGCCCTAAGGTTTGGAGGTGGATTTGGAATTTATAAGATAGGTAAAATGCTTGAGCTTTGCCTGGAATTCCTAAAGTGTGCTTGCTTGTGTGTCCTGTGTGGTGTGGCTTTTGGATTTTGGTGGTGGCTTTTTCTCTCTCTGCTTGGACCTGTGAAAGGGGGCCCACCTTCTTCTGCCATTATGGAACTTCCCCTGTACCTGTAAGCTTCAAATAAATTTCCTTCCTCCATAACTGTGCCTGGTTTGGAAGTTCATCCCAGTAACTGAAGCTGTCTGCTATAGGAGGCTATGACAAGGGATTGCACAAAGGAGAGGGGGATGGGGGTAGGAAAGGAGGATGGAAAACAAAAAAGCAAAATTTGTTCAAAAAGTGTCATAATGGGCTAATAGATCCACTCATTGGAATGGAACACATTGCTGGAACTGAGAAATAAGTCAAAACCAGGTACACAAAATGAGCTCAGTCTCCAATTTCAAGATACCACCAAATGTGGGCTAGAAGACAGCCGACTCATATAAAATTCCCTCCAAAACATATATGGTCATCCCTTCTAGCTAGTACTAACTTCTCTCTCTGTTGGAGAATTTGCTTATCTTTTTTCAGATGGACAACGAACCTGAAGGGAGGATCAGCTAATTGCACCTCACCAGGGCCCCAGCTGAAACCACAGAACAACACAGGGGAAGGGCAAGAGTTCAGCATTCATGGTGATCACACCACCAGAAAAAGGCTGAAAGAGATAAACGCAGAGAACACCCAACTCTAACTAAGCCAGATATCCAGAGACACAGAAGCTCCCAAAACCTCATCACTGAAGCCGGACTAAAATGACCCCAATGTGGCTCAGGGAAACTCGTGGAATAGGGGGCGGAAAGATTGTTAGAGTCACAAGTTGGGGCATTAAGCACAGAGACTGGGGCCTATCCCCCAGAACTCTTGACGACCCCCACAATGCATGACCCACATTCCCCATTGATGAGGATCCCTTTGGAAGAGCGAGGACAGGGAGCAGGATAATGGAACCAATACTATGAATGTAAAATCAGAATAATAGAAATAAAAAAAGAAAAAAAAAGTGTCATAATGAAATTCAATTCTTTGAATGCTAATAAAAATATAATTTTTAAAGGGTGAAAGTTGATCTCTACTTTCATGTATAAAAAATGAACTTCTGAAATGGATCAAGCATCTAAATATTAAGGCAAAATGATGAAATCACCTCAGGAAAAATAGAGGAGATGTTTCAAGACATAGGTATCGGCAACAATTTTTTGATAGGACCCCAAAAGTACAGACAACTAAATAAAAATAAACTAATGTCTTTATTTCAAATTAAGAAACATCTTTATAGCAATAAAAACAATCAAACTAAAGTGTTGGAGAAAATATTAAGTATTCATTTAAGAAAGGAGAAATATACATAATATATAAGGAACTCAAACCAAAATTTAAGACTAAGGAACAAATAATCCAATTTAAAAATGAGATATGGGCTGGAGAGATGGCTTAGCAGTTTAGGCGCTTGCTTGCAAAGACAAAGGACCCAGGTTTGATTCCCCAGTACACAGGTAAAGCCAGATGCACAAGGTGGCACATGCATCTGGAGTTTGTTTGTGGTTGTTGGAGGCCCTGGCACACCCATTCTCAATCTCTCTCTCCCTCTCTCATGAATAAATAAATAATAAATAAAAGAAAATATACAAAAATCCAGTAGGTATATCACAGAAATTTTAATATCATTAGTCATCAGGAAATACAAATCAAAACAAAAATGAGATATTATTTCATCCCATTTAGAAGGAGTATTTTCAAAAATAAAAAAAGACGCTGGGTGTGGTGGCACACGCCTTTAATCCCAGCACTAGGGAGGCAGAGGTAGGAGGATCACCATAAGTTTGAGGCCACTGTGAAACTACATAGTGAATTCCAGGTCAGCCTGGGCTACAGTGAGACCCTACCTTGAAAAAAAAAAAATAATAGTTCATAATGATGGGAGAAAAGGAAATTTTTACATACTGTTGATGGGCATATAAATTAATCCAGCCACTATGTGAAATATAATTTAGATGCTTTTAAAACTAAAAGAAGACTACCAAGGTAGTCTAACAATTCTACTGTAATATAGGCCCCAAAGTAAGGAAATCATTGTGTCTGTGAGATAGTTGCCTTCCCATTTCTACAGTAGTTCTGTTTTATAATGATCAAGCTATGAAATGCTCTTTGGTCCCCTTCATTAGATGAATTGATAAGGAAACCATAGTATATATATATATAATGTGATACTATTCAGCCATAAAAATAAGGAAAGTTTGTCATTTGTAGAAATATGGTTGGAGCTGTATTACAGTATTTTCAGTGAGAAAAGCCAGACATACAAAGGGAAATGCCACACACTTAGTTTTTGAAACTAAATGTCTAAGGACTCAGGTTCAGTTCCCCAGTACCCATGTAAGCCAGATGCACAAAGTGGCACATGCATCTGGAGTTCATTTGCAGTGGCTAGGGGCCCTGGAGTGCCCATTGTCTCTCTGTCTCTTCCTCTCCTAAATAAATAAATAATATATTTAAAAAATAAATAAAAAGTCAATCTAATGGAAAATAGAATGGAAATAGAAAAGGCAGGGAGAAAAAGGATTGTTAGGGACACAAAGACAGGAACAATTAGTTCTGTTTCAATAGGACAGGGTATAGAAATTTGCCTCAATGGTCTATGATATATTTAAATAATTAAGGGCTAGGGAGATTGCTCATTGGTTAAAGGCACTTGTTGCAAAGCCTGTCAGCCAAGGTTAGATTCTTCAGTACACATGTAAAGCAATATACACAAAATTGTATATACATTTGGAGATTGTTTACAATTGGAAGAAGCCATAATGGAACTCCCTCTGGAAGCTATGAGCTGAAATAAGCCCTATTCTCCCATAAGTACCTTCTGCTCAGATCTTTTGTCCCAGCAATGAGAAGGTAACTGCTATAAGCCTGTTATGAGTAAATCTCTTTTGGAATATATATATCACTTAAGACTTTATTGTAACCAGAAAGAGGGTGGAGAATAAGAGGGACAGAGCAGGAGAAAAAGAGAGAAGAGAAGAGAAGAGAAGAGAAGAGAAGAGAAGAGAAGAGAAGAGAAGAGAAGAGAAGAGAAGAGAGGACAAGAAGAAAGAGGAAGAATACACAAACCAGGGAACAGAAAAGTGAGAAAAGGCCAGAGAGAGGATACTTTGAATGATTATGCACAGGTGTTTGAAATAAAACAAATTTCACTTCCCCTTGGATAAATACCTAACAGTGCCATTATTAGGTCATATGAATATAAGAATCAGTCCCACTGCTTTCTCTACTGACCAGGCCATTACACATTCCTACAAACACTGCATGAGTGACTCTGCTTGGTTTCTTTCCATCATTTGGAGGGTCAAGATTTTTTAAATAAACTTAATAGATGTTGAAGGTATTTTTAATCTACATTTTCTCAAGTGCAGCATTATTGGCATTTTGACTGGCTGATTGTCTGGAGTTGGAGGGAAGTCTTATTAGTGATAGTATATTTAGCCACCTTCTGATGTCAACCTACTAGGTACGCATGGCATGCCACAACCACCACCCTCTACTCTTCCACTTTTGTTACAACAAATTTTTTTTTCGGTCCTCACTAAAGGTCCCTAGGATACAAGATCTTGCCCATGTGACAATCACAGTAATCCATCTTGACATTGTAAATCTCAGTAAAACAAGATCACTAATGCTCATTAATCTCCTCTAGGCTCTTAGCCTCCTTCTTTTTATTGAAAGAAAATAATAAAACAGACTTTTCTTAACACCTTACTTTCCTCCTCTTGTTCAACCAAATCCCTCAAAGCATCATTCACACTCAAAAGGTCATAAACCTGCTATGACTTCCTGAACTAAGACCACAGTAATATTGCTTACATGTGATCTAGTCCTGGCTCTTAACTGTCAAAGCTGTCTCCATCAGCTACAAAGGTACAGGCCCAACTTTTTTTGCTAAATACAATCTCAGGCAGGAGCAAATTCACAATATTTACAAGATGCAAATGAGGATTATCTGGATAATAGGCTTTTAAAGGTTCACTGATGCAAATTAGAAAGAATCCATGTTCAAACAGATAATGCTACAAGTTGGGAAAAACTATAATTCCAGTTGCTATATCTGCAGAATCCTACATAACTGTGACATCATTTCAGGTGTATGTCAAAACACTAATCCTCCCACTTCTCAGTCTATTAAAATGCTTCACATCCCCCAAAGCTCAGATCAAGTGCTATCTCTTCTATAACATCTTCTCCAATCCTCCCAGCTGTAGCAACATAATCCTTCCCAAGAATTCTGCTAACATTTATCTCTACCATGATCATTGCTATATCTCATATGATTCAGTCCATGCTTTGTGTGTGCAGCTGCCTCTAGCCTCAGATAGCTAGAGTCTCAACTTTTATTTAATAGTGATGTTAAACCCAGGGAAAGAGTTCCTGTGAAGGAGTATAGTAGGTACACAGAGTGTAGAAATGGGAAAGAATGAAGAAGCAACTGGCAGTGGAAAGATAATGGAAAATGGTGGTTTTACAAGTTAGAATTTTTAAGTTATCTTGGGGCTAATCTCATCTTAAAATTTGGAATCAAATGGGTTGGAGAGCTGGCATAGCAGTTAAGGTACTTGCCTGCAAAGCCTAAGAACCCAAGTATTATTCCCCAGTACCCATATAAGCCAGATGCACATGGTAGTGCATGTATCTGGAGTTCATTTGCAGGGGCTAAAGGCCCTGACATGCCCATTCTATCTCTCTCTCTCCTGCTCGCTCACTCTTGCTCTTTCTTTCCCTCCCTTCCTCTCTCTTTCTCAAAAAAATAAATAACTAATTTTTTTTTAAATATTGGAACCAAGCAATTTCTGGAATGATGCTGGAAACCTGAGGCAGGAAACCAGGGCAATGGATCTTCTGGATCAGTGTTTCTCACATTGAATGACCTGGAATATTTCATAAAACACAATTATCTGAGCTCTACTCTTGACAATTTGATTTGCTGTATCTGGCCTGAAAATATGTATTTTTAACAGGTTTATGAGAGATGCTGATACTGATGGTCCAACACCATAGTTTAAGGACCACTCATCTATCTGGCTTGTATTGACATCATGAGCTTAGCCTCATTGTTACATCACAGCCTATGTAGGTCAGCCAGACCACATGGCTACAGAAATGCATGCGATAAAAGGACTTGGACAGGGGAACAAAAATGGGTACTACTTCTTCACTAAGAAAAGTCTAGCATCTCCCACAGTAAATGGGCTCTGAAACTCTTTTAATGGTTGTGATTGCTTATCTTGATGTGATTTAGAATTATAATGGAAACAAATCTCTGGACTTGTCTGTGAAGGAGTTTCTAGGTTAGGTTAATCAAGGTAGAAAGATCAACCTTACATGCGGGCAGTGCCATTCCATGGGCTGGTGATGCTCAAATGTATAAAAAGGGGAGAGTGAGATGAGCACTAGCATTCATCTCTCTGCTTCCTGATTGTAGTGAGTCATTGGAAGTGAGCCTTGATGTCTTCTTAGCCTGGCCCCATTTCCTTGTCATGCTCTGCTTCCTGACTATGAGGCAATGTGGTCCTGGTATCCCACTCCAGCCTTCATCACCATGATGGAATGCATCCCATTGAAATTGCAAGCCAAATAAAATCTTTCTTCCCTTAAGTTGCTTTGGGTCAGGTTTTAATGTTTTTTCACATCAATGAAAAGCAAATGATGTATGAGGAAATATTTAGGGGAATAAATAGTTTTTAGGAAATAAGGATCAATAGATTAGTGACATGCTTATCTTTAGTCAGAGAAGCTTCTTTTTACAGATGGTGATGATGACTAGGGAGGCTAGAACTCATCAAAGTGCTGAGAATAAGTGACTGTTGAGTGATCAGCACTAAATGATACATCTCTATCATAAACATAAAGGCTGAGAGAACACTGAGAAAGAAGGGGTGGAAAATGAGGAGCAATGCTTTGAAACACCGTCTTCCCAATATGAAGTAACTTCTGCGTTTATGACCTCACAGTGACTGTCATTACCTATGCAAGACCTTTATAATTCTGGAAGCATCAACATATTTTCATGGATGATTAAGAAAGGCCAAAAATAAAATACATCAAGATAGAAGAGGGATGAGCTGGAAAGAATTGTGTCATGGAAAGGAGATGAAGGAAGGGAGACAAAAGAAGGTAATGTATATGACTAATATTAAGAAAAATAGTGAGAACAAAGAAGAATACATAAGGGTCTAGAAAATTAATATAGGCTACAAATATTGCTCATTAATTGGTATATAGATAGGAAAGGATGGAGAGAGAGAAAGAGAGAGAAAATAAAGATATTTTGGATTCCCCCATAGACATAGTCTACATTTCTGACTGAACAAGACTTGTACCTAATCTGATCCCCTAAAAATGTTAGCACTCAAATTTCCAAATTAACTAGGAATGTCAATATTATCATCATTATTCAAACTTCCCAAGTCTAATTTGGCTATACTACTCACCTTATTAACAACCAATTTTAGAACTGTGGTACTGATAATACATAAGGGTTACTTATCTTGCCTTTTCTGACTCACATTTGTAAATCAGTTTATGTCTTCCTGCAGAGTTATGCAAGACACAAGAATACAACTATACCCTTGCCATGGCTAGAGTCTGAAATATATCTTCTATATGTAAAGAATCATGACATTTATTTACTTGTCCATCCAATTTTCAGCAGGTTTTTCTGGTTGACTACAATGAAAACCACACTGTGCTAGAAACAGTAACAGAAAAATGGCCATGGCAATAATGTAGTAATACTCCCTTTCAAATTTGCAGTGACCCCCACATTGGCAATGATTTCTTTTAAGCAGTGTCTATGCAACACATATTGTGGAAACATTACCATTTGTAGAAATCTGCCACTGAAAAAAAATGGTTCTAAGAAGCGAAGTCTGCCATTCATATGTACTTCAACACTTTTTTTTCAAAACTGAAATGCTACAACAGGCCCTTTTATTGTTGCTAGCATGACATTTGACTTGAGATTTGGAACTTCTGGCTGGCTATTTCCCAAAGGGCTACAATGAATCTCTTAAGGGGTTTTACTGTAAAGATGAACCACAATGAGGTAGACACTAGTTTGTGTCTGATAAGAATTCAACTCTGCTTGTATAGTTGAGCATATATACCAAAACTGCAGCTTATAAAACCCCATGACCCCAGGGGTCCCAGTGATCATAGGAGATGATGAAAGATAGAATAAGCTCATGTTGTTTTTACGTGAAAGTTATATACATATGTATTTTATATACATATTTAAAATAAACCTAGCAGAGGCAATTTTACAAGCATGTGAGGAGAAATAATTTGTATTGTACACATCTTTTGATCTAACCAATCTAATTCTAGTTTATCCTAAAGGGTTTATGGGAGGAAAAGAAGAGAACGTTGAAAAATCTGTAGTTATATGGACATTTGTAAGAAGAAATAAAAAATAACGTAATTGTGTACAAAAGGAACTAGATAAATTAATTATATAATTGCAAAACAGAATGTAATTCAGTCATTAAAATAATATTGCATAGGGATAGTAAAGAACTAGGTAAATATTAATACTCAGTATATTATGAGCTCAAATAAGAAACATGTATATTTTATATTTTAGCTTAAAATGTATATGTGTAACATATTACTTTTAAATATTTTATTTATTTTTATTTATTTATGTGTGTTTGAGAGAGAGAGACGGGGCATGCCAGGGCCTCTAGCCACTGCAAAAGAACTCCAGGGCTGGAGAAATAGCTTAGCCATTAAGGCACTTGCCTGCGAAGCCTAAGGACTGAGGTTCAATTCCCCGGGACCCACATAAGCCAGATGCACAAGGAGCACATGCATCTGGAGTTCATTTGCAGTGGCTAGAAGCTGTGGCGTGCCCAGTCTCTCTCTGTCTGTCTCTCTTCTATCTCTATATCTCTGCTTACAAATAAATAAATAAATAATTTTTTTTCTTAAAATTTTTATTAGATATAGACATACTTAGTATGTAAACAACACACGTTAGTACCATCCTTTCCCTCATCCCTGCCACTTTTCATATATGATGTTCCATGTCTAGTATTTATGGCTTTTTTTTTTTTTGTTTTGTTTTGTTTTTTTAATATATATATTTTTATTTATATTATTTTGATTTTACATTCATAGTAAAGGATCCATTGTCCTCCTCCCTGTCCTCCCACTTTCAAAGGGACTCCAGATGCATGTGCCACCATGCACATATGGCTTATGTGGGTTCTGGGGAATCAAACCTGGGTCCCTAGGCCTTGCAGACAAGTGCCTTATCTGCTAAACCATCTCTTTAGGCCTTAAATATTAAATTTTTTGAGCCAGTCATGGTGATGCACACCTGTAATCCCAGCACTGAGCAGGTGGATGCAGAAGATCAAGGTCTGCCTTGGCTACAAAGTAGGGGCTATGTAAGACTCTGTCTCAAAAAACACACAAGAAATGTTTTTAGAGCCAGAGAAATGCCTCAGTGGGTAAAAGCAATGGCTGCATGAGCATCAGAACCTGAGTCTGATCCCCAGCACCCAAATAAAATAAAGGGCATGACCACCCATGCCTGTAACTCAAGCACTGAGGGGGGCAAAGATAGAAGGAATGCTGGCTGGGGCTTCTTGGTCAACCAGCCTAACTGAAAAATTCCAGATTCAATGAGAGTCTGTGTCAGGGAAATATGTTGGAAGAGTGATAGAGGAGGACATCCAAAGTCTTCTACACTCTGATTGTGTGCACACTGGGCATGTACATCCACAAACACATGAATACAGGGGACACACACACATATACCACATACTACACACATACACACACACCAAAAATGTTTTTATTTAACTTTAGAGTCTATATGTTCCATAATAGGCATATATTTTTAATTAAGGATAATATGAATTTTATTATTTTATTTAACTGCTTTGTATATTTTCTATAATTGAACATGCATATTTAGAAAACATTAAATTATTAGTAGAAAGAGGAATAAATTTAAAATATATATGAATTCCTATTCAAGCCTTGAGATTTTAGGTATGAAAGAGAATATATGCAACTAGGCATCTTCAATTAGGCCTCCTTCCCAGAAGCTCATCACTCCTAAGTCATAGAGAAAATTTTAAAAAATAATGTTAGGTGGCCGGGCGTGGTGGCGCACGCCTTTAATCCCAGCACTCGGGAGGCAGAGGTAGGAGGATCGCCGTGAGTTCGAGGCCACCCTGAGACTACATAGTGAATTCCAGGTCAGCCTGGGCCAGAGTGAGACCCTACCTCGAAAAAAAAAAAAAATAATGTTAGGTGTACCCATTTTCTTCGAGATGTTGAAGTTACCTTTTGCCAACAAGTGAACCAAAAAGAACTTCTCTTGGGTTGGGTTGGGGGAGAAGATGGTCTTGGTAGAAGAAAAGAAGCATGCCAAAAAGGAATGTTACCTATGTGTGACTGCTCCTTAAAGATAATTCAAAGAGAATCAAGACTATGAAATCTTTTCCATTTTTGATTACTTTGGTTTTGGTCTCATTAGGCAACCTCTAACAACAGTTACAGAAATACCTGGTCTCTTCCAGAAATCAAGTAAAACTGGTTTTACTAGGCAACTGATTTCATTTTTCAAAAAGGTTATGTGTGAAAGAGGTGGGAAGAGGATGTGTGTAATGTACTGTGTGGTGTATACATGTTTGTGTGTGCAGATGAGCAAGCTCCATGTACATACATATAAGGCCAGAGGACATTATTGGGTAACTTTCTCTTATTTCTCATCTGTATATTTGTTTTCTTGACATAAGGTCTCTCTCTCACCCCAGAGTTGATATCCATCCCCCAGTGAGCCTCAATGATACTCTTGCCTGTACTCCATAGATCGGGATTACAGACATGAATGGCTATGCCCAGATTTTTACATATGATCTGGAGATACCCTCCTTTATTGCCTCTCCTCATAACCATCCACTGATCTGAACTTATAAACCATTCTCTATTCTATTTTTAATGAATTTATTTACTTTTTTATTAGTTAGGCACATTATGTGAATATGTTCATGTTGGTGCCATCAATAGCTTCCTCTCTATCCTCCTTCCTCCGAAGGGACCCTCCTCATTGGAGAATGTGGGTCACTCATTGTGGGGGTAGCCATCAGTTATGGGGAAGAGGCAATGTCTCTGTGCATAATGACCCAACTTGTGGCTCTAACAATCTTTCCACCCCCTCTTCTGTGAATTTCCCTGCGCCATGTTGGGTTTGGTTTAGGTCTACTTCAGTGATGAGGTCGTGGGAGCCTCTGTATCTCTGGATATCTGCTTTAGTAGGGAATTGAGTGTTCTCTGTGTCTGTCTCCTTCACCCTAGTGTTGGTATCAGGTTCAACAAGAAAGCAGCACTCTTGTTCATTTCCCCCATTACCCTATGGTTTCAGTTGGGGCCCTGGTGAGGTGCAATAGGCTGATTCTCCCCTCAGGTTCTGCATCCTTTTGAAAAAGAGAAGCCAATTGTCCAACAGAGAGAGAAGTCAGCACTGGATAAATGGGATAACCATTATTATTTTAGAGAGAATTTTATAGGGTAGGCCCTCCTGTAGCCCACAATTGGTGGGAGCTTGATATTGGAGAGTGGGCCCAATTTTTTGGAAATGGTTCTGACTTGTTTATCAGTTCCAGCTATGGGTTCCATTCCACTGAGTAGATCTGTTAGCCAAATCAAGACTAGTTGGTTATCCACCATGGCTGTGTGCAGCTATTGCACTTGTGCGAGCATTACATCAGGTTATTTGTTGCTAAGTAGCTTAGACCACGAGTTACTGGGACAGATGTTGGTCATTTTTCCCCAGTCGCTCACACACCTTAGGGTTGGACCCCAGGATCGGCCCCCAGTGACACCTCCTCCAGGCCGGCAGCTGGAGATCCAAGTTACAAGCTTTAATAAAACACCTGAATCTATGGGGGACAAACATTCAAACTACCACAGCAGTATTACATGTCTTCCACCATAACTAAAATTTTTTAAAATTAGTAGCCCAACACAATTCTATATTGTGTTGTGTTGCAGTGTAATGAATGAGTGTTGCTTTGAAAGAGGTGATGCACATTCAGTTTAGCAACAACAAAGATGCCCAGATACCCAAAGGAAATTATGAAGGTTCTTTGCTTCTGGAGGTAAGGAATGAAAAATATAGAGTCGCCGGGCATGGTGGTGCACGCCTTTAATCCCAGCACTTGGGAGGCAGAGGTAGGAGGATTGCTCTGACTTTGAAGCTACCCTGAGACTACATAGTGAATTCCAGGTCAGCCTGGGCTAGAGCAAGAACCTACCTTCAAAAAAAGCAAAAAGAAAGAAAGAAACACACACATAAATACAAAAAGAAAGAAAGAAAGAAAGAAAGAAAGAAAGAAAGAAAGAAAGAAAGAAAGAAAGAAGGAAAAAAAGGAAAAGAAAAGAAAAGAAAAGAAAAGAAAAGAAAAGAAAAGAAAAGAAAAGAAAAGAAAAGAAAAGAAGGAAAGCAAAACAGAAAGGGAGAGAGGTACTAAAGCCAATAGTCACCCTCTTCACATATTTTTCTAGAATATATCTGGTACTCAAATAAATGTTTCATTTCAGAGGAAGCAGGATTCATTACAGGTCTTTTAAAACTTTAATCTTTGATTTAATTCTGGATATATTGTGTTTGTGGATTAGAAGAGTCTCTGTTTCAAATACACCTTTCCTTTCCAAATCAATCTATAGATTTGTAGTAATCTCTGCCATTATGAAAACAAACTGACTGTAAAATTTATATGGCAATGCAAAGGCCATAAAACACCATGGAAATCCTGTAGAAAAACAAAGTGGAAGATATTGCAAAATATTAGAGCTTCTTTTAAAGCTACAGCAATTAATTCTGTGTGCTATTGGTATAGGAATAGACAGACCAACGGACCAAAACACAGTACAGAAACATACCCACCCATGTACATCCCCATCATGATTTGTGAAAAAATTAATTCTGTAATATAATCAAGGAAATTGTGTTCTTTTCAATAAATGATACCAGATTATTCAAATATCCAAATGGAAAAAATAATTTTGATCCCTACCCTCAAACTAATCCCCAAATCAATTTCAGACAGATATAAATGCAAAAGCAGAGCAAAGAAATATAGAGTCAATTTTCATGACTTATGAGTAAACAAAAGATTCTTCACAATGACCATAAAGTAAACAAATGATAATTCAGACTATAATTCTAATTCTTTAGTAACTCTTTGGGGTGGAAATAACAAACATGGACCATTAAATATGATTTCACTTATGGAGTAGACATTTCAAGGATCATTTTATAAGCCACCTGAACTCTGCTTCATAAAGAAAAAATCAGGGATGGGGATGTGGCTCAATTGGTAGAGCAGTGGCTTGCATGCATGAAGCCCTAGGCTGCAGCAACATACAGACCAGGTGTGATGACACACACCTGTAATCCTAGCACTCAGGAGGTGAAGGCAAGAGGATCAGAAGTTCAAGGTCATCCTTGATACAAAACTAATTGGAGGCCAGCCTGTGATACATGAGATCATGTCTCAAACAAAACAAATATCAAATATTTCCTCACTAGTGATATGGATAATGAGAACAAATAGTCTTCCTAATACAGAGTTTATTTACTCGTATTGTTACTGATATTAGGGGACTAGGGAAATGACTCAGCAGTTAACTCTGCTTGCTTGCTAAGCTGTCTGGCCTGAGTTAGAATCTCTAGTACCCACAGAAAGCTTGATACAAAGTGGCATGTGTGTTTTGTGATTCCAACAGGCCCACAGCAATGGGAGGCAGAGCCAAGAGACTCCAAATCTTGTAGGCAAGCTATACTGGCATTTATTTGCAGATGCAAGAGATTCTGTCTTAAATAAGGTTGAATAAAAGCACAGACACCTTGAGGTAGTCCTCTGATCTCTGGTGGTGCACCGTGGATTGTGTGTGTGTGCTCGCACACACACACACACACAGAGTGAACATTCTAAAGAGGCAATTTTTCCTACATAATTTTCTTCAGTGTCAGTATGCTCATGAGAGAAAGGTATTGTACCACACGGCAAAATGGCAATTATAATTCCTTACTTTGCCTACACCCTTTATGGTGTTGCTTTACAGCTCCCTATATAATGAGCTTTCCTAGTCCAGTCTGATATTCTGTAGATCACTAAGTACTTGACCCACACAGTGGGGCCAAATCTCAAGTGGTGGCAGACTTGTTAAACAAAGATCCCTCTGAGGTGAAATTAAACGTCTTTCAGGATGATCTGAGGCAAGGGGAAATATTAAACCCGTATAAGCAATTGTTAGTAGCATGTCAACACACTCAGTTTCAGAGATTTCAAGACTGAGAGGTTCCATGAGTGGGGAGACTCAAGAGATGCAAATCCACTCTGAGCAACGGCCCCATGTCTCCTCTCTGCTGCGTGATGTTCCCAACTATGCAGGTGGCTGACCTCACCTGAAGTGGCCTGGAGTGTGCCCCAAAAAAAGGTTGCTCTTGAGTTAGCTCTGAGCTATTTTTTCCTCTGCAGATGTGTGTCAGGATGGATTTGTATCCCCAAGGGAGGAGTTGGAGCATCAGCACTGAAGTCATTCCTTAGAAAGACGTCAGCACACCCCAAGAGAACTCTCCCTCCCTCTGAGCAAGTCAAGCACTCTCACTGATGTCACACAGTCTGCCTTATGGAGAAGGCTGCAAGAGTAAGAAGGTTCTGGATGATACTGTGTGTGTGTGTGTGTGTGTATTCTTATATATACCTATGTAGTATTCAGACACAACAGCACAAGATGCAAAGTATTCTAGAACCTATTACATATGTGTGGAAACTCAGACTTGGCAACATTGAGCTACATTTTACAAGATGCCTCCCCAGATTGCATTTTGATTTCTTTGGGGGAAAAAATGGAACTATTATGTCTGCCATGAGGACAGAAGACAAGGCATGCCACATTTTTAGAAATATTGTCAAGATATTTTATCAATGTAATTTCTCACCTAATATAACTATTATGATAATGCATGGCATAAAACATTAGCTTTTCTGCTGCCCACCTAATTTACTCTAATTGAACTTAATTAGTTAGCTCTTTTTCTGTTCTTTGAAAAATTAATATGTAAAGTACGTGTTTATTATCTTCCTCAAGAATCTATGAACATTTTAAACTTAGTCAATTATTTTTTGTTCTTTCCACTGACTGTATTATGCAATAGCATGCTAATACCCAAATGTACTTAACCTTGGTAAAGTCTAATTGACAGAATTTAAAATGGCTTCAAATTTTATTTAAAAATGTACAATTACAAAATATTTGCAGCATTACTGAGAGAGCTTTGGTGATTTATTTCTGTAGAGCAGAACCAAAAGAATTTTCATTAAAAAATGAACCTCTTCTTAAACTGACTTTTCTCCTTTCTCAAAGAAAAAAAAAATAATGTTTCTTTGAGATTCATGTATAACTGGTTATGCATTGAATACTAAAATAAACTAAATAGGCATATGATATTAGTAATATATTTAGATATTTCAGTATAATTAAGAACACATGTCACCTCCCTTTGAGCATCTCCCATAGCATAACTACTAAATGGACACATGAAAAGAGAGAGAGGAAGAGCTGAAGAGAGAACTCAGCTGGTAGATTGCTTAGGACCTTAATTCATCCCCAGTGCCCAAATAAAAATGCTAGGCTTGGTGGCAAGTGTATTATAATCCCAGCACTGGTGAGAAGGAGACAGAAAGAGCCTTGGGGCTTTCAGGCCAGCTAGTCTAACCTACTTAGTGAGCTCCAGGCCAATGAGAGATCTTAGCTCCAATAAAGGTGAATGATGTTACTAAGGATAACATCCAAAGTTGTCCTCAGGCTTCCTCATTCACACACACACACTCACTCATGCATACACACATGCAGAACAATATGGATACTCCTGGGAATCAAACACTGTACAAATCCAAGAAGGGAATCTGCATGTCCGGAAACAGTTCTGCAATGTGTAAAAACACTGAGAGTCCTTTCGTACCTAGTGCACGAAGCTGTGAGCTGAAAATGGCTTTCTGTTTTGTCTGATCACTGTGAGTTGGAGTGGCCATCAGGTTCCCAATCTCTCATCCTAGTCTTTCTCCCTACTTCTTCTCTTGATTAAATGAAGTTGGCTGCACTCTGACGGACCATGGAGATTAATTCTAGATATGTGCAGAATCCACCTGGCAAACTCGATAAAGACAGCTTCCAAGAGTGGAGATGGAACAAAGGCATGAATAATAACATAAGGGGATTTACAAAGGACAAAAATATGGGCCGCCATTTGATAGTGACAGTAATTACTTAAGTAAATGTCAAAAGGCTTGAAAGAAACAGGAGGAAGACAAGTCATGAATATTTAAAGCTAAAGCATGCCACTCTATTGATGTGCCATTTGGAAAGACATCCTTCTGGTGTTAGCTCAGGTAACACAGGTCAGAACTGGCATCCAGCCTCTCTATCTTTATAATGGACAAATCTAAATTATAACTGAAACAAAATGCACATACATTTTTATCCAGTCTCTTAGTGCTTTGCTCCTCAAAGTACTGTGGGTACACTCACAGAAGCTCAGACCCAAATCCACATATACTAAATCGGAGGCTGCCTTTACCAATATTCCCAGGTGGGGTGTGCATGTTAAAATTTGAGATGCCCAGAGGCTGGAGAGATGGCTTAGTGGTGAAGGCAGTTGCCTGCAAAGCCAAAGGACCCAGGTTGAATTTCCCAGGACCTACCTAAGCCAGATACATAAGGTAGCACATGTGTCTGGGAGTTAGTTTACAGCAGCTAAACGTCCTGGCATGCCCATTATCTCTCTTTCTCTATCTGCCTCTTTCTCTCTCTCTCTCTCTCTCTCTCTCTAATAAATAAAATAATAGTAAAAATATTTTTAAAAATTTGAGATGCCCTGTCTCGGAACATTTTTAAATGGCATCTTTACAGTGATAGCTTATTTTAATCCCCTGCACTTAGAACACTTTACTAGATGGCAAAAGGGTTGCAGTTGCCTCAGATAACAGTTATTAATAATTTGCTAAGCTATCTGGCTGTTCACAAACCAATGGGTAGGGTCCTAAATGGTCTACTCATGGTAACTTATAAGAAAAGCCCTAGAGAACATATAATCCCATAGAGGTTCACAGATTAGCTTTCAAGAAGAAAATTATTCGTGTAGTAGGTGTAGAGTTCCTGCTATAAAAAAACACCTCTAATCTTTTTACTTATGTAAAATGTTCATGTAGCATTTCCTAGCATAAATTCAGTTGCTGATGGGGAAGGTTATCAAAATATTTATGACCACAAACAGGACACTAAATCAAGTCAGTATCAAGAAAAATGTAATGTGCTCAGAGTTGTTGATTAGACTCAGCGATAACTTTAGAAATAAATTAGCATACCACAACTCTGCTTTTACTAAGTACAAAGTAAAGCCCCACAAGGTGAAAAAACATGTTCCAGATTTCACAAATAATTGATGATAGAGTATGAATTATTACCTCAGTTTTATGAGTCAAATTACTGCCATTTCTCTGCTCAACATGCATGTATGTGATCTGGGTGAAAGGCTGAGTCATTCAAATGCAGAAAAGCTTTCCTGTCTCCAATTGCATCATCCAGTGCGTTCAACAATGTCTTTACCTGTTCACTTAGAAACAGTTATTCTTAAATGAATTTCAAAAGCAGCATCCAAAAATAAAAAAAGAGGTGTAGCCCTTAAAAATAGAACTATTTCAAAAGAAGCCAGGTGCCTGTTTGACTAGTTAATGGATGATTTTAAGCATCTGATTGAAGTTAGCATTTATAATAATTACGTATACCAATGGAGGCTTTTCTGAAGAAAAGAAGAGGTGGTTTGAGTAAATTACTTTCCAAGCTGAGACCTGCAGTCAGAATGTAGTCTGTTATTTTTCTCCCTGCCTTTGATAAGTGGAAAAGAGAATGTCAGGAAGTTAGAAGGGCAAGCAAGTTCTCTTCCCTGATCAGGGAAGTGTTACATACTAGATACTCAGCTAACAGAGTGAGATAAGAAAGTCAACTTGCTGCTCCAAGACCTCAGAGGAAACACTGACTGTCAAAAAGAAAAAAAAAACTCATAGTGAATTGCTTCATTCAACTTTACATCCACTGGGGTTGAATTAAGCAAGTAAAAATTGGTGTTAAACTAGGTACTGTTTATTCCTTAATCACCATTGAATATCCATTAATATGTTTTAGTTTCTTAAAACAGTTTATGTCTTTTAAATGATTATCTTACCTGCTAACACATCAGGTAGCTCTCCTTAGGAAAGAGTAAGCACATGTTCCGATGTACCTGGAGATGCTTAACTGAAATACAGTACAACGAACATGTACTTCCTGGGGGTTATACATGAAAAGTTCTGGAAAGTAAATATTAAAATGAAGATCTACTTCTCCTTTCAGTTTTCACTGAATGATGAAAGAACGAAACAATCACTAGCAAAATTTCCCACATTCCAGTCTGACCAGACTGATAAGCAAGAACACTTCCTTATATTTTTTTACATGATCATTTATTGTTAAGATCTCCCAGACTACACAAGCCTCTTGTGGCTGGCCTAATGTGTCCCTGTGTTCCTGGGTTGTCAGCCTTTCTCCTGGGCTTTCCATGTCTAGAAGTCCCAAGGAGTCTAGGCAGTATCAGACTCAGAAGAGCTACCTTGGTGGAGGCACAGGCCTTGCGGAAAGAGATGGGTAGGTCATATGCAGTCTCAGAAGCTGCAAAGCCAACATCAGCATGTGACAGGAGGAAAACTGAGGCAATACAGTAGAATCTAGAGGGGAAAAGTCATGGGGAACCTGACAGGGAGGTGGGAAGAACCAGTGATGCTCAGTCTTCGAGCCCAAAGTGAGTGAGATGAAAGCATGTCAGTCCTCCTATCTCCTGGCTTCTGAAAGGATCAGCAAAAAAGGGGAGCTTGGGCTGGAGAGATGGCTTAGCAGTTAAGGCACTTGCCTACGAAGCCTAAGGAACCATGTTCTACTCTCCAGATCCCATGTTAGACAGACACACAAAGGTGAGGCAAGTGCAAAGTTACACATGCCCACTAGGTGGTGCAAGCATCTGGAGTTCAATTACAGTGGCTGTGGCCCTGGCATGCCAATTCTCTATCTCTCTATGTTTTCTCTCTCTCAAAAATAAAAACAAAATTACAAAGGGGAGTGCCATACTGTAGGAGCTGAATCCCGAGCAGCTGGAACTGCTGGAGAGGTATGGAGGGGCCACCATGCCTGCATTGTCTTGCAGGCTGCAAATCTGTTCCCTGCTCTGAAGGGGATGTGGAGAAGGTGCTAGCAATGCCATGCCTGCTGGTCTTTGACTGAGCCTGCTTGGCCACTGTGGTTCTTCAACATCATGTAGGTGATGAGTAATTCCACAAACAGGACAAGGCAGTGTCCAGTAGGATGAAGATGGCTTAGGCTCAGGGCAGGAAGTAGTTGTGGATGACATGCTGGCTGTCGATGAAGGGCAACAGAATCACCCAAGTAAATATGATCAGGCTAACAGCAAGGAAGTCAAATCCCATCACTTTGTCCCCATGGCCATCTCCCCAGGGCTCTGCCTGAGTACTAGCCAAGCACACTTATATAGGGCTAAAAGAAAGAAGGAATCTGAAAACTGCAGTGAATTTCCTTCTGGGAATTGCCCCACCCTCCCTAGGAACTGGTGTTCTACTATTGGTTTGGTCTTCGACAAGCTATTCCATCATTACTGGAAATGGGATTAATAACTCAGGCAGTATTGGTCAAGTATGCATATTGGAGGCAACTGTAGATTGATTTGGTTGCTCTATATAGGTGAGTAATATTACAAAGGCAGAGAATGTCTTCACAGCATTCCTCAAATGACAGTGTCATCTACTGTATTTACCAAATAAATAAGTGGCTGTGGTAGATCATTAAATAATGTCTCCTTATGTACCACATCTCCCGGAAGTATTGGGATTACCCTGCTAAGCGAACTCTTGACTTGGCTCTGTGCCATACTTTAATCAAGACAACATCAGCAAATGTGATTCAAGCAGTGATCTGATACTTGCTTGAACACTGAAGTTTGTGCCCCACTGTCCCCGCCCACGTCCCCACTGCTCTGGGGAATCCTGAGACCATGCTGTGGGAAAAGCTGACATGAAAGTCCACGTGAAGAGACCCAGCCATCCAAACAGCAGCCTGCTGATGGCAGTGAGTTCAGGTGAAAGCGGCAGCACTGACCAGTCAGCCCAACCAGCTGTGAGGTGCAAGCAATCATTGTTATTCAAAGCCACTATATTTGGGGACAATTTGTTATGCAGCAACAGATAACTCAAACACAAGGTAGGGAAATTATTTACTACATCTTTTCTAAAGAGCACTTAACTGGCAAAGAAATGAAGATGGTGTTTTAAAATTAATCTTAGAAAATTATGATGTCTTCATTTTGTATAATTTGAGGACTCTGTAATGCATTCATAAGAAATGAATGAACAAGAGAGAGAGAGAGAGAGAGAATTTTTCACCCAAGGACTTTCCTTTCTTTCAACTCTTTAATACTTATACAGTTCTCTAACTTCCAGCCCTTTATAAGTTTGCACAAAATTTCCACCTAGAATGCTTTTTGTATAAAAGGGCCTCAGATATTATATATTTAATGTATTTATGTGTACACATGTGCTCCCAAAGAGATCAAGTGTGTGTGTGTGTGTGTGTGTGTGTTTTAACTAAGGCCAATTTCTAATTAGCAGTATAACTACTTCAACCTAAAATATGGTAATTTGAAGCAAAATTTTCTCTCTGTTTGTTTGTTTTGGCAGTGTGGGGCTGGAACCCAGGGCTTTACACATGATAGGCAAGTGCTCTACCAACTGAGCTACATCCCCAGTCCAATGTTCATGCTTCTTTAAAAAAAATCTATTTGCAACAGAGAGAGAGATAGAAAAAACAACAGCATAGGCATGCAAAGCCTCTAGCCACTGCAAATGAATTCCAGATGCATTCACAGCTTTGTACATCCAGCTTTACATGGATACTGGAGAATTGAACCTGGGTTGTTAGGCTTTGCAGGCAAACGCCTTAACCACTAAGCAATCTCTCCGGCCCAATGATGATGATTATAGCTTGGAGCTTTAGAAGGGCGAGTTTAATGATTGATTTATTGATTGATTGGAGAGAGAGAGAGAGACAGAGAGAGGTAGATAGAATGGGTGTGTCAGGACCTCCAGCCACTGCAAATGAACACCACCTTGTGCATTTGACTTACGTGGGTCCTGGGAAATCAAACCTCGGTCCTTAGGCTTCACAGGCAAATGCCTTAACCACTAAGCCATCTCTACAGCCCAAGGACGGAGAGTTTTAAGAAAAGTACATATTGTAAGAGAAGGAAGCAAGGCTGTACTCTTGCCCAAAGGAGGCAAAGTGAGGTTTGAGAAGCCCCATAAGAGATGAAGGTAGAGCTCTTGTGTAGCAAAGTGAGGTTTGAGAAGCCCCATTTAAGTTGAAATTTTTATGAAGGAATTGAGCAGATCCTTTTGAAGATTATGACCAGTAAAGACAAGAGATTGGACTTTGTGGTGCTGAAAACCAGTCAAAACCACTAATTCTTGAGATTTACTAGTAGAAGGGATGACCAAATTTTTATGAACTTAATTGATGGTCAGTGGTATCTTGATCTTGAGAGAGCTCATTTTTTTGACCTGGTTTTGTAGTTAAAGTATAATGCCAAACAGACTGCTGGCTGATTGGACTTGAGACAAGTTGTTTCCACAGGTATCTTAGGGAGTTGTTTGGACAGATGTGTCATTTTGGTGCTGAAAACCAGACTCAAAAGCTGAAACCATAGAATGGCTGGGAAGGGGAGTTCAGATGGATCTTGACACCAGCAAAAGGCCGAAGGAGATAAACACAGGAACATCCACCTGCCCGCTCCTAAAAGTCTGAAGCAGAACTAAAATGACCCCAAGTTCCAATCTAGAGCCCAGGTCCCAACCCCGAACTCTTTTGGCCAGATTGACAAGGGTCCCAGAGGGAGGACAGGGAGGAGGACAATGGAACCTTTACTATGAATGTAAAATCAAAATAATATAAATAAAAAATATATATATTTAAAAAAAAAAAAACCTTATGGCTGGGCTGGAGAGATGGCTTAGCGGGTAAGGCACCTGCCCGCTAAGTCTAAGATCGTCAGTTCCAATCTCCATCTGGCCAGATTTCATTTGCAGTGCCTGACAGGATTTCATTTGCAGTGGCTGAGAGGCTGCTGGCCTGCCCATCTCTATCTGTCTTCCTCTCCCTCTCTCTCTCTGTCTCTCTCTTTGTCTCTCTCCAAAATAAAAATAAATATAAAAAATTTAAAAAAAGCTTAAGGCTGACATGTTCATAAGCCCTACCAGGGAAACTATTACTGTGGTCTGTATAAGTGGATATATTATTGCCACCAAACTGCCCTCTAAACATTTATGCTTATGCCCATATATTAATGCTTCTATCACTTTGGTTAGAAAGCTTCTCTTTTCAATGGTGGTGACAAATAGGGTAATTCAAACTGGCCAAAGTGCTGAGGAGAAGTGACAGTGGGGTGTTCAACACCAAGTGAGACATCTCTATCACACTCTCCAAGACTCAGGAGCCATTGCAGAAGAGGTGGTGGAAAAAAATGTAAGAGCCAAAGGAAACAGAGTACTGCTTACAATGCTGTCATCCAGACACAAAGTAGCTGTGATATTCATGATTCCCCAGTGGTTGGCATTACCTACACAAGACCTGCATAATAGGAGGAAAAAGAAATGATGGCATCAAAATACAAAAGGGAGACTAGTTTAGAGAAGAAAGGATTCCATGGAGGGGGGTGGTAATCTTGAAATAAACCCTTTCCTCCCATAAACTACTTCTGCTTGGGTGATTTGCCCCAACAATGAGAAGAGAACTACAACATGGGTGCTCAGTAACAAGAACAATTCTTGATTCAAAATCAGTGTACTGAACAGAACTCTAAAGTCATCTACTGGTACAGTAGTGAATTTTGTGTTCATATGATTTGTGGATTTCTCAAGCTCCACCTGTTTCCTAAATGCATTTCAGTTTGGTCTGTACATATAAGTACCTTGTTCACTAACTGATTGCAGTCCTGGAGCACCCAGTCTCTACAAGTCTTAGCCATCATGCTTTTCTATGATGAATTCTAATCACTGCCAATTTAGCAGAAATTCCCTGTTTGCTGCAGTTCCAAGAAAATGAAGTTTCTCTCTCTGTCTCCCTCCCTCTCTCTCTTCCTCTTCCCCTATACTATGTAGTAAGACAAAAGACTCTATGAGATCAGTACCTGGGCTGCTGGACGCTGAGAAATCAAGCTGCATCTGAATTGTAAGCCTCCCCTCTGTTGACTAGCTGTCATGATGCTGGAAAGAGGTATGCAGCCTGTTGGAGTAGAGGAGTCATCGATGGTCTTGGCTAGCTGTGGACTCTGCAAGCTACATGGCTGGCCAGCCAGGCAACAAGTGTCAACTGGTACAATGGCAGCATGTCTACTATGGGATAATCAAATGTTGTCTGATAGATTTGAAGCATGCTTCACAGGAGGGATTCATGCTTCACATTGAAAGCCTAGTCATAAGCCCTAGGGGGAAGTTTCTACTATTGTTTGGCTAAATGGATACATTATGCCACCAAATTGCCCTCAATATTTATGTTTATTCCCATAGATTAATGCTCCTTTCACTTTTGGTTTAAAAAGCTTCTCTGTTTAGATAGCTATGACTACTTCGAAGGCTCAAAACTTACCAAACTGTGGAGAAGTGATAGTGGAGTGTCCAGCATGAAGTAAGACATCTCTATCACATCCTCCAAGGCTCAGGGACCATTGTGGAAGGAAGAATGTAGGAGCCAAAGGAAGGGGAGGAGTGCTTTACAATAATGTCTCTGAGACATAAACTGGTCATGGCATTCATGACCTCACAGTGACTGATGCTATTTACATAAGACCTGTATAATAGGAGGGAAAAATGATGACATCAAAATGGAAGAGGTACTAGTTGGAAAGAAGTGGTTCAGTGTAGGGGCAGAGCAGAGTGGGGCAAAGGCAGGTGGTAGGAAGGGATTATGTTCAGGGATATATATATATGAATCTATGATATCAGACCTGAAAAATAAAACTCACCACTCCCCAAGTCAGCACATGGAAGAAGGGAAGGCAGAAGAAGCCCCACAACACACAATTAGACTGGATTCGAAATAAGCTATATGCCTCTGGGATACCCAACCCCTGAAATCTGGACATTGGTTAGTACAGTGGAGCTTTGCATATCCTAACAAATGAACCCACTATGGTAAATATAATTTTTCTTCCTCCTGACCTTGTCTTAATTGCAAATGCTTTTGGGAAAAGGAGTAACATGAGAAACTAATGTACCTGAAAAAAATATTCTTCCACCAGTCCAGACAAATCCAAGAAACAGAGGATGTTTTGAAATGTTAACATGCTCAAAAAGGGAGTGGGGTGGTGGGAGAGAGGGTTGGGAGGAGGTCATGCATAGGCAATTCTAGCTTGCATGCAGCACAGTACAGAAAATCTTCACCTAAGTAAATGGGTTAAAATGATACCAAAGGAAATCAAACCATTAGCCCAAAAGAATTAATATACATGCACCAATCTCAGTTAGATTTATGGTGCTGCTTCCTTCTATTTCACTGCCTGCTAGATACAGCTGAGCATTTGTATAAATAGACATGACTGGAGCCTTCACTTCTAATAGCGGCTCATTTTTATTTCTTTTTTGGCTTTCTGATAAAGCTGAAGGACAAAGTCCTTTTGGAAAAAAAAAAAACTTTTATTTGTGATCTGTTAGATGTTCTATTCTAAAATGTCATCAATATTCTTTAAGGTATCAAAACTAATTTTAGCAAAAAGCCCCAGGAGTTGACTGTTGGTAGTCTGATAATGGATATCATTTTTTTAAACTGAAAACAACTAAGAGCCTCTAAAAGAATCTCATAAACCAAGCTGACTTTCCTCCTCAAACACTGGGCTCTACGCTTTTATCACTCCCCACAGTTATATCTTTTGTTATAAGCTACGAGGGATATAGTTGAACCATGGCAATGATATAATCCCTTTCATCTGAGACTTCTTACATTTCCCACGCCATCTGATCTTCTGGACAGAGAGAGTAGAATCATGTGTCACATAATGTTTCCATGGTCAACAACAGATAGCATATATAACAGTGATCCCCTAAGATGATAATGGAGCTTAAAAAACACCCTTATCACCTAGTGATGCCCTAGCTATTGTCATACAATGCATTACTCACTTGCTCTTAGTGATGATGTTGTAAATTTACTGGGCTGCCAGTCATAAAAAGCACAGAATATGTACACTAAATACTGCTTGATAATGGTGATAAATGACTGTAGATGGTGTATGTACTTAACCTTTATAGTTATTTTTGTGTGCCCTTTCTACTTATAAAATAGCATAATGTGGACTGGGGAGATAGCTCAGTCAGTAAAGTGTTTGCTCTGAAAGCAAGAGGACCACAGTTTGGATGCCTATATTGAGTGGGCCTGGTGGTCACCTGTAATCCCAGTGCTCAGGAGGCAGAAACAGGAAATCACCAGGGCAAGCTTGCTAGCTACACTAGCCAAATTGGCAAGTTCTGAGATTGAGAGATGGTGTCTCAAGGAACCAAGGTGGAGAGTGATCAAGGAAGATACTCAGTATCAACTTGTAACCTCCACATGCATGTACACACACACACACACACGTCGCCACACAGATATATGAACTACATATACATGTAAAAAGTGCACTGTATGTGGTATATTACATGTCATGCTAGCAGCAGACTCAGACTTCTGGGTTTATCACACTCTTAGTTGAATCATTTACTTTTGTACTTGATTTAATAACATGTTCATTTCTCATGGATCTCAGAGAACATATATGCATGTGTGTATACATATATATGCTTAAAATTATGAAAACACACACACACATATGGTATGTAGTAACACATACCACTTAGGTTTGTATAACTATACTCCATGATATTCACATCAAATGTATCCCTATTGCTAAGTGATACATGACTATATAAACTACAAAACCAAATCAAGGCTCAGATGTTGATTCCAACACATGACATTGACATGTGCATATACATATGTATCTACCATCTGTCTTCATGGCTGTCTGTTTTATAGATACTTTTCCCCCCAAAAATAGAACTGGTCTTTGTCTTATTTCTGGGTCCCTATTGTATTTGACTAGCACCTTGAATTATGCTTTAATGAAATGAATTAAGATAATTTCTGGTCATACCTGTATGGAGTTAAGGTGGAGGCTAACCATGCCAGAAAGACCTACAATACAAATGCTGGTATAAGCTTTGGGCCATGTGGTGTTAATTGATCCAGAGAGTGAGATCTACCACGTGGGCACTCAATCAATTATGTTTACATCTGAATCTCTATTAAGAGTCCTAATCATTGAGACATGGGTAAGCTTTCCTGAGTGTCAATACTCTATTCATATTGTCACACATTCATACCTAAGGAGAAACATATCTTGACTCTGTGGGGAGAGTCCAATGGAAGTTGTTTTATGCACTTTTTTCCTTTAGCTTACTTTAAGTTAAGTACTTCCCTTATAACAAACCCTAACTGTCAGAATAATAGTTTTCAGGAAGTTCTCTTGAGTTCTCCTAGTGAATTATCAACACTGGTGGTGTTGAGAACTTCCCAAACTCGAAGCTACTGTCAAATCTACTTCACAGTTTGTCCTAAATCCCTTGTAATAGTAAAATATACTTGGCAAAGTATTTGGAGGCTAAGAAAATCTAAGTGCAAAAGAAGGCTCTGTAACTTAGCTGCTGGATGAATCTGGGTAATGTGTTTGCTCCCCTTGTGTCTCAACATTTTCACCTATGGATTGGAGATAATTCAATTCATGTGTAAGATTGCTGTAAAAAATAAACAGTGTATATAGAATGTTTAAAATTTTTGAATTTTTCTATAAATGTTCAGTTTATAAATATTAAGCTCTTGCCTTTGAAATTCCATGTGAAACTATGCTCCCCAGATTCTTGTCTTTCTAGAATATAAGCTACTTTTAAGGTATAGGTATTATTGGCAATATCTATAATCTCATATCTTATCACAAAGTAATAATACACTTATAATGAAAGAACACTAATCATATGTTGCAATGATATGGCCTAAATCCCCAGATAGGATGAATGATTGAGTAAAATGGAATATTCAGATCATAGGCATTACAGAGAAAACATAACATTGTTATTAGTGACATTTCAAACTTGCATAGTTCTCAAGGTGCTTTCCTGCAAAGCCAAAGGACCCAGGTTTGATCCCCAAGGACCCACATAAGCCAGATTCACAAGGTGGCACATACATCTGGAGTTCATTTGTGGTGGCTGGAGGCCCTGGTGTGCCCATTCTCATCCTCTCTCTCTCTCTCTGCCTCTCTCTCTCTCTCTCCCTGTTTTGTTTCTCTCTCAAATAAATAAATAAAAATAAAATAGTAAAATGTTTTCAAACGTACATTTTCCTGATCTCACTAATTGGCTGAAATTTCCATAATATTTAATTTTATAGCAACTTCAAACTAAAATGGAGGGACTGAAGAGATGGCTTATCAGTCAAGACATTTGTCTGCAAAGCCAAAAGACCACAGTTGATTCCCCAGGACCCACATAAGCCAGATGTTCAAGGGAACACATGCATCTGGAGTTCATTTGCAATGGCTGGAGGCCCTGGTATGCCCATTCTCTTTCTCAGTCTCTTTCTCACACCCTCAAATAAATAAATAAAATATATTTAAACAACTAAACTGGAGTATATGGCCCAGTGTTTCATTTATTTATTCAACAAATAGTTATTGGACAGTAATTATCTGTTGGGCAAGACACTATTATGCATGTACTATGTTAAAGTGAGAAAATCCCTGCTCTCATGAAACTTAAATGTTAAACATTCTGCCTTTGTAAGGTTTTTAAGTAACTAATCCTAGGTGTATTTGAGATGTGTTTTAAATATAGCTTTTCTGAAAATTAATCCATTCAATTTTAATGTATAGTTAAAACTGGATTAAGTTCCAACATGTTGGCCATACCATATGTTCATTATTAAGGCTTTTTATTTAGTTGGGGTTTTTTGCAGGGCTGGGAATTGAACCCATGGCCTTATATATGTTAGACAAGCACTCTACATTCCCAGAACTCATCTGTACTTTAACTTGCAAAATGTAAGAACACATTAGTGAAAGTTCTCTAGAGGAATAGAACTCATAGAATGAATATGTGTTTAAAAGGGATTTATTTAGATTGGCTTACACAACTCAAATTGGGCAGTCCAAAAATGGCTATCTATAAGCTAGAGAGTCTTAGAACCCAGTTTATCCTCAATCCATGAGGCTGGATGCCTCAGCAGTACCAATTTGGTTCTGAAGGCCTGGTGGTGGGGGAGGGGCAGGTTCCTGGAGAGTCACTGCTCTTCAATACATTTTGGAAGGCCAAACAAGCTGAATTCTAATGCCAACAAAGGATGGCAGCAACGGGGTAGATATACTCTCCAGCAAGCAATGAAGGTGGGCAAACAAAAACAGCACTAATAGAGAGATAAATACATGTTATATCTGGCTTACTGTTGGAAGGGCTGCCCACTCTGAGGGAGGTCTTCACTTCCCCAGTTAATCCTTCCTTGAAATACCTTCACAGACCCACCCAAGAGGTGTGTCTTACCTGATTCCTGATCAAATCAAATTGACAATTAAGATTACAATGTCATTTAGGGTGATTGTGACAAGCAACTAACAAGTAATAAAAAAGGAATAGGAGCTGGAGAGATGCCTAAGTGGTTAAAGGGATTTGCTTGCAAAGCTTGATAACCTGGGTTTGATTCCCCAGTTCCCATGTAAAGCCAGGTGCACAAAGTGGTGCATGCATCTGGAGTTCATTTTCAGTGGCAGGAGGCCCTGGTGTGTCATATACTTTCTCTCTCTCTCCCCCTCTCTCTCTCTTCCTCTCTCAATGTGTGTGTGTGTGTGTTTCTGCCCTTTCTCTTGCTCTGTCAAGTAAATAAATACAAAACATTTAAAAAAACAAAAGAGGATTAAACATCTTCACAAATCTGACATACTATATCATATCATGTCACAATAAACAATGATTTCAACTGACATCTTTGCTTCACATTTAGAAGTCTTTGTTTTCCATTCTTCTTTTCTTTAAGCATCATCACGTAATTGACATTGACCTCTGAAAGACTAGATTAAGAGTTGAAAACCATAGCACACCATCAAAATCCAGCCCATTTATGGCCTTAAATAAAACTTTACTAGAACACAGCCATGTTCATTTGCTTGCATATTGGCTGTGGCTGATTTGTTTTATATTGCCAGAGTTGAGTAATTCTGATAGACTACATGGCTCATAAAATTTAAAATATTTACTATCTAGACATTTACAGAAAAAAATTACCATCCTTGGTCTGAATGATCTCTTTTGTCTGTACCTGTCAATCACCCATTGCTTAAAAATAAAAGGAAACTCCAAAAATCTTCCAAGCAAATGCTAAAGAATACAAGAGATACAGACAGATCAGCAGTTCAGCTAGTCTGCCACAAATCTGCCAGCAATATCAAGGAATGGGGAAATATAGATAATTAAAACCTTTAAAATTTCCCCCTAAAGCTCTTCAATTCTTACTATTAGGATTTATAGTGTCATGACTGATTTATCACAGGCACCTTAATGTTGAACTAATACTTTTTAAACCCTCATATTTATATATAGATTGTAGGCTGGTTCTATCAAATAGTTCTAGTTCATCATCTGGAAACACCTTGTGCCCATGCTCCTTACATACCTCTTTCAAGTTTCTAGCATTAAAGAGGTGGAATATATTTTGTCCTTTCTTTTATCTGCTTTAACCAGTAGAATGTGGTGATGGTGTTGGTATAACAGCTCTGTGACTCTCAAGAAGACTTTTATGTTTCTACTCACTACCTTGCACCTCTGTTCTTGCCATAAAAATATCCCAGGAGAATGAAAGACACATATAACATTTACCTAAGCCACAACCAGCCAACAGCAACCAAAAATGAAAAATATCCACACATGTGAATGAGCCTTATTTAGAATGACAAAGGACAGGGGAGGTGACTCAGTGAGTAATGTGCTTGCTGCACACAAATGAAGGCCTAAGTTTAGACACCATAACCTGCCTAAAATGCCAGCAGGCTGTGGTGCATGCTTGTAAGCTTAGGGCTGAAAATGTTGAGACAGGGAAACCCTGGAACTCACTGGCTAGTAGTCTAGCTGAATCCATGACCTTTAGGATCAGGAAGAGTCCATCTATGAACGAATAAAAGCAAAGGGCATTTGAGGAAGACACCTAATATTGACCTCTGGCCTTCACACACATGGACACACATGCACATGCACCTGCACACACATGTTCAATCACACACATATGAAGGTGCATACACACACTGCATACATTACACATGCAAAAAGGCAGAGCCAAACCACCTCACCCAATTACTCCACATATATATGAAATAAACACTTGTGTTCCATTTGTTACGGAAGGGTTTTTGTCATAAAGCAGCATGGCAACAGAGAACTGACTTAAAATATAGAGAAATGGGGCCTGGGGAAATGGCTTAGCAGTTAAGGCATTTGCCTGTGAAACCAAAGGACTCGGTTCGATTCCCCAGGACCCATGTAAGCCAGATGCACAAAGAGGCACATACGTCTAGAGTTCGTTTGCAGTGGCTGGAGGCCCTGGCACACCCATTCTCTCTCTCTCCCTCTCTCTGTCTCTAATAAATAAATAAAATAAAATCTTAAAAAATATATAGAGAAATCCAAACCTAATTAAGAATGTTAGAAAAGATATCCAAGTTGATACAGAGGAATCTAGGACACATAAATCTGAACTTGAGGAGTGCAAATTTATATATATATATGTGTGTGTGTGTGTGTGTGTGTGTGTGTGTGTGTGTGTGTGTTTAGTTTTTGAGGTAGGGTCTGGCTATAGCCCAGGCTGACCTGTTGCAGGCTAGCCTCGAACTCACAGTGATCCTCCTACCTCTGCCTCCCAAGTGCTGGGATTAAAGGCATGCGCCATCATGCCCAGCTCAAATAGGATAATTTTTATGAATTGTCTGAGTCACATGAGGACAACACAGGAAACACTAGCACATTTGGATTATGGCGCATATCATTTACAATTCAGTGTCACACTTTCAAACATCTACAAATCCTTGTGCTAGTAATCCCTCAACATTTTTGGATCCCAGAAATTTTTATGACTATGTAATATAAATATGAGACTTTAGCAAGTTGTAGCTATGGAATATTTTGATGTACCATTTTGTACAGATTTCAGCTGTTCTAATTCTGAATAGATGTAAAACTACTATAGACTGGGAATGATCATTAACTTTGTTCTGCATATTTAGTGAATATGATGCCCAGGTGGTAGATATGACTTGTCATGAATGTAAACAAGCATGTTACATGTTATGGTCCCTGCTTATATCTAGCAGGGGCTGGGAGCAACTAATATATGTTTAATAATTTTGTAGTCCTTATGATTCAGGTCTTATGATCCCCAACAATTTAACTGATTTGGATGTTACTTGCTTGATATTGGACGACGGATTCTCGTCCTATGCATTTAATTGACATCTATTTTCATATAGGGCAACAACACTATCTGAGAGCCATGTGATTTCACTTACAGACATCCTGTGTTATTACTTTTCTACTGATTGCTCTGCCGGAGGCAGATGTCTCCAGTTTCAGTCTGAGGATGTGCTTAATCCTTCCTTTAATGGAACCCAGTATTCTCAGAATTTGACAATATTTTCTGTTTTTATTTCTCCTTGCCTTTCTCAAAACCATTCTTAATTTGCTTACAGAAGCTACAGAACTTTCTTTTCTTTCTTCCTGTTTTAAAATAAAATCTCAAATAGCCAAACTTCTCTGTGAATTTCCCCATTTTAAATCATTTTTCATTAAGGTAGGGGGCAGAGAAGTCCCTCACCACACCCCAGTAGACTATAGTTTCACAACTCTAAATGTTCCAGACAGAAAAGAGTAGTTGGTCTTTTTCCAAGATTTGAGAAGATCTGGGCTTCACGCCAACATTTTCTTCCTTCTCTTCCTTGGCTCTGTACCAAGAAGGTTGTCTTTTCCCAAATAAAATTTTGTCTGCAAATATCAGCTATATGACACTTTAGTTTCATTGTCCTGAGACAATTTTAAATCAGTATGGTTAGTAAGCATGGCTCACCCCAGACATAATTATGAATGTAGCTTTCAGCTTATAACACTTTCCTAATTGTGTTTTTCACTCGAGTCAAACATGTCTCTTTAGAATTTTCTCCCAAATTTTTCCTTTCTTTTAAATTAACAAATGATTTTTTTTGCAGTATTGTATATTAAAGTTAATTAAACCCAGGGCCTTGAGCATGCTAGATAAGTGCTCTACCATTGAGCTATATACCCAGCTTTCAAATTTTTCTTTTTAGTAATTTTTGTTACTAATATGTGCATATATCAATTAAATTCCTTTGATTTCCTCTTTCAATGTATATAGCTTACATGGAAAATTATTTCGTAGGTCCCAATTTCTGTATGTCATAGTTCTTCAAATGAATAGCACCTTTTCTGAATAAGAATTAATAAAACACAGATGAGGACCCAGAGAGATTGCTTAGCAGTTAGGGCTCTTGCCTACAAAGCCTAATAACCTGTGCTTGATTCCCCAGTACCCACATAAAGCCAGATGTGCAAAGTGCCACATGCATCTGGAGTTCATTTGCAGTGACAAGAAGCCCATATTCTCTCTCTTCTCTCTTTGAATGCAAATTACACACACACACACACACACACACACACACACACACACACACAGATGAGGGCTGGAGAGATGGCCTAGCACTTAAGGTGTTTGCCTGCAAAGGGTCCTGGTTTGACTCTCCAGGACCCACATAAGCCAGATGCACAACAGGGCGTATCTGGAGTTCGTTTGCAGTGGCTGGTGGCCCTGGTACACCCATTCTCTCCCTCTCTCCCTCTCTCTGCCTCTTTCTTCCTCTCAAATAAATAAAATAAATAAATAAAAATGTTAAAAACACAGATGAGTTGTGCACATTATCATAGCTCAAAGTAACTGTAAAGCTTGCCATTTCATTTATCACTTCAGATATGACTCCCTTAGTTAGTGAGAATAGGCAAATTTCAGCTCATGTTCCTCTTCTCGCATTTAAACATAATTTGCCTAGTAAATAGCCTCTTCAATGACTGTAGAACAGTTGGTTGGAAGATCATTCCCTCTTCTTCAATGTGTGTTCTCTCTCCTGAACCAGAGACTTAACCTAGAGGTTCACACATAGTAGGCAAACACTTTACCACTAAGCTATATCTCCAGCCCTGTCAGTGTTCCCATTTCTTATGGATCTATTTTAACATCAGGTGCATGGTTTTGGTGTTACTTGTCCTTAACACCCAGATGCTGGGTCAGGTGGTTCACTGTTTCAACTCCTGTTAAAAATGACAAGCTTGGCCGGGCGTGGTGGCGCACGCCTTTAATCCCAGCACTCGGGAGGCAGAGGTAGGAGGATCGCGGGGAGTTCTTGGCCACCCTGAGACTACATAGTGAATTCCAGGTCAGCCTGGACCAGAGTGAGACCCTACCTCGAAAAAAAAAAAAAAAAAAAAAAAAAAAAAAAAAAAGACAAGCTTGGCTAGAGCCAATGAAGGAAATGAAGCAGGTGTTATCTGGCCAAATTTGGAATTATAATATAATTTCAATTTACAGGGACAAGACCCTCAGAGTTAATAGGGTGACAATGCTTGTCTCGCATAATTTCTCCTTCATTACCTGCTATAGAGGCATTTGTTCTGAGGCCAAGGAGAACCCCCCCCCCCGCCGCCAATCAACCTGTCCTTCTGGTACTACTTTATCTTGCTGCAATATCTTTTCCCAGAAGCTCTGGACACTAGATTCTGGAGTCTTTGCATAACTGTGACTTTTGAAACCAACAGGTATGACTATCATAATGGGACAATAACATGTATGATGGACAGATACTAACATCTAATTTATAAATCCAGTTCAATGACATTAGGCTTATTTTCTAGGAGACAGCATAATGGTATATGAGATAGTAGCCACCACATTTTCATGTTCTCAGGAATCTTTTCTAGCTCCTATAGCTCCCAGCTCTTCTGTATAGTTATTTGTAGTAACCCTATCCAAGAGCAAGCAACCTATACCAAATAATTCCTTTTTACTCTCTAATATTTATTGCTAAACTACCTCTTAGGCTTAGATATGTTTTTGAAATACAGTAAAAGCTCACTCAGGTATATCATTCAAATTAAATAAGCTCTAGGACAGAGATGGAAAGGACCTCAAGACATTGAGGTAAATGGAGGGGGAAAACGTCTGTTGAAGAGACAGAAGAACTTAGCAGACAAAAGGGAAAGTGGAGGAATGTGGGATCACAGTACTCAAGAAAGAAGTGATCAACTGAGTAAGATATCACACAAAAGCAAACTCAAAGAAAAGGACTGAAAATATTTCACTGGATTATTGAGTGGCATTGGATGTTGTTAACAGAGACAGTGTGCCATTCCCTAGATTGATGAGAAGAGGAACCGGCTTGACTAGTTTGAAGACTGAGAAAAGGCTGAGGATATGAAATACTCACTAGGGACTGTAATAACACTTCTGTACCTCGGTCTCTTCATCTATGGGTTTCATAAATCTACGTCAGACAGTTGCTAAAAGTTCAGCATGACAGTATATCATTCAGTAGTACTTAACATGGTGCATAGCACACAGCAGGTTCCTTAGCAATGACTGTTACTAATAGAAGGGCCATGAGTTGAAGGCTATAATATTAGAGTTAACTTCTCGCAGAAAGTTAGAAGCCAGACTTTGAAGGAACAACCCATAGAAACAGGAAGGCCGAGGAAAGGGAAATGGTTTTTCTTTGGGTTGTTAGTTTGGTCCTTGCTAGCACATAGTCATGTTTTGGGAAGCTGTATATCATTATTGCTGGCTTGGAGGACCTTTGCTTGCATATTGATTTTTCTTCCCAAAAGAAAAGAAATGGCCACAATGTGCTGACTCATTTCATAGAATAAGAAGCACACACTACAGAATGTGATTGCATTTTAAATATGCTGGAAACTGATTTCATGAATCTGAAATTTTCAATCACTCTTCAGAATGATAGGCAGAGGTGGGAATGCCAAAACAAGTCCCCTTTAGAACATTTATAATCACTATAAAATACTTTGTTTCCTTACTCTATATATATCTTCTTTGACACATAATGAGGCAGAAATATGGTTCAGCTTGGTAAAAGACAATCAAGAGAAATAATTAACACTATGAGCATGCCTCCATACATGATGAGGCAGGAAGAATTCAGTAAACCAGAGCAGCCATTACCATACATTGGGCAGCAGTGGCAGACTGTTTCCTTTTTCTTGGCTTTCTTCTATATTCTTCTGTTTGTCCTTGGTCTTTAACTCACTTCCTCTATCTGTACTTTAGATATTGCTATTGTATAGGCCAGATATAAACCTTCTCTGTTCACCCTATAAATAACCCTCTAAAGTCTCAATAGTCAATCTTTGCCATGGTTTTCATTGCCCTGTGGATAGAAAAGTTCTTTATGTGACACCTTGTTTCTGGCTACATGCTCACCTCCACCTGTCTTTTGGGAAGCTCTACCTTGATGTCCTGCAATATTTATCACATCCTGTTCCCATTTCTTCTAACGGCACCATTATTCTTTTCTTGTGGCCAGTATAATTCCCTCAGATCTCTTCTTAAGTTTTACTTTCTTCAAGGCACTATATCATGAAACTGAGATTGTATTAAGTCCACTTGTGTGCCTATCCAAACACCCCATTATTTTACCTTGAGCAATCCCAAGAAGATTGAATTAAATTATCATGTTTAAGAATATTTCACTTTCTTAATTCAATGCTAGCTTTTTTAAGGCTTTTTTAGGCACAGTATCTGTTTTAATCTCCATTGTATGCTCAGCTTCTAGCCTATGGTAGGCTTTCAGTAAAAATTTGTTGTATATATGAATGAATGATACAACCTGAACATATAATATTCCTTATATATCCTGTTCATATTTCTGTGTTCTTACACATGAGTACACTCAAAAATCACTCTATTATTTCAACTAGAATCCACCATATCCCCCATTTCTAAAACCTAAACACCCACCAATGTGTAGTACTCTTAGACATCTTGAGAATTCATCCATTTTCTGACCCTGCTATTACTGCTTTGTTTAGATTTTTTTGTCATTTTTCCTGAATTAATTATCCTTTTATAATCTTTTGCCATCACTGCAGGACATTTTCTTGAAATGCAAATCTGACCATTTTACTCTGATGCTTAAAACCTTTCAGCAGACTCCCCATTGCTTCAAAGATGCAGTTCACATACTTAAGCCAGATCTACTAAGCTCTCTACAACCTAACAACTGCCTCTCAGCCTTCCTTGCCCTTCAGCTTTTCAACCTCCCCATCTGCTCTCATCAACCGGAACTGAAAGTATTACCAATGACCTTCTTGTCTCACATACATTCTTTTTGCCTAAAATGTATTTACAGAGAGATTCTCCACCTTTGGAAGCAAAGCTGTGAAGCTCATTCCCCTTCTAGGAAATCTTTCACACCTCTCCCAGATAAAATGTACTGTACACTATACTTCCACTGAACTCTGAAGGGTTTCAAACCTCGTCCCCAAAGCCTTTCATGATGAGAATTATTCCATTGTCTTTGCTCCTTCCTTCATTGACTTGTCAGTTCCTATAGGGAAGACCCAACTCATACTCAGTATGGGTCTGTTATAATTCCAGCTCCATATTGAAAAGTCATATCTGTGATAAAAAAAGACTTATGCCCAGAATCTATAAAGAATTCTCAAAATATGTAAAAATTAGAAGAGCAAGTATTTCAACAGAATCTTATAAAAATTAACACAAGATAAATATATTTTCATTATGGCTTTAACTTGCATATTTGTGGTAGCTAATAATAGACTCAATAATTTTTATAACATGGTGTTAAGGACTAATTTATTAACTCACTATAATATGATGAGGTCTAAACAAAAATTTTAATGGAATTTACAAACTCAGTGAAGCCTATGTTCACTTGCACATAACATACCTACTTATCTGCTAGCTCAGCGATCCAACTTCTCTTACCTTCCTCACATTCTCTCCTCCATCCTACTAGAGGGAATGTGGAATTCTTGTCTTGTTGCCATCATTATCTTTCCTGCAATGTCTTGTATGCAATTAGTACCTAGCATGGTACTTCATAGATAGTACCCACCATGGAACTTCTCAACTGCTACCCAACATGGTAGTTCAGAACATATGCATGGAGTTATGTAGCTCATATTATACAGACTTTAAATCAAGAGGATGGTTTCAATCTCACAGTAGTGTTTCAACAACAGAATAATGATGAACTCATAAATGGGAGAATGTTAAAGACACATCTGCAACTGACCCTGACTAACTTCCTTAAGAGAGTAAAGTTTTACTGTCACAAGAAACAAAACCTATATAAGAAAATACAGTATAAGGTAGAAACACTTCTGAAAGAAAAGAAAGGAACACATTTGTGAAGCAAACCTTTAGAAATATAGCTCATTATATTTACAGAAATGGAATAAAATACCAGAGCATGGAAAATAAGAGACTATTGCCTTAACATGAATGTCAATTGTGTTTGCATTCACATAAAAAGAAGCAATATGCAGCAAGTATGGGCGGCTCTGGAACAACACAGCCTCTATTAGGAAGCAAGCAGCTATTGTTCAGTGCCAAGAGGAGAAAACTCAGTGGGACTAATGACTTCTTATGATTGCTGAACAGTTACTTGCAAGATGGATAGAAAAAATGGCTTCCAAGGTTTATGCCTCAATAGTATATCCCTCCTAAAGTTCTGGTGATAGTTTTTCCATCTCTCCATTTCTTCAGCCTCATCATGTCTTTATTTTTGTAACTGGTGTCAAGTCAAGGATAAAAAAAGACCTCTATCTAACAAATCAGGAATGAAGCCCATTTTATCATTAATTACATTATCTAATGATCCCTTGCTATTCAAGGTGATCCTGCTATCAAGTGTCGGTACTCCCTAAGAACTCATGAGAAATGCAGTATCTCAGCTGTACATACTGGCATACAACTTTAACCCCATTATGCTGGGGGCTTAAGTAGAAGGTTTCAAGTACAAGGCCAGCCTGGGCTATATAGTGACTTGTAGGCCAGATGCACAAGGTGAGGCGTGAATCTGGAGTTCATTTGCAGTGGCTAGAGGCCCTGGTGTGTCCATTCTCTCTAACTTTATGAATCAGAATGTGTATTCTAACAACACACAACATTGTACAGAATATACATTTCTTATGCCAATTTAAAATGAAATATTTATTTTTTAAATTGACAAGAAAGATGAAAGTTCTCAGAAAAGTCACTTGCCTTTCTCTGGGCATAGTTAATGGACTCTAGGCTCTAGATATTGGTAGAATAATACCACAAATACAGAACTTGGAAGCAAGCCCAGTTGAAGAGAAACTCTAAGTGAACCCAAAATATAGAAGCTACTTGAGGTAGCACTCAGAACAGAGCTATTGATGAAGAACAACATCTCAGAAATACCCTACTTCTGTCCAAAAATATGACTCACAGCTTTCCCAGACGTGATTAAAGAATAGTGTCTACTCTTGTTAAAGTATCACTAGGACATTTACTGAAGGAGAGACTACATAGGAAAAGCTGTTATGCCTTTCTGCAAAAAAGAAGAGCCGATGACAATAAACTGTTCTCAAAATAAAGCTTTATTAAAAAGAACACACATGTGCATGTGGCTCGCGTGCACACGCACACACACACACAAACACATATGTACAACCTGTGTATATACTGATGTTTCCTAGAAACACACTATATAACATTCAGAAGGCATATTAAATTAATCTCCTTAAGGAATTATGCATGTGATTAACAAGAGGACCATACCATGGGGGGGTGAGAAAGACCAATTTCAGACCCATTTTGGTATAAGAGTCAGGCTTTTATTTCATTTTATTTTATAGTAGTAATTGGTATTTTGAGTATGAAAGATCTAGAAAGATCTGTAAGTCATTAACTCCTTTAAAATGTCATCCTAGTTAGGCTACAGAAAAGGAATGGAAGCTCTGCCATGGAGAAGTAGGGAGGGAAGATGGGCAGTGTGTGGGGGGGGTGGTATTGAAAATGGAGGACATACTAGCATAGCACCTAGAGATATATTAGTAATGAATTAGGACCCTGTTGTCCCACCCCCACAAGCTGGAACTTTGTATGTGGCAGCTTTGATGGGTAGCGCCACAGCAAGCATAATCCGCTGTTATTTCTGTGGCTGGTGAAAAAATAGTACCACCCTCAATAGTGTCCGCCAGATATCCCATAATGCATCTGTCACCGGAAGTCGGCTTAAACAGGGTCTACCTAGAAGCCTCCAGGGGCAATCGGCTTCCTAGGACTCCCATACCTCAGTTATGAACAGCAGAGACGCCATCTTCTCAGACTTCTCAGCCTAGGAAACAGTGCCATCTTGTGTTCTGTGAGAAGTCACGAGTCCCTAGGTCCGGTGTGCCCTTCACAGCGCTGCAATTACATCAGGCTGTCCTTGCTGACACCATCCTTCAGGTCCTGACTTCTGAAGTCAGAACACTTTGCCAGACCGCGGTCTTCACAGCGGTGCACCCAGGTACAGCTCTGATCTTGTGTGTGGCACCATGTCAGTAAGCCGAGATTTACGCTCACCAGCCACTCGTGTAGGCCGTGGACTTCACAGGCGTGCACGTGGCTACAGCTCTGGTCTCAGAGGCAGCACCACGTCCGTAGGCCTGGATCCCCTGCCACCGGTCACTCCCCCAGACCGTGGTTTACAGTTTGGTGCACGGGGGTGGCATAGCCCTAATCTAGGGGGCCGCATCAAGCCGATAAGTCATGATACACGCCCACAGGCCACTTCACCCCTTCCTAGTCTTTCCAGCAGCGTACCTGGAGGCAAGCCCGATCTCGGGAGCCTCACCATACACAGAGGTGGTGATTTTCGTCTCCGTGCCAGTCATCCAGTTCGTGGTATTCGCAGGAGTACACCACGGTACCTCCCTGACCTCACACATGACGCCGTGCGAGAAGGCTCTGATCTCCACCCACGAGCCACTGCTCCAGTTTTGGCTCATCACATCAGTGCCCGGGGGTCCAGTGATCACAGAAGCCGTGGTATGCGAGGACGCTATGATCATCACCAGCGTGCCGGTCGTCAGCTTCCTCCTGTTCGCTACAGTACACCTAGGTACCGCCCTGCTCGCAAATGCATAGGTGAGGACAAGAGAGAACATGATCACCTTCCACAGGACATGCTTCCAGTTCCTAATGTTCCCTCCAAAGCTCCTGTGTTCAGCCCTGAACACCAAAGTCGTGACATGCCAGGACACTATGATCTCTGCCCACCGGCCACTCTTCTAGTTCCTGATCCTGTCAGCAATGCTCCCGAGTCCAGCCCTAATCTCAGAGGCCGTGCTTCGCAGGGAGACTATGATGATCCACGGGACATTCCAGTTCCTGATCCTCTCAGCAATGCACCGGGATCCAGCCCTGATCTGCAGGGCCTCTGCACACAAGAAAGCTCTGATCTCTATCTACAGGCTACTCCTCCAGTTTCTGTTGTTCAGAGCAATTCACCCGGTTCCAGTCCTAATTTTGGTGTAGTTTCTTCCGGTCCTGATCTCAGCAGCCCAGCCTCCCCTGGCCCTGACCCCGAATGGGATGCATCTGTGCTTACTCTTCCCAGTACCACCAGCACATCTAGATTTTTCTCGAGGAACCCATCCACCCTTATTAGGGGCCACCCCCTGTATGACCCAGCTAGAAAACATCCTAATGCTCCCTTTCAAAAGCCTGTTGAGACAACCTCAAGGTTTCCTAACCTTGAGTTCAGAAGCCTGCCTTCCCAATCTATTAGGAATAGAATGAGTATGGGTGTTTACTCCCCATCACCTGGTAGGTTCCACCCTTCAGCTAGGTTGTATGCTAAAAGCTCATCCTCCTGTACCCCATCTCAAGTTCCCCTTTCTTCATCCTCCTCTTCCTCTGAATCGAGACCACCCTCTTCCAGTAAATGTGACCAGAGTACTTGCTCCTCAAAAATGGGTCCCCCAACCAGTAGTTCCACTTATAAACCTGGTTCCCTTTGGCGTGCCTTGATGCCTGACCTGGATTCCCTGAGCTCTTCCTCTTCAGAAGAGCAGGAGGAAATAGATGCATCTTACACCCCTCCTCATCGTAGGCTGTAACATTTTTAATGAGTATCCTCCTAGACTGGAGAAAGGAAGGAGCATCCACCCACTGTTTGAATGGTTGCTCTGTGCTTTCTTATCTGTGAGGTCTCTAGGAGTTGTACCCATTCACCAATAACCTAAGCAGCTTTGAAGCCTACTGACCCCTGGTCCAACTGTTCTGCATTTCCTATTGCTGGACATTGATTTCTTGTTCCTGTTTACCTCAAAACAGCCTGCCTTTGCCCCTGAGTTGAAAGGTTTATTTAACAAGTTGCTTTTATGTAATTAAACATTTTACTAAAATTGTTTTGTCTAATAAAAATAGCATTCCTAAATGTAATGTTGAAGACAGTTCTGTAGAATTCATCTAATTAAACAATTCATATTTAATGATGTTTAAGCTTGTTGCTCAATGTGTCACTTTCTGGGTTTGAGATAGAGGAACCAAGACAAACCCTTTCTGGAGCTTGACAAATTTAAATGAGGGCCAGGAGAAACGGGCTGGCAGGATCCAAAATGATAGGGCGAAATAGAGGAGCTTGGGAACTACAGAAGCAGAATGGATGGCAAGAAGCTCCTGAATGATAAGAGAATGAGGTTTTAAGGGTTATGGGAAGAGAAAGAGGGAAAGTAATCTGTGAAAGAGGGGTGTTGCAGAATGTGACTGAGAAGTGGACTGGAGAAAGTCACATGGTGCTCTGCTTAGCTCAGGTATAGTCAATTACCTTAACAAGAGGTAGTTTCAGAATCTCAGACCTACTCTGAGTATAGCCAGGTTGGGGGAGGGAGAGAACACTGAGACTTACAATAAGGGAGGAGACAAAACATTGCATGTTTGTCTCAAGCAGCTGCTAGAATGTACAAGGCACTGGATGCTTTCTGAAAGCAGTGCCCATTTTTAAATCTTAATTTAATAAAAGACCCTTTCAAGCCCTTGCCTTCACTGCACAGCACCCAGATTCTGCCATCTTGTCTGGGACATCATGTGTAAGTTTAAGCAGCCTGATCTAGCAATTCCCTCCACTTCACTACACAGGGAAGGGATAAGACCTGCCATGTTCTCTAAGATGGAGCACATAAGTTAAAGCAGTCAGAACTTTCCAGCAACACCCTCCCTTCACTATGCAGGGTTCCTGACCTACTGTCTTTTCTGTGATGGCAAGCATAAGCAAAAGAGCCAGAGCCCTTCACCACCCTCCACCCAGGACCTGCCATCTTGACTAAGACCTAACTGGGTAAGGGTGCTTAAGTTCCAGTACCTGAATTCCAGATAGAAATCTTCTTCCATACACCCCATGGGCACACTCAGCCCACCATTAGCAGAGTTCCAGCATCCACATGCCCTTCAACAATCATCTTCCCCACCTGGCAGGGAACTCCCGAGATCTCCCATTTGGGTTGGGAGCCAAGTATAAGTTCCAGTACAGCAGCAAGTGAATTGAGACTACCTCATCCATGAAGCCATACCAAGTACTTCCAGGTCTGAGCTCCAAGCTACACAAAGCAGAGAAAAGACAAGCAAACACAAAGAAACAACCAGTAGTATTCCAAAAACTCAACACAGCTATGCCAGAAAGATCTTCCCAAAGCACAATTTCCAGATGAGTAAGTCACAATATAACATGAAAAACCAAGCCAAGGGCTAGAGAGATGGCTTAGCAGTTAAAGAAGGCACTTGCCTGTGAAGCCTGAGGATGCATAACTCTCCAGGTCCCATGCAAGCCAGATGCAAAAGGTGATAAGAGCACGCAAGGTTGCACGTGCCCACAAGGAGGCACTTGCGTCTGGAGTTCAATTACAGTGCCTGGATGCCTGGGGTGCCAATTCTCTCCCTGCCTCCCCCTTGGTCTTGCTATTGCTTTTGCTTCCTCTCATAGAAAAGGGACAATCTGTTGGGCTTGCCTAAAAAAAAAAAATCCAAAAACCAAGCCAACAGTATCCTCCAAGAAATAACAAGCTTTATCAGAGGATACCATAAGACCAGCCTAGAGGGAACCCAGACAAAAATCTCAAAATAATGTGATTACAAATATGTACAAAAGGACTGTATCCCTGAGTCTCCTTGGCATAGATTCCAAGATTAGGGGCCCCGAAGTTGATTGCACTCTCAAGCCCCAGACAGTGAGGAGGGTAGGGCTGACCAAGGCTCAGGTGAGCCTACCCCATGTGGATCCAGCCTCAACCCCCACTTGCTGAGATTGGGGATTAGCCATAATAGGAGATACCCCTTGAACCTCTGCTGCTGCCACCAGTAGGGACTCCAAAGCTGATCACACACCAAAGCTCCAGGTACTAAGGAGTGTAAGCCAACAAGGGCCCAGGTGACTATCCCATTCATATATGTACAATCCTCTGGCCCCCACTTAATGGGATTGTGGATCATCCTCCTTGGTTCTGACCTCCCTTCTAGGCCTGCATCCCTGAACCTCCCCAACCACTGCCACCAGAGTAGGAACTCTGGAGCTAATTGCACTATATAACTTTGGGCAGTGAGTAGGGAATACAGGTGGTAGAAGGGTCTTGGGGTAACTGAGGTAAGGGAGGGTGGAAGGGGGAAATACATAAAACAAATGACAACATGAATCAGTACCATAGAAACCTTCCTCTTGGTTAGCTAATTAAATGATAAAACTCTTAAGAGGGGGTAGGAAAATAGTCTGGGCAGAAGTATCCTGTAGGGGGTAGAGAAAGCTTAACCCTAAAATCATAGGCTTTTGCTGGTAAATCTAAGTGCCAGAACTGGGTTACCACCACAGTAAGCTATTGGTCAGGGATGCTCATGAGGTCCCTAAAGCAATGCAGGCCATTATCAAAGCATTTAGTTACCCACCATATCTAAATGGTATGACACTACTGCTAAAAGCACTATAGGATATGGTCACAGGACATTGAGAGATAATGCTAAAACTGGGAGGGCAGCCAGCTCCTTGCCCTCATAATGCTGAAAAGTGTTATGTGACATTCTGGGGGATAATGGTCATTAACAATGTGAACAAGCAGAGGATCTTGAAAGCTACAAAATCAATAAGCAAGACAAGATGTGCACACCTGAGAATAGTGGCACACAAGATATGGGAGTAATAAACTGCTTTGTGATTGGATATGAAGCCTGCTTAGGGGGAAGAAATTCATATCTGGTATTGAGAACCAAGTCAGAAGCCTATTGATAGGAAGGTCATAAACTCTAGAGGGAAGCTCCCACTGTTCTTTGAATAAAATGAGAGGGTATGCCTGTTAAAAAGTCTTCTGAATGTATATACATATTCCTTTTGATACATGCTACTCTTCTTCTTGGCTAGAAAATCTGATTTTTAAAAATGGGGAAATCTAAGATTCATCAGCACAACAAGAAAGAGAGCCAACTGCCCAGCATGAGACAAGACATCTCTATCACATTTGCCAGGGCCCAGGAGATATCAGAGATTTAGTGACAGATTAAATATGAATGCTTCTCTCATGACTAGCCTGAGAACTTGCACTTGGGAGATGTTGGTAGACATTGAGTAGACTCAAAATTCATCAAAGCAGAAAATCAGGGGCAGATGAGAGCTCAGCACTCAAGCAGACTTATAGCATGACCTCAAAGGCTCCAGATAACATTAAGGAAGAAGGAGTGGAAGGTTATAAGAGATATAAAGTGGAAAGGAATATCCTGAGGCATTACCCACCCCATACAGAGATTGACTGATGCATTCATTACCCCATAGTAAATACTGAACATAGCAAATACTGAACAACCCAATGAGGAGGGTCCTCAGAGTTGTGGGGATGATTGAGAGGGAACATAAGAGTACAACCTGATGGGATTATGACCAATATGCAATATGTTCATATTATAAAGTTTAAAATCAATTAAAAATATGTACGAAAAACTCAAGGACAACTCAAATAAAAGCATAAATAAAGCCATGAATAATTTCAAAGAGGACAAAAACAAGCAGATGAAATGAGAAAGGCTAACCAGGATATGGAAACAGAACTCAACAAAGGGACAGAAATTCTGAAAAAAAAAAACAAGCTGAAATAAAGCTGGAAATATAAAATACAAAATGTCAAATAGCTCCATGGAAAGCTTTTCTAAAAGGGATGAGATGAAAGACAGAATATCAAGCCCTGAAGACAAAGACAAGGAAGTAGATCAATTAGTCCAATCCAATGACCAGTTCAAAAATTCATATAAATGGAACATGAGTGTAGTAGACAGCTCAAGGTTTGCTGAGATGAATTTCCAGACCAGGCACAGTTATTGAGGAAGGAATTTATTAAAGCTTACAGATCCAGGGGATGTTCCATAATGGCAGAAAAATCTGGCCTGTTTTCACAGGTTCAAGCAGAGAGAGAGAGAGAAAAACCACAAGCCAAAAGCCATACAGTACACTTCAGGAACTCCAGCTAGGCACACTTTGCATATCTTTAGATTAAAATTTCAAACCCACCACCACACCTTAGGGTTGGACCACTGACACTGCCTCCAGCCAGGTGGCTGCAGATGCAAACCACAAACTAATAAAACACTGAATATATTGAGGGCCATCTATTCAAACAACCACAATGAGAGACATATGTAACATATGTCTGCATTATGGACATATGAGAAGAAGAACCTGAAGTAAATGGTATAGGAAGTATTTTTAATAAAATTATAAAAGAAAATTTCTCAAATCTAGGGGAAAATATGTTCATACAAAACACCATATACACAAGGCCAGAATAAAATTTACTCACAACATATTATAGTCCAAACAAAAAATCAACAGGATAATGATAAAGAACTCATAGGAACAAGAGAGAAAAATCTTATCATATTTTATCATATAAAAATCTGACCCATCAGAATAATAGCCAATTTCAATGGTAACACTAAAAGCTAGAAGACCAGGGAACGATGCATTTCAAGTTTTGAAAGATCACAACTGTAAACCGAAATTCCAATACCCAGCAAAATTATCTCTCATAATAGGAGGAAACAAAAACACTCCATAATATAAGCAAGCTAAAGGAATTTATGAACTAAGCCAGACCTACAAAGGATAATAAATGGAATGCTATACAATGAGGAAATCATAAACATCCAAGATGCCAACAAAAAGCCATGACAAAACCTAGTACACTTGTTAAGCAAATAAAGGCCTAATACTACCTAACAACAAAATCAAAAACAAAACATGAGCTTGTCAATAAAAATTCTGAATAGTAATGGTCTCAGTTCCCTCATCAAAAGATACAGATGAACAGCCTGGATCAGGAAACAGGATTCAAACTTTTGCTGTCTTCAAGAAACTTATCTCAGAGCAAAAGGCAGACACTACCTTAAAGTGAAAGGATAGAAGAACATACCTCAAGCATATGAAACAAGGAAGCAAGCAAATGTGGCTATAAGAATATCTGACAAAACAGACTTGAAGTCAAAATTTATCTGAAGAGATAAAGAAGGTTACTTCATAGAACTAAAAGGAACCCAACATGGCTCAGGGAAATTTGCTCAAGAGGGGACAGAAAGAGTGTTAGAGCCACAAGTTGGGTCATTATGCACAGAGACATTGCCTCTTCCCCATAACTGTTGGCTACCCCCACAATACATGACCCACATTTCCCAGTGAGGCAGGTCCCTTCAGAGGGGGGAGGACAGGGAGGAGGCTATCAAAGGCACCAACATGAATGTAAAATTAAAATAAATAAATAAATATAATAAAATGAAAAATAAAAAAATAAAAAGAAGGTTACTTCATACTGATCAAGAGTAAAATTCATCAAGAAGATATTACAATGCTAAACATAAAGACACCAAACAGATCTACATCTAATTTTATAAATCCAAATCTACTAGATATAATATCAGAGATAAATTCCAAGTGGGTGACTTTAATACTCCACTATCACCAACAGGCAGGTGATCTAGACAGAAAATAAACGGACAAATGAGGACCCAACTGACATTAACAGAACATTCCATCCAAACACTCAGAATACACATTCTTTTCAGCAAACCATAGAACTTTGCTAAAATATATCACATCTGAGTCGGGCATGGTGGCGTACACCTTTAATCCCAGCACTCGGGAGGCAGGGTAGGAGGATTGCTGTGAGTTCGAGGTCACCCTGAGACTACATAGTGAATTCCAGGTCAGCCTGAACTAGAGTGAGACCCTACCTCGAAAAACAAAACAAAACAAAACAAAACAAAAAGATCATATCATTAGGAAACAAATCAATTCTCAAGAAATTAAAGAAAACTGAAAAAAATCCTTGCATTTATCTAACCAAAATGTAGTAAAGAGAGAAATCAATAACAAGACAAACTGCAGAAAATACAAAAAAATAATAAATAAATAAATAAATAAAACAAAACAAAACAAAACAAAAAACTCCTGGATATCGAAAGCACAGTTTTAAACAATAGGCTATTGAAAAAAAAAAAAAAACAGGAAAAAAAAATCAAATACTTCCTACAACTGAATGAAAATTAAAACACAACTTACCAAAACCTAAGTGACATGATTAAGACTTCCTTAAGAGGAAATTTTATAGCTCTAAATGACTAAAATACAAAAAAAAAAAAATAGAGAAACCCCCAAATAAATAACCTACTTATCCACTTAGAAGCTTTGGAAGAATAAGAAGAAACCAAACTGTAAAGTACCAGGTAGAAAGAAATAATAAAAAACATGGCAGAAAGCAATTAAATAGAAATTAAGAAAATATTTAAGAGAACTATGAATAAGGATTGTGATCTTTAAAAAGATAAACAAGATTGATATTTAGGCAATTGAATAAAAGAAAATAAGATCCTAATCAATAAGATTAGACATAAGAAAGGAGATACCACAACAGATATCAATGAAATTGAGAGACATATTTAAAAATCTGCATTATATCAAACAGGAAAATTTAGAAGACATGTATAAATTTTTGACACATGTGATCTAGCAAAGTTAAACCAAGAGGAGAAAAGGAATATAAATAGAGCTATAACAACTAATGAGATTGAAGCAATAATCAAAAATCTCCCATCTTAAAAAAAAAATTTAAAAAAGGTCCAGGCCCAGGCAGGTTCACTTCAGATTCTACCAGACCTTAGTAGAATATCTGAAACCATTGCTTCTAAAGTTACTTCATAAATTTGAAAAGGAGGGAATGCTCCCTTACTCCTCACATGATGCCAGCATAGTACTAAGAGCAAAATATGACAGCAATACAACAAAAAGAAAACTGTACACCAGTATCTATGATGAACATATATGCAAAAATTGTAAAAAAAAAAAAAAAAACATACTGACAAAACAAATCTAAGATCATATGAAAAGTATCATCCACCTCAATGTAGTAGGGTTGTACCAGGGTTGTAGGCATGGTTCAACATATGAAACTCAATACATGCATTACATCATATAAACAAATATAAGAGCATCTCAATAGATGCAGAAAAGTCCTTTGACAAAATACAAAATCATTTCATGATAAAACATTTGGAAAGACTAGATGAACTAAATAGTAAGACCCCATTTATGACCTCACAGTGCTTGTTGTTATCCACACAAGTCCTGTTGATTCTATCAACATTTTGACATGGAAGACAGAGAAAGACATCAAACCGAAAAAAAAAAAAAGAACAAAAAAGAAGTTGGTATGTTGGTGCACACCTTTAATATCAGCATTCAGGAAGCAGAAGTAGGAGGATCACTGTGAGTTCAATGCCACCCTGAGATTACATAGTGAATTCCAGGACAGCCTGAGCTAGAGTGAGACCCGAACTCAGAAAACCAAAAAAAAAAAAAGACATTAATACAGAAGGACTACTTGGAAAGAGGAGGGGGCTCATTGGAATAGGTATAGCAGAAGAACAAAGAAAAAAAGGTAATAAGACAAGAATACAATCAAATTAGAGTATTTTCATATATTTAAATTCTCAATAAAATTATATTTAGGGCTGGAGAGCTGGCTTAGTGGTTAAGGTGCCTGCCTGCCAAGACTAAGAATGCCCATTGGATCTCCAGGTCCCACATTTAGCCAGACACAAAAGTGACGCAAGCACAAAATGCTGTGCTTGCCCACAAGGGGGCACATGCATCTGGAGTTCATTCCCAGCGGCTGAGAGGCTGCTGGTCTGCCCATTCTCTCTCTCTCTCTCTGCCTCTTCCTCTCTCTCTCTCTCTCTCTCTGTCTGTCTTTCTTAAATAATAATAAAAAACTATATTTAAAAAGAACTTCTCAGAGACTAACAGAGAGAGAGAGAGAGAGAGAGAGAGGATATGATGGAGAGTGGCGTTGTGAAGGAGAAAGTGGGGGAGGGGACTATTATGGTTTATTATCTGTAAGTATAGAAGTTTTCAATAAAAATTTAAAAACAAACAAAAAAGAACCTCTCAGAATTATGCATGCTCTTGGCATAAAAACTTTTCCAGTTTTACCATATTCTTTGTCACAGGCCCTTTGTTTCAGAAAGGAAGAGAGGAAATTTTAAAGAAAATATAAAGACAGAAAAATTCAACCCAATGTCAAAACACTGACAAATGAAATTTACCACAGAAAATTAAAAAATAACAGAAGTATCCACAACATGAATATGTCTTGCATAAAAGGGCATATTATTAATGGATTGGCTTGTAGAAATAAGTGGAGACTGTAACATTGCTTAATTGGTTAAGATCTAGGATTAGGAGAATTGAAAAAAAATTCCACTAAGGTTGTAAAGACAGTACATCATGTCCTCTTAGTGCTAATGTCATATATAACCAAGTGATACAAGTTTTGCCTTGAAGTCTTTGGATAAATTGGATATAAAGTAAAAATTTCAGTAAAGCACAACAATATGATTAAGGACAAATATAAAATGAGAACATTTCATAAGAATGTCTATTATTTGAAGTAACTACTATTGACACTTTAAATATTTCATCTCGTGGTAATAGCATTTTTCCCCTTTCAGACAGTCAATAAAGAATTATATGTTTTGTGGCAGAAATGACAATTCCTTCATCTGAATATATCCTTGAATATCACAAGCTATAGATTATTAAGTCACCATCACCACATGATGCAGGTATATTCCTTCTCTTTGGTGATGAAATACAACAAATTTTGGAAGTGTGAAAACATAAATATTTACTAAAATTTGTAGCAACATAAAAAGTGATTCCTTCAAGAATTTAGTTTTGGGGCTGGAGAGATGGCTTAGCTTTTAAGTGCTTGCTTGAGAAGTCTAAGGACCCTGGTTCAAGGATTGATTCCCCAGGACCCACGTAAGCCAGATGCACAAGGTGGTATATGCATCTGGAGTTCATTTGTAGTGGCTAGAGGCCCTGGCACACCCATTCTCTCGCTCTGTCTCTTTCTCTCTGTTTGTCTGTCATTCTCAAATAAATAAAATAAAAATAAACATTTTTTTAAATAAAGAATTTATTTTTAATTATTTTATGAAATCTTTTTCCACTGTGATAGACATACAGCAACAGTAGGGAAATTGTTTTGATACGAGAGCTATGACGGCCTCTTAGAGTACAAGTCAAATGCCAACAATGAAGATTCAGTGAGTGTCAGTTCTTGGCCATCTCACCCAACAAAACCCTAGTAACTCTGGGCTGTATGTCTGGAGTTTGACTATTATATTTCTGAAAGGTGATAATGGCTCTGTATCCAGACAATGGCCCACCCTCACCTTTAATTGAGTCTGCTGTTGTGGTGGTTTGAATGTATGGCCCCTGTTGCAGACAGCTTCAGGTTCGCTGAGATGAACTTCCAGACCAGGCACAGTTATGGAGGAAGGGATATTATTTATTGAAGCTTACAGATCCAGGGGAAGTTCCATAATGGCAGAAGTAGCCTGCTCTCCACAGGACCAGGCAAGAGAGCAGAGAAAACCAACCAGCCACCATAGCACACAGAGCAAAAACTACAGCCAAAAGGTCACACAGCACACTTCAGGAACTCCTGCTAGGCACATTTGCATGTCTTTAAAATGGAATCTCAAACCATCACCACACCTTAAGACCGGCCCCCAGTGACCTTGCCTCTAGCAAGGTGATTGCAGATGCAAACTATAAAGTAAAACACTGAATATATTGGGGGACATATATTCAAACTACCACATTCCGCCCCTGGCCCCCAATAGATTTAGCTCCTGGCCCCCAATAGATTTATAACTATCACACATTGTAAATTGTACTCAGTCCAATTTCAAAGGTTCTTACAGTCTTGATCAACTTAAGATAGTGAGTCCTGTAAAATCAAACAAGTTAAATACTTTCAACATGTAAAGGCACAGAGTAAACATTTTAATTGGTATAAGGCATAGCAAAGAGAGACTAGAATAATGCAAACTCAGCCATCATCAGTAATCATCAAACTTCTGCAGTTCAAGTTCAATATAACCAGAGACTGACAGTCTCCAGGTTTTCCAATTCCACCCCTCCAGCTGGGCAGAGTCATCAGGGAAAACTTTCATCCCATGCCAACACTGCACTCCATGGTAGCCCTTTTGCACAGTCCTGGTATATCCAAAACATCTTCAGGTCTCCATGCAAACCACGGTCCATCTTCCAAAGGCTCTTCCAGCCTATTCCTGAGGGTCTTCATGCCCTGCCTCATGCCGCATCTCAGCAGCGGCTCCTGGAACTGTGTGCAACTCATGACCACTCCATGCATTTTTCATGCTTCCAAAACTAATACCAGGTGTGCAGGACACAGCCATATTCTAAATCCAGGGACAAAATAAACCATAGCCTTGAAAAGCAGGTTCCTTCTCCAGTCAACTCTTTCCAAAGAGTTTGCATTTCTAACAGTCTTTCCTCAGGCATCCTCTCCATTGTTTTAATGTAAATCAAGTAGGGCCACCTTCCTTCCACCTTCCTTCCACTTTCCTTAAGATTGCTAATGTGTTTGACAATAGCAGCTAAACCAGTCTCAGTGCCTCTACTTTTAACTTGCTTCAGGTATTCCAACTTAAATCTTAAAATCTCAGTCCGGTATCTTCAGCCAAGCACATCAGTCCATTACAAATTTAAGTTTGATCAAACACTCTGGGCCTGGATAGCGGAACGTAGCCATCCCTTATGCCAGTAGCCCAGTTCCAACAAAGTCCTCTGCAGTCTTTCCTTCCCCTTAGAAAGCTCATAAGCCAAGCCTCGAAGTCCAATACTGTCTGCACTTAGCATTCTCAAACTCTCATCAGAATAGTCCATAAAACTTGGCTTACCATTCCAGAAGGCATCTTCAGTTGCAAGCACCAAGTCCATGCCCATTCCTCCAAAACAAAGGTTCCAAAAGACGAATATCCACACAGTCAGGTTCATCTCACCCCACACTCCTCGGTACCACTTTACTGTTGCAGACAGCTTCAGGTTCGCTGAGATGAACTTCCAGACCAGGCACAGTTATGGAGGAAGGGATATTATTTATTGAAGCTTACAGATCCAGGGGAAGTTCCATAATGGCAGAAGTAGCCTGCTCTCCAAAACTAATACCAGGCAAGAGAGCAGAGAAAACCAACCAGCCACCATAGCACACAGAGCAAAAACTACAGCCAAAAGGTCACACAGCACACTTCAGGAACTCCTGCTAGGCACATTTGCATGTCTTTACAATGGAATCTCAAACCATCACCACACCTTAAGACCGGCCCCCAGTGACCTTGCCTCTAGCAAGGTGATTGCAGATGCAAACTATAAAGTAAAACACTGAATATATTGGGGGACATATATTCAAACTACCACAGCCCCCGAGACTAAAGCTTACAAATTGAGTCTCCAGCCCCAAGGTATGTTTGGGGCATGCATCTTATGTCTGGCCCTAAGGTGTGTAAACAGCAGTTGGAGCTCTGGCTGTGGCTGTTTTGTGGCGCTAGATGTTTGGTGATATCTCTCTGCTTGGATATATATAAGTGAGCCAGCTTCTTCCACCATTAATAGTGTTCCCCTGTCTTCAGCAAGCCTGAAATAAACCCTTTCCTTCCATAATCCAATTCTGGTCGGGTGTTACTCTTAGCATGAAACTGACTGCAACCCTGGTGAAATTGAGAAATTACACATTGCAACCTAGCATCTTAGCTAGATTGTGTTTATTAGCAATAATGATAATGATGTCAATAGATAATTGCAAGGGAGTCCTAATTACATATATCCGATAGCAGGTTCCTGGTTTATACTTTTTTATAGGATTGTAGTTTAGGTTTCTTCCAAGCAGAGTTTGAAGCAATTACTGGAGCAGGAAAATCATTTCAGGAATGAAGAATTAAAAAGTGGGACACACACACACCAATATAATAATGAATTGCTCGAGTTACTGCTATAGGTAATGAAGCTTAATTCTACCAGAATCTTCTCAATGGTATATAATTACCTCTAAGAATTATTTAAAGGTTGGCATGTGGGATGTTGGTCCTCCTGTACTGATGGGTCATATGCACAACCACAAAGTCAGAAAATATGATGATCCTAAGAAAAACAGCAAGATGTACAAAGTGTACTTAGTGTGTGGGGGTTACTATTAATGTAATTGTGACTGGGTTTGTAAGAATTGACCACATGAAGGCTGGAGAACTGGCTCTGTGGGTAAAAGTACTTGATACATAAGCATGAGGATGTGAGCTCAGATTCCTATGGAAAGCAGGACCAACACCTCAGGTTGTCCTCAGAGTTCCCCTGTGGCCTGTGTATAAACACATAAACACAAAATAAGTAAATAAATAAATAAATTGTCCATTTGGCTAGGAATGAAAGTAGAGGTAACCTGAGAGGATAAGACATTGATGCAGGACCCTAAGCCCTAAAATGTATACAACCAAGACCCTTTATGGAAGATGGCTATCATGAGTATAGTAAGAAACATATGGCTTACTTAGATGGGGCCTATCAAGCAAGGAAATTCTCTATTCTTCTGTACCTTTGATTTTGGGTAAAAATAATCATATTACTGTCATTAAAATAGGACTTAATAAACTATTGTTTGAATAGATATAGTGTAAAATGCCCTAAATTTACATATATGTCTTTGGGTTGTGCTTTTTTGTGTAGTAATTGATAAACCATGCATGCATTGTCTTTGATTTTTATCCAGTCAAAATTCAAACAGCCAAGGCTCAGGGTCCATTGCAAAAGAGGTGGCAGAAAGAATGTAAAAGCCAAAGGAAGGGTGGTACTGCTTACAATGCAACTGTCCAGACAGAAATTGGCCTCAATATCCACAACCGCAGTGCCTAGCAATACCATCACAAGACCCTCATAATAGGAGGAAAAGATGATGACATCAAATTAAAAGAGAGACTAATGGAGAGATGGAGAGGATATGACGGAGAGTGGAGTTCTGAAGGGGAAAGAGGGAGGGGAGGGAATTATCCTGGTTTATTGTCTGTAAGTATTGAAATTGTCAATAGAAAAAAAAAAACAGGAAAAAAATTCATACAGCGCTTACTCACTCATTGATTCTTACCTCTACTCAGCTTCTGGTAAATAAAATACATTTTCTAGTATGATTCTCAAAAGCTTTTAAAAATATTTTTTTTTATTTATTTGAGAGAGTGAGAGAGAGGAAGAGGGACAGAAAGAGAGATAGATGGAGATAGATGAGAGAGACGGAAAGAGAATGAGTGTGCCAGGGCCTCCTGCCCCTGCAAACAAACTCCAGACACATGCACCACTTTATGTAACTGGCTTTATGTGGGTCCTGTGGATCAATCCTGAGCTGTTAGGCTTTGCAGGATAGTGCCTTTAACCATTAAGTCTCTCTCCAACCCCCTCAAAGGATTTTTGTGTCTGTGTCGGATGTGTGTGAGTGTGGCTATGCATATGCCAAAGCTCAGGTGTGGCGCTCAGGCGACAACTTTAATTTGAGGTAGAATATCTTGTTCACCACCTCATTGCCAAGCTAGCTTGCCCATAAGCTTCTAGGAAATTTTCCTGACTCTGTATTCTTTCTTCCAGTAGGCATGCTGGGATTACAAATGCCTGTCACACCATCTGGGGTAGGTTCTGGGGATCTGAACCCAGTCACACTTGTGCAGCAAGTGCTTTATCCACGGAGCCATCTTCCTAGCCCCCTCATAAATCTCAGGCATAGAAATGAAAATTTACAATCCTAAAGTTTAACAGTGATACATTATAATGTGTAGGCTTCAACTGGTATAGTAACAAGTTGCTCCTTTATTTCAGAACAACAATTCACAGAACATGTATTCCATAAGAAAGATTCTATCCAATGTAATATGAAAACGAGGAGGGCCCTGAAGGAAGGGACGGTGGCATGGAGGAGGAAAGTAGGAGAGAAGGATCAACAAAAACAGTGTATGAAAATGCTATGATGAAACATTATATCATACATTCGTTTAAAAATAAGTGATAAAAGAAAGAGTGGTCCTGTCCAGATGGGCTCAAACTCTCTAACTTTTTTCTTTACACCCACCTAAAAGGCAAGTATTGGCAATAAACAAAAGGCAATTATCACCTGAAATCTGGTAACTTGGGGTATATGGCTCCTGAAAATGAGGTCCAAAGCCTCCAAGGATCAATTAAACTCAATCTTGACGCTAAACAAATCTAATGCAGCTCATTAACTTAGTGAGTTAAACCTAGAAATTTATATATGACTATAAGATGTCATAACCCAATATGAAAAACATTAAGGAAATTTCACAAAACAGGAGATCATAATATTGATAAAAAGAATAATTTATTTTAGTTCCATAAACACTTTCTTTCTGGGGGCTGAAGAGATGGTCCAGTGGTTAAAGTTACTTGCCTGTAAAGCATGATGAACAGAGTTCTATCCCAAGTACACTCATAAAGCCATGAGCACAAACTGGTACATGCATCTGGAGTTTTCAGTGGCAAGAGACCCTAGAGTATTTTCTCTCTCTCTCTCTCTCTCTCTCTCTCTCTCTCTCTCTCTCTCTCTCTGTGTGTGTGTGTGTGTGTGTCTGTCTGTCTGTCTGTCTGTCTATGTCTCCTTGAGAATACATACAAAAAGTCCTTTATGGAGGGTGTTAATACCTCCATAAGACCATGCAAGATTGAACTCATGAACATTTCAACATGGATGATGGAGGAAAGCAGAAAAACGATGTCAAAACAGAAGAGGAACTACTTGGAAAGAAGAAGAGGTCGATGGGAGAGGAAGGGGGACAAAAGAAGGTAATAGAAGAGTGTTATGATCAAATTACAGTATGTACATTTATGAAAATTCCCAGTAAAAAATGACTTTTTCTGATAGGTTGTGTCACTTACTGGGTCCGTTGCAAGGTAAAATTGTTGATGACTTTCCTCCCTCAGCAGCAGTATGGCAGCTAGCAAGCAAGAAAGAAGCTCTCAGCTCAGTTCCAGCTTGATTTATCAGTGTCCTGCAGCCAAAACAAGTGGTAACTTCAGAAATAGGTTCTTTCTATCTAGCTCTGGTTGGTAACAAAGAACACTGTCAATAACCTGTACTGACTGGGGAGTCTCAGGGTCTCCCTGAACAACAATACACTGGGAAGTATCCCACACCAAGCACTGAGACTTTCCTGTATTGATCTATGGCTTCTGGGAGCAGCATTATCTACCCAAACGGATTTTCAAACTGTTTTTTTTTTTAAATTATATTTTAAATGAGCTAACAAAGAAGTAGGCTCCCATATGGCTTTTTTATACATCTTGGGTTTTGGATAACCCTCCCCCTCCTCTCTTATTCCCCTATCCCTATATAGTCTTAAGCCTTTCTACCTCCAGTATTCTACCACTCTACTCACACCAGATGTGATTACCTGCACATTGTTGCTTATGATGGCACTACTCAACATTCTGTTATACATAGGGAGGGGTCTTGGAAGGCCACAAGGGCGAAGGAGATAGACACAAAGAACACTCAACTTCTACCAAATCAGATATCCAGAGACACAGAGAATCACAAAACCTCGTCACTGAAATAGACCTAAAATGAACCCAACATGGCTCAGGGAAATTGGCAGAAGAGGGGGTGGAAAGATTGTTAGAGCCATGAGTTGGGTCATTTTACATAGAGTCATTGCTTCTCCCGCATAACTGATGGCTACCCCAATAAGGCAAGACCCACATTACCCATGGGGGAGACAGGGAGAAGGCTAATGATGGTACCATCATGGCTGAATATAGACTATATACATAACTAATAAAAAAAGTAAAGTATCCTATGGGTCCTATATGTCATATGACGAGGTCAGTAAAGAGACTATGAGTTTTGTCTTTGGCCCATTTCTCTCCACTCACATAGGCAGAAGGAACATGAGATGAAAGTATTCACACCTGACCCCTCTTTAGTGGCCCACTTAAGAGTCACCACCTACATGAGCAAGGGAATGTTACTGATTATTTGGCTTCTGAAAGTAAGAGCAGAATATGCCTTTGATTGGTCACTTAAAGTGTAACTTGGGGATAGAAAGATGGACAAAATTTAACACATGTATTGACAGTGAATGTGGAAACTATAGCAATGTTATGATAATAAACATTAAGTCGTACATTTCAATGACTACATGCTTCTTGGTTCCTGAAACTTGTTTTTGGACAGTGTATTATTTTTATCCTATTCCTTAGAATGGGTTGTCACTCAGAATAGTCATTAAAATGTCTATTTATATTTATTTTCAAAGCGCATGCCTTTTACATGCAAACTTTGTGACCTTTAATACTCAACTCTGTGCACTCAAATCTACATACGTCCATGCATGTGCCTGTGTATGTCATTTGGATCCAAATGTACACATTCTTCTATTTACTATAATTAAACTTTATTACTATTTGATGAAGTTAGGAAGTAAATGAATTCCAGGGAGAGGCAACTCTATTGCCATTTTGACAACTGCATTAATCAGGTTTTTATTACAAAAATGCAATATCAGTAACAGACTGCTTCTGAAGGAGAGAGGTTTCTGCAATGTTCAGTTCTAGAGATTCAGTCTGAACATAAAATATAGATCACATGAGAAAGCCACGTCATCTCATGGTGTGGATAGCACCAGTGTGAGTGCATTGATAAGCAATGATATCTTGAATCAGGTATGGAGAGGACAGAGAGTCCAAGCATGCCTCTTTTAAAGATAACCCTCTCATGAGCATTCAAGGAATAATAGGAGAAAAACCTCCCAAAGTCACACTCACAATGGCCTAAGGATCTCCCATGATGCTCTAGCTCTCGAAGATTCCAATACTTCCTAAATACCTAAGTAGCTACAGTGCCACCTGTAGCTCAGTTTTCTACTACCTGAACCTTTAAATGTGAAACAAACAATATTCAAACCATAGTAATGATGCTGGGCATGGTGGTGCATGCCTTCAATCCCAGCATTTGGGAGGCAGAGATGGGAGCATTGCCATGATTTCGAGGCCACCCTGAGACTACAGAGTAAATTCCAGGTTAGCCTGAGCTAGAGTGAGACCCTACCTCAAAAAAACAAAACAAAACAAAAAAACCATAGTAATGATAATTCTTTGAAATAATTTTGGCTATATGTGAATTTTTATGATTTAGGAGTGATCAATGCTTTTTAATTTTTAAAGTAACACACACAATTCAGGAAATAATATACAACAAAAGAATTGGTACTCCCTATCAATGGTTCCTTAATCAAAATTCATACCTTCTACAGATAAACTCTACCCAAGATTTCATGTATTTTTAGCCTTATTATTTATACATGTGTGCTAAAACATTCCCTAACGTTTTAAATTTTATATAAACGATACACTGTTTATATATTTATGAAACTTGCTTTCCTCATTCATTATTAAATCCAGATTTTCATACATATGGATTAACAATAGCTGTGGACCAGTGCATTTTCACTACTGTATATTATTCTATTGTATGAATAAGCTGAAACATACCTGTGATTATCAATATTTGAGTCCTTCCTGACTTTTGCTGCCACAAACTACTTCCAATAGTAGTGCTGTGTATAAATCCGTGTGTGCATGAGATTTTATTCAGAACATAGCCATGGGAGTTAAACTTGTGGACAAGAGGAAATATGTGATAGCAATATGTCCAGCTGATTTATCTTTGTACAGATGTACATTCCTGATCAAAATGTGTGCTTATCACAATGTGACAGGCTTTCCTTTGAATTTCCTTGATTACTAGAAAGTCTGTGACAACTTTATAACACTGATATGTCCTATCCTGGCAATTGCTAATTTTTATATCCTTCTCATTTTTCCATGGCATTTTTTTCAGTTTTATTAATTTATATAATTAGAGGAAACTCAAGTGAGCCACTTGTAAGTCACAATGGAGACTTGCAAGTTCTGTTTTTTTTTTTTTTTTTTTTTTGAGGCAAGCCCTACAGGCTGGCCTTTTTAATGCAAGACAGAGAGAGAGAGAGAGAATTGGCATGCCAGGGCCTCTAGCCACTGTAATCAAACTCCAGATGTGTGCACCTCCTTGTGCACATGTGTGACTCTGTGCATGCCTCACTTTGTGCCTCTAGTTTACTTGGGATATGAAGAGTCAAACATGGGTCCACAGGCCTTGCAGGCAAGTGTCTTAACTGCTAAGCCCTCTCTCCAGAACAAGTTCATATTTATTTAATGCTAGAAACAACCTCATAAACAAAACGTGGTGGGTAGCATAGAGTAGGCTGGAAAGTTGCCCTTGTTCTGAAGCCTTATGTGATAAGAGGTAAAATCATCTTCAATGGAGGTCAGAGAGTTCAGGTTATATATTCTCAGTAATTGTGATTGCAAAATTTCCTGAGGGCTGGAGAGATGGCTTAGCGGTTAAACGGTTGCCTATGAAGCCTAAGGACCCCGGTTCGAGGCTTGATTCTCCAGGACCCACGTAAGCCAGATGCACAAGGGGGTGCATGCATCTGGAGTTCGTTTGCAGTGGCTGGAGGCCCTGGCGTACCCATTCTCTCCCTCTCTCTCTCTCTACCTGCCTATTTCTGTATCTCTCTCTCTCAAATAAATAAATAAATAAATAATAAAATATTTTTTAAAATTTCCTGAAAATGATACCTTTAATGACATATAGCTTTATATTTCAAATATTATGGCACTTATAATATGGATTCAATAACTATAATATTCCTAACCAAACACTTAGTTCCATGAGGGTGAAGGCATAGGGAGAGAAAGTGAGAGAGAATGAAGAGAATAATTCCTAGCTCATTGACTTGAGATAAAATTCATCATAATTCATTGTAAAAGAGAATTCACCTAAGAAAGGCAAGTTTCAAAATTTTTTGAAGAAAATAAAGATAGCTTCCCTTAAAAGTGTTATGCACATGCATGAACATAATGGAATATCATTCAGTTCTAAAAATGAATGAAGGCTTGAGACATGGCTTAGGGGTTGTTTCACTTGTCTGAAAAGCCTAAGGACCCATGTTCTACTCTTCAGATCCCACATAAGCCAGATGCACAAAAGGTGAGGCATGCATAAGGTCTTATATTCCCACTAGGTGGCACAAGCATCTGGAGTTTGATTGCAGTGGCTGAAGCCCTGGTGCACCATCTCTCTGTGTGTGTGTGTGTCTCTCTGTCTGTCTGTGTGGTGGTTTGATTCAGGTGTCCCCCATAAACTTAGGTATTCTGAATGCTAGTCTCCCCAGCTAATGGCAGTTGGAAATTAAAGCCTCTTGGAGGCAGTGTCTTGTTGGGGGTGGGCTCATGGGTTTTATAGCCAGTTTCCCTTTGCCAGTGTTTGGCACACTCTTCTGTTACTATTGTCCACCTAATGCTGGCCAGGGGGTGATGTCCACGCTCTGTTCATGCCATTGTTTTCCCCTGCCATCATGGAGCTTCCCCTCAAGTCTGTAAGCCAAAATAAATGCCTTTTCCCCCACAAGTTGCTCTTGTTCAAGTGTTTTCTGGCAGCAACATGAAACTGACTGCAACAGTTTGTCTCTCTCTAAAACAAAATAAAATAAAATAGAAATAAAAATTAATAAAATCATGTCATTTGCAGCAAAATGGATAGAATGGGAGGACATTTCATTCAATGAACCATGTGGCACACAAAAAACAAATATCGTGTTTTCATTGTATGAGAAAGCTTGAAAAGTTGATCTCAAAGAAGAGAACGGGATAATGAGGGCGAGAGCCTGGGTAGGGTATGAGAAGTCTGAGGTAGGTTGGTTATGCAACATAAGGAAGAAATTCAACATCCTACATCCCAGTATGGTAACTCTAATCACAATTTATTACATGCTCTAGAAGAACTAAAGGAGAGAGATTTGAAGGTTCCAGACACAAGGAAGTAATAAAGAAATGGAAATGCTATATTTCTTGATCATTACAAATTATACATTGTATTGAATTATCACACTGTACCCTATAAATATGAAGTGATTATGTGTTAATTTCTTTAAAAGGATGAGCAACTAAAGACAGCTTGAAGAATAGGAAATGGATGGATATGTTTTCAACCTTCCTTCTATTTAAAAATATTTTAATTTCTATTTTTTTCAATAAACAAATAGAATTATATGCATTCATCATGCATAGTGTGATATTTTAAAGTATACATGCAATGTGGTCCATTTTCATTTTCAAGCCACTTACATTTTATTTGCATTTGCTTTTATCACCCCTCCCCATCTTTATTGAGCTACAAGTGATGAAGAAAAATAGTATATATTAAGTTGTAAATAAGGATGATATAGTTCTTCTAGTGGAATCTCTGTAAGGGTCAGGAATTGCATAGGAGTCTGCTAAACACAGTGCCTGGAGCTGAGCAAGTACGTGAAAATGGTGCCTCCCTTTCATTTATTTATTCCAGCATTCTGGGATTATTTTTATTATGATGAAATATAACTATGCCAATCTTAATTTTTTCTTTTATTCCAACAAGTTAAAATCATGAATAACTGTGAGTATAGTATTTTAAATTACCTGAATGAGCTAACAATAATAGAACAATTAACTCTTTGTTTTATTTTGAACTAAAAGAACTGTATATCAAATTCAAAGACAATATAGTTTTAGAGTTCATGTTATAAAAAAGTAGCGTGCCAGATACAATGTTTCATGAGGTTACTTACATAAGGATCTCTTCCCATACCCGCCCTTCTTGCACTGCCTCCAGGCTGTTTTGGACTTGAAGGTCAAGACAATTCAGTTTATTAGAAGTGCGTGTAATGTAAGAGTAAGTTCTGGGGTTAATCTGAGTAGCTTTCTTGTGGGTAAAGAACATAAATATTGGTACTTTGGTCACTCAGAAAATTTTTATAAAGCATTTCTGGTTCTTGACTATGTTTTTGATAAGTGACAACTTGAGAACTGAAAAAAAAAATGAGGACATTTTTCCCTGATAAATGTCACTAGACTAACAGCTTACTCTCCAAAAATAAGCACTAGCCTGGAAAAGTACTGGAGAGAGGTTTTTCCTTCCTCCAAACCAGAGTACATATATTAAGACCTTTGTTTCCAATTTTTTTTTTTGTGGGTGTGTGTGTGTGTGTGTGTGTGTGAGAGAGAGGGAGAGAGAGAGAGAGAAAGAGAGAGAGAAAGAGAGAGACAGACAGGCAGACAGACAGGCAGACAGACAGATGTGTGGTGTATACACATATTTGCGCAGATGTGCAACCCATGTGCATGTGTCCGGAAGTCAGGTGAGACCTTTGGGTATTCTTCCTTCTGGTGTCTTTCTCTGTCACTCAGTTGCATATTACCTTGAGATGGGTTCTCTCTCTCCCTAAACCTAGAGCTTTCATCTGTCAGCTAGCCCCTGCTATTCTCTTGGTCTTACCTTGTGTCTCATCCCCTCCCCTGGCAGACTGGAGTTACAGACAGGAGTGCTGTGCCCAGCTTTTTGTTTGAGTTCTGGAGAATCAAACTGGTGTGGTCTTAGGCTCTAGACGCCTGCCTGCTTAAGCAGCCAGTGCTCATAACTGCTGAGCCATCTCCCTGGCCCACATCTTTTTTTTTTTTTTTTTTACAAATAAATTCAAAGATATATTAGCATCTAGGCATTTCACCTTGCCCATCTTGAAAGATCTTTATCTTGGTGCCTTTCTGAATCTTCCACCCTTTCTGACCAAAGCCCCATATCATTCTGTGAAATTGAAATAGCATGAAAGCAAATTGGAACTAACTCACGTTAACATGAGGAGAATTTCCTAAGCCTCCTAAAGTATTTAAATTATTCAAACATAGCTTTGATAACTTAATTGAATTGTCATTATCATAATTCAGTCACATTAACAAGGTAATAAATTGAATCGATATTTGGTGAAATATTTACATTTAAGGAAGCCTGCAGTCATTGAATTGAAAATTGCTCTTCCTAATCTACTCCACCCCAAAGTAAAGATTAGAATTTCTCTACCATCTACTTCTCATGCAGTAGTAGTACCTCTACCTATACAGAACTTTTTAAATGGTCAAATTTTTATCTCAAAGACTAGTACATGAGGGCTATACTTTTACAATAGAAAAATGGTGGTGTTTGAAAGTACAGTTACTCTTTATGGCTTTGATTTCTATCTTCTCTGTGGATTTGATGAGGAAGAATAATGGAGGGTTAGGGTTAGAAGAAGCAAAGACAAGCTATACTATCTAAAATAATTACTAACCCTGAATCTAGACATAGGAGGATATTGCCTCTGTGTCCAACAGTAAAGGTTAGCATTGGTATGAAATGGTATGATCTTGCAAATGTAGTGAAAAATTAACCCTAAATTAAAAGAAAACAGAATCAAATTCTATGTCCTTCTAAACTCCAATTAAAATTTCTAGACTTCTGGTCAATGACTACCTGGCTTTTGAAGCAGATAGTTTTTGGGATAACAATGTGAGTAATACCTTCTCATGATGTTTATGAAGTCTAGATTATATTATTCATTCAGTCTAAAATTTCAAGATTCCTCTGTGCTTGATGACAAGATGACCTGCTCTTTGGGAACTCTGTGAAGTGTGCCATAAGCATTTGTTACATCCTGTTGGAGGTTCACTGATCCAGAAGAAAAAGAAAACTATGCTTGGTCACCTTTAATGATTTCTTTACCTCACACAAGCATTCTCATTGATTGAATCCCATTACTCTGCCTGCACTGAGGTCCTGTCTATTCCTGCCTTCTGACCAGTTTGACTCACATCCTTCTCTTCATAGGACTGGTTGAAAAAGAAATGTGGGTTTCTATTTCATTTCTACCTTCACTTCTCAAGGACTGGAATTCTCCTAGCACATCATTTATTTTTTAAAAGAGAAACTTTTCCCTAAGGAGATGTTCTACTCTTAAAACTTATGACAACAAGGTGATGTTAAGCAAAGCTCTGGTCAATGAACTCCATTCACAAATAGACTGCTTAATTTGTTCATTTATTTGTTCATAGAGACTTATTCAGCCATTAGCGTAGTACTAGATTAATCATTATTGCAGAGGTCCTGAACAAGACAAAGTCACACTTCCAATGAAGTTGAGCACTAAGAGAGGTAGATGTTATGCAATGATTACAAGCTTCAGGAATTTATGAGGTGATGAGTACATGTGCCATTAGGCTGTATGCAGGGTACCAGGGAAGGTCTTTTGGAAGACATGGTATTGAAACCAGAAATGGAAGGTTTAGTAGGAATTGTAAATGTTAACATGAGGGATTATACAAAAAGAACAGCTTACATAAATGCTCAAGGCAAGAAAAAACATAACCCATATGCAGAAAAATAGTTTCTTATAACCAACCTATAGAGAATGAGGTCATAGTGCTAAAGTTTGAGGCTTTAAGGGCAGGCATAAATGACATTACAGACACCCTTCAAGAAATGCCAAGAGTTGGTCCTTTGACTAAGGGCTAAAACATATTTTTAAGTTGGGGAGTGACGTCTGTATTTTAAAATTATTCCAATGGCTATAATTGTACAAATACATCAGAGAACCTTAAGACTGAATACAAGGAACTCAGTTATGATGTTAATAAAAACCTAGGGTTCCAGCAGCATGATGGGCTAAGATAACAGGGTAAAGATCATACAAAACTAACTAGGTACTCTGAAAATAAAAGTGTAAGTATGTGAGGTCACTAGAAAGACAAACGACAGAAATGAAGAAGGAGCCAAAATCCCCAAGAATCCAGTAAATGAGCCAGTCTTATGGTTGCCTCGGAGAGTTTATGCCTTAGCTATGGGCTCAGGCTTCATGTCCAACTAATGACAAAGATGTCAAAATGAGACTGGAGCTACAGCCGTCTTCTCCCTCCCTCCCCCCTCTCTCTTCCAGTGTCTCCTTGCTCTGGCCACAGGGATACAGGTGAGTCTAGCCTCTCTCCTTACCCAGCCTGGCATGGTACTATTACTTGATCTGGGAAATGTTTTCTGCTGCCTCTGCTTTATAGTTTGGGGTAACTTATCGCTTGAATTACATGTATGATTTTCCTCTGGTCTCTAAATCTACCACTACCCTTATACTCCAGACCTACCACATAGATGCTTTCTATAACTCTAGGCCTATTTCCTGTGTAACTCCTCCAAACTCATGGTAGCCATGGGTATAAGTCTCTTTATTACTCATATGAATTTCTTGGACTCTGCTTTGATATTTTCCCTCTGATATTCTTCCTTAAGATCCCACCATTTGCCCTCTTAACTTCCTTCCTTAGGGAAGCACAAGGTTGCTGCTATGTGTGTCTCTTCTAAATCTCCGTACATATGCACCTAAGTTCTATCTTCCATGTGCTTGTGGCTCTACTTCAGTCTTTCCTTGAAGGCCTCAATTTTTCTTAAATGAACCTTATGAACTAAGCAGGGTTTTCCACCTGAGTGTGTGTCTCCCACTTCCTACATGCTTATGGCTCTGTTCTAGCCTTCTTCCTAGATCCCAATTTCCCTTAAATAAACCCCACAATTTCTGATTTCTCCATAAATAAACCTAATAATTAATAATTTATCCTTCTTGAATCTGTCTTTATCAATTCTTTGTTACAAGACCCAAAATTGTGGTTCATAAACTTGGGGGAACCTCTCCTGAACCACAAATTCTGCATCAGTATGCTAGACTGAGAAGCAGGGGACACTAGCTAGTTGTAGATGAATCTTGTAGATGAGTCTTGATCAGACATGAGTTTTATTCCTGCCAAGAAGGGCTGACATGTGGGATGGCATCTCCTGGCTCTCTCTGGGATCATTTTCTAAATGAAACTGTGTAAAAGAAGATAGATTTTTTCCTATTTTTCCTCACCATCACTACCTAATTTCAGAGTATTTTCATCACTCCAGAAAGAAATCCCATACTCATTAACAGTCACTCCTCATTCCTCTCTTTCCTCAGCCCCTAGCAACCACTGTTTCACTTTCTATCTCTGTGGATTTGCTAATTCTGGACATTTCATTCAAATGGAACCATACAAAGTATGACCCTTTGTGTCTGGCTTCTTTTACCAGAAGACTGTTTCAAGCTTCTCCATGCTGTAACGTGTATCAGTATTCATCCCATTTTTAATTTTTTATTAGTTATCTATATAATGTGCATAGAGCCATGATGGTACCATCGTTAGCCTTCTCCCTGCCCTCCCCCACGAGGATTGTGGGTCTTGCATTGTGGGAATAGCCATCAGTTTCCCTAAGCCATGTTGGGTTCATTTTAGTTCTATTTCAGTGACTTATTCCAGAATAATATTCTACTGTATGAACACTGCACACCTTATTTATTAATTAACCAGTTCATGAATATTTGAGTTATTTCCATATTTTGCTATTACAAATAATGCTGCCATAGTCATTCACATGCAGTTTTTATGGGAACACATGTTCTTGAGTAAGTATAGAGGAGTGAATCCACTGCATCATATGGTAGTTGTGTTTAGATTTTTGAGGCACTGCTGGACTTTTCCATTGCAGCTACACTATTTGAACATTCCCACAGAAATGTGGTGGCACATACTTTTGATCCCAGCACTTTGGAGGCAGAGGTAGAAGGATGGCCAAGTGAGTTCGAGGCCACCCTGAGACAACATAGTAAATTCCAGGTCAGCCTGGGCTAGAGCAAGACTCTACCTCATAAAACAGAAAAAAAAAAAAAAACTTTATGTGTTTATTTAAAGCACGAGGGGAGGAGACAAATAGTTCTACAAGTGAAGTGGCTTTGGTTACTACTGCTACAATGCAAGACATTACACTAAGAACAGTATGATTAAAAGGTCACAGAAGAGTGAGTTGGTTTATTTCCTATTAAGGTGAATGGAATTTACCACTGTTCCATCACAAACCTGCAAATCATAGGATTAGAAGATCCAGAGACCTGACAAGTAAGTGGATTCCTACCTTTTAACTGTGTTACCTTGGACAATTCAGTGAATATCTTTGAGAACAGGCCTATTCATGTGAAAAGTAGGATTAACATTTGTTATCCTGTCAACCTTCCAGGATCATGAAAATCAAACTGAAGTGGCAAGAGAAGTGCTCATGAGATTTAGAGTGCAGAAACAGTACAAGGCTGGCTGAAACACAGGCCTGAGGAAGGTGATATCTATGTCCAATATGTCCAGTAACCATATAGATCACACAGAGTTTTGATCTTGTGAAGTTATAAGTTCTTTCTTATGAATTGACAAGCCAACTATGCTTCCAAAAAAACCCCTTTATCCATTCTGTTAACCTATTTGATGGTTGTTATTTTTAGTATTTAATTTTTCCAGTTCATTATAAATTCTGGATACTAGACCCCTTGTCTGAAGTATAGGTGGCAAGAAATTTCTTCCATTCTGTTGGCTATATGTTTGGATTGATGATTGTTTCTTTTTATGTGCAGATTTTTTGTTCAATTCCATGTAGTCCCATTTGTTACTTCTTGGATATTTACTGTGCTATTTGAGTGCTGTTTAGAAAGTTCTTGTCTATGTATATGTCTTGGAGTGTATTCTCTAGGTTTTCTGTTAGCATTTTCAGTGTTTGGGTTTTAGATTAATGTCTTTGATCCACTTTGGATTGATACTTGCAAAGGTGAGAGTTACGGTTCTATTTTAATTACTCTGCTGGTGGACGTCCAGTTTTACTAGCACCATTTGTTGAAGAGGCTGTCTTTTACCCACTGGATGTTTTTGGCTCATTTGTGAAAAATTACATGACCAACTATATGTGAGTTTATTTCTGGTCCTCTACTCTGTTCCATTGGTCTATATTGTAGGGGTGCCAGAATAGGCAGTTAGATTAATTAGGCAGGATCAGGGTGGCCCTTAAAGGGAGGGACCTTAGGACCCCACACCTATCTCAGCTTGCCCAACCTGCACCAACCCTGGGATTTAGTATTTATCCATCCCACCCAATTAGATCTCTCTCGAGTGTGCACCCTGTCCAGGTATGGGTGGATTTCTCCTCTAAGCCCAGGCCAATGGGCGGGACACCTGGTGCAAGTATGCCCAGGTGCGATGACACAAAACCTATATCTCCCTGGATTCACGGAGAGAGGGGCCCATTTTTTCTCTCTCTCTGTATGGAGCTGGCAGAAACATTTTTCCAATCTTCAGATGGTTAAGAGCTCTTTCTCACCCTGACAGCCATGCTGGGGTGGGAAGAGACACTGTTTTTCTTTTGTTACTAACTTCACCTTTGGTCCTTGAAAGTGCTTATTATTTTTAAAATTCCCTCTCACATTTTTTACTAAGATCCATATCTGGTCACATGGACTCCTGAGCTACACGTGGCCCATGTGGGCTTTTGGGCTCCATGTGGTGTAGTTCTCTTCTCCCCATTTTCTTTCCCCTTACCTCCCAGCCTTCACCTTTTCCCACTCGTTTGTAAAATCTGAGTAAAATGTGGTATTTTAAAAATCATTCTCTTGAATCTGGAATTGCAAATTATTTGGTTAGTTTGTAGATATGAACTCAGGGCTTGGGGTTCCAGGAAGCACCCCAAAACCCCAATTTCCCTGTTACATATACATCTGCTTTAGCACCACTACAAAGCTGTGTTTGACACTATTTTCTGTAGTAAAAGTATTATTATACCTCTAGCTGTGTTTTTTTTTTCTACTTAGAATTGTGTTGGCTATTCATGCTTTTTTGTGTTACCATATGAATTCTTGTATTGTTTTTCCAGTTTAGTGAAGAACGTCTTTGCAATTCTGAAGGGAATTTTTGCAATATTAATTCTGGCAATCCAGGAGGATGGAAGGCCTTTCCATTGTCTGGCATCCTCTTTGCTTTTTTTTCAATGTCTGAAAGTTTTCATTGTATAGGCCTTCAAAATCTTTGATTAGGTTTATTCCTAGGTACTTAATTTTTTAAAACTATGTTGAAGGAATTTTTTTTTTAATTTCCTTCTCTAAAAGTTCATCATTGGTGTACATGAAAGCTACTGATAATAGTATATTGATTTTATCTCCTATAACTTTACTAAAAGTATTGATTATAAGTAGAAATTCTGGATAGAATACTATAGGATATTTTCAGTATAGAATCATGTCTTCTACAAATGGAATAGTTTGGCTTCTTCCTTTCCTATTGTCTTTTCTTTTTATGTCTTCTTGTCTTGTTGCTGTAGCTAGAACTTCAAGCCCCATTTTGAATAGAAGTGGTGAGAATGTCTCATCGACAATTTTAGAGCAAATGCTCTCAATTTTTCTCAATATTACCTGTGGTCTTGTCACATATAACCTTTATTATTTTGAGGTATTTTCAATGTAATCCTTCTTTACCTAGGACTTTAATCAGGAAGACATGTTAAATTTTGCCAAATGCCTTTCTGCATCAATTAATATTATCATGTGATTTCTGTACTCAAGTCTATTTATGTGGTATAGTTATAGATTTTTGTGTGAACAAACTTTCTATCCCTGTCAAGAAATCCATTTAGTCATAATAGCTGATCTTCTTAATGTGTTACTGGAATTGATTTGCAAGTATCTTAAGAGGAATGCTTATAGCTATAAGTACTCATATAAAATATAGATATACACTCAGAAGGCAGAGGTAGGAGGATTGCCATGAGTTCGAGGCCACCCTGAGACTATATAGTATATTCCAGGTCAGCCTGGACTAGAGTGAAAGCCTACCTAAAAAAAAAAAAAAAAAAAAAAAAAAAAAAAAAAAAAAAAGGAACACACACAGAGAGATATCTCAAATAATTAACAGAATGATCTAGAAAAAATAGTGATTACCAAATCCAGTAGACAGAAATAATAAAGAACAGGGAAGAAAACAATGAAATAGAGAGGAAAGTAGTAGTACATTGAATCAATAAAATGAAGAATTGGTTATTTGAAAAAGTAAGTAAGATTGATAAACCTTTAGCCAAACTAACAAAAACAAGAAGAGAGAAGACCCAAATTAACAAAAGCAGAGACCAAAAAGGAGTTGTAAAAGACATCAATGAAATCCAGAACATCATTAGAGAAGACTTTGAAATTTATATTACAAAAAGCTAAAAAAATCTACAAAATACACATATTTCTAAGTACATATCATCTATCAATGTTAAAACTGGAAGATAGCAATAAACAGATTTACAATTAAACAGATCCATAACCAACAATGAGATTGAAGTTGTAATTGAAAGTCGCCCCACAAATCTTATATCCTTTTAATGGTAAGTTAAGTCCTTTTGCATTTCAGGTTATTATCGAGAGGGATTTGGCATTTTGTATGACTTTGTTGGATTTCTGTTGTAAGTGGTAAGTGTTCCCTGCTTGTTGGTTTTAGGGGTTTGATGGTTTGCTGTGTTGAAGCTCTCATCTGTTCATCTATTCCTCTCACCAAATATATCCTTTACTCTCTTGTAGAGACTTTCTTCTTCTATGTGAAGTATTTCTTTAAATATTTTCTGCAGTGTTGACTTGATTGTCATGAAATGCCTTAATTTTGTCTTGTCTGTTAGTTTTCTTATATTTCCATCCATTTTAAGAGACAACTTTTCAAGGTATAGCAATCTTGGTTAACAGCTATTTACTTTCAGGGCCTAAAGTATAGGCTTTATAATTTTTTCATGCTTTCCTGGCTTTAAAGGTTGCTAATGTTATTGTGATGTTTCTGTTATTTTGTGCACAATAATAAGATCCACTTCAGAGATCTCTATTGAATATGAAATGAAATAAGTCCCAGTGAAGCCTCATAGGGCAGAAACTTGAAAATAAGTATGTTATTTTTTATCTTCCTCTCCCAGTCATCTCAGCCACCATGCCTAAAGCTCCTTTTGGAGATGAACATGATAACCCAGAGTGCAAAGGCTTTGTAATCTGACAAGAATGACCACACAGATGAGAGTCAGAGGAGGTTAAGTGGAATACATAAATATCATAAATAGTATTAATACAGTCATAGAAGTTGGCCTATAACAGAATATAGTACTCAGTCTTGTCATAATTCACACAGGGAACACAAGGCAACTATGGCACAAATGAAGCACTTTGCATACATTAAGTGATTTGCCTAAGTTAGTGGTAATGTGAAATTGTGTCTTTCATATGTTTTTTTCATATATATATGTGTGTGTGTGTGTGTAGTATGTGTGGTGTGTGTACATGTATGTGCACATGTATGTATCCCATACATCCCACTGATTCTCCTATCTCACTCCACCCCCCACGGGACTGGGGTTATAGGCATGCATGGTCATGCCCAGCTGTGTAACAAGAGTGCTAAGGAATCGAATTCAGAGAAAGTCAGGCTCTCTCAGTCCCTCATGTTTGTGAAATAAATGTTCTTAACCATGGAGCTATCTCCCCAACTCTAGATACCACTTTTATCCGTATTTATGCATAAGCATATTGAGGCATAAGGATGTTAGGAACAAAAAGATACGGAACATCCATAGGAAAAAATAAAGAAGAAAAGTACAATATGAGGCAGGATAGAGAGAATAATAGGTACTGAAGGGTAGTAGCTTCCACTGAATGAGGTACTTGAATGCATTAGATCAAGTCACAAGAGGAGTTTCACAAAGTAAATTGATTCAGTAATCACAGCCTGAGGAGTAAATATATACTTTCCAGAGACTTTAGGTGTGTATACCTACCAATTTGTAACACTTTGCACACTTTGATACATTATGTTCTTTCCAGGAGCTTTCAGTGACACAGCTAATATAAGGCATGAGGTAGTTTGAACGTGATAGTGTAAATGTATGGCCTCATAGACTTAGGTGATTTAGTAAAATTAAACATACTAACTTGGGTCTCCAGAGCTGGAGGAGGTGCCACTGGGGGACAATCCTGGGGGTCAGGCCCTAAGGTATGTTTTGAGGCAGATCTGGATTCCAGCCCAAAGGTACCTGGAGAGGAGCTTTGAGCTCCAGTGGTGCTTGCTTGCTGCTTTTATTGTTTGCTGGCTGTTTGGTGAGTTTCTCTCTGCTTGGGTTTATGAGAGGGAACCATCTTCTTCACCAATGATAGAACTTCCCCTGGATCTGTAAGCTTGCAATTAATCCCTTCCTCCCATAAACTGTCCGGTTGGATGTTTGTGTCAGCAATATGAAGCTGACACAAGACACAATAATAAAGATAGTCATTACATTTTTTAAAATGTAACGTATGAATGAAATAAGGATAAAAAGGAATGTCTATAAATTAGTCTCCAAGGGTTCAAATGAACTCTGTACATATATAATATATAAAGTACAAATGCAATAAAGCATTAACATTGGAGGTCTAGGTGAGGTTGTGTGGGGGGGTGTAGGTTAATGATGAATCCTCCTACATATTAGACAAGTGCCCCACCTCCCCATCGCTAGACAATGGAATTGTTTATGCTCCTTGTAACTTCTGTAAGTCTAACATTACTTCAAATTTAAAAGATTCTTTTGGACTAAAGAGATGGCTCTTCTCCCTCCTCCTCCCCACCCTCCTTGAATATAAATTTTAAAAATATGTTTTAAAAAGATAGTCATGTGCTGGAGAGATGGCTTAGTGGTTAAGGCGTTTGCCTGCAAAGCCAAGGGATCCCGTTTCGACTCTCCAGGACCCACATAAGCCAGATGCACAAGGGGGCACATGCATCTGGAGTTTATTTGCAGTGGCTGGAGGCCCTGGTGCGCCCATTCTCTCTCTCTCTCTTCCTCTCTCTCTCTCTCTCTCTCTCTCTCTTTCTCTCTGCCTGTTTCTCTCGCCTTCTCTCAAATACATAAGAATATATTTTAAAAAGTACTTGATTAAAAAAATACTTTATGAAAAAAAGATAGTCATATTAGTGGAAACCACATGATGCAGAGGACTTGGAAAATGCAAAGAAAGAAGAATGTGCTGGAATTTGGAGCGTGATCTATGCCGGCTTCCTATACAAAGATGGGGGCTCTTGCTAAGTAGAGAGGTATACCATAAAGTGGGGATGAAATAAGTAAAATTTTAGAGATGGAAGAAAACCGTGATTTAAAATGAAATGCATCTTCATTAATTTTATTAGTATAAAAGAATTATGACCATGTGAACACTGTTAAAGGGTGCTGGCTGAAGATTATGCAAGATAATCTAATGTAATTACCTTGTAAGGTAGTATAGTATATACAAGATAATCTATTCCAAAATATACTGTCTGGTAACTTTTATGTAAATCTCAAAAGGCATTGTAAGTTTTAAAATAATTATGTACATGTATGGGTATATGTAAGAGGCAAACAAGTGTGTGTGTGTGTGTGTGTGTGTGTGTGTGTGTGAGAGAGAGAGAGAGAGAGAGAGAGAGACAGACAGACAGACAGACAGACAGACAGAGATAACTGAAGGGGAAATGAGGGAATCATTATTGTTCTGTTATATAACTGAAGGAATGGATAAAGATAAAACAGAAATTTTTCTAAAGTCACAGAGCCAAATAAAACAAAAGCTAACTCACTCCAATGCCCTTGATGTAGCATAAAACAGTGAGCTTGAAAAGTGAGAGAAATATAAGTAGGGAGCAGTTAATAGTGAATCTATTCTTAGCAAATTTATGTCCATTATGATTTCAGCCTGTACAAGTTAACTCATAGGAAGTAAACTTCTACAAGTGATTGATGTCAAATTTAACAAATTAAGAATGAAAATATGTTCTTACCCATAAATACCTCCAGGATGATTTACTTCACCATATGGGAGTAATGCTGTGGTTTTAATCAGCAACATATTGTATGGCAAATGCTGACCTGTGACTTGGTCCATTAAAATTAATTGGTAAGCATGGTTGTATTTTTAGAACGTAATGGCAGTAGTTATTAATGGAGGCATGAAGTGGCCTTCCATGGTTTCATGTCTGCTAATCACTCTTTCATAAAAAGCATAGAATGACATCAGTAGAGAGTTTGGTGTGTGCCTTAATATTGCTTTTTAAAATTGTTACTCTCATAGTTTCTTCAATGAATATTAGGGATGACAAGTGTTGCAAAGGTCAATATAAATATGCACCAAGAAACAAAACTAAATAAATATCATAGATACATATATGTGTGGCTGAATATAATTAAAATACAATCTGTAGGCTTAATCCTCCTTTATTTGACTGGTCTTCAAAAATTTTAGCTTTAGGGCTGGGGAAATGGCTTAGCACTTAAGGCATTTGCCTGTGAAGCCTAAGGATCCTGGTTCAATTCCCCAGGACCCATGTAAGCCAGATGTACAAGGGGCCCATGCATCTGGAGTTCCTTTGCAGTGGCTGGAGGCCCTAGCATGATCATTCTCTTTCTCTCTGCCTCTTACTCTCTCATAAATAAATAAATAAATAAATAAATAAATAAATAAATAAATAAATATTTTTTTAAAAAATTAGCTTTAATCATGTAGTGGTTTGAACACAAATATATGTTCCCCATATACTCATATATTTTTTATTAAACTTTCTACTTAAGTCTCCAACAGGTAGCTCTCTGCTGGAGGAGACTTGTCACTGCCAATGGATCTTAAGTCTGGCCTGATTGTATGTGTGGAGAGCCAGTTTGAGCTCTGACTGTTTGTGCTTTCTGTTGGCTTCTCTCTATATCTCTCTGTGTGGATGCTGAAGTCAGCCAGCTTCTTCCACCATGGTGAAACTTCCTCTGTAATCTGTAAGCCTGAAATAAGCTCTTTCCTCCCATAAGCTGCTTCTGATCATATATTTGACCCAGCAATGAAAAAGTAACTGCTACAACTCATTTATTATATTATTTTATTAACCTGATTTAATAAATATATATATTATACTTATATCATTAAATTATGTATTACATATTTGTTATATTATGCATTTTATTGTGTTCAATAATAGTTATCACATATGGAATGTTCTTTATTCCAGACTCAGTTTTAAACCTTTCAGATATATCAAACTTAAACTATAGGGAATGACACATTTACACTTAATTATCTTATAGAGGACATCTTTATCCTTGTGCTCAAGATCCTGCACAATACCACAAGTTTTCACTTGCCATGGAAAGAAGGGTTTCTCCAGAGTCAGACTTGGACAAATGCAAAATGTAGGCCTGGAAATTTAGGATACCTGACTAGGGACAAACACATAAAAATTATGCCTGCATAATTTCCCTACCAATTCTTACACCTCCTGAAATTACACACACCATCTACTCATAAATCAACATACCTTCAAAAGCTGCCTTTGGCTTTCACTTCAACTATTTCTGTCCTGAAGAAATTGGGTTGTAGAGATGACCTAGTGGTTAAGGTGCTTGTCTGCAAAGCCAAAGAACTCAGGCTTGATTCCCCAAGACCCATGTAAGCCAAATGCACAAGGTGGCACATGCATTTGAAGTTCATTTGTAGCAGCTGAAGGCCCTGGCACACCCATTCTCTCTCTTCCTCTCTCTCTCTCTCTGTCTCTCTGCCTGCCTCTCTCTCACTAAAATATATAAATAAAAATAAAATATTAAGTGCTGGAGAGATGGCTTAGTGGTTAAGGTACTTGACAGCAAAGACAAAGGACCCAGCTTCAGTTCCCCAGTACCCACATAGGCCAGATGCACAAGGTGGTGCATGTGTCTAGAGTTCATTTGCAGTGCCTAGAGGCCCTGGCATGCCCATTTTCTCTCTCTCTCCTCCCTCCCTCCCTCTCTCTCTCTCTCTCTCTGTAAATAAATAAAGTATTTTTTTAAAAAAATAAAATATGGGCTAGAGAGATGGCTTAGCAGTTAAGGCACTTGTTTGCAGAGCCAAAGGACCTAGGTTCAATTCCCCAGGACCCACATAAGCCAGTTGCACAAGGTGGAACATGTGTCTGGAGTTCATTTGCAGCAGCTGGAGGCCCTGGGATACCCATTCTCTCTCTATCTGCCTTTCTCTCTGCTTCTCTCTCTCTTTTATATAAATAAATACTTTTAAAAGATGTGCCAATAAGAAATCTATAAAAACAAGAAAAAAGAAAAAAAATACTTTGCTTTCAATAACAGGGATTCTGTTTAAAATGCTACTTTCCCAGTACAGTATATTAACAGAATATCTTATTATGTATTCATTCAATGGGAAGTATTCCTCTTTCTATTGAATAGAAGAATGTTTATTAGGAGAACAGTGATTGAGTGAGGGTTATGCGGACTTAAAATGTGTTATTACAAGTAGGTTAGGGCTGGAGAGATGGCTTATCAGTTAAGGCACTTGCCTGGGAAGTCCAAGGGCCCATGTTCAACTCTTCATATCCACATTAGCCAGACACACAAAGGTGAGGCAAGCATAAGGTCACACGTGCCCACGAGGTGGTGCAAGTATCTGGAGTTCAATTGCAGTAGCTGAGACCCTGGAATGGCAATTCTCTCTCTTTCTCTGTCTTCCCCCCGCCCCATCTAAAATTAAAAAAAAAAGAGTAGGCTAGTCAAGAAAGCTCTTACTAAGGTGAGACTTGATTTTAGTAGAGAGTCATCCTTGTTAATACCACTTGAAAAATATTCCAGGCAGAAGGAATAAGACAGGAGCCAGCTGGTGTTTGAGAGGAACAATGATGACCCAGAAGTCCAGACAGAAAAGGTTTTTGGGGGTGTCAGTAGAGAAAAGAAGAGTAAGGATCATAGTACTTGGGGAATGACAGGGGAAAGATGATCATGGACTTTTGTAAGACACTCTGAAGACTTTTGTTCTTGTTTAGTGTGAGATGGAAAAAGTTGGAAAAAATTGAGCAGTGCAATAATATGAATTTGCTTACATTTTTTCACATTTACTATGGCACTTCTGTTTGGAAATAGCTATTCAGAAACAAGGTGAAAAGAAGGGAATTTTGTTGGACCATTATAAGTATGTACAAGTCTTGATAGCTTACCAAAGAACTTTTCTTGAAGGATCAGATGTGAGCTGTGAGAGGCAAAAGAGTCAACAGTAACACCAAAGCTCTTGGCCTGAGAAGTGGAGATGGTTGAATTTCTATTATCTGAGATGACAGGGAAGAAAAAGCCCTAATATTGTACATGAAAAATTTGAGATGTTAGTCAGATACCAACTGGAAATGCTTAGAAGTGTTAAAAATGGGAATAATAGTTAAACACTCATGTGACCAGAAAACACTGGAGAAATGTTAATTTTTACATATATACTATATATCTGGTAAAGCATGGAACATTTAGGAATGGGATATAATAAGTGTGAATAGGCTGCTAAAGATGAGGTGGAAATTTCACTATAACACAGGGGTCTATAGAGAAATCCATCTCATATCTCATCTCTATAGGTTAAGGACTTTTCCCCTACCTTATCTGCTGTCCAGAACTCACATTAAGCCATTACCTCAGTCATGGGAGATATGGAATCTCCCAAAGAAACTAATAGTTACCTGCAAACTGTCCATAAGTCATTCAAAACCCAACCATCTCATTTGAATATACATATAACACTTTGATTTTCAAACCTATACCATCCCTAATTAAACAGTTTAGTATAAAAGCTCTAGCTGGCAGGACTCCTTTCAGTATCTCTTGCTGTTTTTTCCTCATAGCTACTACTCAACTTGAGAGAGCATGTTTTCACTGTAAACACTATAAAAAGAGGATCAAAGGCATTTGCCATTGGGCTCTATAAGGCAAACTCTTATCATTCCTAGTGACTTCTGGAAACCAAAGACTCCATGTTTGATTTTCTAACAACTCAGAGTTCTTCCTCAGCCCTACTGTCTTCAACACTCCTTCTTTTCATTAATAACTTAATAAGAATGTTGTGTGGAAAGAATAATGTTGCACCTCTTGGGTTAATTGGCAGCATCCTGTGAAGCTGCAGAGCCAGAGCTGTGGAATCTTTTCTCCGAGATCTTCTTATCTGAAGATACATATATTTGGCTTTTCGAGTTAGGGTCTCACTCTGGCCCAGGATGACCTGGAATTAACTATGTAGTCTCAGGGTGGCCTCGAACTCACAGCAATCCTCCTACCTCTGCCTCCTGAGTGCAGGGAATAAAGGCATGCACCACCATGCCCAGCTGAAGATACAAAATTTACACAAGCAAAATAAATAACATATGGAATATTAGGTGATTGGGAAAAATCTGTGGAGAATATAGGAGTATTGAAACTCAGATAGATAATTAATGATATAGAATTATTAACTCAGGCCGGGCATGATAGTGCACCCCTTTAATCTCAGCATGCAGGAGGCAGAGGTAGGAGAATCATTATGAGTTTCAGGCCAGTCTGGGACTACAGAGTGAGTTCCAGGTCAGTCTGGGCTAGAATGAGACCCTACCTTGGGGGGGGGGGATTATTAATCTGGGACATCTGAACAACTTAAGACAGAGGCTCAGGTCTCAAATTTGTATATGAGTAGAGTTTGTTTCAGCAAAAGCACTTGGAGGAGCTGGTGAAATGGCTCAGCAGTCAAGGCACTCACCTGCAAAGCCTAAGGTCCCAGGTTCAATTCCCCAGTACCCACATAAAGCCATAAAGACATATGCACAAAGAGGCACATTCATCTGGAGTTTATTTACAGTGGATAAAGACTCTGGCACACCCATTTTCTCTTTCTCTCTCCCTCTTTCTCTTTCAAATAAACAAATAAAATATTTTTAAAAAGAAAAGGTGCTTGGAGAGGGGATGAGGAGGTATATTATAGTTACTTTGCCCTGAATGTATGGGTGCTTGGAAGGCACTGTAGGAAAAGCCCTTAATTTTCAAGTGGAAATGATGGGAGGACAGTTATTAACAACCTAGGGGCACATTATTGCTCAAATGTAAACATGGCTCTCCAACATTCATGGCTATCCATTAGGGTTTATATTTCACTTTAGAGGCCTCCATCATGGCACTAGCCAGAACCCCACACAGAATTCATAATTTCTAACCTGCAACAGGTTTGCAAAACTATTGACTTTTATTTTGATGGCTTCAGGCAGGGGGATCATATTTTTTCAACCAATTAGACTGTTTTGAGAGCTTCCCCTTGTTATGATCACAACCTTGGAGTTGATTTGCCAAATGTTTTAGCTAAGCCAAATATCAAATAGTGAAAGTCAAACAATGAAACTAACTTTTATGCTATGAGAAAAAATAAAGGCCATTATAACCTAAACCCATGGCTAACTCCAATAGTCATTTATTATATATAAAATCCAGAAGAAAACATAACCTAATGTTCAACTCACACTTGATGCTGGTTAATCTCCTATTTTCTGCCCTATTCTTCCCTTGCAATACTTGTTATTCCTGCCTTATTCTAGGAGCACACTGAATGACCAAAATAAATTATTTTTCATATATGAGATGTAAAGCATACACTTATAAGATGAAACAATATGAAATAAAAAAATCTTACAATAGAAAAATATCTTATTGTTACCCAGTTCCATTCTCTATACAGATAAGAACAGAAAGTCAAGAGGAAAATAGTGCCTAAGTTTACTTGCCTAAGATTTTTAAAATCCTGGTTGGATAGAATAGTACTGAGAAATAAAATGGAAGAAATCATAGATACAACAATTTTGGACAGATTACCAGGGAATTATGTTAATTGAATAAAGTCAATTTCAAAAATTATATAGGATGTAATTTTATTTGTACAACTTTCCTGAAATGAAAAAAAATGTAAAAAATAGAAAACAGAATAGTTGTTTCAAGGGGTTCTGAAAAGGTAGATTTATCTATACAAGGACGTTGAGAGGGATTTTTGTGGTGATAAAAATGGTCTATATTTTAACTACATGCATGGCAATAGCCTACTTATGATATTATAGTATAGATTTGAAAGATGTTACTTATGATAGAAATTGGGTAAATGATATATGTAATTTCTTTGTATTATTTCTTGAAACTGAATATGAACATACATTTATTTCATGAGTGATTAGAGTGCCTACTCGGGCTAGAATAAGCAATCTCAAAAATCACCCCAATCCATTCAGCTGCAGATTCTGTGAAAGGATGATAAAGGCAGCTCTGGAATCAAACTATATGGAAATTAATAAAAGTGTAGCATCAAATGTGAGTAGCCTTTTACAATATAGCTACTGCATTAATTTCTTTTCTTGTTGATGTGACCAAATATCTTACAAGAAGCAGCTTAAGGAAGAAAGGATTTATTTTAGCTTACAGTTTCAGGTGGTACAGTCCACCTAGGCAGGAAAAGTCTGGCTGCAAGAACAGAAGACCAGTTGATCACACTGCATCCATAATCAGGGAGCAGAAAGCAAACAAGAATTGGCCTTGAGCCTATCTCCATTGACCCAGTTCCTCTAGCATTGTTCCAACTTCTAAAGATTCCATAGCCTTCCCAAACAACCCCACTAAGCTGGGGATTAAATGTGCAAACACATGAGTCTGTGAGGACATTTCCCATTGAAACCACACCTATAGAAATAGATTTCAGGTACACATGAAGTTTGGCCTGCTGAAGGAGCAATTACTCATGAAATTGACCCTTACTCACTTATGCTTTTCTCAGCCTCAGTACAGGAGTTGTGCTACCAGTTCTATGCACTAGTGACTGGTGCTACCTGTAATTGGAAACACCAGATAGTTAGGAGAAGTTGTGGAAGAGTATGAAGAGATTGAACCTATTTTTTAATCATTCTCAGGATTTGTGAATTATGGAAACTTTCTCTTTTGCCCAAGTGTCTGCAGAATGCCCTGCTCAGTTTGCCTATCTCTTCATGATTCCTTGGCTAGTGTCCTTGCTGTAATTCAAATGTAAAAGAGCTGGTGAGGGTGGGTTGATTCACTGTGCTTTGCCTGTGATTGCCTCAGATTTAGAGCAGCTATCCTGTGTCCCATTCACCTCTCTTAGACTGAGGCATACTAGGGATAGTTGATCACTCGAGTTGCTGGCCAGAGTATTAGGTCAGTAGAGAAGGCCATATATCACTTAGAAGGTTCTCACAGTGCCATTTAGGATGATGAATTCACTCCATTACAGGTTTAGAAACGGAACTGTTATTCCCTACAGTGAATGTAGACCCATCTCACTGGCAGACTCACATCATTCCTGTTCACTGAAACTGGCACAAAAAGCCAAATATTACTGGAGGGCTGGCTGTGGCAGACGAGGTCATCAACTCCCCACAGGGCAGCTTCATGCAAAACCAGTTGGCAGAAAATTGTCAGTTGGGTGGGGAATCAGACAAGGGGCTTAAATGTGATGATTCATGACAATCAACTGAAGCAGAGATAAAAATGCTGGATTCCCAGCGTGCATGCTACACACACGCACGCACGCGCGCGCACACACACACGTATTTTTCTCTCCCACACCCAAACTAAAAGTGCTAAGATATTCTCTGACATTTTCTATTTTACTTTATTACATTTTAATTGTTCCTGTAGCAGTTACCTTCTCATGTCTGGGACCATCATGGCTGTATACATACTATATACATAACTAATAAAAATATATTAAATAAGCACTCGGGAGGCAGAGGTAGGAGGATCGCCGAGAGTTCGAGGCCACCCTGAGACTACGTAGTTAATTCCAGGTCAGCCTGGGCCAGAGTGAGACCCTACCTGAAAAAAACCAAAAAATATATATATATATATATATATATATATATATATATATATATATATATATATATATATAAAATACTAGATATAAAATTAAAAAAAAAACACTGGACCTGAAGCAGTTTATGAAAGGAAAGGATTCACCTTGGCTTACAGTTTCCAGGGGAAAGCATGGCATCTCCATGGCAGTGGGAGTATGTTGTTAACAGACAGCAAGGCATCACATCTTGTCAAATCACCTGGGAGGAAGCAGCAACCAGCAACTGAGCTAGTGGCCAAACAGGGATGGGTTACAACACCCGAACGCCTGTCCCCAATGGCACACAAAGTCTACCTCCACACTACTCCACCATCTATGGATTAAGTATGAGGCTTAATCACAAACAGGAGACATTTATCATTCAAAGCAGCACAGTTACTCTGTCATGTTTGAGAAGCACTATGATATAGGTTCATAGATTTTCTCCAAAGAGGTAAGGTGCCAGTGGACTACATTTGCTCTGACTTTCCCACGCAGCTTTCCTGTATACTTGTGTCACAGTGATTGAGGTTGTGTGTTGAAACTGTGCAATCTGACATTTATGATGCAGGTTGATGTGTAGCTTTAGCCGCTGTGTATCCTCTGTGTATGATTGTGAAGTTTTATTTCACTCATTTCATGGTCATTGACACAACTCTCCCTGAGTTCTTTGAGAGCATGTCAATCTTGTCTCCAAGGAATACCCTACATTTGTTAACAAATAACTCATTGTCTTGACAAGTAGCCAAGTGCTTTCACATGTTTTATTTATTCAGTACCCATGTGTCTGAGTCTGTTTATGCCCCTATAAAAAACACCACAGAGTAGATAATTTATAAATAATAGAAATTTATTTCTCACAGTTCTAGAGTCTGAGGAGTGGAAAATCAAGGTGCTAGCAGATTACATGTCAAACAAGGACTTACTCCCCATGTCCAGGAATTGTTGGAGGGGATGTGTGCCATGCCATCACACGGCAGAAGAGACAGAAGAGCTGATCAGTTCTCTGAAGCCTCTTTGAAGAGGACATCAATCTTATTCAAGTAGGTGGAGCCCTCATGAGTAAATCATGTTCAAAAAGGCCCCACCTCTTAATACCATCACAGTGGAGATGAAATTCCAACCTAAAATATTGGGGAGACACCAACATTCAAAAAAAAAAAAAAAACCCATGAAATTAATTCATCATGTAGTGTTGTTTTTAAATTTATAAATATAAAAGTAAAGCATATGAAAATTTAGTTGATTTTCTCAAATAGCACTAGTAGTGATTGATAGACATTCTGTTTACTCACAAAATCAGCACCAAGATGGCAGAAAATATGTTAAACTCATACTACTTTTTCTGCAAATAAGTACCTATATTGTCACTCCTTTGGCCAGCCTTCATCCCTTTTCTTCACAGAATAGCCCTGTTTAGGCCCTTATGGAGAAAAGTAGGGAAAAACCAACCTCTGTATATCCCTCAGGGTCCAGTCCCTCTTCCTATATCCACCATTCCTTTTGTTGTCTTACCTTTCTTCTTACCTAGTTTGTTCCCTTAGTCCATTTCATCATTCTGAAATGGGACTTACTTTTGGAGGTTCAAATACAAACCCAAAACCTGAGCTCATGTCTGCTTCACTTAAAAATATTGAAATAAAGCAAGACTGAGAATGATCATTTTTGTGAATTATTATATCTATTCAGGAATGGTAAGGGAGAGAACATGCCAAAGAAAGGAGACGGACAGAGGAAGTTAATCTGAGAACCAAAGGATGAGGAGAGGAAACATCCACATGAACTAAAGGGCCTATGGTGTGTGCCCCCTTATGCATCTGGCTTACGTGGGACCTGGAGAATACAACTGGGATCCTTAGGCTTTGCAGGCAACCACTAAGTCATCTCTCCAACCCTCATTTAACTCTTTATTTACAAGTTTTCCTATTCTTGTCAGCCTGATTTTCATAGGAAACCATAGCCAAGGACAGCATTCTCCTGTACCAATCAAGGTTCAAACTATAGATCTTAGGTGCCACACGGAATTTTAAAGATGTCCTGGTGTATTAGTCAGGGTTTTCTAGAGGAAAACAAGGAATAGAATAAATCGGTATTAAAAGATTTATGGGATTAGTTTACAGCAGTCAAACAACAATGTTCTGCAGGCTTGAGAGTCAAGGAACCTAGTTGCTTAGCTGCTCAGTTCACATGGCTGGATGCCTCAGCAGTCCCAATCTGGTGCTGAAGGCTTAGCGGATACCTCAGGAGCTGCTGGTCTTCAGTCCACATTGAAAGGCTGATGAAATTTGATTCCACTGCCAATGGAGGATAGCCAAACAGGACAGATGCACATAAGAGAGAATAGCAACAGGTGCGGGACAACCAGGTAAAAGGCACTCACTAACAAGTAGCTCAGTCAGCTAGGTGAAAAACAGGGACTGTCTCCTCTCAGAGTGTGGTGGTTTGAATATAAGTGTACATCCTCCACAACCTCAGATATTTTGATTAAGGTTAAGCTTCTTGCTTCAGTCTCAAGCAACCTGCTGTAGGAGGTGTCACTGGGAGCAGATCCTGGGATCCCAGCCCTCAAGTGTGTCTCAGGCACAATTTGACTCCAGCCCAAAGGTACATTGAGAATCATTTGAGCTCTGGTTCTTTCTGCTTGCTGGTATTGATGTTTGTTTGTTTGTTACAGTTTTTTTTCTCTCTCTCTCTCTCTCTCTCTTTGCTTGGATGTATAGAAGTAAACAACTTCTTCTGCCATTGATGGATTTCCTCCCTGGATCTATAAGATCAAAATAAATCTCTTCCTCCCATAAACTGTGTCTGGTTGGATATGGAGCTAACTGCAACATAGAGGTTCCTTATATATAGCCCACCATGATGTCTCTGGAGGAAGGATTTCCTCCTTCATTTAATCCTTCCTGGAAGCAGCCTCAGAGAACAAAAGGAATGTGTGTGGATTCCTAATCAGATCAAGTTGACAACAGAGCTTAACCATCACACTCAGAAATAAGAAATGCCCCATGGGGATCCGGGGAGTTGCTTCAGTCAATAAAACATAAGAATATAGTTGACATCTCCAAAATCCATGAGAAAAATCCTGTGAGTGGGGTGGGAGAGAGCCTGTATTCACAGAACCCAGGAGGTAGAGACAGGGAACCCCCAAAGGCAAGCTGGCTAGCTAGACTTACTAAATTGGTGAGCACTGAGTTCAAGTGAGAGACCCTGTGTGAGTGAGTAAATAAGGTGGAAAGTGACTGAAGGAAACACCCAATATCTATCTCTGGCCTACACACATGCACCCACACAGACACACACACACCTGTATGTGCACATGCAATCGCACACATGTGAGCCCACATCCATACAAACACACATACTACACACACACACACACACACACCCCAAAGCATCAAAGAAATGAAGCAGGGATTGTTGAGTGGCTCGACGGCAGGCAAATCATCCAGTAGCCATGCTAAGCTGCCCTCTCCCCTGACCCATGGCCCTAGCTATGAAACCTGTATAAAACCTGCTATCATGATTTAGCTTAGTTCCGGGCCCTCAAACTTCTAGTTTACTCAATGAAAAGAACTTCCCCTGGGGAAAGTTTATTACTGCCTGTGCCACCACTGTTGTCAGGAGCTAAAAACAAGGCTGTTGTTTGACTCCACATTCTTCTGGCTATAGTAAATACATCCTAATATGTGGTTTGTTCAATTTTTGTGCTTCCTACTCTAGCTTTGTACTCTTCCACGATGTCTCAAATTATCTAGAGGAGAAATAAGACAGTTGCAAAATGATGTTAATTGGAACTTATAAAGACATAAGTTGTCCTCAGGGGAGAAGAGTGATATCATCAAATTGTATGTTGTAACTTCAAATTGTTTAAAAACTTGTCTCTTGAAATATTGTGCGTGTGGCATTTTTAGACTACAGGATGTTTCATGGTGAACCTGAATGCATGCTCATAATAATAAAGTAAAACTGTTTATTGTAGAAAGTATACAGATTAGCCCCAAATCATTAGCATATATGGGATCTTTTGAAAGTCAGAAGACTTTGTCAGTGTGCACATTACCATTGTTAAAGTAATGATCAAACAACTTTTATAACATCCAAAGCAGAGAAGTTTCCTAAAATATGGTTTCAGTTGCGATGGTACCCGAAATGGACATTGCATATTCTCAGACAAGCTCCTTCCCTAGTATGATGCCGGCTCAGTAAGGACCAGACTTAGATTATATGTGCTCTCAAAGTGACAGGTTAAAGTCTTCTCATATAAACAAGACTACAATTAAAATTCAGTCTCTCTCTTGTTCAAGAACCAGAGATTTTCTTCTGGAAAGCCATAAATTTAAAGACATATGAACAAGCCATCAAAACAACAGTATCAAAAAAAAAAAAAAAGAATAAGTCCTTTAATCTTTTCTTGTGCTTTGTTGAAGTTTAAATTGTCACATGTACCAGTAATGACTAAGTATGAGGCTTTGTATAGAGAAACACAGAATGAATTTTGTACCCTCACTTTCCTACCATAACATATTCATATTCTCTCTACTTCCCACCCATCCCCTCCTTGATCTCTCTCTCCCCCTCTCTTTTATCTCTATATCTCTCAATTGTTAAATAATGAAAATGACAATGTATTTGTTGATCTTAGCATATGTAATGGACTCAGTAAATTGAAGTTATAATTATTCTCCTCTGTGGAAGAAAAGAATGTATGCAAGCAATCTTCATTCACCTCTCAAAGTGCTAGAAAATAATATGACTATCATTTTATATCCTACAACCTTTAGTTCCTTTCATTTTAAACCAAACATGTTTGGAATGCTAAGGCAGGACCATTATGAATTTGCGGTCAGCTTGATGATGCATAGTGACTTTGTCTCAAAAGAAAACAAAAAATAAATACATAAAAATGTATGTGGCTGGGTGTTGGTAGTGCACGCCTTTAATCCCAGCACTCAGGAGACAGAGGTAGGAGGATTGCCATGAGTTCAAGGCCACCCTGAAACTACATAGTGAATTCCAGGTCAGCCTGAGCTAGAGTGAGACCCTACCTTGAAAAAACCAAACCAAACAAAACAAACAAACAAAAAAAAACAACAAAAAAAAAACAGTATGTGGATCTTTTAATTTTCCTCATGCAATTTACATGCCTGCTAGTACTTTGGGGTATATTTATTCCTGTTCCAGTCCATATCAGCAAGTTGACAGTTTATTGAGGCTCCAACTTGGCTTCTGTGTAAGAGTGTTAACTTTAGGCTAGTCTCTAATTCTAGCTATGCTTTGAATATGTTCCCAAAGTGAACATATTGATAACTAAATTCCAATATGGCAGTGTTGAGATGTGGGGCTTATGATTAGGTCATGAAGGATCTGGATTAATGCTGATATCATAAGACTGAGTTCTGAACTTTGGAGTGGGATCCTGATAAAAGAATGATTTTAGCCTTGGTGCCCATTCTCTTCTTTTTTCTTGCCTTTCTGTCTCTGGTCTTAGGATAGCACAGCATAGAGGCCCATGCCAAATGCAGGTTCCTAATCTTGGACTTCCAAACTTGAAAAACTGTAAGAAATAAATTTCTGTTCTTTTTCAATTACACAGCCTCGGGCATTCTGTTATAGTGATAGAAAATGGACTACTAGCAATGTTATCTATTAGAAACCCTTTTATATAATAAAAAATGACTAATTGAAGAGAGAATCAATGCAAGAAAGTATGTAAAAGTGATTTGTTTACCAAAACGTAGTTCTATAATTTTACTATCAATTAATACTAAATAGGAATTGATTTAATAGAATCTGTGACTCTAGAAATAAATTCAGAAAGATACTGCTTTCTTGAAGCATGCTTTGAAAGCCTTAATTGACCTGTGAGCCTCTTTCTTAAAAAACCATGTAACAGTTTTACAAACTACCTTAGGACATTTTGAAAGCACATAGGAGACAGTTTGTCTAGTGAGAGGTGAAGAAATAGTTTTACTGGAAAATGTGAAGATATACTTTGTTTATGATAAGTATAGTATTAAAATTTAATGAAGTTTAATTAAGATAGAGTAATAATCATAATTAATAAAGACAATTTTATTTATCACCATTTAAGAATGATACATGTGGGTTGTAAAGATGACTCAGTGGTTAAAGGCACTTGCCAGCAAGGCCTTATGGCCCAGGTTCAATTCTCCAGTTCTCACCTAAAACCAGATGCACAAAGTGGTGCATGTATCTGAAGTTTTTTTGTAGTGGAAGACACTATCTCTCATTCCCCTTTTGCCTGTCTCCTTACAAATAAATAAATAAAAATAAGTTTAAAAAATAATGATACAGGTATGTGATTTATTTTAAATTATTTATTTAAGAAAATGTATAACTTATCAACATATGAAACTTAAAAGTTATATAAATATTGGATTTTGGTGATTGTGGCAGTTTGAATGTGATAGTGTAAATGTATGGCCCCATAGACTCAGGTGTTTTGTTAAAATTAAGCTTCCCATTTAAGTCTCTAGCAGACTGCTGGAGGGCATGTCACTGGGAGCAGAACTGATTCCAGTCCAAAGGTATGTGGAGAGCAGTTTGAGCTCTGTTGGGTTTTATATTTGCTGTTTATTGGTGTTTGCTTGCTACAGTTGTGTCTCTGCTTGGATCTATGAATGGAAGCCAGCTTCTTCCACCACTGATGGAACTTCCCCTGGATTTGTAAACCTGAAATAAACCTGTTCCTCCCTTAAACTGTATCTGGTTGCATGTTCATCCAGGCAACATTAAGCTGACTACAACTGTAATTAAATAGAAAAACCATGGATTATAATTTACCAATGTATTATGCTATTTAAAATGGGTGAGAAGCATTTTGACGTCTTAACACTGAATTCCTGCATTTTGTAGTTAAAAACTTGCTTATTTATACAATTGAAATGTTTGTGGCTAAAGAACAATAAGCTGAGGGAACTGCTGTGCTTAGTGGTTGTATGTGTGCAAACAACACCTGGCAGGTGTGGATGGCCCTCATTGCCAGTGAATGAAAAGTCACAGTTATGTAATTTTCACCATTCATTTTTTTTCACGCTGTCTTTGGGACTCCTAGAGTAATCTCAATGTGCAAATTGAGAATTTGAACCAAATGAATGCAAATCATGGCTCTAATGTAGTTCATCTTTAGGCCCACTCACAGAGAAATTATTCTTTCTCTGTACCTTGCAGATCAATATTTCAACATCAGTGTGTTTTATATGTCTTGCCTTACCCAGTAGCCCATCGTTAAGTTTAATTGTACAATATTGAGTTAGAAAAGTAATAGTTTGAAACATTATGATACTAAAGAGCTCCTTGGGAGTCTTATAATTAGTGATCCTTTAAGTGAATATTGATCTTTGTGTGACTATTGAGTGGACTTAGAAGATTTTCATTAATTGTTATAAATATAAATATCATTATGAACCAAAATAATTTCAAGTACTTCTCTTTCAACAAAATATTTATATAATGGTTTCAATCATTTCCAGTACGAAATGAGAACCTGTACTCTATCAGTAAGGTTGGGCTAGGTTATTCTACAGTATTGAAACTCCCTGTGATTTAATGCACATAAAAATATTGCTCATTCTCAGTACATGGGGAGAACAGTCAAGAGTGGTGGCACCTTGGGATTTATACTCAGCACTATGTAATCATGGCAGCAAAGTGATAGAATTGTAACAGTGCAATGACAGGTGTGTGGCATTCATTGGATTTTAAACACAGACTTTTTTCCTGCACACATGTGTATGTGTTTGGATTTGTTCACACATGTGTGTGTACATGTTGAGGCCAGAGGCCAACCTCAGGTGTTGTTTGTCGATAATGTTTTCCACCTTTTTCTTGACATAGAGTCTCTCATTGGCCTGGTTGACCAGCCAGCACCAAAGATCTACCTGTCTCCACCTCACCAGTGGTGACATAACAGGCACACACTATTATGACTGCATTTTTGTTAAGTGGATCACTTTACTGACTCAGCCACTCTGCAGTTACAAAATACAAATTATTTCTACTCACATTTTATTGGTCAAATAAAACTGCATGACTATTTCAAGGAAACATGAACATGCATCCCCCACATATTCCTAAACAATACTAGTAACTAACTCATCTATGTAAGTTGAGACCACAAAATGCTGATCTGAAGAACAATTCTTCACAACCTGAATGACTTGAGAATTCTTGTGCTGACATTTTAAAAATATTATTATTTATTTATTTGAGATAGAGAGGGGGGAGGGAGTGCACGTCCTTCAGCCACTGCAAATAACTTCAGATGCATGTGCTGCCTTGTGCCTCTGGTTTATGTGGGTACTGGAGATTCAAACCTGGGTCATAAGCTTTGCAGGCAAGCATCTTAACTGCTAAGCCATCTCTCCAGCCTCTGTGCTGACATTTTATAGGTATCAACTTCCTTTTGTATTTTTTTTAAGTAAGCCTCCAATACCTACAGCAGGTAAATGTCAACAAGCATAACATAACGTTTCCAAGTTTTTCAAGCTACTTTTTAAAGGGTGTGCACTCTCTAATGGAGATCACAGCTAAAATCCCAAATCATTAACATTGAAAACAGAGTTGTCAACATACATATTATCCCCCCTTCTGCTTATCACTGGATGTCTCTGGCTAATTATCTAATATAATATGACACCATAGACATTGTTAATGCAGATTTGGCATTTGAAAATTATCTTATGAACTATTAATTTTATTCTCCTTGCATGTTAAAACTAACTGTATATCCATACGACATGGTTTCATTTGCATATAGTTCAATAGCAAGAAGAAATCTATGGTATCAGAAGGCAGGACATTTGTTATACTTGAGAAGAAGTGACTGGACTGGGATAGTGATATTATGTATTTGGTGAGGTTTGGTGAGGTGTGTGTGTGTATGTGTGTGTGTATGCATGCACACATGCATGTGTGGGGAGAGACAAAGAGTTCTGTTTTTTAATGTTTGCATTGGTTACACAAATGTGTTCATCACATTAAAATGAACTAAGTCTGACGTATACCAAAATACTGATTATTTTCCTGGAAATTTTGCTGTTTCAAGCATGTCAAAGCCACAATGTGAAAGATATTATAATGATGTTAGTTTTTTTGAGGCTGCAGACCCTTTGCTAGTATGCAAGTATGAACAAATTTCCTGGTTGGTGCCTTAGTTTTTGATATAGTAGAAACAACTCAAGTGTAGCTGCTAGGATATTTAACCACAGAGGGACATTGTGACCATCAGCAGACATAGTTACCAAGATGCAACACGGTTTCCTTGGATACCTCATATCTCCTTGTCTATGGGTTGGTCGAGGGTGGAATAGGGGAAGCTTTCTTAGAAGCCGTTTTTAAAATTTTTGTCTGTTTAATTAGATGCATTAGATGGAAGAATATGTACAAAAGGCAACAGAGCCTCGCCTATGTTCCTCAGAGTGTGCTTCCTGGGAGCCAGTCAGAGCCTGCCAAGATGGGCTTTGGTGTTTTTTCCAGAACTGTGTCCTTGCTCTTAATTTAGTCAGGTTGGCTATTTTTCATACTCAGCTGCAAGCCCTCTTCCTTTTCTTGTCCAGTGTTCCCAAACTTGCTGTTTTCATCCTAATGTTCATCTACACCCTAACAGTATCAATATAGTTTTCTAGTTCTCAACATCCCTGAGCTCTTTATTCTTTGTAATCTTGACATTGTTAAAGAAACAGCCCAATGATTTTGGATAAATGTCCCTCATAATGTTTCCTCAAGATTAAATTAAGTTTATCAGGGGCTGGAGAGATGGCTTAGCAGTTAAGGCGTTTGCCTACAAAGCCAAAGGATCCCGGTTTGACTTTCCAGGGCCCATGTAAGCCAGACGCACAAGGGGGCACATGCATCTGGAGTACGTTTGCAGTGGCTGGAGGCCCTGGTGAGCCCACTCCCACCCCCGCTTTCTTGCTCTCAAATAAATAAAATATATTAAAAATACAGTTTATTATTTTTGTGCAGAAGACCATAGAAGTTACATCATATACTTCTTAGGCATAAGAGATTGGATGGCCTCTGCTTCAATAGTGTTAACTTTGACCCTTTGATTATGATGAAGTCGTCCAGGTTATTCATTATGACATTGCTCTTGTTCCCTTGGTATTGATGAGTAATTTGTGATATACTCATCTCTATTGTATCTTTATCCATTACTTCATACATCCACTACTAATTTTAATACCAACATTCTTCTGCACTTATTGGTTGGTAGGTAGTATTTTTTGTATACAAGAAATTTTAGTACATTTTATAAGAAAATGGTATTAAGAAGCAAGATCTAGGCATCAAGTAAGCATATATATATTAAATATATGGAACAAATAGAACATATATTTGTAAGAATTCATGTCCTGATACCTACAATTCCAGTCTAGTCAAATCCTGTACATTCTAGATTTCTCCCTACACCTTATTTGCCCATCAGCAAGAATTCTGGCTCCAACTATCTTCAGTGCATTTACTTATGGAAGCAATGCTCTGCTGTAAAGCCAAATTTATCATTAAGACTTCTGCCCTTACTCAGACACATTTCATAAATTAATGAATTTCAGACAACTGAGTCTGAGATGCTATTATTCCTCTATACAATTACCCTTCTTTTGGGGGGTCCCACTGCTACCCACTTAGGTAACATTCAAACTGGAAGGAAAGAAGGAAGGAAGGAAGGAAGGAAGGAAGGAAGGAAGGAAGGAAGGAAGGAAGGAAGGAAGGAAGGGAGGAAGGAATTGCTATAAGATATTAAATGTATCATTATTCTACGGCTACCTTGAAAATTTTCTTTTTATCCTTGGTTTTCAGCATTTTGACTACAATGTGCTTGGGTAAAACTTCCTTCTTATTTATTCTGTGTAGAGGTCATTGAATTACTTACATGCATAGTATGGTAGTTTGAATGTTAAGTGTCCCCATCGCTTCATGTGTGTGTGATTAAGCCCAACTCAATCCCCAACTGGTGACAATTTGAGACATGGAGCCTTGCTGGAGGTAACTTGGGTTGGGCCTTAGAGTGTTATAGTCCAAGCCCCCCTTGCCAACTGACTCTTGCTGCTGTCTCCTATCTGCTGTGGCAGGATGTGGTGCCCAGCCTCTGCTCTGCCATGCCATAATGAACCTTCCTCTCAAGACTCTAAATGGAAAGAAAAAAAAAAAAAACCTTTCCTTCCATAACATGTTTCTGATTGGGTATTTTGATTCAGCAACGAGATGATAACTAATATAATTGTGTATGCTACACTTAAGTATGTCTCCTAGTGTAGAAAAAAATGTTCTGAATGTGCTGAATTCTAGCACCCTTCTTTAAAAATGGATGCTTTGTATCCTAGTGGGTGATTAATGTGGCCAAACTCAAATACAGCACACTTTTTGGCAGTAGAGAGCAGCTGAAGCTATTCACTTCTCAGCTTTTAAAACACTGCCCAACTCACACATAGCATTTAGATGCACTGATGTCTCTTGTCCCTTTTCAGTGGCTCTCTCACTCTACCACTGCTTCAGTGGCTCAAAGCTTCACCCTCAGATTCCTCAAGCAGATGAGGTTGTGGCTTTCTGCCCAAGTCTTTGCAGCCTCATAATGGGAACCTATGTCATATAGGTACAAATTTCACCCATGGAAGTATTTATTTTAAAGTATTTCAAGAATCAACTACAGATTAATCTCTCCATACTTTTTTTTGCATTTTCTGCAACTACACAATAGATTCTTAAAGCTTGTTTATTTTTCCATTTTTGACATTTTCATACATGTACATAATGCACTTTGAACATATACTTCCCAAATTCCTTCCTTATCCCCTCTTTTTCTCCTCCTAACAACCTTTTCCTTCCCCCATTAAACCCATATGAACTTTCATGCCCTTTTGAAATCCATGAGTTAAGTTACAGTTGTTCCAATGATCATGGATGGATGGCTGTTTCCTGTGGAATGGCCAACTTACAAGTGGCTCTACCACTGATGAACCCTACTCTCCCCTCCTCTCCCAGCAACTGTTAGCTATCATTAAGTACTCTAGAAGGTATGGGGTATCATGTACCCTTCCCCTATCCATGGTGAGATATTGACAGGCTCAGTCTTTGCAAGAAACCATAGCTGCTGTGAATTCATGAGTGTAAAGGCCATGAAATACTTAGAACACAGGACAGTGTTTCATAGACCTCCTCCCCATCCTCCTGCTTTTACGCTCTTTCCGCCCCCTCTTCCACAAGGTTCCTGAGTGTTGGATGGGGTGATTTAGACGCCCTGTTTGAGACTGAGCACACAGTAGTTACTTATTCTAGACAGTTTTTCCAGCTATGCAACTCTTCAAGGGGGAGTTTTCATGCCTGGTACTGAAAACATGACCAAATATCTATGGCTTGGGAAATAGTCCCTAGAGGGAAATGTACAACTGTGGTTATGCTAAATGGACAGCATGTCAAACTGACTTCTAAAAGTCTATATTTGTTCTGATACATTAGTACTGTTTGAAGCCTCTATAACAGAAGTTTCTTACTACAATGGGCAGTGGTCAATGCAGACATACGCAGATAACTGGCAAAACAGATTTTGAAAGTATATATTCCCAGTACTGAATTGTTATCTATGGAACTGTTAGTTGGATATAAGTGATTCTGCCATTGCTTGACTAAATCTCTTCTCTCTGCTTTTATTTTTAAATCCTTTGGATTTACAACATTTATCCAACATAAGCTTATTTAAATTTACTAGGTTGTATTTTAGATGCATATTTATTTTATTATTATTTAAATTTATTGTATACTATAGCCATCTTGGTTTTCCTATTATTTTTACTATAACACCTTTTCCCCCCATTTTCTAGATTTTTAAAAATATTTTTTCTCTTTCTTTCTCACTTAAGAGAGAGTGAGAAAGAGTTGGACATAGGGAGAGAGAGAGGATGGGCATACTAGGGCCTCTAGTCACTGCAACCAAACTCCAGACACATGAGCCACCTTGTGCATCTAGCTTTATGTGTGTACCAGGGAACTGAACTCAGATCCTTAGGCTTTGCAGGCAAGTACCTTAACCACTGAGCAATCTCTATAGCCCCCATTTCTGGATTTTTGATGGTTAATTTTTGTGTGTGTGTGTGTGTGTGTGTGTGTGTGTGTGTGTGTGTATGTGTGTGTGACAGAGAGAGAGAGAATTGTGGACCAGGGCCTCAAACCATTGCAAACCCCAGATGTGTGCACTCCTTTGTGCACATGTGCGACCTTGTGCACTTGTGTCACTATGCATCTGGCTTATGTGGGAAGTGGAAAGTAGAACATGAGTCCTTAGGCTTCACAGGCAAGTGCCTTAGCTGCTAAGCCATCTCTTCAGCCTTGATGGCTTAAATTTTATTTGTACTACTCTAATTCAGAGTAAATCAGTAAATCAGTATATATATATATATATACACATACATATATCCTTCCCAAAATAAAAGAAAATGTACAGGCTTATCTTGTCTATCTGAAATTCCCTTCACGCAAGAGATATAGCAGGAGAAATACTTGGCAAGATGTGTCTGTCTGTAGTTCTAGCACTCAGGAGGCTGAGATGGCCTGGACTAAGCTACATAGTAAGACCCTGTCTCAAGGGAAAGAGAGAAAGGAAGAGTAGGAGGTAGGGAGGGAAGGCACAAAAGAGGAAGGGAGAGAGGAGAGAAGGAGGGACAAAGAGAAGGATTATAGAATATATTTTGGGAATTTATAAATAATAATTCTTTTAAAAATATTTGTTTTTATTTGCAAACACAGATAGAAAGATAGAGAGGAAGAGAGAAAGAGAGAATGGGTGTGCCAGGGTCTCTAGCCACAGCTGTATGCACCACTTTGTGTATCTGGCTTTATGTGAATATTGGGGAATTAAACCCAGGCCATCATGCATTGCAAGCAAGCACTTTAAATGCTGAGACAGCTCTCTCCAGCCCTTAATGCTTATTTTAAATGAAGAATTCTTACTACTTTCTCTGATCAGCATTGCTTCTAAAACTCCACTCTCTCTTCTTATATTATATTTTTGTGTTGTGGGAATATTTTTATTAATTATTTCAAAATAGACTCATTACTGGTAGCATTTCTGAATCATAGTACCTTTGTCATGTGTGTTTGCCTTTTCAATTTGAAAACTCTGTTGTCACAATGACTTTCTTTTCATATTGGAGATCATGCCCAACCATTTTGAATACCAAGTTTCTGATGTTTCATCTTATAGCAATGTAATTTTTGTACTGTCATGTATTGTCATTCACTTAATCATCTAGGATTTTCTTTGATTTTCGTTTCCATACCAATGACCTAAAAATTCATTAATAAATGTCTAAGGGCTACATACATGGCTCAGTGGTTAAAGATGCTTGCTTGATGACCTAAGCACCTGGGGTCAGTTCCCCAGTACCCATGTGAAGCCAAATGCACAAAGTGGTGAATGCATCTGGAGTTCATTTGTAGCAGCTAGAGATCCTAGAGCACCCATTCTCTCTCTCTCCCCTCTCTCTCATACTCTCTCCCCACAAATTAATAATTATAAATAAATTAATAAAGTACTTTAAAAACATAAATGTCTAAATATGAATCTGTGTATATGTGTGTGTTTTCAGGGGAGAGAAAATGTTATTTTATTTTGTTGTTCAGCAACTGGTTTAGCTATTTAATACGTAGACTACACTTTTATTTTCATATAAAAATCCTTACATATAGAATCACACTCCATTATTTCTATTGTCTCTTTCTAGTGCTATTTACTGATATTTGAACTTCTCTACCTGTTGAGGGTTTTAAGATTTTTCTTTGAGATGGAGCCTCATGTATCCCAGCCCAGCCTCAAATTTCCATTCAGCTGATGATGGCCTTTTTATCTTACCTCCACTTGCCATGTAATCCCATGGGATTACAGGTGTGCACCACCATGCCTGGCTTATTCAGTGTTGGGCTTAAAACCCAGAGAAATATCATCCATGCTAACCAAGTGCTTTGCCAGCTGAGCTACATTTACATCCCTATCATCATTATTTCTAGATTACAATTTGGTTCTTTTTAATAGCATTTTTTTTGGTCTAGATACAAACCATTTTTAGTCTCAAAGGATACAAAGTGATATTTTTAATTTTTTTTTATTTGAGAGAGAAAATGGGCACACAAGGATCTCCAGCCATTGCAAATGTACTCCAGAGACATGCACCACATTGTTCATCTGGCTTATGTGGGTAGTAGATAATTGAACCTGGGTCCTTAGGCTTCACAGGCAAGTGCCTTAACCACTAAGCAATCTCTCCAGTCTAAAAGAGTCCTTTCCAATTTACTTTTTTATTCTATTTTCTTAGACATAAATTTATTTCATTTACTGGCTTTGTCACCTTTTCATTATTCACTTATGTTAAATGTATACAAAGGTGGGCTTATATACTCAACTTTGTAATAAAGACCTCTCAGTAGACATTAGGTAATATTTTCAGTGCATTTTTAATAAGACTAAATGATAGACATGTGAACTGTCAGGCACTGAACCTCAGCAGTTTGTTTTCCATAATTGAATCATCCACTCCTCTCAAGGGCACAATTTTATCATTTTATTCAAACTTCCATTTCCATTGTCCCTACCAAGGGAGTGATAGACACCTCCCTTGCAGATGTGTGGCCCAGTTAATTGTAATAAGAAATATGCAGGAATATCCCTGACTAATCTTTCTGAACCTCATTAACAGCTCCTTTTTGCTCTAGTAATCAAGGGCATTCAGAAATGAAGAACTCTTGGTGATTTTCTCCCCCTTAATCTAAGCCACAATTCCAAGCACTTGGGCGTATTATTCAATCTTTTAGAACTTCTTTAATGTTCTTTTCTTGCTGGTTTCTGTGTATATTATTTTGCTTTGTGTGCTTGATAAAAAAAATACTTTTCTGGTCTGGCGAGATTGTTCAGTTGTTAATGGCACTTGCTTGCAAAGCCTCACAGCCTGGATTTGATTCCCCAGTACCCAGAAGCACAAAATTGGGCATGTGTGTGGAGTTTATTCTGGTGTGCCCATTTGTTTCTATCTCCTTCTCTCTTTCTCACTCTCTCTCCTCCTCCCTCCCCCTTCAAAAACTAATTTAAAAAATAGTAATGAACAATAATTTCCCCAATATTGGGGAGATGGCTCAATAGGTGATGCAAGCATGAGGCCCTGAAAAGGCCTGAGGTGGAGTGAGTTCAATCCCTAGCATCCATTAAATAGCTGGGTATGACTACACACACGTAACCCCAGTCCCGTGGGGAACAGGTTCCAGGTAATCACAAGGGCTCATGAAAATTGCAGCTCTAGGTTCATTGAAAGATTTGGTCTCAAGAAAATAGGCAGATGAGTAATAGAAAAGGGTATCCAGCATTCTCCTCTGGCCATTGCACACACATGGGGTGCACAATTTATATATACATGTGCATATACCACACATGCACCATACCACATATAACACACATGCCAGATAAAAAGAAAAAAAAAAAATTTCTCTTTCTTTTTATCATTTATTCATATCTTTCTCATCATCCCTCTTCCATACAAAATATTTGGTTTTTAATCATTTTGGGAGATTTTATTAAAAGAATGAAGGCTATATGTTCAGTATCAAATTGTGAGAACTTATCATCCTTTTTGATCTCCTATATTTTAAGCCATGTAATATTTACTGCTGTATAATATCAGCTGATGTGGAAGAAAAAAATCACCTAATAGAAAAGGACTTTTAAAGGAGCCTTTGTTCCTTCCAAAGTGGCACATTAATCACTTTTCATATGCTAATGTATTACAAGAAAGCCATTCCCTTTATGGGTCATAAGTTAATTTTCACCAACAAGTTAATGAAATGAGTTAATGGTACCAGTACAGTAAGAACTACTTAATTGCCATAATTAATTGAAGCTAAACATAATCATTGCATAATCAGGCAAGGTACACTTTGAGATGTTGTTTCATTGATTTTTATGGTGGTTTGTCATTCTCCAAACTTAATGATAAAATTGAGCAATTCACAGTGTGCTTCTCAGCAATTAGCTCCAATTAGCCACATCCGAATCCTGTCATGAGTCATGCACCTTGTTTCTTTCGTTATATTTCTCCAGTGTGATCCAGAAGAGATGAAGAACATGTACCAGCTAATTAAAAAAAGGTATTTAATTGCCAAATACACCTCCCAATAATTTTAATCGTGCCACTCATTTAAAAATATTTTGTGAATACAAATGTCTATGTGTCATACAAAATGCTAATAAAATAAACTCCTAAGTACAATCTAGATAAGAAACTTAATGTTGTCAATAATTTAAAGTCCTTTTGATCCCTTCTCCCTTATTTTCTCAGAGTAGTCATTATCCAAATCTACTGTTTACCTTATGTGGTTTCTCTTTAAAATATTATAGCACATGCAAACATACATATGCATGCTTTTGAATATTTGTGTGTGTGTGTGTGTGTGTGTGTGTGTGTGTGTGTGCGTGTGCATGCACATAGCAGTGTCCCTTACTGGTACAAACAAATGCTCATCTGAATGGGTGGCTGGTGGGGAATTGAACACGGAAAGCAAGCACTTTTAAGTGAGCCATCTCCTAGCCATACATATATATGTATTCTTTTTATTTTTATTATTTAACAGAGAGAAAGAGAGAGAGAGAGAGAGAGAGAGAGAGAGAGAGAGAGAATGGGCACGCCAGGGCCTCCAGCCACTGCAAATGAACTCCAGACATGTGTGCTCCCTTGTGCATCTAGCTAATGTGGGTCCTGGGAAATCGAACCTGGGTCCTTTGGCTTTGCAGGCAAACTCCTTAATCGCTAACCCATCCCTCCAGCTCTATATGTATTCTTAAAAACACAAATGGGAGCTGGAGAGATGGCTTAGCGATTAAGGCGCTTGCCTGCAACAGCCAAAGGACCCAGGTTCAGCTTCTCAGTACCCACATAAAGCCAGATGCATGAGGGAACACATGTGACTTGAGTACCCTTGTATGGCTACAGGTCCTGGCTCGCTCTCTCTCTCTCTCTCTCTCTCTCTCTCTCTCTCTCAAATAAATAAATAAATAAAATATTTTTTAAAAACACAAATGGTTTACATAATCTGGCTTTTGAAATTCATATAAATAGGAGTTAAGAATAGGAAAACTATCCTGATGTTTACTTTGCTATTCAGTGTTTTAGTTCTCTAATTAAACCATGTTAATCACATGTTGATTTATCTAGTAGTAGGAAATTAATTTTCACTTTTAATTTTTCTTTCTACTTACATTCTAGAAATTTCTTAAGCATACTCTTATGGGAAGATTTATATTATTTTTGTTGGTATTACTGTTTTATTTGTATTTTTCTATTAGAAAAATATGGCTAAACACATTTTTGTGTGTCCCCTATGTGCATATAGAAGAGATTTCCTAGGATAATAACAATACGTGAAATATCTAGGTTGTAAGATAGAATGTTTTTTAAATCACTAAGCAATTGCAAATTATATTCCAAAGTATTAATTTATCATTCCACTAGCTATGTGTATATCAAAACATATATCTTGGCTGGGCATGGTGGCACACGCCTTTAATCCCAGCACTCAGGAAGCAGAAGCAGAAGTAGGAGGATTGCCATGAGTTCAAGGCCACCCTGAGACTACCTAGTGAATTCCAGGTCAGCCTGGGCTAGAGTGAGACCCTACCTTGGAAAAGTAATATATAAATGTATTCCCCTGGGCTGGAGAGATGGCTTAGTGGTTAAAGCACTTGCCTATGAAGCCTAAGGATCTTGGTTTGATTCCCCAGAACCCACATAAGCCAGATGTACATGTTGGCACATGTGTCTGGAACTCATTTGCAGTGGCTAGAGGCCCTCACATGCCCATTCTCCTCTCCTTCTCCCTGCTCTCTTTCTCTCTCCCTCTCTCTCACATAAACAAACAAACAAACAAACAAATAAATAAATAAATAAATAAATAAATAAATAAAATCTGTTTGTCTTAGTCAGCTTTGGATGCCTTGACAAAAATACCATAGACTAGGTGGTTTGAACTAAACATGCTTATCTTTTCACTGATATAGGGGCTGGAAGTCTGAGATTGAGTTACTACTGTGTAAACTACCATCTTGTTGCTGGGACAAAATATCTATCAAAAATCAATTTAATGGAGGAATGGTTTATTTTAGATTACAGTTCCAGGTTACAGTCCATCATAGAAAGGATGATGTTGGAGTTACCTTCGTGTTTCTGGGACAAAACACCTGACCCAGAACATCTGATGAGAGGAAAGTTTTTATTTTGGCTTACAGTCTCGAAGGGAAGCTTCATGATCATAGGGGAAAGTATGGCATGAGCACAACCTGGAGTTAACTCGGCCACAGCAGTGGAAAGACAGCAGCAAGAGAGTAAGCTGATTTCTGGCAACAGGGAGCTGGCAATAACACTGCAAAGCTCACCCTCAACAACACACCTGTTTCAGCAAGGTCCCACCTCCTAAATTGCCCACAGCCAGAGACCATACATTTAGAGCACATGAATTTATGAGGGACATAAGATTCAAACCTGCATGGAGGCAGGAGCTTGAGGTAGCTTGTCACATTCAGTGCACAGCAAGGAAGTAGAGTGATGAGTGTTGGTACTCAGCCAGCTCTCGCCTTTTTATACAGCTCAGGACCTCAGCCAATTCAATGCTGCCATGCATAGTTAAGATGGGTCATCACACTTTAATTAACCTAATCAGGAAAATCACCTCACAGGCATGCCCAGAGGCTAACCTAATCTACACAGTCCCTCACAGGTGATTCTAAATCTTGTCAAATTGACAATATAAAACATCAGAATCAACATAGCCAAATCCTCATGAGGGCACTCTCCCTGACTTGCAGATGACCTCCTTGCAGTGTTTTCACACATCAGAGTGAAAAGGAAGAGTGAACTCTTTCATATCTCTTCTTATAAAGGTAATAATCTTATCAGATTGGAATCTCACCATTCTGATTTAATTTGCCTCAATAACTCCCTTAAATTAAATATAGGACATTAGGAGTAAATGCTTGAACATATGAATTGAGAATAAAGGGCACAATTCAGCCCATAGCACTGATACAGTGAAGATCCATTATTATAGTTTTCCTTTCACTCTCAATGATGTATAAAGACATCTAACATGGTGTTACAAGTCCATTGATGAAGATTTCTTTTTCTGTAAATGTCCTTTGGCCATTTTTTCTTGATTTGATTCTCCTTCATACATGGATTTCAAAATAACTTACTATATTCTTTTTTTTGTCTATAAATTGGAATTTTTTACCCAAGTGTGTTATTCATTTTTTTTTAAATTTTCTTATAGCATATTTTGAAAAGTAGACATCTTAAAACATTCGAATGCAGTCACAGCATTAGTTACTTTTACATCACTGTGATCACAATATCTGACAGAAACAAAGGAGGAAAGATTTTGGCTTATAGTTTTAGAGGTTTCTGGTCTCTCATAGCAAGGAAGACATCGAAGGATGACTGTGCCATTCATGATGGCAAGAGCATATGGCAGAGGCTGTTCATATCATTATTGGCCAGGAAGCAGGAAGTGAAGCCAGTATACTGCAAAGTCTGCCCCTAATGACCTACTTCCTCCTCCTGGTTCCACAGCCCCCAGAAAGTAACACCATGAGATAAAGAACAAGATTCAAAACATGGGCCTGTGGGAGATATTTCCAATTCAAACCACAGCAGTCATATTTATTAACTTTTCCTCTCATAAATTGTTTATGTACATATATAGTTTATAAAATATTTTATTATCTAAATTTATAAAGACAATCTCCTTTCATTCTGCTAAAAATGTTAAAGTTTTGCATTTATTAACAAGTTTTAAAGCTATCTAAATCTGCTTGTTGGATGATCCATGATTAAGATAAAAATTCATGTTTTAATTTTCTTTTTTACTTTTATTCATTTTCAAGCAGAGAGAGATAAAGAGAAGAGAGAGAGAGAGAGAATGGGCACACCAGGGCCTCAGGCTGCTGCAAACGAACTCCAGATGCATATGCCACTTTGCATCTGACTTATGTGGATACTGGGGAATCTAATTTGAGTCTTTGCATGCAAACATGTTAACCACTGAGCCATCTCTCTAGCCCCATGTTTTAATTTTTTAAAAAGTATTTTAGAGAGGGGGAAGGAAGAAGAGAGAGAGAGAGAGAATGGGTGCACTGGGACCTCTTGAAACTGCAAATGAACTCTAGATGCATGTGCCTGCCACTTTGTGCATCTGGTTTTATGTGCACTAGGGAATCAAATATAGGACATTGGGCTTTGCCAGCAAGTGCCTTTCATCACAGAGCAATCTTTCTAGCCCAAAATTTTAAAAAGTGTGTGTGTGTGTGTGTGTGTGTGTGTGTGTGTGTGTGTCATGGCACATATGTGTGAGTCAAAGAACAACTCTCAGGTGTCTGTGCTCCACCTTCTAGGAGACAGGGTCTCTTGCTTCTGCATATGAACTTCAAGAATACAAATGAATGTCATACTACCTGACCCTTCGCTTCAGATTCTCCTAGCTCTGCCTCCCATTGTCATAGGCACACTGGGATCACAGGTGCATGTGCCACTTTCCATCTGGCTACAGATGGGTCCTGGGGAATTGAGCTTGAGCCAAAAGGCTTTATAAACAAATGGTTTTAACTGCTGAGCCATCTCCCCAATCCCAAAATTCATTTTTTTGTAAATTAATTAACTGAGCACTGTTTGTCAAAATGTCTATTCTCTATTGATTTTAACTGCTATTTTTGTATTTCCTTCTGAGATGTCCTGTTTCACTAGCCTATGCTTTAATGCCTGCATTTATTATGTTTTTCATTTTCTTAGTTATCATACCTTTGGCAACACCACACAATGATATTTATCTTAGTAAATAAGTCCATTCTATTATTCATCATGATTTTATAATAGGTTTGTCTCATTTCTCTTACCCCATATATAATTTTTGAATTAGAAAAATGTATCAGAATTTTTACTGTGTTTGTATTGATTGTACAAATCAATTTTCAGAGAAGTGATGTACTAACATTGTTTCAACTTTCTCACCATAAATTTTGGGCTTTCTTTAATGGCTTTTTAATAAATTCCCCAATTATTACATAAGTAGATTTTGCTCAAATTTTACTTTTATACCTCATGACACACTTCTTATTTGAGGTTTGTAATTGATACCAGGAAGGGCAAAACTTTGGAATCTAACATACACAGCCATCTCAATAGTCAATCATTTCTCGGCTCCTTCATCCACTAAAAAATACTGAATGCACCCTAGAGAAAGAGAGTACCAGTCATGGTTTTAGAATTTCATCTCAGTCTTTCCACTAGTTGCTTTCCCTTGTTGAGTCTCATTTTATTCCTCTGAAGCATGAGAAGGGAAAAGATGATTCCCAAAGCATTTCACATTAACATGACATAAATCTTGGAACAAGAAAAGTCATGTTGAGAGAACCAACAGAATTCTCGAACATTATTTTCTGACATAGCTTTGTTGCAGTAACAACTCAGTTACAGTAGTATATCAATTACTTTCTCATTGCTTGTAAGAAATACCTGACCAGAAACAACTCACGGAAGCAAAACAGTTTATTTTGGATTACAGTTCTAGAGTCTGTGATAGCCAGGAATGCATGGTGGAAGCAGGAGCAGGCCTGGTCACATCTCACCAGTCAGGAAGCAGAGAGAACAACTCATAGGGTGGGGCTAGAACAAATCAAGGCCTGCTCCTAGTACCTACTTCCTCCAGCAAAGCTCTTCCTCCTAAAGGTTCCATAACCTTCCCAAACAGCTCCACAAGCTGGGAGTCAAGTGTTCAAACACAAGAGCCTATAGGAGACATTTTACAATCAAACCACCACAAGAAGTTTACAGGAGCACACCTTTTTTCTCATCCATATTATAAGCCATTATATATAGTTTGGCTATGGTGGTTATAGTTTTAATCAGCTGTATATTTTTGGAACTGGATCCTTGGATCTCACTCTGGAAAATGTTGCCCCAAAACATTACTTTCTAACCTAATGGATTTTTCTTTTTACAAAAAATTCAGTAAAATATCAATATTATGTTAACTAAAATGTATTTGTTCTGCTTCTAAAACCACTATGCACTTATTAAAGAACATTTAGAAAACATCCAAAGTGTAGGAAGATAATGCAAGTAATCCGTAAATCCAGTGCCTAAAGATAGTCTATTAATTTTGGAATATTTTTCTTTGAGTTTTAACCTTTGAGCTGATGCATATATGTATAAATTTCAATAAAATAAGGATTATCTTGTGAAAGTCATTTTGAAATCTTATAGAGAAGAGTTGTAATCATATATGTAAATAAGAATTTAAAGAGCTACATAATATCCCATCATATGCATAATCTGCAATATTGTTAACCCTTCTCCATTTTCATTGTCCATTTCATCTGGTAATATAAATAAAGCTGCAATTAACACTATTATGAGTAAATCAGAAAATATACATTTGAAGAAGAATTTCTGAAACAATGGTAAGAACTATGGGCTAGGTGTGTTTATACCAAAGTCATCATGTAAATCTGACCTTTCAATGTGATGAAGGATAAATACCATTATGTGTCACTTAAAGACAGGGACATGCTCTGATAAATGCATTTTCAGTCAAATTCATTATTATGTGCTCACAAAACATAAAATCAAATGCTATTCTCAACTACATAGCTAAGCTAAATGCTATACACCATTATACATGAGGTCTACCATTGGCCGAAGTACCTGTATGCTGCACATGACTATACTTGCAGTTTAATTTACATAACCCTGAGCTGCTTGTTTGTTAGCAAATCCAAAGGCAGACTGAGTTCTATTGATTAAAGATGTGAGGTCAGTGGGAGAGGGTGGTATTTAATGAATGTAGGGAAAAGGTCTCACATTATAAAGGCCCATGTTATGTTTGTTGCCCTTATTCAACAAGCACTGTCACTATTTTTAAACACTCTTCTTTGCCTTCCTTTTAGCACTAAGTCTATGCCTTGGCCTTTGTATCAGTAGTTAAGCCATGTGAACAACCAGTCACGTGTGCTCAATTTTATATATATATATCTATACCACTTTTGTGTATCTGGCTTTTATGTGGGTACTGGGGAACCAAACCAAAGCTGTCAGGCTTTGCAAGCAAGTGCCTTTAACCCTGGAGGCATCTCTCCAGCCCAGAACTACTTTGTTCTTACTAAATTAGACTCAATTAAGACAGTATTTACCAATATACTATTTGCCTCTCAGAAATCGTGAGAAGAAGGACATGGCATCTTGTCTTGACACCATGTCTAGAACTATTCCTGCAGGAAACAATTGAGCCTTGGCCACAAGATAAAACAATGCAGATAGAAAAGCCTGCTCATGAAGTCCGATTGACATAATGGCACACTTACCCACAATCCTGATTGATGTCAGCTGGCCAGACAAAATACAATTATTATAAATAGTTGTTTTATTAAGCACTTATATAGTGTTTACTATGCCCTAGGCATTTCCCTAAGAGCTTTGTAAATATATCTCATAATCCGGCTCGGTAGGCACTGTCTTGATCTCCATTTAGAGTTCAGAAAATTGATGCACATGTGCTTATGATTAAGTATTATACTCAATCCACAGCTAGTGGATCCTTTGGGAGGTGGAGCCTTGCTGGAGGAGGTATGTCACTGGAGGTGGGCCTTGAGGTTTATTAGCCCAGCTTGCTAGTGCTAGCCAGCTCATTCTTGCTGCTCCCACCCTACTGCTATGTGACAAGATGTAATGCCCAGCTGTCTACCTCACTTTCCTTATCTTGATGAAACTTCCTCTTGACACTGTAAGCTAAAATAAACCCTTTCCTCCCATATTCTTCTTTTAGTCTGGTGTGTCGTCCCAACAATAAGAAGGTAACTGCTATAGCATGCATGTGGAGGCTTGAGGATAACCTTGGGTGTTATACCTCAGGTATACCATCCACCTCTTTTTTTCTTAAATTTTTGTGTTTATTTATTTGAGAGCAACAGACAGACAGAGAGAGAAAGAGGCGGGGGGGGGAGAATGGGTGCACAAGGGCCTCCAACCACTGCAAACGAACTCCAGGTGCATGTGCCACCTTGTGCACCTGGCTTACATGGGTCCTGGGGAACAGAGCCTTGAACCAGGGTCCTTAGGCTTTACAGGCAAGCACTTAATCACTAAGCCATCTCTCCAGCCCCCATCCACCTCTTTTTGAAACATCCCTTTGGCCTGGAGCTCACTCATTAAGGTTAGACTAGCTGGTTAGTGAGCCCCAGAAACCCCCTTGTCTCTACCTTCCTAGTGCTGGGATTACAGGTGCTTGCTGCCACACACCTGGCATTTTATATGGATACTGGGACTGAACTCACATAATCATGCTTGCAAGGCAAGCACTTTACTGACACGGTTATCTCCCTAGCCCCAAAAGGCCATTGTGATTGACTCTTACATAGGAGGCAATGGCATGTCTTTGTTCTTAACCAGAAAACCTCATCTAGATAGTAATCTTATGACCTTCCAGGTAGTGTCATATCTCTACCCAGGGCCAGAATCACAACTCACAAAAACGAATTTATAAAAATAGCTAGGCCATGGACAACATAGCAAGTTCAAGGTCAGCCTAGGTTACATGAGACCCTGTCTCGGAAATAAAAATTGCCAAGCTTTACCAGGAGGAAATAATCTTCTTTTGATGGGCCTCAACAAAGCCCTGCAACTACCATCTGCCATCCTTTTGTCTAGTTTGTAGCTCTTTTAACATGGCATTCTAAATTTTAAAGATAGGCAATTAGGGTATTTTCCACTCATTACTAATTTTCACTCGCAAAATTAGTGTAACAACAGGAACACAATGGTAGAGGTAGAAGCTGATTTTGAAGGCAAAGAAAAGATAGAGTGAGCTTTCTTCATACAGATCTGCTGGTCAAAGGGATGTCTAGGGATAAAGCAATCTGTCAAACACAGGAATCTTGCATCTATCACTCAAGAAATCTCCTGATACCATTACCTTTTGAAAAAAAGGCAATACTTTTCTTTAAGATGGACAGTATTTACTCCATTTTCCCAAGCCCAGATTTGAATAAAACTACCTCCTCCTCTAATCTCCATCTCCTGGTTTGTTTCATAGGAGTGATGGAACCTTCAGGGCCCAGTAACAATTAGAATCCTGCAATTTCTGTTCTTGTTTTTAACTTTTTATGGAGAATTTTCATATGTGAACATAATGCGATTTGATCATAATCGCCTCCCATCACTTTCTGCCTTCTGTTCTTGGTCTTACAAGCTGCTATGGGGGAGAGGTCCATCCTCAATGGCCTTCAAGCCTGCTAATATTTGACCTACTTACCAGTACTGACTTATTGTGAAATTCTTTGCATGTCAAGATCATGACATCACTTGTTACCTCATATTGCATTAGCCACAAAAGCTATGCAGCCAAGTGCAGAATCAATGGGGCAAAAAGGTATAGTCCTCATATAAGAGGAAGCAAGGGTACAAATGGCTGTAAGCAGTAATATAATAAATCACATCTTTATGTGCGTGAAGATTGTAAGGCCAAATCCTGTTATCAGCTACCCCACAGCTCACTATCTTAATGGTGTTATCATATTCCATGGTTATTGACTAAGTGAGATAACTCACACAGGAAAAGTTCCAGTGAATAAGTCTGTATGCATAGCTTTTATCCTTCCATTTAATTGCAAAGATTTATGCCTTATCAGGATACCACTTTGAAAGGACATTAGAGGAACTGGATTTTTTTTTTGAAAAAACTAATAGCTTTCTGGTTTTCTATATTAGCACAACTTATTCTGCAAAGGTCCTCAAACCAGACTCTTTAGGATACATTCAGAGAATCATAGACGTTTGCATCCTTTTTTGTTCTCTAATTACTGTCCTATTTGCATTCCAAATGCTACTGTATTGAAAACCGTTTCAAATTCAGATTATAGTCTCAGCATAGGAGTAAGACACTAACCTGTGATTATTGTTAGAAATGGCCTTTGGAAAAATCTAAAGGCCCTATTGTGGAAAAAAAAAAAAACATGAATGTTCTTTTGATACAGACAGAGGACAAGTTGGACTAAAGTGCCTGTGGCAGTAGGAAGCCAGCATTCTAAAGAAGAATATGACTTATGTAAAGCTCATTTATTTGAATATTACATCACCACCACTGGATCAATTAGATGTTAATGTTTAATTCAGAATGTTCATTTTGTGAGGCAAACTAGACATCCTTCTGCTAACTTTTTTGGTTATTCAGCTTTCAACAATAGATTTTCCTTTCACTGGAGTAAGTTACTTGACCTCAATCTACCCCACTCCCACCCATTTCTTTTTATTGCCTAGATCACTTGCTCCTGGGGGGGGGAAGTGGATGTGACAACTGTCTGACAAGGTTCATTGTGTTGCTGGTTTTTCTTCCTCAACTTCAGGGTTTCAGTCTCAGTGTAGGACTATTCAAGAACTAGAATTAGAAAAACTGAATTAACAGTGAAATATGGCTTAGAAGGTACAAATGAAACTCTAAAATTTTCTTTTGGGTGGACATGTTGGGTCAGATAGAAGGACATAAGGAAATATGTCATCTCATCATGGACAATCATTGAATTTCAATATCTGATTTATAGGTTGAAGGGGGAAAACAGCACATTTTGTTAGGGCCAGAGTGCTTTAGAAACCCTTTCAAATATGCTATTATTAGATTTTGATGTTCTAAACAATAAATACTGTTGGCAGTATTGAACTTCATTTTAAAGCAAGAGCTCAAATATTTAGGACCTCTAAAGGTGTATCTCTGCCAAGATGTGACTAAAAGGTAGTTAGTCTTTTTTGTGTGTGAAACACTTTAGAGGAAGCCACTGTTTTAGACTAGCCTCCTGTACTAGGCCTCAGCAAATGAGATAAAGCCAGAGTGGTGCTCTGCTGTGCTCCTGTACTAATGCTATGTAATCAGACTAGACTTTGAAATGAACCACTTTAAACCAATAACAGTAGATTTTGGTCAATGTAAAGAGGATATCACAACTGTCTTAAACTTGTAAAGAAAATAACTTTGAAACCACCAATATACTTTTTGTTTCATATCTATTTTCTTTACCCATTTTCTGTCTATGTAGCCAACTCCTCAGAGAATTCATTTTATTTTACAGAATAATATATTACTGATTCTAGAATCACAAATAAAAGCCAATATTATCCATAAGGTAAATGTGTTGTAATCTAGCTTTTTGTTATATGACTAGAAACCAACAATCCTTTTTATTATAGTTATTTTATTTTAATTTAGAGAAAGCAAGGGAGAAAGAGAGAGACAGAGAGAGATAATTGGCTTGCCAGGGACTCAGCCACAGCAATCAAACTCCAGACCCTTGTATCACCTACTGGGCCTGTGCGACCTTGTGCTTGCCTTACCTTTGTGTGTCTGGCTATCGTGGGATCTGGAGAATAGAACATGGATCCTTAGGCTTCACAGGCAAGAGTCTTAGCAGCTAAGCCATCTCTATAGTCCAACAATCCTTTTTAATGACTTAATGGTCGTTATAAGATGTTATCCTCAAGAAGATTGCAAATATGTAGGCCTATAATCCAAAGACATTCCCAAAGGAAGAAAAACCCCTCATTGTCACAGGCAATGAGGAAAGAGAGATGAATTCCTTGAGAGTTGACAAGATCACTAGACATTAGGTGAAAATGAGGTGCCCAAGTTCCCATACTTCTGTCTTAGGGTCTCAATCTGACAGCAAATCACCTATAGGCATGAGCCTGGAAACCTGTGTCCACTCAGTGGGCAGAGAGTCAAAGGGGGACTAGTCTGCCTAGATCTAATCCAAGCTCCCAGGACACAAAATGGGACAAACGGGAAAACAATGACTATCTCTATGAGGGAAAGGATCTGTTACCAAGAGTGCTCAAATTCAAGTCACTCAAGAGTCATAAAACCAAGAAAGTTGAATGGGACCTCTGGAAAGTAGATAGGAAACATTGTTTTATGAAAATATCTGTTTAGGCATGGCATAAACTTGTCTCTAGTCATGAGTCCATCTTGCCTGTTTGCCCCCTATGAAAAAAAAATATATATATTATAGTTACATTCTTTTTTCTTCTGTTGGAGGCTCTGCCTTTTGCATGTAAGAGATTTCAGGACCTTAGATGTCTTCTACTCAACATAACTTTTATGCCATAGTAGAACACTGTGGACCCTTTCAGTATACGGTACATTGATACTCAAGTATCGGAAGTAGAATAACCTCAGAGACTGACTCTTGTCCTACTGAATTAGAATCTGAAATTTCCCTGGGAATGTGAAGCACATTATAATCTAAGAAGAAAGTACAAGATGCCTCAAATTTCATCAAATGCAAACTATAAATAGACCAAGGCTGGGCTGTGAAGATACTTTTATTATTTTAGAACAAGTTGTCTCTGCCATACTACCAAACTCCTCTTTTACTCTCTGTCCCTCTCTTTGGTCCTATCCTAACCACACTCCATTCTACCCCACCTACTCTACCCTCCAGCTTCCAAAGCTTTCCAGGTGCTTCCCCCAGCCAAAGTCTCCCAAGGCCTACATCAAGCCCAAGTGATCAACAAAGTTGTATGTTTGAAGTGTACCCCTGACATTTAAAAGTACTGAAGCCACTTGGGATGGAGAGATGGCTTAGTGGTTAAGACACTTCCCTGCTAAGCCTAAGGACCCAGGTTTGATTCCCCAATACCCACGTAAGCCAGATGCACAAGGTACATGTGCCTGGAGTTCCTTTGCAGTGGCTGGAGGCCATGGCGCACCCATTCTGCCTCTCTCTCTCTCACACACACACAAATAAATAAATAAATAAATAAATAAATAGTACTGACACAAGTCTTGCCCTCAATGAAATCTGTGGAAATTCTGATGTGCAGTTAAAGTTGAAAACTAGTTCACTTGCCTTCTTCTGAAACTCCTTATGAGGCTTCTGGATTGATTTTGTCTGGTCCACTGGTTAACACTGAAGAATATATATATATATATGATAAACTCAATCAATATTTACAGTCTGATTGGTAATACCTTGACCAAGAGACTGATATCTGGTGGGTTGAATTGCATACATCTCAAGGGCATACTGTAATCAAGAACGAAGAACTGCCATCTTCTACTGAGACTAGAGGATTGCTGAGTACAGAGGATAACTTGTTATCTTCCCAATGGTTTAACAATAACTCCTATTGAATGTACGAAGTAAAGTCTGCTTACTTAGGTCGACAGCTAAGAAGACCTTAACTCCTTAGAACATTCTGGAAAACTGGGTGGAAGACAACTATGTTATTTCACACCTCATAGAATGGTATAAGAGACAAAGAAATCCAAAAGTTTACAGTATTTTTACTTTGATGATTCTTATCACATGTCTGGATGATTTATAGCTTGATAAAAACAGGAAAAAAAGTGAAAATACCTCCTCTTTTTAGAAGAATCCAATTCTACTATACTGGCAATAAGGAACAAAACAGTAATCTAAAACATCTATTGTGTCATCTACATATTGGTCAATTGCCTAACCACTCCTATCCATTATGGAGAGCTTCTGGGTGGAGTTATACAAATTCTGAACCCTATTAATGAGTCCTAATTTGCATAAATCAAATACTTCTGTGAATAATTAGATTATAATTATACTCTCCTTCTAAACTAATTAGTGTAAGAATCTCCCAACTAGGTTTGTTAAAATATAGGGCAGGCAGACAACCTAAGTTGATCAAATCAAAGTAAAGGCTGAATATTATACAGTAGTTGAGAGAAAGAGACCTGCCTGTCTTAGAGTGAATCTAAAGGAAAACTATGTAGCTTCATGGTTCGTAAAGCTCTTCTAGAACCTTCATTGATGACACCATGCATAGCACATGTAGAGACAAATAGGCAAACCATCACTGAACTTTTCACTTATATGAGACTATAACTGTTATTGTTTAAACTTAATTGAGTTGGATATTCTATTACTCTTGTTATAGTTACTTTCTCATTGCTGCAACAAAGCACCCAACCAAAACCAACTCATGGATGAAAGGATTTATTTTGGCTTACAATCTCAAGGGGAAGCTTCATGATGGCAGGAGAAAGTCTGGCATGAGCAGAGGCTGGACATCACCTCTGCCACAGGAAGTAGAAAACAGGAGCAAGAGTGTGAGGTGATCTCTGATAAGGGAGAACTAGTTATAACACCCATAATTGTACCCCCTACAACACACATCCTTCAACAAGGCTCTACCACCCAAATTGCTACCAGCTAGGAACCAAGTAATTAAGATCACATGAGTTTACATAGGACAATTGATTCAAGCCACCATAACTCTGAAACTAAAAATAATGTATACAGATGAAAGTCTAGACTACCTACCCTCAACTCTTACAATGGCATAATTAATCTTTTATTCTCACCTTCAGAGACTTTGATTAATTGCCTTTGGTTGGAGCTTTGTGAGTCTGCCTATCTTACTTGCTCTATTTTGGTGGTAAGAATAAAGCTAGCAGCTGGAAAGCGAAACTGGGATACTTTAACCAATGAATACGCATTAGTCAACTATTTTAATCTTAATGTTACCAAGCCCAAGATGCTACTGCTCCTAGCCATGAACCTTAGGATACTAGAAAAAGAGAAAGAAAAAAATAATACCAGTTTATAGAATCTTGAGGAGATTTTATTTACCTTGTTATATTCAGGGAGCCATGTTAGTAAGATATGTGACTTCCTGAGTTAATTTTCAAGAAGCAAATGTTCACAGAGGCTTTATAGGTCCCAATAAGACAATATATTCTCGAATCTCTTTTTCTGATCTTTATCCCTTCACCAATCACCATGGTGACAACTCACACAGGCATTAACCAAGAAACCTGGAAGGCATACTTTTGGTGTGTTATATCTTTCTTAAACATTTCTTAAAATGTAATCATTTTATGGTCTAGAATTTCTTGTAATGGAAGACTAGAGAATTTCAAGTCCCAAATTATATATGTCAGATTATAGACAATGGCATTTCTATATGAGAGCCACTGAGATGATAAAACTTTAAAAATATAGCAGAGCTATACCAAAACAAAGATTAGCGGTAATAAAAGAAATAAGAGAATTTTGTACAAATATAAGACCATCTACTTTCAAAAAGGAATGCCAGAGGCCTTATTCAGATCTCAACAATAACAACAAAAAAAAGATATGTCTGCTTGACTTCACTTTAATTTTGTTTACTTATAAAGATCCTATAAAACCAGCAAAAAATACCTTTAGTATTGTGTCTGATAACATAATTTCCTAACTATCCTTTCATTTCCTTTAAATTATTTGTTGTTACTTTCTCATTGCTGGGACAAAGTACCTGACCAAAAACAGCTGAAAGAAGGAAAGAGATTATTTTGGTTTAGAGTCTTGAAGGAAAGCTTCATGATTGCAGGGAAAGTATAGTAGAGCAGAGTCTGGGTATCACTTCTTGCCACACTAGCTGGCAGAAGGCAACAACAGAGTGAACTGATACCAAAATAGTGACAAGCTGGGAGTCAAAAACTTTGCTAAGTTAAAAAAATAATAAGAACAGAATATGAGGGAACAGTGGGATACCCTAAAACAACTAAACATCCAGATCATGGGTATACCATAAGGGGAAGAAATTCAGCCCAGAGGCATAGAGACCATAGTCAGCAAATTATTGAATAAAAAATTTTCCAATCTCACAAAAAATAGTCCTATCCAGATGTAAGAAGCTCACAGAACACTAAACAGACAGGACCAAAAAGAAACTCTCCAAGGCACATCATATTTAAAACTCTTAAAAATGAAAACAAAGAGAGTGCTAAAACAGGAAGAGAGAAACAACTCACTATATACAAAGACAATTCCATCAGAATTACCTCAGATTTCTCAGTGGAAACCCTGAAAGCCAGAAGGGCCTGAATGGAACACATCAAAGTCTAAAGAAATTATGGCTTCCAACCCAAACTACTGTACCCAGAGAAAGTATCCCTAATAATAGATGGTGAAAGGAAAACTTCCCAGGAAAAAAGTCAGCTCTAGGATTATATGAACACAAAGCCAAACCTACAGAGAATACTTCAGGGAATAATCTTATATAGTAGAGTCAAACAGCCAATTTAAAGAGCCTACAACAAGAAGATCACAATAACCAAAACTAGAGCAGGCTCAAAAATTACAAAGCCAAAGAAAGCACCAAATCACATATAGCATCCCATTATGGCAGGGATTAAATCAAATCTCACATTTATAACTTAAACATTAATTTTTTAACTCACCCACCAAAAGACACAAGTTAACAAGGTGGATCACAAAAGTGGACCATTCTATCTGATGTATTCAAGAAACCCACCTCACCACTAAAGACAGACACCTCCTCAGGATAAAAGGATGGAAAATGATATCCCAGGCAAATGGAAATAAGAAACAAGCAGGTGTTGCTATATTAGTATCTGATAAAATAGACTTCAAACCAAAAGTAATCAAAAAGGACAAAGAAAGCTACTTCTTACTCATCAAGGAAATGAACCAACATGAGCACATCACAATCATAAAGTTATATTTACTAAACACAGGGGCACCACACTTGATAAAACAAAATCTACTCAACAATAAAATAGAAATAAACACCAACACCATCATAGTCAGAGGCTTCAATACTCCACTATTCTATCATTAACAGACAGATCGTTCAAGCAGAAAATCAACAGGGAAATAGTAGAGCTCAAAAACACCATGGATCAACTAGACCTAATTACATCTACAGAACTTTCCACCCCAACTCTACAGTATCCACATTCTTCTCAGCAGCCCACAGAACCTTCTCCAAAATAGATCATATATTAAACCATAAAACATGTCTCCATAAATTCATGGAAATTAACATAACTTCCTGCATCACATCAGATCACAATGCCTTAAAACTAGAAATTAACAACAAGAGACACATCAGGAATTCCAACAGCTCCTGGAGACTGAACAACACACTTTTAAACAATGAATGGGTTCTGGAAGATATAAAAAAGAAATTGTAAAATTTCTAGAATTGAATAATGTAAACACTACTTACCAAAACTTATGGGACACAATAAAGGCAGTCCTAAGGGGGAAATTCATAGCATTATATGCCTGCATAACAAAGACAGAGAGATCCCAAATTAATAGCCTAACCCTCCACCTAAAGGCATTGGAAAAACAAGAAGAATCCAACCCATACAGCTCCAGAAAGAAATTATCAAAATCAGAGCAGAAATTAATGAAATAGAAACTAAGAAAACAATTAAGAAAACCAATGAAACCAAGAGCTGGTTCTTTGAAAAAATAAACAAGATTGATAAATCTTTGGCCAATTTGATCAAGCGAAAAAAAGTCAAGTCTCAAATTAACAAAATCAGAAATGAAAATGGAGAGGTCACAACAGACATCAATGAAATTGGAAGAATCATCGGAACATACTTACAAAGCCTCTACTCCACAAAATTGGATAATCTGAAGGAAATGGATGAATTCCTAGACACATACCACCTACCAAAACTAAACTCAGAGCAGATTAATCTACTAAACAAACTTATCACAGTCATCAAAATTAAAAAGGTAATCAAAAACCTCCCCAAGAAGAAAAGTCCAGGACCAGATGGCTTCTCAGTCAAATTCTATCAAACCTTCAATGAAGAACTGAAACCAATTTTTCTCAAACTGTTTTACATAATCAGAGAATCCTCCCCAATTATTTTATGAAGCTAACATCCCCCTCATACTAAAACCAGAAATAGATGCAAAAGGAAAGGAAACTATAGGCCTATGTCCCTGATGCAAAGCTCCTGAACAAAATCCTTGAAACTCAATTTAACAACACATCAAAAGCATTATCCACCTTGATGAAGCAGGTTTCATACCAGAGATGCAGGGATGGTTCAACATTCAGAAATAAGGCAACATAATACACCACACAAATAAACCTAATTACAAGAACCACACGATCATTTCAAGAGTTGCAGAGAAGGACTTTGACAAAATACAACAGCACTTCATGATCAAAACACTGGAGAGAATGGGCATGGATTGTTTATATCTCAACACAATAAAAGATACATATATATAAAACACCTACAGCCCAAATAATACTTGATAGGGAAAGACTCGGGAGTTCCCATAGAGATTGGGAACAAGATAGGGGTGCCCACTCTCACCACTGCTCTTCAACATAGTATGAGAAGTCCTAGCCCAAGCAATAAGACAGAAGAAAGAAATAAAAGGGATACAAATTGGAAAGGAAGAGGTCAAATTAGCCCTATTTGCAGATGACATGATCCTATATATAAGTAACCCAAAAGACTCCATCTCAAAATTTCTGAAGGTGATTAATCCCTTCAGCAAAGTGGCAGGATATAAAATCAACACACAAATATCATTAGCCTTTCTATATGCAAAAGACAAAGATACAGAGAAAGAAGTCAGTGAGGCTGTTCCATATTTTCTTTATTTAAAAAAAAAATCTTTGTTTTATTTGTGTTAGAGAAAAGGAGAAAGGCAGAAAGAGAGGGAGGGAGGGAAAGAGGGAGGGAGGGAGAGAGAGAGAGAGAGAGAATGAATGGGTGTGCCAGGACATCCAGCCACTGCAAACAAACCCAAGGCACATGTGCCACCTTGTGTATCTGGCTTATGTGAGTCCTGGGGAATCAAACTTGGGTCCGTTGGCTTTGCAAACCCAAGCACCGTAACTGCTAAGCCATCTCTCCAGCTGCTGTTCCATATTTTCAATAGCAATAAAAGAAAATTAAATACCTCGGAATAACACTAACCAAGGATGTGTAAGACCTATATAATGAAAACATAAAAACAATCAAGAAAGAAGTTTAGGAGTTGAGAAGATGGAAAGATCTCCCATGCTCCTGGATAGGTAGAATTCATATTGTAAAAATGGCAATTCTACCGAAAGCAATATATAGATTTAACACAATACCAATAAAAATACCAGCATCATTTTTCACAGAGATTGAAAAAATGTTCTCAAAATTAATATGGAATGGCAGCAGGCCTTAGATATCCAAACATATCATCAGCAAAAGAAAGAACTCTGGAAGTATCACCACACCTGATGGAAAGATACTAACAAAGCCATAGTAACAAAAGCAGCCTGGTACTGGAATACAAACAGAAATATAGGTCAGTGGAACAGAATTGAAGACCTGGACCTTAAATCAAGCAGCTATAGCTACTTAATCTTTGACAAACTTGGCCAATACTGTAGACTGAAGAAAAGATAGCATCTTCAATAAATGGTGCAAGACAAATTGGATAACCACATGTAGAAAAATATGAAACAAAAAAAATAAACTCCAAATGGATTAAAGAACTCAGTATAAGACTTGAAACTCTTCAACTACTGGAAGAATAAAAATAGGAGGAACTCTCCATGATATAGGAGTGGGAAAGGCATTCCTGAACAAAACCCCAGTAGCCAAGGAAATTAAACAACCTCTCAACCAATAGGATCTCATGAAGATAAACAGATTTTACACAAACATACCATAAGCAGAGCCAATATATTACAGAATGGGAGAACATTTTTTGCCAGCTATATCACTTACAGAAGTCAAATATCTAGAATCTACAAAGAACTCAAAAAACTAAACAGTAAAAAATCAAACAACATACTCAAAATGGGATAGAGTACTGAAGAGGGAGTTCTCAGAGGAAGAAACCCAAATAGCTAACACACACTTAAAATATTCAACATCCCTAACCATCAGGAAAATGCAAATTAAAACAACTATGAAATTCCACCTTACTCCAGTAAGGATGACAATCATTAAAAAAAAAAAAAATCAAACAACAACAAATGTTGGTGAGGATGTGGGGAAAGAGCAATTCTTGTTCCCTAATGGTGGGAATGCAAACTTGTACAACCACTGTGGAAATCAATATGGAGATTCCTAAAAAGCATGAATATAGAACTATCAACAGACCCCCTTTATTCCCTTACTGGGCATTTACCCTAAATGTCCCATGTTTCACTACAAAGATATTTACTCAACAATGTTTATAGCTACTCAATTCATAATAGCTAAGAACTGCAATCAACTGAGGTGCCCTTCACTGGACAAATGGATAATGAATTTGTGGTACATACACACAATGGAATTCTAATCAGCAGTAAGAAAAAAAGTATACAATGTAATCTGTAGGAAAATGGGTGGACTTACAACAGATCATACTTAATGAACACACACAACCACAGAAAGACAAGCCCCCCCCCACCCCATGTTCTCATTCATCTGTAGTTCCTAACCTGGTAGCTTGAGTTGTTGGCATCCTGGGTAGGCAACTTGAGGCACAGACAATAGGGATGGAAGGGTTTGGGGGAATGGGAAGTGAAGGAAGGGGGTAAATAAACAAAAAACTAAACCCAAAATGACCTGGTACCATAGAAACCTTTCTCCTTGGAGGTAAACTAAAAGATATAACCCTCAACAGAATGATAGGAGGAGTACCCAAAAAGAATGGCCCTGGAAAGGGTGGGATGAAACCTAACCTTAAAAAACTTTGGCTCTGACCTGTAACTTGCAATACCAGAAATGTGTGCTACCCACATTGAGCTGTTGATTAGAGAGACCTAGGAGGTCCCCAAAAGAATACAGGCTTCTGTCAAAGCACTTGATTACCAGCCTGAGGTTGGCAATCTGATTTTCTTTTTCAGAAGGTATCAGTACCTGAGGAGATAATCCACCCCCCCCCCATATCAGTCAAGGCCAAGGAGAAACCAGAGGAACTGGGGAGATGAGCAAGAGTGCTGCTTCCACGGTGAGTCTGACAAGCAGCACCAGGCTGAAGGAGACAGACCCTGAGGATACTCAACATCTACCAAAGCAGAAACCCAGAGGCTCCTAAGAACTCATCACTGAGGTAGACTTAAAACTCACCCACCAAGGCTCAGGTAATTTTGCAGAAGAGAGGGCGAAAAGATTGTAAGAGCCACAGGTTGGGATGTCGTGCCCAGAGGCACTGCCTCCCCCCAATAACTGAATGCTGCTCCCACAACGCATAACTTCCAACCCCATGGGGAACACCAGCAACCCCACTGAGGAGGGCACCCAGCAGAATGGGGGCAGAGAGAAAGAAAAGATGGTACCAACACATGTCTCCATACAAACTATGTTTTTAATCATAATAATAAAAAGATTAAAAAATTTTCGCGTGGTGGCGCACGCCTTTAATCCCAGCACTCGGGAGGCAGAGGTAGGAGGATCGCCATGAGTTCGAGGCCACCCTGAGACTACATAGTGAATTTCAGGTCAGCCTGGGCTAGAGTGAGACCCTACCTTGAAAAACAAAAAAAAAATTTTTTTTCAAAGCTCATGGGTGTACAATGATAACCATTTATTAACATTCTGATAAATTTGAAAATTGGTTGGGTGAGTGGCTTTAAGACTTGGGATATTCGCATTTGTATGTGATGAAGGACATAACCTTCTCCTGACATTGTTCAAAATACAAATGGGAAAACAAAATCATGTTATTTCTGTTATTGGCAAGGCTTAGAAACAGACTTCCTTTTACTTTATCCCATATTCCATTGGCCAAAGCAAGTGACACAAAACAGCTCAATGGAACAGAAAAATGTATTCTACCCAGTGTATGAAATTCAAAGTCACATGACAGGGTATGGATTCAGGAGAACAGAAGAATGAGAACAATAATACAGTCTCAAAACACAGATAAAATTCAGGCTGTAAAGTAGGAGCTGGCAGACTTACTCCACAAAGAAACAGTGACTGTTTTAGCATTTCGTGGGCCATAGAGCCTCTGTTACTGCTGCTCATCTCTATCATGGTAGTGCAAAGGCAGAACAGACAGTATGGAAATGAGTGAACATGGCTATAGTCCAATAAGTCAATTTCTCAGCACTAACATTTGAATTCATATAATTTTCATGTGCAAGAAAATATTATTTTTCTTTTGATATTTTCAGCTACTTAAAATATCAAAACCATCATTAGTTTCCAGACTGTATTAAAACAAGCACTAGTCCAGATTTGTTTCCCAGATCATGGTTTGCTGAGCTCTGTTCATAAAGCTAGTATATTTACCACAGAATTGTCGATTGCCTTGCAGCTGCATTTGCCATGTGCTGTCCAGCCATACTGAAGCATGGTTTCCCTAACAATCCATTCTGTTTGGTGGTATCTTATCTGTAATTGCTCTTATATCACCCTAGAATTTCCCTACCACTTACCTGGTCAGCCAATTTCTAACCCTTCTCCAAGTCTAATATAGCCTCACATTCCCCAAGACTAAGGCACACTGTGGTAATCCATGCTCTATATTCCACTGTATTACCCACATGTGTCAATCTGAGTAGACTGTGACTGTAGCAATATAGCACTAATATTTAAACGGCTTAGAAAACTAAACCTTTATTTCTTTTGCACATACTGAGGCCATGAGATCAGGTTAACTTTTCAGCTCCAATCCAGTTAAATAAGGATTTGATCTCGTATCTTGTAGCTTAGCCTTCTAGAAGTTCCTAATATTCTCTATTCTGCAGTAAAATGAGAGAAAAGCTGTATGAGGGAGGGTTTTATGGGCAAGGCCTGGAGTGCAACCCTTCTGGTCAAGTTCCATTGGCAGGAAGCCCATCATCTGACAACTTATAGTAGCAACAGAAGCTGGAATTGATGTTAAATGAATGGATGAATTATAGATACAGGAAAACTTCATTTATTTAGAGCACCCAGAAAATGTTCTCCATTAATGCCTAAAACATTAATCTCAATTGAACTTGCTTAAAACCAAACTGGCCTGATTTATAACCAGCTAAACTAAATTCCATTTTCCCTTTCCTCTTCGTTTTAGGAGTTATTCTAAGTTATTTTAACAATGTATCCTTGTCTGTGACAAGTCCCTTGTACTAGTTCAAAGCAGACTTATTTTACTCAGAACTGCTTTAGCTTTGCCCCTCATTTGACAGTGTATTGGTTCTTATTGAGGACCACAAAGGACTCACAGGCTGTGTTTTTGTTAGATGTCTTCCTCCTTCACCCTCTACCTCGTCTGTTGCCCTATGTAGCCTTGCCTCTGTAGAGTATCCACACATCCACATTAGACTGAAGCAGAATTAATGCCATTCACTGCTTGCCTGTTTGCCTCACACAGCTCTGAGATGTGTCCCTTTGTCCCCGTGTCAGCATGCTGGCTTATACAACAGCAGCTGCTTTCAGCCACCCCTACTGAGAGAAAACAACAGTATTTCCTGTTGAGATGGCTTCTTTGCTTAGAATCAAAGGACACTTGTTAAGACCATGGAGTCCTTTCTAGTGCTGTCTCTAGGACTATGATATATATATATATTGATCATGCACTTGCTAGGATTAAATCCAGCATGGATCTTGAAGGTGCATTCTGAGAGGGGATGCAAAGCACAAAGGGTACAGAAAAGAGAAATAACAATATGTTTCATACTGTATCTGTGGTGATTCCCTTTTCTATTTCTGATGTCATCCATCCTATAGACCACAGAAGACTTAGGAGCTGAGGCATAGGGACCTTTCTGTACTTATAAAATGACTTGAACAATTTCAAAAATATTCATATTCTTTTTTTCTGTATTTTGCTCTTCTATTTGATAGAGCCCCTCCTCATCTGGGCACCTAGGTGTTCAGTTCTGTCCTGGTTTCCTATGTGCAACGCTGCACTTACAACTTAGAGGTAATGCTGCTAAAGTAAATGACCCATAGTAACACACTTTAGGTTCCCATACAGGATACTGGTTTGCAGGAATATAATGCTGTGTGTGTGTGTGTGTGTGTGTGTGTGTGTGTGTGTGTGTGTGTGTATGGACACCTACACATGGTACTCATGGAGAGATCAGAGGACAACCCCTGGGAGTGTCTGTGCTCTACCTTGTTTCAGACAGTCTCTTGCTCCTGTAAATTAACTCCAGACTAGCTGGCCTGTGAGCTTTAGATTCCTCAGGATCCATCTCCCATTGCCACAGCACATTGAGGTCACAGGTGCATGTGCCACTTTGTACTCAGCTTTATGTGGGTGCTAGGGAATCAAACCTGTGCTGGAAGGCTTTGCAGGCAAGTGCCTTTAATCACTGAGCCATCTCCTCAGCCACAGTGGTGATGGTTTCTGAGGAGGATATGCCAGCGCTGTGCTAAGTACTTTGTGCGTGTTATATCACTCAGTCCCTACAGTGATTCCACACAACTGAGTATCACTCTCCGTTGTTTAGTAAATGAGGAAAATGAAGCCTGGACAGAATGCCTTGGCTAGTCATCCAGAAACAATACCCAAAGCTGAGCCTTGAAGCCTGTTCTGTGCAACTTCAGTCTTGATACAGAATTTTGTGCTGCTGTCAAAGTAGTACAGCAGCAATGAACTAAGAAAATATAAGTAAATACTTCAGTGTGGTCCACAGACTAGTAGCAACATCATGTGGGAGCTTATATACAAATTCCAGATTTTCAGGAAAACCCAAAGATGAATTTCAGCAAAATCCATATAATTCAAAGGCATACTAAAGTTTTAGACTGTCTGTTCTAGAATGCCTTCTCTTTTTATAGGAAAGTTAATATGTCAAGTAACAAGCCTCAGCTCCATCAATTCATGAAATCTAGGTTGCCGCAGAGATGGGTGAGGGTGGATTCCATGAGGAAGGGGAACGTCAGCTAAGTTAATGAGGAACAGCTTCTGAGATGGAGATCATATTGAAGTGTAGGAGGTTATTTGGTGCATGAACCAGGATGAACTAAACGAGGGAGAAGCAGGACTGAGCAGAGGGAAAATTTTAATTTCAGTATAGCTGCAGAAGATGATGCAGCCCACAACACAGAGAGCTACGATGACCTTTTGGTGTTGCTTTAAAAGACAAGGAAACAAAGTGATCATACATTCCATCACTGACCAGTTCTTAAATTCCAGTTAGCCACAACTGAGGGTGATTTCTAGAGGGAGACAACTGTGAGCCTTCAGCAGCCAATGGATGAGTGCTGAATAGAAAAAGTGGAAGCACCATATCACTGTGTTAACAGGGGAATAGGAACTAAATAACTGTTTTGATCTTTGTGCTCAGGATGATAGAGTTTCATTCAAAATTATATTTTCAGATTTGCTGTTTCTTTTGGCATCTATGTGAAAATGAACCAGAAAGGCAAGGGAATCCATTAGGGTAGTCTATTGGCTTAGATAAAAGAAGTAGCCATCTTTAGAAGAAGGTAAATTCAGGAGAAATTTTGAGCTTAGTGTACATAAGACATTGTAATTAATTTGCTGTTGAAACATGGAGAAGGACCCTAAGTTTCTGAAATGGGGAACAGATGATGGAGGAAAATTTGGGAAGTGGTTTTACTGAGGGAGATTTTCAAGTAATGAATAAAGTCATTGACATCTTAGCTCTCAATTTTGATACAAGATTTCAGATTCTTTTTTGACTCATTGACTAGAACAATAATCCCCAGAATTTCTATGCTATCTAAAGCAGACACTTGGTATCTTTTTTCCAAAGGGGTCTTCAAGAAAATTTGAACCTTCTGTGCCTTTTGGTTTGTGAATTGCCATTTTATTTAAATGTGCCCTATAAACATATTTGATGAGATGTTATAAAACTTTAACTTGTTAAACCTACAAAATTATTCAAAGGAAAATTAATGTACAATAATCAATTTGTTGCCAAAGTGTTTCATCTGAAAGAACAAACCTATAAGAGGAGGCAAACACCACTTAAGTAAAATGGAGGCCCAAAAAATACGGGGCTCAAAGTGGTTGAGGAGATAGTTCAGTCAGTAGTGATTTCCTCCCAAGCATGAGGACTTGAAACCAAACCTCAGAACCCATATAAAATGCTGGAAGTGGTAGTACATGCCATGAATCCCAGTACTGGGGAGGTGGAGGCAGGCAGATCCCTGGACCTTAGTGCCAAAGTACCTGGTATAGTCTAATTGGTGAGCTTAAGGTGAGCAAAAGGAAGGGACTTCATACCTGAGGATAACACCTGAGGCTATTCCCTGGCCTCCACATGCACACACATACATACCCATACGCAAACATACACCCACACACATGCAAACGCACATACACATGCACACAAGAAAAACAAAATGCTGAGTTCAAATAGAATTTCTGCTTGTGCATGTGTTTTCCCTTATGACTGCTCTATTTTCATTTTGTAATTATTTTCATTTATAGAGCTGGACACTCCTATTAATCAATCAATGAATTAACTGCATTCCACACTTAACCACACACTTCAAGTATGGTAAGACACTTGTGTTTCTAGGTGCTGAAGGTAAAGATAAGTAAAGCTTATTCCTAATTTTGAGGAGATCATAGAATTGAGACAAGAAAGGTAAATATCTTTCAATTATAGTTTACAATTTGACTTAATAACTGCTGATATTAATCAATTATACTTAATTCTAAGTAGTGCCTTCAGATTTTATTTCAGAGAGTGCATTTAAAATCACATTAGAAAAGAGCTGAAATGCTGACTAATTGCTTGAATATTTGAATTTATAGACGCACTAAGGAAATCCATTAATCTGATTGCCACTTCTATTAAGCTAGTTGCTTTGAAACTTGGTATTTATTTTGCCTTTCTTGCCAACTTTTATTTTAAAATTTACATTTACAAAAAAGTTGTGAGGGGGCTGGAGAGATGGCTTAGTGGTAAAGGCACTTGCCTACAAAGCCCAAGGACCCAGGTTTGACTCCCCAGTAACCCTGTAAGCCAGATGTACAAGGTGGTGCATGTGTTCAGAGTTTGTTTGCAGTGGATAAAAGCCCTGGTACAGCCATCTTCTCTCTCTCTCTCTCTCTTTATTTCTCTCTATCTATCTGCTTCTTTCTCTCTCTCAAATAAATAAATATTAAAAGTTGTGAATGCAATACAAATAAATCAGATTATTCAGATCTAGTTTTCCCTTTATAAAAAATTATCTATTTATTTATGAGAAAGAGAGAGTGAGAGAAAGAGATAGAGAGAAAGAGAAGGATGATGGGCATGCCAGAGCCTCTAGCCACTGCAAACAAACTCCAGATGCACATGTCACCTTGGGCATCTGGCTTTATGTGGGTACTGAGGATTGAACCCAGGTCCTTAGGCTTTTCAGGAAAGTACCTTAACTGCTGAGCCCTCTCTCTAGCCCATACCGTCCCCTTTTATTGACATTGGTATGGTATATGTGTTACAATTAGTATATGTGTGTGTGTGTGTGTGTATATATATATATATATATATATATATATATATATATATATATATATGTAAGTAATTGGTTTTTCAAAGTAGGGTATTGCTCTATCCCAAGCTGACCTGGAATTCACTATATAGTCTCAGGATAGCCTCGAACTCATGATGATTCTCCTACCTCTGCCTCCCGAGTGCTGGGATTAAAGGCATGTGCCACCACGCCTAGCTTTGAATTCATATATTCTTAATCTTAACTAAATTATGTATTCCATTTAGATTTCCTTAGTTTTCCTAAATGTCACTCACTACTTGCCCAAGAATCTCATATCATATTTACTTGTCATATCTCCTTAAATTCTTCTTGAAAGCCAGATGTGGTGTGCACACCTTTAATCCCATCTTGGAAGGTGGAGGTACAAGGATCACCATGAGTTCTAAGCCACCCTTAGACTACATAATGAATTCCAGGTCATCCTGGACTAGAGTGAGACCCTACCTTGAAAAAAAATTTTTTTGACTGTGTAAAGCTTGTCACTTTTCTTTTGGGGAGTGATATTCATCTTGACAGTTTTGCGGGGGATTGGTGAGCTATTTCAGAGAATGTCCTTGTATTGGAGTTTATCTGAAGAGTATATATATTGGAATTCTATGGGCATCTACTAACCACTTTTAGGATTTTAAGTCTTAGAACATGAAATTAGACAGATACATGGATTGTAATAGAAGCAGGGACAGCTTATTAAGATATAGTGAACTTCCAAAGTGGAGGAAACAGAAAATATTTCATGGTTTAAAAGGCCCTACTAAACTGGGCGTGGTGGCGCACGCCTTTAATCCCAGCACTCAGGAGGCAAAGGTAGGAGGATTGCCGTGAGTTCGAGGCCACCCTGGGACTACATAGTTAATTCCAGGTCAGCATGGGCCAGAGTGAGACCCTACCACAAAAAACAAAACAAAACAAACAAACAAAAAGGCCCTACTATACAAAGGGTTGGGGCTTTTGTGACATAATATGTGCTTTTGGACTCATTTGCATAGGTTTTCTTGTGCATGCTTTATTCATTGCATGGAGTTATCCATATAACTTCATGCATCTCATATCTCTTTAGCATCTTAAATATCCACACATGGCTGTGCATTTTAATATTATAATGAGCCAAAAGTCATGGATAGTTACTCTGGAGTGTCTCTGTGCCTGCTCCAACCAGTTCTACTCAGCCTCAGAGAGTAATTTCCAGTCTACCTCTTTACAAACAATTTTACAACTTTTGTCTTCTGAACCTTACTGTCTGCTATAACCTCCTGGCTCATTAGGAGTTTTGAAAGGAATACTACAGAGATAAATTGGTATTTTATGATATCATATCAAAGACACAGGTTCATCATTATGACATATTATGGTTGAGGTTAGCCTTCTTAGTCTCATTGCTGAGGTGACATTTGTTGAGTATTTCTATTGTAATGTTGCTTTTCCCCTCTCCTTTCTACCCTACATCCTTTGGAAAGAAGTCGTTGTGTGCAGGTCACACTCAGAGTGGGGAATTATGTATCACCTCCTTGAGAATGAGTATTTGCATAAAGTATTTGGACTTCTTTTGCATTGGAGTTGTCACTTCTCTGTCTATTCAGCCAATTAATGCTTCACTTATCCATTTCCATCAGTAGGCACTCAAAAATATTTTATTCACTGGAAGATAATCCCATACAACTTTTGTTAGAACACCTCTGGTCACTTTAAGAACCTCCCGCACTCCAAGCTGCCTGATCTGAGCAGAGCTGAGGCAACCTTGAATTACAACTTGCTCTTTTATCTAAGTGGCTTCAAGCCTCACCCCAACCCTCATCAGTAGAACAAACCCTGTTGCCAGGGAAACTCTAGTCTACCTACGTTATGGCCTTGGGTCCTATCTAGTGCCTCTGTGGCTTCCAGAACTGAGACTGACTCATGTGGAGAACTTTCCCTTCTCCTCTCCTAAATTATAAACATAGAAGCTTCCTCTGTGGGGCTCTGAAGCCCTCTCTGGCTTCTTTGACCCTGCTGTGCTCTTTCATGGGGTAGTATCCTCCTCCAAGGGAAAAAAAATTCTGTCTCATCTTTCTTTCTATGGAACCAGTCCTTTCCAGTCATCTTTTTTTTCTTTTACAACTTTGTTTCATTGTTCAAAAATTCAGCTTTGGTTATTGGGGGTCTTTAAGTCCACTCTTGTGTCCCCATGATTGTGAGGGTTTATTTTTTTAAATTTGTTTTGGTTTTGAACACTTTCTTTCTGATGCCACAGGATGCTCTAGGCTTGTCTTGTATATTTCATACGCCAGCCTAGCTACAATCATCCATTTCTCCAAGGAGCCCTAGTTCCTTTTATAGGCAAGTGATTTGTAAACAAAGCCTTGGTCATTAGGTGAATTGTCTTTTAAAATGGTATTAAAGGGCTGGAGACATTGCTTAGTGGTTAAGGCACTTACTTGAGAAACCTAAGGATCCAGGTTGGATTCTCCAGTGCCCATGAAAGCCAGATGTGCAAGGTGGCACATGCATCTGGAGTTCATTTACAGTGGCATGCCCATTCTCTCTCTCCCTTTCTCTATTGCTCTCAAATAAATAAAAAATATTAAAAATTATATTAAAAATATTCCAGGGCTGTGGAGATGGCTTAGTGGGTAAAGTGCTTGACATATGGTAATGAATAACTGAGTTCAGGTCCTCAGAACCCACATTAATGCCAAGAGAGGTGGTACATACTTGTGATCCTAGCACTTGGGGAGGCAGAGACAAAAAAATCCCTGGGACTCACTGGTGGTTAGTCTTGCCAAATCTGTGAGTTCCAGGATGAATGAGAAAGACTGTCTGAAAGGAATAAGGTGGTGAGAGATTGAGGAAGCCACTTTACACTGACCTCTGGCCTCCACATGGAGGCACATATGTGTGCCCACACACATATGAATATGCATTCACACATGTATGTGCTCCACATACACATGCAAAATCAATATTCCACTCTTATGGTACATTGTGTAAAGAAGTTATTGTGCAAATAGAGATTTTTTTGGTGAAATATGAGGTACTTCAAATATTTTGGAAGCGATCACGTGATTCTGAAAGCCAAAAGAAGTTGATGTAGTTTATATATATATATATATATATATATATATATATATATATATATGACAAAATGTCCAGATATCAAAGGGCTATTGATCCAAAACTTCTGGCTGACTTCCAAAGAAAGCTGAATCTCTTCCAGAAATATGTGATTTAATTAAAGAAAGAACTACTATGTATCCAAATGAGAAATTCAGATGCAGTGTTGGACTTCTTAAATGTTCCTCTAAACATCCTAAAGCTACTGGAGAAGCCAAGTCTAGCAGCTGAGATTCTGAAAAGCACTCCATCACTTACTACAGTAGTCCTGTGTGTCCGCTGCAAAATGCTCAAAGTGTGTCCCAGGATTTTAATCCTTGAATTGTCAAGTCTAAGATGAAATTTTATGATACTAGAAAGAAAGTGATATGTAAGTATATGAATGCATGTTTTATTGTAAAATATACATTGAATGTACTTTGCTTTCTCTAAATCTTCTCCCCATTTATAAGATTTCATCTGTTAATATGAAGGGTCAAGTGTATATAACACAATAGACTTTCAGAATGAGCATGTGTGTGTGTGTGTGTGTGTGTGTGTGTATTGTAAGAGAAAAGACACCACATGTGACATATTCCAAACAAGAACAGATGCATCCTGGGTTTGGGGAGATGGCTAAATGGGTAAAAGTGCTTGTTGCACAAGCCTGTCCACTGGGGTTCAGTTTCCCAGAATGTATATTAAGCCAGACACAAGTAGTACACACATCTGTAATCCCAATGCACCTACAGCAATGGAAGGTGGAGTCAGACGACTTCCAAAGCTTGAAGACCAACTGGTATTAGGTTTTCAGCAGCAAATAACAAGTGAAACCCTGTCTAAAACAAGGTAGAAGATAAGAACCAACACCCTGAGTTGTCCTCTGACATCCACATGCATGCCTTGGCATATACATACCCATAGAAACACACACACACACACCAGAATAAATAGACCCATACAATTACGCCACTTTTCAGTATCACAGTAATCACTTCTAGCCTGATGCAGTTATGACCCAAAGGTTTTCCTAAATGTAGCAAACAATTTTACAATCAAAATAGAACTGTTTAACATACAAGAGAACTCATACCATAAAGTGTAGTTTTTCTACCATGTTTATGGCTTCCTCTATTCCAATGTCAACCACACACATTTATAGGTTAGAACCACTTGAAAAAGTGTTCAACATTCCAAAGTGCAAGCAATATCCTACATCAATTAAACCATTGTCTACAGGGTGTGACATAGGTATTTATGAAACATTACAGGTGATCTCAATGGAAAGATATGGTGAGACCCACATATTTCTGGGCCCGTATTACAGAAATGTGTGTTTTAACAAGAAAACCTGTTTATTTTGGTACAGCTCAAGTTTAATAGCCACAGGTTTATAACACTAATGGTTAACTTCAAGTAAATTTTAACTGTGCCTTACACTATGTACATTCTGGGGATATTCACAATGCCAATTCACAGGCTTTGTCCCTGACTTACTGTGAGTTGGCATCGTGAACGTCTCCTGGTGATACTGATTCCTCTCCTCCTTGGACCACAACTTGAGACTATTATAGAGAACTGAAAGGGAACTATATTTAAATTTCACCCACAGTATGAATGAGTAGAGCTTCCAAAAGAAAGCATACTGAATACACCTTTCAAGGCCATACAAATTTACATTTTATAAACCTGCTGTGCTCTCATTTAACAGAAGTCTTTATAAAGTATTTATTAACAAGTACTTTCTAGGCGGCTGAGCTAATTGCCATATTAACAACTCAAGTGAAATGTAGTTGTTTCAATCTAAGAACTTCATTTAGCATTTTAGCATTAATTTCTAATTAACTGCTAATGTTTTCTTATGTTTTTATCAGCCCATCTATGTATAGATTCTTAATCTGCATTGATTTCTACAGTAAAATGGCTCAATGTCTTTTCTGTTTCTAAAGATATATGACACTAATACAATCCAATGGTCTCAGATAAGTAAAGACAAAAAATTCAGCTTCAATTAAAGGTTTTGAATTTAATTATTTAATTAATTAATTTATTTCATGCACATGTGTGTAGTGTGGTATGTGTGTGGGGGGAGGGGTGTATGCATGTGAGCATGTGAGGGTATAGATGCATGCATCCTATGCAAAGTGTGTACCAGAAGAGAACATCCATGTCCCTCTGGATAGGCTCATCCTTGTGTTTCCTTGAGAAAGAGTCTTTAACTGATTCTAGAGTGGCCATTTTACTGAGCTTCAGTGATGCTCTGGTCTTCACTTTCCAAAGGGCTATGGTTACAGACATGCATAGCCATGCCCATATGTTTACATGGGTGATAGGGAATAAAACTCAGGTGGTCTCAGGCATGCTCTCATCCTTGTACTAGAAGTGCTCTCATCCACTAAGCCATACTTTCCAGAACTGACAGTTTTGAATTTTACGGTTATATGAGGATATAAATTTACAACAGATAGTCAAAGCCCCTGGTGGCTTAGGATCAAAAGCAGAGGTCAACAAATTACAGTCCATAGAACAAATTTAGCCCATTGCCTCATTTTGTATAGTAAGTTATACTCATTCGTTTATATATTGTATATGGCTGCTCTCAGGCTAGAAGAGCAGACTTGATGGTTTCATCCCAGAAAACCTAACTTATTTACTAACTGGCACTTTACAGAAATAGTTAATCAGCCTTATAAATTAACTTTCTTTATGTAAGAATGCTTAGAAATCCATATATTCTTATATCTATAAGTTCATCCTACCCACGTTCTTCCTCACACACAACTCACAGGCTACCATAAACACTCTGCCAAATGTTTTACTGAAGTCCTGATCACGTAAAATTGTCAAACATAAATGAGCTACTTTCATATAAATTATGCACACTGAGCTTGATACTGATTGGCAGTGATGGTTCATTTAGAACTTTTCCCATCACGTTGAGAGCATAACAGTTATTTTGTCGAAACACAGACCTAAATAACCGATATTCTTTTGGGGCAGTTTCTGAGGAATACTTTTTTGCATAGGTTGGTCCCTATTTATAATTGCCCTTTTGGAATAAATGGTAGTTAATTTCAGGGGCAGTTTTTAAAATATCAAAGAAATGTATTGTCATAGAAATCCCATAAATTAGTACATTTTGGAAGAGGATGCTGTTAACATTGATTCTTTGAATGATATGAAAGAAGTAAGTCTCCAGGTCATTAAAAGGAGTTACATGAGGATGAAGTAGAAGCATTACCTACTGTGTCAGATAATACAAGGGAAATATATGGATATGGAAACAAAGCAAAAATGTGACTAGAAAGTAAATCAGTTCCTATATACTAGTAGTAGAATACAGCATCTATGGATGTGTTAGGTATGGTGGCTGAAGAAGCTGTTACAGTAAGGAAACTGCACAACCCACATTCCCCAACAAGGAGGGTCCCTTTGGAGGGGGGAGGACAGGGAGGAGGCTATCGATGGCACCAACGTGAATGTATTCACATTATGTGCATACCTAATAAAAATAAAATAAAAATAAAAACAAAACTGTAACCTCATAGTTGCTATAGGCTATCATTACTTCCATATGACCTACATAAAATTGAGCCCATCAAGATTTAGACATGGATGGTAGAGGAGGGGGGAGACAAAACATAGAAGGCCTAGTTGAAAAAGAAGGGGATTCAGTGGGATGGAGTGAGGGGGGACACAAAAGAAGGTATGAGAGGGGATTATGATCAAATTATATTATATTTGTATATGGAAATTCTTAATAAAATATGAGATAAAGGCTGGAGAAATGGCTTAGGGTTTAAGGCGTTTGCCTGTGAAGCCAAAGGATCCCGGTTTGATTCTCCAGGACCAACATAAGACAGATGCACAAGGGACACATGCATCTGGAGTTTGTTTGCAGTGGCTAAAGGCCCTGGTGTGCCCATTCTCTCTCTGTCTGCCTCTCTTCTATCTCTCTCTCTGCTTGCAAATAAATAACTGAAAAAATTAAAAAAAATTTAAAAATGTGAGATAAGCCATCATGAAAAGTCTATAACATCTTGGAAATGAACATAAGATGGCCAGAAGGAAGCCAGAGGAGTGAGAGAAGTTGGAGTCATCATGTGCCTCACTGCTCCTGAGGCTTGATGTCCAGATTGAGTCTGTCATGAGACATAACAGATTTACAGAAGACAGAGAATGGGGATGAAAACTATTGAACCCTGAAAAAGAAAGTAATTTATAGATAAAAGACTGTAATACTTTTTATCAGATAGAAGATGAGTAAAAAACAGTGAAGTTTTAAAAAGCTGCAGAAATAAATACTTCTTCCCCATAAGAAAATCAGGTGGATTTCTGTCCATTAGTCTTGTGTTGATATGTTTTTATGAAAACTGCAAGAATAGGACCCCACGGTAAAGTGTAAATCTTATTTCCTTGATTTTATTGAAGAAGAAAAAAAGAAAATGAAAAAAGTGACTAGGTAGAGATCTTTGCTGCTGTTTTGTCCTTGTTCTGAGAGTTAAGTGTCAGGAAACATTGATATTGATTTCAGTGGACTTTTTAAGTTTTTCTTAGTGATTGAGCCCATGCTTGGTAGATATTTTTATTGTGCATTTTTAATTTAAATTCATTCACAAAGGCCTCAGCTATAAGCAGGTATTGTGCTAGGAAGTTAGCTAACTAAGACATAATCTCTGTCTTTAAGGACAGTTATTTAATATGTGGGTTATAATGAGAGGGCAAATGAAGTATTTATCAGTAATTAAAGAGAAGATTCAAAGTACAGATATTCTATGCAACAAAAGTAAGAGACATGATGTGGAAGTTTGATTGCAACAGCAGGTCCCAATTCTCTACCACCTTATGATTTATCCCCTTTACAATGTGGAGTATTTTTATAATTCCTTGAATATGGGCTGATGTTGTGACTTACTCTAGCCAATAGAATGCTACAGAAGTGATAGTATGTTAATTCTATGCTCAGGCATGAGGAGCCTTGCATGCTTCTGCTTTTTTTTGTTGTTGTTTGTTTTGTTTTTTTCTGAAGGCAGCCACAGCAATGGGAATATGCCCTGGTTCACCTACTACAGGGTTAGAGACTGTGTGGAGGAAAGCAACAGCATACCAAATAAGGCCATGCCACATCAAACTGGACCAATTAGCCTCCAGTGGCATACCTACTGACCAATGACAAATGTAATAGTCCAGCAGAGGCCATATGATTCTTGCCCTTATCAGCATAATTGCTCAGCTGACATATAGGCTCATGCAAAGTTACAACTGATCATTAGAAGACACCAAATTTTGAAATAATTTTAACATAATTGTTTACTAATATAGATGATCTGGAAGTATAAGAGCATAGCATATTCAATAAACTAGCAGTGTTTTAGGATGTATGGAAAATGGAGTTTGATAAGAATGGGGATGAAACAATGGACAGAAAGAAATGAATCCTCCAGAGTTATATGAAGATAATGATTTTCATTTTAAACAGATTATTATTTCTAAATGCTAATGACTAGGAGGAAAACATGATAAGAAGGAGGAAGGACACTGCAGTTGCCCCTAGAGTGATCCAGGATAGAGGAAATGCTCTTCTAACCTGGAACCAAAACATGAGATACAGTAGAAGTGAGCAGCCTAGAAACATTTGGAAGATAGATTGAGTGGAACTTAATGCTTTCTCATCCAAGGAAAATGGATGAGAGAAAAAGAACGGAGCTGAAACCCATTTTCTAAGTTGTATAAATTATAAGGAAGAAAATGAAACTAGGATGGAGAAGAGGAGATGACAAGCATAGTTTGGAATTTGTTAAGGTTGAGAAACCAGTGGAACATGTAAAACTGACCAGTAAAGAGTATAGAGCTAAAGCTCATGAGAACAATGTGAGTAGACAATAACATTGATAATTGGCAGCTTATAGTTGAAGTCATTTAAGCATTTTTTTAAGCACTTAGTACATATCATGTGCTATACTCTGTGCTTGGGCAATATGGAGGTTGGCAATAAAAAGCAGGCTATGTAATATAGGGGAGAAGATTGAACACTGGTCAAATGACACAAATATAAATATATTGTATCAATTACTATTAAACAGAAATATAATAAGCTATATGAAGTATATAGCAAAGAGCCTTGATCCAATTTGAGGTAAAAATGAAGCATTCCCTGAGACAAAGAATATTTATACCAAGACTAGAATCATGAGCGAGGATTTCCTAAGTCATAGATGAAGTACAGAATAGAAAAATAGAATGTTCTATGGGTAGGAATAGAAGAAATGTGTTTATTTTAAAGGCCTCTAGAGTCAAAATGACAGGATCCCAAAAAGGCAAGAAAGATTGTTATGAGATGTGTCTAGAAGATGGTATGGATTTGGGAGGTATTTTAGAGGGTAAACTGGCAAGCAAGAGGAGAATTAAATGGAGAAAGAGATTCAGGAAACATTATTAAAAATGACGGAGGTTGATTTGCATATCCAAATGAATTCACTGAATATAGAAACACTGAAAAACAATCTGCATTTAAAAAGTGAAAGGTAAGGGCTGGAGAAATGGCTTAGTGATTAAGGTGTTTGCCCGCAAAGCCAAAGGATCCAGGTTTGATTCTCCAGGACCCACATAAGTTAGATGCACAAGGGGGCACATGTATCTGGAGTTCGTTTGCAGTGGCTGGAGGCCCTGCATGCCCATTCTCTCTCTCTCTCTCTCTCTCTTTCTCTCTCTTAAATAAATAAATAAATAAATAAATAAATAAATAAATAAATAAATAAAATACATTTTTAAAAAGTGAAAGGTGGTATTAGTATTTCAAATACAGAACCAGTGAACTTTAAAATATCCAAGTAGCAGAGTTGTGGGAGAATTTGGACATATAGGTTTGGAGTTCAGAAAAGAGATCAAACTAGACATCAAATATACTTGTGAATTGTCAGGACATAAAGTTAGCTAAAATCAAGGACAGAGAGAGATTGATTGAAGGGAAAAGCGAGATTCTTAGGTCAAACCTTGGAAGAATTAAAGGGTAGACAATCTGCAATGTGTCCATACAGTAGTAAAAATGTAACAAGTCACACAAGTGGAATTGAAAGTGAGGTGTTAGAGAGTCCACACGTATTTCAAACAGGAAAAGGCCTCAACTCCTTAGGCTTAATGCCTCTAAGATGTCAGTGAGAAAGTGGCTTAAAAGATCAAGACCTCTTCACTGAAATAGACCTAAAACGAACCCAACATGGCTTAGGGAAATTCATGGAAGAGGGGTTGGAAAGATTGTTAGAGCCTTGAATTGGGTCATTATGCATAGAGTCATTGCCTCTCCCGCATAACTGATGGCTACCCCCATAAGGCAAGACCAACATTACCCATGGGGGGAGGACAGGGAGAAGGCTAATGATGGTACCATCATGGCTGTATATACAATATATACATAACTAATAAAAAAACCGATCTACTCAGTTTAGAAATTGAAGGTAACCAATGACCTTGCCAGGAGTCATCATGTACAATGATGAAAGCAGAATGGTATATAGAAAAATTGAGAGAGAAGGAAGTAGAGAGCCATATAGGGACATTTATAAAGAAGTTTCACTAAGGAGAAAGAATTGCAAAGTATGCATAGTCAGGATTGAGAGAATTTTTTGTTTATGATGGTGTAGCTGATTTTTTTGTTTGGATGGTTCTGGCAAGAGAAATTTGAATTATATATGAAGAACAGAACATGATCTAGGAAGCATTTAAGAACTATTCCAATTTTAAGAAATTGTAGAGGAAAAAGGAACTGAGAAGGTTCTAGAAAGAGCAGACCATAATTACATAGAAGCCAGTGTTGCAAGAAGGAATAGGGATTTACTGGGGTCAAATATGTGGGGATACCAAATAGAATAAGGATAAGAAATATATATTGGCTTATGCCAATGTTCATAACGTTCTGGGATAGAATTGGTTTCCTTGACCAATATAATGGAATCCAGATTAGAGTGGGATAAAATATGGGTGGAGAGGACATAAAAACATAAACTATGGATAGCCCTTTCACAAAGGACTCTCAGGCTAGAGAGATGGCTTAGCAGTTAAGGAGCTTGCCTATGAAGCCTAAGGACCCAGGTTTCATTCCTCAGTACCCACAGGTAAGCCACACAAGGTGGCACATGTTTGTGAAGTTGATTTTCAGTGGATGAAGGCCCTAGTGCACCCATTCCCTCTCTCTCTCTCTCTCTCTCTCTCTCAAATAAATTAAATTAAATTAAAAGAACTCTCATGAAAGTGTGAAGAGAAAAAAGAAGCTAAATAAAGCCTTAGAAGGTAAGTTGATGAGAAGGAAGAAATTTAATATAAAGAATGAATTGATAAGAATACTCTAATAGTGAGAATAAAGAAAGTGACCGTAGTTGGCTAAGAACTAGGGAGACAGTGAACTCCGGTAAGAACAGAACACAAGACTGAGCAGTTACTGGGTTCTCAGACTCTCCAGCTGTCTCAGTGTCTCAGAAAACTTCTCCTGGGTGACTGAACACAGGTCTATTTACTCCAGATAAGACACAGAAGACAGACCAAAGTACAGGTGTGTTGGGCCCTGCCCAGTGTGAAGCCAAGTGGTTAGCCCAGCCAATCTTGGCCTACTCCCGGTAAGGCCTAGTCGAGCCTGAGTACCTGCCCTTGACTCAGCACCTAAGCTGAAACTGCCTCCACCCAGCTGCTGCTGACGTGATGAAATACTGTTGGCCCTTATACCTTTCTCTCATCCCCTCTTCCCACCCCCTTCCTCAAAGTATATTGGCCCTTATACCTTTCTCTCATCCCCTCTTCCCACCCCCTTCCTCAAAGTATATTGGCCCTTATACCTTTCTCTCATCCCCTCTTCCCACCCCCTTCCTCAAAGTATATTGGCCCTTATACCTTTCTCTCATCCCCTCTTCCCACCCCCTTCCTCAAAGCACATAAATATCTCTCCCCTGACAATAAACGGCGAGTTCCGCCTTAGACGTATCTCCGCGACTCAATGTGGTTTTTCTCCCCGGTGTTTTAGTGGGGGGAGGGGTTTGAGTCGCCGACACCCGCCTTCTCGCTCAGCCTCAAGAGAAACGACTGGCCCGGTTTTCTCTCTCTTTTGCTCTACCTGCCGGTGGTGGAGGAAAAAAAAGCCCCGGCACAGGTGCATCAAAACCAATTTGGGCGAACAAATGGGGTTACTTGCAGAGCAGGTTGAGGGGTTACTTACTGGAGCAATGGAGATCCCAAAGTAGCCACACCACAGGGAAGTCTCTTCCCATCCTCTTCAACTCAAGGCTTCAGCAGCAAACCTAGGACACAGAAAACAGGCCAAAAAGCTCAAGTTTGGGAGCTTAGCACAGGAGTGCAAATTCTCACTTTTTCTACTTCCTTGTTTTTGGTATAAGTCATGTGATTTCACTGAAGCATAGGTGGGGTAAAATGCCCCTCCCAGAATCACTATTGTCAATGAGTTTAGTAAAGCTATACAGAGAATAGTAGATAATTGTAAAGGATGATTTCTGCTGGGGTGGTGGGGAACATTTAGATTAGTTCTGGTTACCATGTTTAACGTCTCTGAAAGATAGAAGGAAGAGGACGTGACGGAGGATGAAGGCTGGCTATGCAGACCCACGAGTTCCATCCATCTTCTAGCCTCCCCCATTCCTAGGGCCTTTGCTTATCCAAGATTCGCATATAGCTAATTCTTTGGTTTCCTTCAAGTTAGCATGTCCAAGTTACTTCCTCTCAAAGCCTCTCTTTACAATAGTATTACACAGTTATCACTTTCTATCTTCTAACCCTGTTGTAATTGCTTTCCAAAAATAACATTCTGAAAATTATATATGTATTTTTTTACCCATTTATTTTTCCCCATGTAACTTGAACTCCCACAAGCAAGGGATTCCTTTTATTTACAAAGTATTCCAATTACCTGGACTATCATAGATGAACCATAAAGATTTTTAATAAACTAATTAAAATTAAAAGTATACTTTAATTGATACACCATTGTATTCTCTCAAAAAACATGCACTACATACACTGACAGGGGAATTTCAGTATCTTTGTGAGTGCGCAAGTCTTTCTTGGCTCTTAGGTGGGAAATAACTTAGGAGCTAAGGTGCTAGATGGTCATGGTCACAGTTTCCACTGAATCAGTGGCCTCTGGCTGTCATGTAACAGAGGTCTGGGGAGGGTTAAATTTCAAAGCTTGTTACACTAGAGTATGGAAATAAAGTGTCCCCCTGCACATGTATGTGTATACACACACACACACACACACACACACACACACACGTCTTTGTTTGGAATCTACATATTTACATGCGGTATATTCAACCCTACTTACCAGTTTCATTAGCTATTCTATTGTGGGAATTCTTTCTGGAGAGAAATGAACAACCAACTATTCACTCCAGATGGGGCACCACCAACAAGAGCCAAAAACCAATGATTCCACCCAAGTCCAGCTTAGTGAACCAGTGGGTTTACTGAGGTTACTTGCAGGAGCATACGTGACTCAAAGGTAGATTCATCACTGAAAAGCCTACCTCAACATAGGTGGGTGACAGCTCATGAAAGCCGTTTCTCCAAAGCTCTCTGCACAACTTTCAGGCACCATCATTGGTCAAGAAAGTCACTCCCCAGCAATTTTCACAGTTTATATAACCTTGGAGAAAGGGTTTGTAGCTCTTACTTTTAGGAGCTCCCTGAGCCTCATAAGTTTTATGAGCTTCCTGAACCTTGTAAATTTCATTTCATTCCTGAGTTTTTGAGACCCTCCAAGCAGCAATGTTTCAATTTGGAGGATGTAGCCTCACACCATGCACATAGCCCAATTCATCCTACTAGAAAGCTCCAAGGAAGGATGATGGGTTATAGGAACACCTGAACAGTCTTAGTAAATGAAGTCAGGATGATGATGATGATGATGATGATGATGATGATGATGATGAATTTTGGTCCAATCCTAACCAGGCTCAGGAATGAGGACTGAGGTTGGATGAAAGAGTGACAAGAGTTTCTGAGGACCATGAAGACAGAAGGGCTATGGTACTTTAGTCCACAGGTAGTTGTTGGGATGGGTTAGCCTCAAACAATCTCCTTTGCATCTTGGATGCTGACATTAAGTGTTACACAAGAATGAAGCTTTGGAAGCAGCCACTGCAAGTATGTTGTACAGGAGGGGGCAGTAGTAACACACCTTTGGAGGGCTTTTAGGACCAGCAGGGTTATGGAAAGATCCAGAATTATAGTAAAACACCTCCAGTTGGGCAAAACTGAGATGGCAAAAGTAGCTATAGGTGGTATGATACTACCACAGAGCTCTCCTAGGGCCTGTGTGTCATTTTTTTTTTTGCAGCCACAGCAAGCCAACACTGAGCCTGATAAATGGACACCTGAGCAGCAGCCCGGAGGACCCCTAAAGTGCCTGAAGAGAAGAAATTTGCAAGGCACTGGCATTTTTGTATAAGCAGATGAAAGCTGGGAACAAAGGGAAATCCAGTAGTTATATCAATAGAACATATTTGTACTCAATATTAATAGAACCATATTTGTCCTTACAAGCTGGTAGAAAAAGGAACATTCAGGTGGATTTATAACCAACGAGGCTAAACTCCTCTGTCTTTTGCATCCTCAGATGAGAACAAATGATTAACACTTTTTCCTGCACCAATGGCACTCATCCAAGAGGTTCAAATTCATTTGGAAAAGGTCGTATAGCATATATAATTTTTGCTGCCTTAAGAAAATCTTGTAGTACATTCTAATGAGTCTGAAAAGTAAAGGCAGTTTCAACTTTTCAGGCAAATGCAGACATTTAATTCTCTATTAGGTGCACTTCAGTTTTATTAAATTGAAAACAATTTGAAGGAAAACTCAATAAAATTGGAATCTTACTTAAATTAATGAACACCACTTATTACTTACCACCAGATATGCAACTCTCAGATAATGAGTTGTTTTCGGGATGAAAGACATTTAACAAGGCTATGCAGCAGGAAAATGAGGAAAGGTATAAGAGATATTATAATTTTGTAATGTACTAAATGTATTGGTGTAAGATTTTATCTTATTCAGAAAACGCATCTGGAGCAAAGAAACCCTATCACATCTCCATTACAAAAACATAGTAAAGCAACTGAATTTTCAGTCAGTAAGAGGCAATCTTGTTCTCTAAAGGGCACATAGTATATATTTTAAACTTTCTTGTCCATATAGCCTCTGTAGTGAATTTTCTATTCTTTTAATATAACATAAAATTAATCATAGGTAAAATGGAAAAGAATGAATGTGGTTGTGTTTCAGTACAACTTATGGACACAAAATTTTAGGGGCTGGAGAGATGGCTTAGCAGTTAAAGCTCTTTCCTGCAAAGCCTAAGGACCCAGGTTCAATTCCCTAGTGCTCACATAAGCCAGATGCACAAAGTAGCACATGTGTCTGGAGTGCAAACAAACTCTAGATGCATGTGTCACCTTGTACATCTGGCTTACCTGGGTCCCGGGGAAATGAACCTGTGTCCTTTGTCTTTTCAGGCAAGTGCCTTAACCACCAAGCCATCTCCCCAGCCCAAAGCTATTGGTTTTTGGAAACCTGTTACCAGTGATCACCCATAAAAAATTTTAAGATGCTCTCATAAATCACACAGTGTAGGTGGTCCTGTCTTACAACAGTGTATCTGCTTTCTGTTAATACTAACTTCAAGGTTTACTGTGGGAACTAATATGATGATCTGTGTATTATTCCCTTTTTTGTTTGTTTGTTTGTTTGTTTCCTTGAGGTAGAGTCTCGCTCTAGCCCGGGGTGACCTGGAATTCACTATGGAGTCTCAGACTGGCCTCGAACTCATGGCAATCCTCCTACCTCTGCCTCCTGAGTGCTGGGATTAAAGGCGTGTGACACCACACCTGGCCTGTGTATTCCTTTTAACCTTTCTCTTATTTGTTCTTCTGCCCCCTGAGCTCTTGGGTTTGCTTCATTTATAAACTCTTACCACCTTTCAATAGCATAGTTACCTCCTAAGTATCTCTATTGGGTGTTCTACATTATGCAAGGTGCAATCAGTACCATTGATGGAGAGGGGCATTCTGAACTCTAGAGATGAAAGAAATTACACTTTGCTTGGAAAAGTCAATTCACAGTGATCAGACTTCCCTGATGCTTTCTGTTACTTTTCCTTCCATACTTTGGATATTTAGTGTGCAGGCAACATGGATTACAAGAGCATCGATTAAGTTAGGGAGCAGAAAAGATGACTTTCATTTTTGTTCATGCTCTCAGTGAACCATAGACATGATTTTTTCCAAATGAATTGCTTCCTCTACAATATTCTGATAGACCTGACTTGCAAGGAAGGAGATCATGTATGTGTTTCTATTTGTGTGTGTGTGTGTATGTGTGTGTGTGTGTGTTGAGAGAGAGAGAGCGAGCAATAAAAGACTGGTGCAATATTCAATGAAACTCAGTATCTCCTCAGGTAAAAGTCTGAGATTGCCCTCTCCTACTTCTCAACGACCTTTAAAATTCCTGGGAATACATCTTTGTTTTATGTGTGGGTAACAGTAGTAGCAGTAGTAGTGATGTGGTGTGTGTGGTATGTGTGTTGTATATGCACTTGTGTGCAGATGCAGAACCCCGTGTAACACTCGGAGGCCAGAGGAGGAGATTGGTTCCCTCTATTGTTGAACTGTCTGTTTCCTTAAGGTGCAGTCTCTTCACTGATCCCACAGCACACAAGTTCCAGTGATTCTCTGGTCTCTGTTCCCCACAAGACCAGGGCTACAGACACGCATGGCCATATCCAGCTATTTATGTGGATTCTGGGGAATCAAATTCAGAAGTCTCAGGCCTTCTCAGGCTATCATGCTTGTACAAGAAGCAATATTAACCATGGATCCATCTCTCCAGCCCATTTTTGATGTATTTTTTTAAGACTAAACATATGGTGTGTATACTTTGTACTTGTAGAAACTTGGAGTCCATAGGTAAGCAAATAGACAGTTCCCTTCTCTTTCATTGTTTTGATTGTGATGGAGACAGAATAAACAATAGATGTCTTAGTTATGCTGAAAAGAGACACATTTAATGGATGAAAGAATAAAGCAAAGTAAGGAAATCAGTAGCTCTGAAGCTGGGAGTTCCTAATTTGTAAATATGGTAGTCACATTAAGCTTACTGAGGAGTTGACTTTTCATCAAAGGTTTCAAGGAGGGGACAGAGTTTGTTATGTTGCCATCTTAGAAGTGAAGAACATTCAGACAGAAGGAACAGCTAAATTAAAGATCCTGTTAGCAATATATGTGCTACCCCTTGGGAACCAGTCCTAGATTTTAAAGACTTAACTTAGAAAGTTTATCTCCTATGAAATCACTAATAGTGCTTCTTTTCCCCAAATCACATAGCCAAAATTGGTTCTTTAACAATGCACTTTTATCACAGTTTCTAATTTGATTACTACCATCAGGGGGTGGGGGGGTGCATGAAGGAAATGCCTGATGATTTTTTTCAGGCATAAAGAAGAATGAAGTTATGTCATTTGCAGAAAAATGGGTGCAGCTGAAGACAAGCATATAAGCCAGCCTCAGAAAGACAAATATGGTATGTTTTCTCTCATTTGTGGTTCCTAGATTTTATATAATTACATAAAACAATATATGTACATTTTAAAGAAAAGTCAAAATGAAAATGTTTAGGGGGACAATGGGGATTAATGGGATGAGAGAGGGTGCCTGGTGTGGGGTTGGATATGATCAATATACAATATATACTGTAAGAATATTTTTAATTTTCAAAATCAAAGATTCCTGGTTCCAAATTTGATTGGCTTCCTAAAAATCCTCTTTATTATCCTGAGATGAAAGGTAACACAAGAAGTTAAGATATGAGAATTGGATGATTAAAGGTTTAATGCCAAGCTGGGTATATGATGCATGTCTTTAATCCTAGCACTTGGGAAGTAGAGGTAGGAGGATAAGGAATCTAAGATCATCTGATGCTACATAGTGACTTGGAGGCCAGCTTGGGCTACATGAGACCTTGTCTCAAAAAGAAAAACAATAAACAATAAGATTTACATTCTAATTCAAGTTATTAAGAGAAATGTGATTTTTTGAGCAAGAGAGCTGTAGTTATCTCCAGTGTGAAAAGGGGGAAAATAGCAACACCTAAGTCGTGGGGACTTTTATAAAGACTAAATAGAAGAGTAAGTAGAATGTAAAACACTCAAGACATGGTCAGACACGTTTACCATTACATATCATTTTTGGACTATTGAGAGCTAAAAAGGAGATGAACCCTTGGTGGGGATCAGAGTCAGCTGCAGGGAGACTGGCAGCAGCAGGTGGAAAGGAAAAACCCTCAGGCACAAAGTGTCCTGCTGCAGCTGAGCGCTGCTTCCCACTGATCATGGCTGCAACAGGGAAAGGAAGGCTAGAAGTGAGAGCCCTTTCCTCTGGCAGTGATTGCAGTGCCAGTGGGAACCCTCCCTGCCACTCCAGGTTTCTACATTTTCTTGAAGTCAAATACTGCTTGGCAGTTGCTATAGTAACAGGGTTCTAAAAGGGATGCCCTGGTGAACTTTTAGACTACTAGGCTCACAGGCTCTCCTAATTTGGTCCTTATGATTTTCAACTTTTTTGTATGCACAATCAGGACTTCTGGGACTACATTCAGCTTTTCAGTCAGAGAGACTAGGTAGTCTTCGAAGAGAGAAGACATGCAAAATATCTGCTCTGGGGACCAGATGTCAATGCACCTGGCACCCAGAGCCATTTGTGTTCTGGCTGCCATATCTGAGCCACCTCTCCCCCCCACCAGCTGCATGAGCCCAGCGGGTTAGATCCAAGGCACTGGACTCATTTGTGCTTGGAGGGCTGACCTGTTCCTGCCTCTGCAGCTCTGGAGCTCCTATTTTGGCCCAGACCTGATTTCTATTCTTGGCACCTTCTACCCAGGACTCTGTCCTGCCTTAGAGAGAGACCCACACCTCTCAGTTCCTGTTCCAAGCATGCCTACAGTATAAGCACCCTCTGGTTCCAGCTCCTGCTTCCACAGCACCCACTGCTCTGGCAGGTCCCAGCTCCCACTTCAGCAGTACCCTTCTTTGCTGGTACTCCAAAGCCTGCAAAAGGGATTAGGGCTGTGACACAGATTGGTAGACAACACCACTGAGAGCTCAGAGCTTTGAGCTGTCACTACCACCTTTGTACCCCCTTGGTTGCTATTCCATCATCACCAAGAGTTCAGGGTTAAAAGCTGTCACTACCATCTTGGCACTTTCTTGTTTGGCAACCCACTGCCACCAAGAGCTGACAGTTCAGAGCTGTTTGTCCCTACACCCCTGTGTGAGTAAATCCTCTTGGTTCCCTCTTAGCCATCTGTCCATTCTATGTGTGTTCTTCAGGTGAACAGATAAGAACCCAGAAGAAGGATCAACCATTTTGCTTTCTGTCTTGAGAAAATAACTTTGCTGTTTTATACACAACTTAATAAAAAGGAACTTCATGGTGCTATTTTGACCATAGGAATTTTGATTTGGAATTTGTCCACATGAGTTTTTCTTAAGTGAAACAAAACATTAACCTAGGTTATACTATATGTTCTCGCCTCTACCAGAGGACTTGAAGGTGACCATGATAGTGGTACTATTACTCTTAGCCTCTCTGGTGAACCCTGTACATAAAACTTTATTTTCTAGAACATAATAGCTTACTATTTTGCATCAACATACACTTAAGGGAAGAATGATAATGAAACCATTGACTTAGTTTAAAAAGCAAAAGAAATCCTTTATAAGAATAATTTCCTTCCTTCTCATTTTATAGAATTTGACATTATAAGACCAAAATTTCTTAGTAAGAAAATCACCCAAGAATCTTGTTATCTATAGAAAAAAAGGCGACACTTGCAAATGCTGTCCCTGAAAATGCCATAAAATTTAATGAGAGTTGATTCTAATTTGGTGAAAGCCAAAGAACAAGAAATATTTACCATAGCGGCAGCAGCAGGAAGAAATAGAAAAACCTAACACGTTTTATAAGTAAATATAATGATTTGAGTTAATTGACATAAGAAAGGGAAGAACCAATTATGAGACCATGTCTTAGAGAATATTATTTAATTAAGCAAATGATAATAAACCTCTAGTCAGGACACAGTCTCACATTTCTAACAATTTATTCTGAGAAGGAAAGAAAGAGCCCGAGTAATCACTAGACAGATAAATTAGTGTTTTCATTTCTAGTGAGCTTCCTTATGCACGTTACTGTCAGCATCCATATACTTGGTTCTCTGTGTCCTTTAAAAAAATGGTTAGACTCGGCCAGGCATGGTGGTGCATGCCTTTAATCCCAGCACTCCAGTTAGGAGGCAGAGGTTGGAGGATCACTATGAGTTTGAGGCTGCCCTGAGACTATATAGTGAATTCCAGGTCAGCCTGTGCTTGAGTGAGACCCTACCTTGAAAAACAAAACAAAACAAATGGATAGACTAAGCAGATAAAAACACTTTATTCCTATCTCACATACTAATTGTATTACACTAATAGAAACAAATAACTTTAATCCAAAGACTTTCAAATCTTTCAAAGCAAAAGATACCGTCTATGATAGTGACATAGTCAAAGAAAGTTCTCCCCATGGTTGGGTGTTTTTCACCATTTCTAGTAAGGAAGGGTAAAGGAAAAAGACCAATGGAGATAGAGCAGTCAGATTTTCAGCCTTTGTCAGTTGGAGAGTGTGAGTGTGATCTTGGGTAATTTATTTGACTTTCTGGTTTTTTTTTTTTTTTTCTTTTTGGTCCTTATCAATGAAATGGAGAAGAATGATGCTGTCTCAAAATGATAGTCTCTCAAAGTTGACTTGGAAAAATGTACCCTTAGAACTTCCGTAATTCCCATCAACCACTCTGCCTCAGGTCACTACAGGAAAAACAGTATGATCGCCCTAAAAGCAAATCTTCAAGATAAGTCCTTAAACGCTCCTTTGCCTTCTTTCATATAGCTGCCATGGAACTAAATCACCATATCTAAGACCTTCCAATGAAACAAGGTCTTAGTTAAAACATTTTGGTTACAGAAGTCCATTTAAGCCATCCAAGTAAAAGTTGATTGGGACCTAGATATCTTTTATAGTTCAAGTAAGATGAAAATTGAGAATTAAAAACCATCAAAAATCCAAGAATGTCTCTCGGTTCTTCTCGCTGCCTTTTTCTTCAAATATATTTCCAAATTTGGTGTTTTAAAAATGAAAGGAGAACACAAAATTTAAATTATAAACAGGAAAACACAATTGTCTTGGGTTTTCCAGTTCTGATCAACTCTGGAAACAGTAGCCACAAACTTTGAAGTAGGTAACTTGAATGTTTTCAACATAGAGTGATAATACATTGTTCAGGAAGACCAATAGGATGTTGTCACAAAGTACATTTGTCCCCATTTAAGCACCCCCAGTGAAGCTAGCCTTTCCCTTGTCAGTAACTTAAAGCTAGGGAATGCAAGGACTTTGCTGTGTTTCCTTAGGTAATACAAAACCAGCATTCACTTGAAATCTCAGACCACAGTCTCCAATCAGAGTGTCCAGCACAATATATAGTGAATCCTTGGATCTTCATTTGAAAGTTCTTGTCCAACTCCCTTGGGTCTGGCACACTCTACAATAGTACCTCTCGGTTTTCTCTGATAGGTGAAGAAAATTTACCCCAACACTTGTAACTCCTTATGGAAAGAGAGGTTTAAGTGTTTTTTTTTTTTTCTATGCAAGTACTGTGTTATGGTCTGCCTCACAGCATCATTTTGAATCTAATCCTATAGCCGATGCTATTGATCTCATGGGTCCCTTGGTCAGCCACTGTGAGTACTACTGCTGGCTCGCCTTCAACCCTCTCTATGTCAAGAAAATCTCCCTTGGCAATTGTAATGGCCTTGTAGGAGGTGTCTGGGAATTTTGTTACCCCAGCCAAGGTTCCTCAGGACTGCCTGATATATAGGGAACAAATGTTCTGCTTTCTTTCTTCATGTCAAGGCAGAGTTTGCGGCGCTATTCATGCCCTCAGAACTCCCCAAAACTTCAAACCCAGACAGCTATTTAAAAGTTTCTGCATAGCCTCTCCCCTTACGTTATTTTTCTACTCTGTTACAGGATTTCTCTGAAAGCAATCACTTAATAGATTACCTGTGTGAAAATAAACTCATCTCTAGCTACATTTCAGACAGCGACTTGCTGTACCTCAGTTCCTTAGTCCAAACTTCCAGTTAATGTCTTGTTACACCAAAAGCTCATTATTATATTTTCTCCAAATCCCCCTTCACTAGAAAAAAAAAGAAATCCCCTGAACACTTTTTATAGTAAACAATATATTGCTTTGGCTCATAGAAGAAATGTCCAATTCTACAACTATCATAATATCTCTCAATTTTCTTTTTTCTCTGAATGCTCTCTACCCAAAAGGAGAGATGAATGTGGTTTTTAATTTTTTCTCTCTTATAAAATGATATATTTGGCTTTCCAACACCCACCTCTGAATTACAGTATTTGCACTCCAAAAGAAAAATCAAGCCAAGATTCATAAACAGAAAAAAAGATCCATTTTCTCCAAGTCACGTACCCACATCATTCCTTCAGAATAGAAATAAAAGAAGAATTGCTTTGTTTTTCTCAAACAACCTGGCCCCAAAAGGAAGCAGAAGGGAAAAGATGAACTCAGAGCTGTCTATACTTAAATAAAGCTTTCTTGTGTGAGTAAATAATGTGAATTAAAAGGTTACTCTTGACACTTTTTCAGTCAGTCTTGACAGGAAAAAAATATTTGATTACTACAAAGAGAATTTTGCCCTCATGTGAATCTTAGCCTACATAAAAGCAACATTAAACTGGATAAGCAGAAGTGACCAAGGAAGCCTTCATTGCTTCCCAGCATCAAACCCAGAAAAAAAAGAGAGAATGGAGATTACAAAGTTCTCTATAATACTCCAGGTCAGAGGTCAGCAAACCTTTTTCTGTAAAATATTGAGGATTAAATATTTCAGGAGTTGCAAGCTATGTACTGTCTACAGCAGTTACTCAAATCTGCCACTGTAGCTTGAGAGCAGCCATCGACAATACTTAAAATAATGGGCATGTCTGAAAAGAAGAAAAAAAAAACCCACAAGTTTCAACATCATGCACTCAGGCACTGTCTCTCTCCAGTAACTGACTGCTGCTCCCATAGTGCATAACTCACAATCCCACAGGGAAAACCTGCTACCCCACTGAGATGGGCCCCAAGCGGAATGGGGGAAGGGACTACAGAAGGGATGGTACCAACACACAATGTAGCCATTCTAAGTATGTCTGTAATTAATTTAAAAATAAAAAGGGAATGGGCCTGTGTTCCAATAAGCCTTTATTGTTGGACATAGAAATTTGAGTTTTGCATAATTGTTATATACTCAAAGTGGTTTTCTTTTGATCTTTTTAAAACTATTTTAAAATTTGGCTGAAAATATTTCTAGCTCGTAAACCATACAAAAACAAGGAGTGGGCTAGATATAGACTGGTTTGATCACATCTATATTGTCCTTGATTATAGGGTAGAATTCAATATCGTTCATGACTGGAGGTTGATTGCTATACTGAAAAGGTGAAAGTAAGAAATCATAAATGCAGTAGTACTTATCTTAATTAACCACTTTAAATAACAACACATTGATATGTGTGCACTTGCCAGTTCTTTCCATAAGAGGCAATGACTTTTAATTTTAGGTGAAGCCTGCCAATTTCAGCTCAAGTGTCCTTCTTTAGTACTTGCACTGAAGTTTCTAGTGAAATAAGAATTTGAAGCAGATATAAATTCATTCAAGGTGTAGAGCAAATCTCCCTAATCTGTAATAGTTGTGCCACCCACACTTTTCACAGCAATGTTTAAGCAATTTGCCTTTACAAGAGTTTTGCCATGGTATCCAACACAATCAATTAAAATGGTAATTTTCCTTCTTTATTAAACAGTGTAATGGTTATAAGAATGCAAAGTTGCACAAGTGGGCAAAAGCAAGTGGAATGGACACTTGATGTACATCGAGTTCAGTGGCTGAAATAGGTGTATGTGCATAGAGCCAGCTTATCAGGCTCAAGCATCCAGTAGGCAATAGGCCAATGGGTACCATATACAGAAGAAAGATAGTGTCAGTTAACCTAGCAGGCAATTGAGTAGAGTAATCCACTTTCTGATCATGCTTCTTCAAGTTGCATGTGGGGAGGGAAGATATTATAGTGATTTTATGTTTCCATTTAAAGAAACTGATTAATAAAATTGCATTTCCCAGAGTTTTAGCATGCCTAGCTTCCCTCAGAAGAAATATAGTTTTCATTTCCTTCCTCAACACAGATGCAAGATGAGTTTCAATGCTTTGGTCCATGATCTAGAAGGGACATATTGAGACTTCCTAGGATGCTTCAGTGCTCTGTAGCAGTCATGGCTATAATCTGCTTGGAACCGCAGTGTGGCTGATCTTTATGAAGGGAAATTAATACAACTGCTGAAGGAATCTCACCCTGATTAGAACATAATACTCATGAAGACATAGTCAAAATACAGTGGAATGGGCCAAAGGGGAATTAGAGGAGAAGAGAAACAAGGCTGGTTCCAAAGAATTGCCACCCTTTCCAAAACAAATACATCATCCCCTTAGCGCTTTGATTCTAATGCCTTTATCTTCTCTACTGAGTGCAGTCTTGGTGAAAAACAAATTAACATATTTGAATTAAGTAAATACAGGTCTTCCTAGATGTTACTAGTAGAATAAGTATTTCCTCTGCAATTGATATTTATTCTAGTCTAATGAAATAAAAGTATATTTAGCCTCCATTTCAGCAAATTCACATGTTACTGATGAAACTTAACTGTTCTTTTAATGGCTGCCGTGTCTCTTATTAGCTCAAAGCACTGTCAACTTCATTCTATACTAAGTACTAGTATAACCTGAGGTATTTGACAAGAAAATGGTCATTGTTTGAACAATGAAGTTTCTAACCAGGCCTGAATATGATCTCTTGGGAAATTCTTTAAATTGTCAATTTTACCTTTAGTGTGTTGTATTTCTTTAGATAAATGGATATTATAACACTCATGGGCTATGCCAAAATCTATGGGTCAGCTAGATGTGGAAGAAGAGAGGAGGGCCAAAATGCCCCACATGATCTTATAATGCTTTAAGCAAACTTTATTCTCTGTTTTAAACTATCTTCTGGGATATATAAAGTCCTCTTCACTGCTTCCCTTTTGGTCTACTCTATCATGTGTTCTTTTGAATAAAGAATATATTTTATTTCTTCCTCTTACTATAGGCATTGGATGATATAACTCCAACTTCTTTTTCTCAGGTCTCCTGAGCTGCCATGTTAGTAAAGCCCCCAAGAGACCCCCAAAGAGGCTTTCTCTCTCTCTGAACAGTTCCACTTGAATGTGTTATAGAACAACCTGGAAATTCAGGCAACCCCAAAATAGATATCATCTGTTGGCTTGGAAACAACGCAGATTTTAGTTCTTTCACCTTGTTTTTTTTTTATTTTATTTTTTTTTCATTTTTGGACAGTCATCTGACTTCAATCCTCTGTAGTTTTGTGAGACTCCTTACCTCTCAATAACAGGATACACCAATATTTGTGCTTTCTTCGTGGTCTCCTGATTAGAATTGGATTCAAATGTAGCACTTTCTCATGCTCCCTCGAAAGGGAGCCAGTGATTTCAGCACTGCAGCAGAGCTCTCCAAAAAGGTTTTCAGCCATTTCCTTGTAAAGACCTCTGTGTCTCCAGTGCTTTTTTATAGCCTTGATATAGTGAAAGTACTCAGGAAAGTGGAACAACATCTTGAAAGGAAAAAAAAAAGATCTTGGAGTCATTTCCTTTAAAATCACTTATGGTGATTTGGGTGACTCATTTCAGACTCTCATATCTATAATAATTTCATATCTGGTCTGAAATTTCAATCTTAAAATAGTTATACTTAGATAATTCCATAAGCCTGACAATCATTGAAAATACGTGATTATATCTTTCAATGCATATTTTTCTTAACATAATGGGATTATTTTATAACTCAATTTTGTAAATCAGCCATACTTTCTGAGCATTTTTCAATGTCAATCAATGTTCATATGAAAACTTTTCACAGTTAAAAGTTATTTGTATGTACACTGCCATTATTGATATAATTCTTTCTTGACATTGGTGTAGGCAGCTTCTTATTTCTATTATGATAAGTGATCATGTGAAACATTGTATAATAAAACCAAACAGTATTTTTCAAGATAGTAATGATCATAATTGATGGAAAAATTGAAGAATCTGCATTATATTAATCCACTCAATTATTTAAATAATATTTATTTATCTCCTATTACAAATAAAAGTACTGTGATTTGATTTCCATGGAATAATTTTCTAAATATCCAACAGTAAAGTTCAAATGTGAGCTTATTTGAGGTTTTGACATATATTTCTAAAATATCCTACAGATAAACATGAATATGAGTGAGACCATTTAGTCCCTAAGAATTTCTATTTGAAAACTTCTTTACTACTGTGGATAATTTGTGAAATATAATTCACATGTATCATAAATATTTAAACTCCAATAAATTGCTAGACCTGACTTCTACCACTCTAATTTTAAACTTACAGAAAAATTATAAAAATAGCATAGAAGCCCCTTATACATCTCACTCTGTTTTCTCATGTTGATATATAACCTTACCAGAGCACAATTATCAAGAACAGAACACTGACATTGAAAGATTATTAACTGTACAGCAGAACTTATTCAATTTTTATCAGTTTCCTTTATTTCTTTTTCTATTCCAGTATCTTGTCCAGGATAATAATTTGTACATAGCTGTTATTTCTCCCATCTCTATTTCTTCCATCTGTAACAATTATTTAATTTTTCCATCATTTATGATCTTGACTCTTTTGAAAAGTATTGATTAGTTATTTCTACAATGTCCTTTCAATTGCAGTTTTTCTGATATTTCCAACAACTGGAGTGGAGTTGGGCATTTTTTAAAGAATATATCCTATCAAGAAGCTCATGATACCTATGTCTTATTATTAGTGATATTTACCATGGCTAGATAAAAATGCAATTTTAATGTTGCCAAAACAGTGTGTGGTAATTTGAATATATGACTTGAGTGTTTTATTAAAGTTTATAACTTGTATCCTTAGCTGCTTGCCTGGAGGAGGTGCCATGGTGTGGGGTGGGGAGGTTGGCAGATCCTGTGCTCCGGACCAAATGTGTGATTATGGGAGGATATAATTCCATCCCAAATGTGTAAGAGATCACTGTGAGCTCTGAAGGTGGTCTTGCTTGCTGCAAGTTTTGTGCTTGCTGTGTTTTGGTGGCATGTGTTAGTGCTGGTGTTTTACTTGTTGCAGTTTTTCTCTCTGTTTGGATATATGGAAGTAGTTTCTTCTGCCATTGATGGAACTTTCCCCTGAATATATAAGCTTGAAATGAAACCCTTCCTCTCATAAACTATGTCTGGTTTAGATATTCAACCCACCAACATGAAGCTGTAAACAACAGAAATTTGCTATCAGGAAAGTGGGTTAATACTACATGATTAATCTGACCATGTAGATTTTAGCCTTTTGGAACTGTTGTTCTGGAGGAATTCTCATGGACTTGGTACTGGCAACTGAACATTCCTTCCAGAGTGGTAAGACAAGTTTTATGAGCTATTCTAGTAAGCATCCTGAAAATCCTAAATGCAGAGAGAATTGAATTTGGAGGCTTTGCTTATGAACTTTCAAAAGGTAAGGAAAGACAAGAGAACTGTGTTGTAACTGGACTACTTAAATAAGGGCTGGCTTCTTTCTTCTGCCCAACCCCTAAGAGTTTGGTCAATGTTGAATTTGAAAGTAATCCACTGATGTGCTTGGCAGAAGATATAGAATTGACATATATAAGATTTAAAGTTGGAAAAATGTAATGAAGTTTAAAGTTACTGGCACAGAAACTGGTTACTAAATCTGCTCTTGTTAAGGAAATTACCACCAGTAACTAGTTTACTTTAAAACAATGGAAAGGATGCCTGCGGTGATTCCACCCAGGAAAAACTTAATGGTAGAAATACAAACAATATGAAAGTAAGAAACCTGCTGTTCAAGGTCATGATTTATTTTCTCCCTAAATTAACAATATGTCTGTATCTCTACAAACCTAGTATTGATTTTGGAAGCATGAAAAATGCATGGATGTGGTTCATATAGTGCACACAGTTCCAGGAGCCACTGCTAAGACACAGCATATGAGACAAGGCATGATGTCCCTGATAGAAAGCCTGTGAGGCCATTGTAAGATGGACCATGGTTTGCAATGGAGACCCAAAGATATTTTGAATATGCCAGTACTATGCAAAGGACACTATAGGGTGCTGCTAACTCAGATGGAAGTTTTCCTCTGGCTACTCAGCCCAGCTGTAGAGATGGAAATTAAAAATCAGGAGACTGTCATCACTGGTAATGATGTCAGACTTGAACTGCAGATGTTTGATGTTTACCTGATGGTTATTGATTATGCATTGTTCTAACCTCTCCTTTCCATGCCTTATATCAACTGAAATGCTTACTGTGTGTCATTATATGTTGGGAATATGTAACTTGTTTTGATTTTACAGTATTCACAGCTAAGAGACAATCAAATCTCGGATGAGAATTACAACTTTGGAACATTCTTAAAGTTGTCAAAAACTATGAGAACCTTTGAAGTTGGACTGAATACCGTTTGAAATGTGAACTTATCATGATTCTACTGGGGGTCAGGGGTAGAATGTAGTAGGTTTCATGTATGTCTCCCATAGATTCATATATTTTATGAAAGACTGTATCTTATGCCACTCCTCCCCATGGATTTGGAAACTTGAAATAAACCCCTTCCTCCCATAACCTGTGGTTTGGATCTTCATCCTAGCAATGTGAAACTGTTTACAACAGAGAATGTAAATAGTATTTATAGGACACTGACTATAAGCTAAGCTAAACACAGTCCCTTTTTCTTTCTATAACCCTTCTGAGGGCTTGTAAGGCAAATTTCATTATCTTAATTTTAGTGACTTAAAAATTACGCAGCTCAAGCTGGGTGTAGTGGTACATGCCTTTAATCCCAGCACTTGGTAGGCTGAGGTAGGAGGATGGCCAAGAGTTTGAGGCCAGCCAGAGACTACATAGTAAATTCCAAGTCAGCCTGAGCTGGACTGAGACCCTACCTCGAAAAACCAAAAAACCACAAAACAAAACAAAAAAGAACAACAAAAAAATATTACACATCTTACAAACGACATAAAGAATCTGTTTGACTGAAAATCCAGAGCTTTTCCAGCATAAAATAAGTACATCCATGACTTCAGTAATCATTAAAGTAAATGCAAGTCTATGTGAGTCCAAGTTGCTACTCGTTTAGAGCTTGAGTTTCAATTTTGTTTTCCTCAGGGCAGAAGAGTTTACAAGGCCACATTTTCAGATATAGTCTTTTATTATTTATTCACAAAATCAAAGATTTAGTTATCAAAACTTATAGAAAATTCTACCATCTGAAACGAAATCACAATGTCTTTGATCTTTTTCTGAGAATGGTGGGTGACATGCAGGCATTATGACTTGTTTGTTCTATCATAGAAAACAAAATATCTGAAGAGAGAAATAAATTCTTGACTTTGATGTAATATTTGTAACATTATTTGTTTAGGGGTTGTTGTAACATAGAAGGCAAAAGCCATGTGCCAAATCTCCTAAATTGATAACCATTCTCAATAATTAGTGTCCATGTCTTCTATATACCCTCATGATACCATGTAAAGGGTTAACCCTTCAATCTGATCTGATGACTGAATAGGAAACAAGAAAAGTCAAAGTTGAAAACATGAAGAGAAGCAAAGTAAGACAATGCATGGGAGTGTTAGCATAGGGCCTATTACATCGTGAACACTCCATAAATTTTACCTCTTCTTGCTGCTGCTGAAGCTGTCTGAGATGTCACTGTTGTTTAACCTGGGGAAGAGAATATGTGGCTGGCTCATCCCCTGCTCTATGAGACAGAAAATCACACTGCTATAAATTTAGAAAGGAAGATGGCTGGCCAGTCTGGCAGCTGTCTATCTTCTCTATTCTTTATCTATCTTCTAAGTGTTCTTGCTCTACTCTGTCACCATATAATCTAAAACCACCATTATGAACTCATTTGTGAGCAAGGCTGGAATCTAAATCAAGGCAATGTGGCAAAAGTCAGTACAGTATGTTGTAGTTACCTCTGCATTGCTGAGATAAAGTACCCGACCAAAACCAGCTTTTGTTTTACTTTTTTTTATGTTGGCTTACATTTTCAAGGGGAAGTTTTGTGACAGAAGTGGAAAACATGACAGGAACAGAAGCTGCACATCACCTCTGCCACAAGTTAGTAAACAGCGGCAGGGGAGTGAGCTGATCTTTGGCAAGGGGGAACTAGTTATAATACCCCTAAGCCTGCTTCCAATAACACACCTTCTCCAGCAAGATTTCATCTCTCAAGTTGCCATCAGCAGGGGAATAAGGATTCAAAAAAATTGTAAGCTTATTGTGAGACACATCTGATTCAAACCATCACATTCCATCCGGCCCCAATAAACTGATGATCATTCATAATGTAAAATGCATTTAGTACAACTTTAAAATTCTTCATACATGTATTTTATTAATTATAACACTGTTCAAACACCCCCATAGTCCAAGGTCTCTTAACTGTGAACCTATAAAAGCAAAACCACATAATGGCACAGAGTAAACATAAGACTGAAAAATATGATATTTCAAGGATGCAAGATCTAAAACAAACAGGGCAAATAACAAATCCTGTAGCTCCAAGTCTGGTATCTGTAACCATCCCAAGCCAGCAGTTCACCTTGGCAACTATCTCATAGTCTTGGTACCTCCAAAAATGTTGGTGTCATCACTGCAAACCATATCTCATCCTCATGGCTCAATTGGAGACTCCAACAACCCTGCCTCATGTTACCCAGTGGCCATTTCCAAAACATACAGTGTTGAAAATCCAGTGACCCCCTTCTTTCCTATATTTGATATACTCCCATAGTACCAGGGGAGTTGTTAAATTTGTTAATCCAGGGGGAAATATACCTGAATTTGAAGAGAAAGACATTCTTTCAGTATTAAGGCATTCTTTCTCCTGTCCCAATGCAGAACAGCTAGTCCAATCTCAATGGTGGTAATCTTTCAAATAATTACAGCTGATGGTAAGCAACAGGAATATGGGCATAAAAGTAGAATGAGACCATGATCTTGCATATTTTTGTTGTGGGGGTATGCATTGTAGGATATTTAGGAGTAGCCAAGCCTCCATCCTCTAGATGACTTTAACATCCCCATTAGACATTTCCAAATATATCCCAGGGAGGGAAGATTATTCCTACTGACAATCATTTCTAGAATGTAGAGTACATCTATTGATTCCAATTCAAAATATTCATTGAGTAACACACATTTTGACAGGTGGTACCTCATGTATTTCATATCATTTTCACAACAGATCCATGGCATACTTCTTATTCCCCATCCAAAGAAGGAAAATCAGTGTTTCGTAGGTATAAGGTTATAAGCCTACTTTCATCTGTCCAGGAAGTAGAGAACACATTTACCAAGTACAAATGGTTAGTAAACTATTGTCTCTTGGAACTAAAGTCACCAATATTTATTCAAGTCTCTGAAGCTAGCATTAAATATCAAATTACTTTGCTCCCTTAATAGTTAACTTGAGTAATTGATTTAGCCAATAGGAAGCCCTAGTGGAATGCAGTCAGGCAGGAAAAGGGGAGAGTGTCCTCATTCCTCCCATGTGCTAGTCCTACCTGTCACAAAGGCCGATCCATCCAGTAACTATTACTTCTGAGTGCCTAAACTACTAATAGCAGAAACCAAATATTAAGTCACCAGTTCAACTACATTCTCTCAGGGGACCAGCCAGCCACCTCGAGGCAGGTTACTTACACTGAATCCTTTCTGTCACCAACAGAGTAGTGTTCTTTCTTCACATGTGTTTTCTAGATATTGATTTGCTTTCACTGCCGATAATGTTTCTGTCATCATCACCATCTGTGCATGTACAGAATGCTTTATTCACCATGGTCATGTCCCACAAATCATTGCTTTCTAACACAATATTCAGTTCACAGGTGGAAAATGTGGCAATTAGTGTAGCCTTATGGAATTCATTTTTTAAATTATTTTTTGTAGTGCTGGGAATCAAACCTAAGGCTTTGTGCAGGCTGAGCCAAAAGCTTTACCTCTGACATATATCCCTAGCCCTAAACTCATTCATCTTAACTACACACCATCACCCAGAAGCATCACATAATGGAAGAAAGAAAAATCCAAAGTGCAGGTGTAATTATAATCAGTTGAGAGATTTAAAAAAAAAATTCCCGACAGGTTCTATTTCACAATAGATAGAAAAGCATGACTTGTCCAACACTATTCATTGACAAGAAATATAGGGATGCAAGGGATAATGGCTCTTCTCAGCATTATATCCTATATCCTACTCAAGAGAATTTTTGCTTTTAAAACCATTAGTTAGGTTCTGCATTGGGGGACTTAGTTCTAAGCAGGGACCATTGTTCTAAGTATGGCTTCATTTAGTTGGAACTTGAGACTAGTACTGAACATTTTGGGCTCCCAATGCTATTGAATTCAAAGGCAAAGAAAATAGTGTCTTGGTTGAAGTGATTGATGTAGATTACTAGAAGAAAGCTGAGATGCTGTTACTCAATGAGCTCAGCACAGATTCTATCTAGAATTGAAGGGATTTTGTGAGGATCCTTCTGAAGCTTTCTGTCTGAGAATAAAAGTGCATTGTAATCCCCTCTAAACAAACGAACAACAAAAGGTAGAACCACTCACCCTGGCAAAATAACACAAAGCAGTTGGTTTAGAGTAAAAGGAATGTACTGGCTATTGTAAGAAGAAAGTTAAATTATAAAAATCAGTAGTGGCATTGTGAATTGTCACAGGTCTTCAGTTGAACAAATGAACTCCTCAGTTACATTTTCCTCCTTGACTCCTGATGTGTGTGGATCTTTGCATATGTATGTGTGTACTATTGTTTTTTTCTCTTTTATAAGCATTGTTGGTAGTCACTAATATCAAAGTTCTCATTGTTTTACTATAAAATAATTTTGGCCCAGCAAGTGTAGTCACAACTAAGTCTTTAGCTTACAAAATATTCAAGTCTGATTGTGACTAAATTCATAACGGAATAGAATTTCTCCAGAAAGAGGACAGTACCTGCCTACCAAAAATAAATACTATGATAGTTGGGACTTTGTTTTTTTCTCTGTTCTTTAAGAGACAATGAGAGTTTGTTTATACAATAGATCTTACATATTGTATATTGTTAGGCAGAATAATATATTTGTTACTTTGGTTGGATGTAAATGAAATATGTTCAAGAGTGTATGCACAGGTTTTGATGCGCCAGTTACTAGGCCAATTAATAATTCAAATTTACTTGTCTGTACTCTACTTTGAGACTAGAATGCATCAAACCATATTTCCCTTTTCTGTATGGATTCCTGTGAAATTCTGACTGTCAGGGGAGCTAAGCAAAGATTAAAAATCTGGAGAAAATGAAAACAATTTGTTCCTTTGTTCCTTCTTAGGTTGATGTCACTTTGTCTTTCTAACACTCAACAGAGCTTTACCCCAGAAATACAGTTGGTTCCAGCCCTGCTTTCCACATCTCCAGTCTAGCTTGATGATGTTTCCTCAGAGGCATAAGAAGAAGCCATGCTGGACCTTTCACCCACTGACCTGTATCTTTGACCACAGACCTCCTCTTCCAATCTTCGTTTTTCAAGATTTTTTGGAAGATATAATGGACCTCCTGTTTAATTTACCCACTTAAACTGAACATTCACTGATTTAATATATTCACAGATTTTGCAAACCATCAACCTAATCTAATTGTAGAGAAATTTCTCCATCCACAAAAGAAATCTAGTAGCCATTGATAGTCGCTCCCCATTTTCCACTCCTCCAACATCAATCCTCCACTAGGATTTGCCTATTCTGTGTTTTTTCATATATGTGAAATCATACAAATCATGGCCTTTGGGGACTGGCTTATTCACAGAGTAATATTTTCCAGGTTCATCAACTTTCAGAATGTGTCAGTATTTCTTTTCTTTTGGTGAAAAATTATATTTCATCACATTAGTATACCTTATTTTTTGTATCCTTTTACAAGTCAATAGGTATTTGGGTTGTTTCTATTTTTGGAAAATATGATGATTACTACTATAAAATTTATACTCAAGTTTTGTATAAACACATTCAATAAAGGTTGTTAAACCTTAGCATATATCCTGTTAGCCAGTAGAAAAATTTAACTGGAATCCATTGGATGAATAGCTCCCCTGAGATAGTATTTTAAGCAAGTAATTCAAATGTTAAGATCAATACCATATAAATCCTATTTAAAAAATTCATTACTTCAGTTTCTCCCTTCTTTACTCATCCATTCATTTACTATGTGTCAGGAACTATAACAGCTTCTGGTGATGTAGGAGCAAATAAGAGAGACAAAACTCTAAAATCCTGGAATGTATACTTTAGCAGAAAAGAGAATAAACAAATAATTACAAGTGTCAGCTGCTGGATAGAAAAATAAGAAAATTCAAATAATGAAAGCTAAGGAGGTCTGCTGGGTTTTGGAGGTACTCTTTAAACTTGGGTGGTCAGGAGAGATTTCACTGCCAAGGAAATATTTAAGCAAACATACAAAATTGATGAGAAGCCATATGGATGGATAGCTGAGAGAAATAATTTTCCAGCAAAGCTTGCTTTTCAAGGCCATTATTTGGGAAGATGCCTGTTTTTTTCAAAGACTAGGAAGGAGGCCATTGTAACTGGCCTTGAATCCAGGAAGAGAGAGGTAGAAGAGGTGAGAGAGGCATTGATCTTGTGAGGCTTTGTTCACCATCATAAGGACTTAGGTTTTATTTTGGTGTGATTAGAGACAAACAGAAAGTTTTAAATATGAGAATGGCATTACCTAACATTTTAATAAGATGACTCTAGCGTCTGTGTTGAAAGTGGATTGTGGTAGCACAGTTGGAAGGCAATAATCCAAGCAGAGAATGTTGTGAAAGCCATGGGGAAATAAGTATTTGGCTTCTGAATTTGCTAACAGATTGAATGTGTGATATAAGGGAGAATAGCCAAAGATGACTCCAAGTATTTAAGCCTGAGTAACCAGAAAAATGAAATCGTCTATTATGCTGTCAAGAAAGACTGTAAGGAGGAAGAGGTTCCCAGGAGAAAGATCATGAATTTAGTTTTACTTATGCTAAGGTTGATGTGCTTATTAGATATCCAAATGGAGATGTCAAGAAGTCAAGTGGATATACAAATCTGGAGTTCAAAGGAAAATCCCAACTGAAGATAAAAAATTGAAGTTCTTGATGTATATGTGTGAGTTGATGTGATGTATATCCACGAAAATAAATGAGATCAAGTTGGGATTTTATATAGAAAAGAGAATAGATCAATCCATGTACTGAAACCTAAGCAACCAGATCTCCTAACTCAGAGGTGAGAAGAAGAGTTGAGCAGAATTAGAAATAGTGGCTGCTACAATTGGTGGAAAAAATATTGTGTCTTAGGAACTAAGTGAAGAAGTGTTTCTAGGAGAAGGGTGTGATTAACATTGTTTTAATGCCTATCCCTGGACCTCAAGATACTATGGATACTTTAGAGGCATATGTGGCACATTTATATCTTTATTCTGTGGTGATTTGTGCTTGTAACAATTTACTATGAATGGCATAAAATAGGTTCAATTATTCATTTCCTGTTGTGACATCAAAATCTATAATAAATGTAATAAACTAGAATGATACGATAGGAACATTTCATATATTATTATTAGTCAATTCTTTTATGGAAAGGTTTTAGAGATTTGTCTTCAACAAGTGGTCCTACACCGAGCATATTGTTTTCCTTAATTATACCTTGGTGCAAAATATAATGAACAGAAATGAGAAGTATTGACTGGGTCACCAGGTTATATTATGAAGACCATAAAAAAACCCAGGCTATTCTATGGTGACCAACTCCAGTGGTTTAACCAAGGTACATTTCTCATTTGTATTAAAAACCTAAAATCTTGGGCTAGAGAGATGACTTAGAGGTTAAGGTGCTTTTGCCTGCAAAGCCTAATGACCAGGGTTCAATTCCCCAGCACCCACATAGAGCCAGATGCACAAAGTGGCATCTGGAGTTTGTTTGCAGTGGCTAGGTGCCCTGATGCACCCATTCTGTCTGTCTGTCTCTCTGTCTGTCTGTCTCTCTTCTCTCTGTCTCTCTCTCTGCTTGCAAATAAATAAACAAAATAAAAATAAATCAAATTTGAAGAACATCACTTTGCTGATAAAAAGAAACCTAACATATTTAGTGAGGATCTTCTCCATGGAGTTATTCAGGAATATGGTGATGGAAACTCTACCATCTTGTAGCTGTGCCATCTTAAACACCTGGGCCTCAAAGATGTGGAGGCAAGAGAGTACTGAAAAATTAGAAACTATATGGATGCTTTGAAGAACTTGGATTGAAAATGGCTTAAATAGTTTCTGCCAACAACTCACTGCATGGAACCCAGTTATATGATCTTTCTTGCAAAAAAAAAAAAAAAACTGTAAGAAACTTCTCCGTGGAAAATAATGTGACTCGAAGAGACTTATGAATCCTGGTGGTATCATGTACAAATACATGTACACAATTAAACTGGCTGAGAATGGCAGGTGCCTAGAATGTTCTGTTCTCTGGAGTCCCTAGGGTTCAGAGAAAATAGGCAAAGTTTTGTGGCACTGTGATATCCTGAATGTGGTGAAATGGGCAAAATAATCAATGGCACCCAGACAGCTTGCATGCAAAACTACATGGTCTAGAAACACAGAATGTATTTTTATGTGCCCAACTGAAACTCTACAAAAACCCACTAATACCAAATCTTTAGGCAGATAGTATAAAGACAGAGTATGTGAACAACCTCAGCCACTCAAAGATAGTTCTCCAATCTTCAGAGAAGACCAAATTTAGAAAGTTCTATGAATTATGTGTGGGAAGTGGGGGCAGTATGGATTAGAAAATCAAATTATCAGTACTGGGCACAAAATAAAATTTTCAGGGTGGACAACACATTAGCATTATTTGGGATTATCAGAAGAATTCAAGATCAATTAATTCATCTGGAAGTGAACCTTAGCCATCAATGACTTCTTCACATTCCCCAAATATTTCACTAAGGCTGAGAACTTTTAAGCAGATAAGAAGCTAAGGGAGAACTTTCACATACTTGATCTAGTAAATCAGGATCAGTTCATAGAATGCAGGTCTTGAGACAAGCAGGAGAATTGTTTTGTTAAAGAATTTAGGTAATTATAACCCTCATTGTGAAATATTAAGATATACTTGTAAAATATACAATATTCACAGAAATTTACATGTTATTTCCTAGTTGTTCTAGCATCCAATAAAGCCTCAAGAATCATTTTAAGGGAAAAAATAGAACAGTAACCTATAATTGTGTCCTTGCCTTTTTGACTACAATACAAGTTCTTCAAAATATTTTAAACTTGTTACTCTAAAGTAGGGCTAAATAGCTGAGTCTCAAAAAGGAGAGTCAGTCTTAATTAAGATATTCAGTATCAATAGAAAAACCTTGGCTTACAAAGCCTTGGCAGTGCTGATTTTTCGAGAACAAAATCCAGGTGTAATCCCTACTGCAGTCACAGCTCTCCATTATACCCCAGCAATCAATCTCTGTGCCTCGAGCCTTCCAGTAAGAGAAATAGAAACAACATTATCATCTTTAGTATTTATATCTCCCAATTTCCTCTACTAATAATACCAGGGATGCCATAAACACCGTTGTCATGGAAACAATAGTACCATACAAAATATTGTTGGGCTTTTGAAGAATCTACATGTATGACTATAAATAGAGAGAGTATTTCACAACTGTGGACCAAGGGGGGAAAATAGCCATTGGGTCTTGCCCTAACTTAAAGGTGTCATATAATTTGTTTTCCATAGTATCCCAAAAGAAACCAATCCATGTAAGGAATTAAAATTTTATTAGACCTGTAAAAAGGTGTCAATGGTACCCATAGAGTAGCCAGCCATTTAAACCTTAAGATAATGTCAACTGAATGATAGCTAAGATGTATGAGTCATTCTTTTCTTCCTTTATTCATTTATTCATCTGTTTCAGAAATCTGTTGACCAATCCTGCATGCTAGATGTATACTAGATGCTGGACACATAAATGAATAAACACATGTCTTGTTATAGATACATCACACCAAACTAATGCATAAGGGTTTTATTTGCACATGTGTCCTTGCTTCCTGCTTTTTAAAAAATTGATATCTGAAAATCTGAACTTATGAAAAATAAATGAGAAAATGATGCTTCTGGTTTCCAAAATTATACCATGAAATAATTTGTGTTTGGTGTTCTTTCAAGTAGTGCTTCCCCTTAGGGAATTTAAGAGTTATTGATGATTGATAACTTGATTAAGGAATTAGATGGAATATGAAGCAGTGGTTAAATTGAATAGAAATCTCTGGAAGTAGGAAAATTATATATAGCCAAGATTGAGAATCGCAATAATCTAGAGAAAAGGCTGGCAAACTATGGCCCAACCAACCTGCCAGCTAGCTTTGTAAGTGAAGGCTTGTGGTAACACAGCCAGGTCCATATTATTGTCTATGACTGCTGTCTCACAGTAGCAAAGGTGAGTAGGTGGAACAATTGCAAAGTGAAGCAGTGGAGGAAGAGCAATGTGACAAAGGTCATATGGCCCACAAAACTAAAAATACTTTCTCTCTGGCTCTTTATGAAAAAAGTCTTCCAACCCCTGGTTTAAAGACTTATACTGTCCAGCAATCATTTGTAGCTTTTCTCAGAAATATAAAATAACTCTTGAAATAATTTTGCGAAGACCATGAGACATTTTATTCTGTGTAATAAACTTTTACTTGCATGTAAATTTTCAGCAGCATACTCTTAAATTGTCTGACAACTGTTCAGCCCTTGACACTCAGCTCCAAACCCACTCTTCCATATTTAGTTCTGTGAAGTGGGTTCTGGGATTCTGGAAATCACATTTCTACTTTGCCAGCCGTTCATTGTTAGACCAATAGGGGGCACTAAAAGAACACTACAAAGTAGGACCAGAAAGAAAGGATTTGCTCCCTCCTGTTTGTTTTTAATTTGTATCAGTATTACTCCACCAATATTTCTGTATCCTGACAGTGACAATTCATTCCGGTAGCAAATGATTCCAGTTGGATTTTGCTGGCACTCAGAACCAGCTCATAGTGTATCCCCCGAAGGTAGTATTGCTCACTAGCACAGTTCTAAGAGGCCTGAGTACTGGTCTCTTTCTCCCACTATAGTTAGAGACACCAGCACAAGCCAAGCATTTCCACCCCTGCACTGGGGTCCTTCCCTTACACTTTTCTATTTTAATAATGTCAAACTCTTTGGGGGATCTTGAGCTGTACATATGACAGTGCTCCAGCAGTCGCTGCTACCATGATATCCTGATGTTCCCTTTTTCAGTTTTCCAATGCTGTTAGCATTACTGGTGCCGTTTCTGTTTCCTAGGTGTGAGAGAGTTACTGTCTACTCAGATGCTTAGGAATCACATACGGTCATATGCATTGTGATTTCTGAAGGAATGTCTCTTTTACTCTTGTTGGGAATGAATGGATAATTCACTACATGTTTATAATAGTATATTCTACAATGATGCAATTTGCAATGTCCCATTCTAGCCTGGTCAGCTCTACAAATTAATAGATGAGAGACAGAACAAGTGTAAATCAGCATACTTCTATCTACAAATTAATAGATGAGAGACAGAACAAGTGTAAATCAGCATACTTCTATCTATTTACTTAATCAATTTAACAAGTTATTTCATCCTTGTAAGTAAACGGAAACCAGGTTTTCTAAAATGGAGTGAGAGCCAAGAAGAATGTCAAATGGACTAAAGACAAGCCCATCTATAATTCCCATGATTCATTTCATGATTTGCTTTCTAACATTCATCTTCTAATCTTATTTATATGGACTGGATTGCTTCTGTTTCTTAAAATGCCTTTTTTTCTTTTCAAAATGTCTGCCTTAAATGATGGCATCAAAATAGAAAAAGAGGCCAGTTAGAAAGAAGATGATGTCAATGGAGATAGGGAAGGCAGACCAAAGGCAGCCAGTGGGAGAGGATTATCATCAGGGCACACTGTGTATAAGTATGGAGGCTGCCAATTAAATGCTAAAACAACAATAACAATAAGGAGTGCTTTATCACCATTGAGTTCAAAGGAAAAATGTGAGCAGTTAAGCACCATGTTTATAGAATAGAAAAGGGGTTAGCAAATTATAGTCCATAGGCCAAATCTGACACCTTTTAATAAAATAAATGATTTTATTGGCACATAACCATGATTATTCATTCATGTATTGTCTATGACTACTTTTGATATAACAGTGACAGAATGCATGGCCCACAAAGCCAGAAATATCGACTTGTCAGTGCCCTTTAAAGAAATGTAATGACTTCTACCAGACAGGAGGAGCAGGTATAAGTCATTACATTGTGACGTAGTAACAAGTATTGGCAGTCACAGAGCCCAGGGAGGAGCTCCTGATCTCAAGGGTTTCATGACAACTACATGCTTAGGTTGAGAATGCCTACTAAGTCCTTTATACCGATCAAGCACTTGTTCCACTTCTATGACCCTCTGTACCTCCCCTCTGTGTCTTCCAACCCATTTTATAATAATACCCTTTATCACTGATGTATCTTTAATTGGAACTAGGCATTTTTATAAGTAGGAAGGAGTATTATTTATCCATCTCTTGCCCCACACTTGGAGGGGCTTTGCTCAGAGTAGCTATGGTAGTTTGAATGTGAAATGTCTGCCATGGTGTCTTGTGTTTGTGATTAAGTCTCATACTCAGTCCTCAGCTGGTGTAGCCTCTGGGACGTGAAGCCTTGCTGGACAAGGTGTGCCACAGATGATGGATCTTGAAGTTTATTTGATGAGCTTAGCACAGCTCCAAGTCCAGTACTTAGGCTGTTTCCACCAAGATATGTGACAAGAGGTGATGCCCAGCTACTCCCCATATACTCCCCCGTGAAACTATAAGCCAAAATAAACCCTCTCCTTTCATCAGCTGCTTTGGATAAGGTTTGGATAAGGTGTTTTGTCCCAGAAACAAGAAGGTAACAGCAACAGTAGCTAATTAGTAATTATGGCTTGATTGATCAACACTAACCTGAGGGACTTAGTTATACGATGGGGCAATGCATTTATTTGCTTCAGAAAACAGTGTTTGAGTTATCATCACCTGTTACTGGGCTACTGTCAATCATGGACACCAAGTTGGAGGTGGTCATTATTAAAGACTTGGCTGTATAAAAATTATGGATAGGTAAGGATGTTGGTCCTAAATAATACCTGGATATAATAAGCATAAACTTATATGTTCCTAAAGGAAGAAATAACATTGAGGAATGATCTGCCAACCCACATAAAACTGTGAGGTTTTAAAATGCCATGAACACTTTTTATTTCTCCAAAATGATTCCTATTTTATAGAGAATTGTATTCTTGCTGGGCATGGAAGTACACCTCTATAATGCAAGCACTCAGGAGGCAGAGGCAGGAGGAGAGCTTCAAGTTCAAGGCCATTCTGGTCTACAAACCAAGACGCTGTCTCAAAAAAGTAAACAACTTAAAGGAAACTGTCATTATGTATGAGAGTAATAGAATATGAGTGACATGAAAGAAAGGGAGGGCACTGAGGCAATACAGGTGACCAGTAGGAAGAGGATCAGGTGACAGTGGTGGGGAGTGAGGAGGAGGAGAGGCAACAACAGCAAATTGTACATTAAAATGGCATAATGAAACCCATTCTTTTTATGCTAATGTTAAAAGCCAATAAGATTTTTTTTTCATTCTTTACAACACAATGCAATCTCTCTTAACAGCTATGATTTTAGGTAGCATTGACACTGGGTGGTAAATCCATGTACAGCATGTAAAAATGTATTCAGTAAAACTTCATCTTCTCAAAGATTAAGGAAAACAAACAACACAGGGGAAAACAGAAAATGCAATTTATGCAATTTTGTCAAAGGAGAGAGAGCCTTGAAATGCTGAGACATAATCTTTCTAAATGATAAGCAGGAGTGACTCTTCAGAGTATTAATCCACATGGCCGGAGCCACACCAAAACAATGGGGCTCAGCCAGCCCTCCACGTGCCATGCCATTTCATTGAGACTGCATTAGCGGTCTCTTATTTTTTTCCCCCTTGGAGACCTGCTAAAGTCCTTTGTCTTCAGAAGCTTTGTCAGACATCTCTTGAGTCAAACTGCCTAAGGTGTGCCCAGAGTGTTCAATGCCTATGGCTTCTGCGAGTCATTCTCCTACAGGCTCAAACAAATACCAGAGTGACTGAAGAAAGAATAACAGCAAAGGTATTAGAAGCAATGTTTTTAAATGTGATGTTCTTTGCTTTCTAATTAATTTCCTTATGAACAACTTTCAGTAAATATTTAATCTGCAATTGAAATAATTATATTCAAATTGCTGTAAGTATACATGTGTATTAGTTACTTTCTCATTTCTGTGAACAAATACCTGACCACAAACAACTTAAGAAAGGAAAAGAAGGCTAGAGAGATGGCTCAGCAGTTAAGGCACTCTGCCTGCAAAGCTTAATGACCTGGGTTTGATTTCCTAATACCCATGTAAAGCCACATGCACAAAGTATCTGGAGTTCATTTGCAGTGGCTAGAGGTCCTGGCTTTACATGGATATATATATAGTGAATCTTACAAAGAAAATCATTAATTCCACCTCAACTGCAGTGTGGCAACAGTGAGGAGTGCTATACATGGTAAGGACAGAACCAAATGTCAGGCAATGATAGGCCTCGTGTGACCATTTGCTAAGATTGGCTTTGTGCCAAGTGTAAACACACTCAGAGGTCACCATTTCATGAACTGATCCTCCACTGCTGTTCAAACAACTTTCCTCTTGTATTTGTAGAATGGGACAAAGAAAACTCACCCTACTGTTATAAAATTACTTTTCTCCAAGCTAGAGGCTTTATTTCTGAGTATTCATTCTAGGATACCTTTTGTTGATCTGTTCATCTTGGTTTCTTTCCTTTGAGCTTGCTTATGGACTTTTAAGTTGCAAAGACTGACCCTAAAATTGTAAAAGCAGATGAGAGAATTGGCCCTGCTTTTTGCAACCTGAGGCACATCTGCCAGAATGAACATTTGGGAGGTAGTAGTAACAAACAGCTGCCATGTCCTATGTGTTGTTTCTGGTTGATTTTTTTTATTTATATATATATATATATATATATATATAAACATAATCTTTTTTAGGTTTGAAAGTTTTGTATTATTTTACCTCAATGTCCATAGCTTCAGAAAATGATTGACAAGAATGGGGATGGTGGGGGATTTTTAAGTTGTGGCTGTATCTGGGCAGGGTACATTCTGTCATACCTGAGCCCTGAAAAGTTTCTACATTATGAATCAGAGCAGGGCAATGCTGTATGCTGGGCTCCAAGGAAGAGAAGCAGCATCAACTTGGCAGCCTGGCAGTACCACTGAGCATCACCGCCTGTGTTAACATGGAAGAGCTCCCAGGACAACAGGAGAAGGGGGGGAGGTGAAAAGAAAGCAGTATAGATAAGAAGTAAACAGAAGAGCGAATCTAATTAAAATAAAGTAACTGAAGAGATGGCTTCAATTGCATAAAGGATATTTTTAGAAGCACCATATCAATCTTTTATTCTGGAAAACACCAACTGCTCTCACCAATATATTAAAAATCCCTAGGTGCCCTTTGGACTTTGGCCAATTCTCTCTTGTTCTTGCTTATAATAAGAACTTGTTATGCTGTGGGTGCTATTTGAATATTTTTTCTCAAGCTTTCCATACACATTCATGTTACAGATACTGCCTAGGTGGCCTTCCATTTTTTTACCCCCCCCCACATACACTTGTTCTCATCTTATTTCTACTAACTGAAAGCACAAATTTCAGTGACTAACACAAGGAAATATACAAATGTATTTTGACTGGGTAGAGTACAAGTCTGATTATCCCAGCTCTTCATGGAGAACATTTTAAGAAAGAATTAGAAGCTGCAATTAAGTGTTCTTCCCACTTAGAGCGATTTAATTTAAAAAGCGAAAGTTATTGATTTTTAAAAAAACATTAAAATGCATGTATGCTGCTTGTCCAAGACCTCATTGCTGGCAGACCACTTGTTCGTGGAGTATAATTTTCCATTTCCTCCAGTACAATGAATCCCTTTATTAAATGCTTTCTTGCTGTGGACAGATTGGTTTATAGTTGAAGCAAGCAGGGATTTATAATCCCTTGCTGCTATTTGCTTGCCCTTCAATACAGACTCTGCCAACACCACACAGATTTATCTCCTTAGCTTTGAAAGGACTTTGGGTTTGTGGTAGTTTTATTAAGGAATGAAGTAGACTCAACACAAGAGATGGTGTCAACCAAGTAAAGTTTGGAGGAACTGATTAACCTCAGTTTGTTCAAAATCAAGAGTAAGCAGGAAGAGAACAGAAGACATTACCATCAGGCTGCTTGAGCATCCTTAGGACATGACAGTTAGCTTTTACCATATTGAATGACCAAGAAAGAAGTCAAGAAGGAAACGGCAATGCCATTTATGTTCTAGTATCCGAAAACACATACCATCACTTTGGTCCTATATATACTCTTTGTAAAAAGTGAGCCACTAGGCCAGCCCGTATCAAGAGGATGGGAAGTAATCAGGGTATTAGAGAACTTATAGACATATTTGAAAACCACATATACTGGCTTTCCACTTTACCTGTATGCTTCCTTGTATTAATATTCAAACTGTGGCTCAAAAGTTACTACTGAAGAGAAGTCTATCTTGATCCCCCTCCTCCTAAAATGGTATCTATTTCCATCTCAATGCTATTTCTCTCCTTGTATATCTTTAAAGCATTCAATCACCACCTGATATTGAATCCCATTCACAATTGTCTTTGTAGTCTGACTCCTTCATTAGAAAGAAAAGTCTGTGAGGGCAAGAGATCTTGTGATTTATTCACTACTGTGTCTCAGGTGTCTAAACTACATCATTTCTCAATGAACAATCATTATTGAATAGATAAGCTTGTTTATTTTCTCATTAACCAAAATGATTAAATATTCATTATTTTCTAAAAGACACCAATTCAGAGGGAAAGTGGATTATAATGAGAGATGTCATGAAAAGATTAAATAAGCTCTCAAACTTCTGGATGGCCAAATAGTGTTTACCAAAAGGAGCTTCCCAGATGAGTTCTTGAGGCCGAAGAGATGAGTTAACTAGAAATGTGTATTTGAAGTAGTGAGAGGGCTACAATGACTCAGAAGGGAAATTAGACAATTCAGCTGAGTATCTGGATATTGTACAGAACATATGGGACAAGCTCATCTGATCAGATTGAGAGAGACGGGAGTGATATTGAATGCTTTAGAGGTGGGAAAATGTCTGCTAAAGCAAGAAAGGAGATATAAATAAAAGAACAGCAGAACTATTGCATGGCCATGAAGAGCCCACAATGAATGAATCTGGACCAGTCCCAGCCAATACATTTTTATGACTTTTTTCATTCCAGTGACTGCTGCATTGAATGAAGAAAGCAAGTAGAAATAATAACCCAGGGGCTTGAACTGACCTGATAAATTCCACATTCATCCTAGTAGAAAAGCAATTCTAACAAGACACAAGTGTTGTCCTTAAAAAAAACTAAAAGATAGAACTACCATATGACCCAGCTCTACTACTCCTGGGTATTTACCCAAAGGATTCCAAGTTAACATATCTCAGAAATACTTGGACATTCATGTTTCTTATAGCACTATTCACAGAGGCCAACATATAAAACCAGTCTAGATTCCCATCAATATATGAGAGGTTAAGGAACGTGTGTGTGTGTGTGTGTGTGTGTGTGTGTGTGTGTGTGTGTTATTCAGCCATAAAGAAGACTGAAACCATGTCATCTTCAGGACAATGTATGGAACTGGAGATCAACATGTTAAATAAGCTAGTCTCAGAAAGGCAAGTATTGAACATTTTCAGATAAGTAGAAACTAAAAGAGAAACTAACCTGCAAGTAGAAAAGGGACTAGAAATGGACCATTCTGGAGTGGTGAGAAGGGAGGGCAAGAGAAGACAGTGTGGAGGGTAAGTATGACTAAAGTATAATAAGTACATGTATGGAAATGTCACAGGGAGATTCAATAATTTGTACATTACATATAGATATCACTGCCCAAGGTATCAAGGTATGGGTTCAAGGTCATGAATGTGGGGCTGTTATGGTTATGGATGAGATCAATCCTAGGAATGCACGTGGAAATGGGTGTGATAGAAGGAAGATTAAGGTGCTGAAGGAGCAGGTTGTAAATCTCTTTGGAGCTTCATACATCCATCTATTCTCCTCTGATGTCCTTAAAATGCAGGAATTCTATGTCTTCATTTGAGTCCTAAGCTCAAATATCTGTGGCTAGAGCATATATAGTAGGTGTTGCAGTTAGGTTTGCATTGCTGGTAGAAATCACCTGACTAAGAACAGCTTGTGGGTAAAAAGAGGTTTATTTTGGCTTACAGGCTCGAGAGGGAAGCTCCATGATGGCAGGAAAAACGATGGCATGAGCAGAGGGTGGACATCACCCTCTGGCCAACATAAGGTGGACAACAGCAACAGGAGAGTGTGTCAAACACTGGCAAGGGGAAGCTGGCTATAATACCCATAAGCCCGCCCCCAACAATACACCACCTCCAGGAGGCTTTAATTTCCAATTGCCACCAGCTGGGAAGACTAGCATTCAGAACACTTAAGTTTATGAGGGACACCTGAATCAAACCACCACACTAGGGTAATGATAATATGTATGTATGAATGGGTACAGGGCTGCATGGGTGAACAGAGAATCAGGCAGGTATTAAAGTTGCCAAGAGTGTTGGTAGAATAGAGGTGAAAGCAAACACAAATGAACATGACTGATGGAATTAATTCAGCTCTGTGCTAATTGTGAAATCATTTAGAGAGAGATGTTCCAAATCTTAAAGCTATTTTATTTTTTATTTTTTAAATTTTATTTATTTATTTGCAAGCAGAGAGAGAAAGATACAGAGAAGACAGACAGAGAGAGAATGGGCACGCCAGGTCATCTAGCCACTAACAAACTCCAGACACATGTGCCCCTTGTGCATCTGCTTAAAGCCAGTTTATATCCATGCTTCTGAATGCTGATGTCTTAATGTCATCAGATGAATCCCTGTCCACAACTCCTAGTCCATTTTTCCATACATTCCTCCATTTCTATTCTATTTTCCATGGTAATTCTATATGGTTTATAACAAATCAATAACCTTAGAAACACTTTAGTTTCTTAATCACTCACAGGTCCAAACTTAGGCTGAGAATACTGACAAAACGAAAAAAAGGCAAACAGGAAGAAAGGTTGTGCTTAACAGCAGGGATTTGGGATAAAAACTCACAAGAACATCATTCCTTGGGGAATTACGAACAACACAGATCAAATCTCCAACCCAATACTGCTAACCATTAATGAAACTTCATCTATTAGGAAACCAAACTTAGACTATGGTGGCTGTAAAAATTATGCAACTACCCCAACCTCAAAATCCAATTCAGTGTGATTGGGTGAGGCATGATCATCTGCATTGTGTGTGTGTGTGTGTGTGTGTGTGTGTGTGTGTGTGTGTGTGTACATGGGCATGTTCATGTGTGTGAGTACATGTAGTGGCACGTATGTGGAAATCAGAGGACAGCCTCAGGTCCTCACCTTCCACCTTGTTTGTGGCAGCAGGTCTCTTGTTCATTGCTCCATTTGTGAGGCTACCTGGCCTATCAGGTTTTGCACAGATGCTCCTGTCTCCACTTCCCTTCTCCCCTCCTCACTTTAGGCATGCTGGGATTACAGATGCCTTCTGCAGCATTTGGATTTACTTGGCTTCTGGGCTTCTGAACTCAGGTACTCATGCTTGCCAGGCAAGAACTTAAGTAGCCACTCACACGTGCAATGTAGGTGCTTTATCCACAGAACCATCTGTATAGCTCTCATCTGCCTTTTAAATATTTTTTATCTTTTTATGAGAGTGGGAGGGAGGGAGAGAATTGGCATGCCAGGGCCTCCAGCCACTGCAGTCAAACTTCAAATGTATATGCCATCTTGTGCACATGTGTGACCTTATGTGCTTGTGTCACCTTCTGTGTTTGGCTTATGTGGGACCTGGAGAGTTAAAAATGGGTCCTTAGGCTTCAAAGACAAGTGTCTTAACTGCTAAGCCATCTCTGCAACCTAAAATTGTTAAATTGTTTTTTTTTTTTGTTGTTGTTGTTGTTGTTGTTTTGGAGGGGAGGAGGAGGTTGAGGTAGGGTCTCATTCTAGCTCAGGATGACCTGGAACTCACTATGTAGTCTCAGGGTGGCCTTGAACTCATGGCAATCCTCCTACCTCTGCCACCCAAATACTGGGATTAAAAATATGACCCACCACACCTAGCTCTCATCTGCCTTTAACATCCACCTCTTAAGTGATGCCACACATCTCAGAAATGCCATGTGTAATTTTTGTCAATAAATTTCAGAATTGAAGACTAAGGACAGCAAGTTGAACAAAAAGGCCTTGGTGTGACAAAACTGTGGAGACAGATGCAGAATCCCTGTCACACTGCAGAGGGTCTTTGGGTGTACCCTATGCAGCAACCTACCCATCTAGCAATAGTCAGTGACACCTTTGGGAGTTTTTTCCATTGGTGACAGAAGACAGTTGAAGAGAGGCTTTATGTGATTCAGGACACCACCACAGTTCAGAAAAGTAGCTCTTGGCAATTGGAAAGTGTGTTGTACATCAGCTAAAATGAACCATAGAAATGCAAAACAGCATTAATTGAGGACATCTTAAGTTGAACACCAAGTGAAAATTATCCAAACTGTTACTAACATAAAAAGCTGCATAAAAAGCAAAAATTCCTGCTCTATCCCAAGGAGTTGGCTCTGCTATTCCCTGGGCTCTTGCAGTGCGAGAGGACAGAAATTGCCTCTGGGCACATACCAGCTGCAAAAAAATCCACACCAGGGTTCTGTCCAATGCTGACATTTCCCACCCTCCAACCCTCAGAAGCTCATAAAGCACCTTGGCTGACCCTTCTCCTTCACCTCCCTTTTAGGAAAAATGTTGTCATCAGCTTAGCCATTAACAGGCACACAATCAACTCTTTGATTTTTCTTTAGAGTTGGTTTATAGATGTCTTAGAGAAGAATTAACATTCCTGTCATGTGTGAACCTCTTTTGCTTTCAACCTTTCACCATGAGAAAACCCTTCCAGGTCCCTACATCCATTCACAAAGTCACAAAGTTTCCAGCATCCTTAAAGTTTGCCTCAATTCTCCTGCAACAAAAACCTCAAAGACATGTGTGTGTATGTGTGTTTGACAGGAGCTATGTTTGTTCGTGTATGTGTGTGTGCGCACACACACAAAGCATAAGAAATATGGAAACTCTCATCTGGGGATAATGTTTTAAAGTGTATTCAAATCTGTTCATGGCTTCAGACAGAGAGCCCAGAGATATCCACAGCAATCTGCAATGGCCTCCTCCTTTGTCTAAAAGGCAGGCAATAATTGATTTGACCTGTTTTATGGGAACAATCTCCCAGGCATGACTGAGTGCTAATTGCTCCTAATGAGGTGGCATTTTAACTGGCTGTGGTCTTGAGCTTCCTGTCCTCTTTACTCCAAGCGGCATTCTAGCCACTGGGTTGTAAGTAAAGCTTCCAGCAAGCCCTCACCCATAACAAGCTCCACTTCCCCCAAATGCTGAGGGTTGGGTTAAGAAGGGCAAGTTGCATTGCCTTTCAAAAGGGCGATCTGGCTGAATGAGCAGCATCTAAAGATTCACTGAGGCAATGCAGTTCTTGAGGAAATGAGTTCTAAATGTTACAGGATTCCTGGAAATTACATTCATAATGATTTTCACTGGTTCTGCCCCTTTCCCAACATCCTTCTCTATTGTCCAGAGGAAAACCCACAAGCCCTTTCCACGAAACAAGGTTTTCTTCAAGTCTCTTTGGTGGCTCTTAAGTTTTGCATCAATGCCTTTCTGTTTCAAGATTAGCATGTGGTTGCACCCTTTATATTATGATCATTTGTCCAATTAATCTTCACTCTAGCAGAGCAAACATGCAAGTCCTTTGGATCAGCAGTGGAATAAAGGCAACATTGGATAATACAACTATTTAGTCAGTAAAATGTTCTGTAAAGAACCAGATGGTAAATATTTTAGTTCATTGTGGGAAGTAGGGCCACTGTCACCACTGCTTCCCAGGATGAAAGAAACCATAGACAGCATGTTCCTACATGGACATGTTCCAGTAAAACTTTGTGTACAAAAGTGAATGTCCAGTTGCATCTGGCCTGCCATCACTGCCAATATCTCACCTTCAGTAAAGCTTTGGAAAATACATCAAATCTGGATGTATATAAAATCCATCACAAAATGGCCCAAGCCTAAAATCTTCTATAATTACTCATTTTTAGTGATATAGTGAAAGTACCAGGAAAACTATATTTTGTATTTATAAGTCCCAGTTTCCTCACTTGTAAAAATGGGTTAGACTCTATTAGTTCTATATTCTTTCTCAACTCTATCATGTAAAATATCCTCAATTTTATATTAAAGTTCTGATCATTTAAAAAATTGTGGTACCAGGAATTGAACCCAGGGTTAATACCCTGTGCTAGGTGAGCACTTTCCCACTGAGCTACACCCCAGTCCTTGGCCATATAACTTAACCTTACAATTATATCAGAGTAGACCACACAGAGGGTTCACGTTCCCCAGTACTCGTCTTTTTTATTAAATACAAGTCACGCTCAGAGCCTCTTCTAAGAGCCAGGACCAGTACAGATAAATGCTGAAGTGAATTAGACCATGCAAGTCCTCTACTGCCAAAGAATTCACAAAGTACCCTCAATTTCAAACTGGGAATTCATTCCCATGTGCTTTCTGCCTATGTATATATTCTTGTCTTCCACATTCTCTCCTCTGAATGCTCCACTTTCATGCTGCAACTTTCAACTAATCTCCCTTTTATTCTACTTAATGATTCAATCCATGTTGTATGTTTCTATGTAACTAAAGTTGTTCTTTATTGTATTGTTTTTGTAGTTGTAGCTTGGTAAAACAATGCAAAAGCGTCTAAATTTCTGTGCATATGGATAAACTATATGTACAACCTAATTGTAGACAAAGGTACGTAAATATAATTAATACTTGGGTGTGTGATTTATTTTGTACTAACCTAAAACAAGAAGTAATAGCTTGGAAATGAGTGCTTTGGGTAGTGCTCATACTGTGTGATGTAATTAAGATCACATGCTTTTGGTTACTTCTAATTTCAGTCTTAGTTTTACTGTTTTAGCTATCCATGCCAATAAATTCCTGGACTGAAAGAACAATGAGTTGGGTAACCATAGGCCTGTTGCTATACTTACCATGTCGCTCCCTGTATTAAGCAAAGACAAATCCCTGCTCTAGATATTTAGGAGGTTTCTTTAGCATTATCAGCAGTATGAATGTGGAAGAGAGAATTATGTATCTCATAAAGAAATGAGAGGTTTTGGAACGTTGAGGATTCAAAGTCAACAGTAAGGTCTAAGAAATTAGAAAAATAGCAGTAGAAAAGATACAAGAAGTGGCTGGAGAGATGGCTTAGGGGTTAAATTTTTTGGCTTCAAAGCCAAAGGAGCCTGGTTCAATTCTCCAGGACCCACGTAAGCCAGATGCACATGGGGGCATATGCATCTGGAGTTGATTACAGTGGATGGATGCCCTGGCGTGCCCATTCTCTCCCCCCCTGCTTCTTTCTCTCTCTCAAATAAATAACTAACTAAATATATATATATATATTTTTTACAAAGTAAAGATCCAATAAAATAAAAGGAAACTACAACAATAATAGCACAGAAACAAACAATAAAAATATTTAATAAAACAAAAGCCTACTTTATAAAATAAATTAACCAAATAAGCCTCCTGCAAGACTAAATGTATGATATAATATTTAATCTGCTGGCACCACTAAACTATATTCACCTATATTATACATGGCAATTAACTTTTTTGCATTAAGCCACTGAGATTTGGCAGAGTGGTTAAAAAAATTGACTCAAGAGAAATTAAAAAATCTGGATAAACAACTGCCACTGAAGAAATGAAGTAAGAACTATATTTTGTTTAAAAAGTCCCTCTGGATTCCATGAATATTAGGTAAGCTGATTGCTAAAGGACAAATTTATAAAATTATAAAATTTTCAAGGAGCAGATTTGTTTACACGTATATATGTATGAATGTGTATACACACACATACATGTACATGGACACAGAGACAGAGACTCTAAAACTCATTTTGCAGGAACACTCCTAAATACTCCTAAAGCATCAGAAAAATACATCAAGGTATTCTATGAAAAGCCACTTTACTCAATAGCAACAAAATAATGTCTGATAAAATACAATACCCATTCAAGATAAAATTTCTAGAAAATTTGAAATATTACCTCACTTAACATAAAATGATCTTTTAAAACATTAACTATATAATATTTTATTAAGAAAAAAACCAGTTATGCTTTTCCTCATTGTTAAGCATTCAGTGGGGGATTCCAACTCTGAAGTAATAATACAGAAAGGGAAAATGGGGTATGAAGTTTTAAAAAGACAATATAACTGATATTTATTTGTAGGTGATATGATCATCTTAAAAAATTCCAGAATAATCAATAAGTTATTACTAGAACTAATAAGAAAATTAAGCAACATTTGTAAGTATATAACCAAAAGATCAAAATCAACACATTTCCAATATATTAGCTATAAACAGTTAAAGAATATATATAAATGTTTACTTCAAAAACGACAAAAAGTTAGAGATTCCTAGGAGTGAATTTAGCAAAGCTTGTACAAGTCCCTTTGGATAAATTTAGAAAATGCAATTCAATGGCACAAAAAAACACATAAGTATGTGGACAGAGGATCAATGCAATAAAAAAAAAAGTCAATGCTTCTTAGGTCAGTCTAAAAAGTAGACTAGGAATCCTCAAAAGAATGCTTGGTGCACATAAGGGAATTAGATGATATTAGCTAGTATTTCCAGAGTTAGTGCATAAAAAATTTTGAATAGCTATCATTAACAATCTTGTATAGGACAAAAATAATCTTTGTTATTCCCTTAGTAATTCGATTATATTTATCCAATTACTCAGCTACTTCCCCCAGACTCTTTCTCACTGAGTGGAGATTCTGTAACTAATTCATCTTCTACTTCTCACAGTATCTAGTTTAGTGCCTATAAGCACTGATTAAGTATTTATTAATTGAACAAAGGCTGGGTTCAAGTTGTAATTGCTTAAACTACTATTACAATATGCAGTTTCTTTACTTTATATGCAAAGCTAACACTTTGAATCAAAAAAGCATTGAACTTAATTCTGCTTTTACCATATATAGCTCTTTGCCTCAAAGTGGATCACCTATGATTTATAATTTCCATAATTTTAATATAAATAAATTGAACAAGATGTTGTAGAAGGTCTTTTCTAGTTCTCACAGTTTCTGAATAGCAAAGAGGTACATTTATGCTAATTCATGTTTAAGTCTTCAGTACTTCTTTGTTATAAGTATCAAGATATTTTTTTGGTGTTAGGAAAGGAACTGTCATGGTAAACTTTTCCCCTGGGGAGATGCAAACACCAGTCTTCACACCAAATAGGGCTCAGATGGCAGACCGAAGTATGATTACACCAATACTAGTTAGATGAACCAGTTTGGGGGGTAACTTACAGAGCATAAAGAAGGGTTATTTATGGGAACATGGAGCCCCTAAACCAGCCACTTTAATGGAGGTTCCTGTGTCAAAGTTATTCCCTGGATGCTCCTCCCTCAGCCTCTGGATGAGAGCTTACTTAGAGAGCATTAGGACCCCAGAGCAGCGGCACTATGGAGAAGTCTCATTCCACCTTAAATGACAACTTCCCTGTGGCCACTTCTAGACACTCCTTGTCTGTTTCCAGGAGTATAAGACCACAGAGCAGCACTTCAGTGGGGCTCACTACATCGGGGTTACCCCTGTGGATGCTCCTCCCTCAGCCTTGGGGTGAGGGCTTACTTATAGAGTATGAAGATTCCAACTGCCTCAAACTGCCTCAATGGAGCTCCTAGTTCCTTGATCTTTTCTTTTTATGAGAGAAAGAGTTAGTATGTTAGGGCTTCCAGCCACTACAATCAAACTCCAGATGAGTGCACCACCTTGTGCATATGCACAACCTTATGCTTGTGTCACCTTGTGTATCTGGCTTATGGAGGACCTGGGGAGTTGAACATAGTCCTTAGGATTTGCAGGTAATCACCTTAACCACTAAGACATCTCTACAGCCCCGTTCATTGATCTTTTACTCTTTATATACCTCATCTCCCCACTGAGGTCACAAGATCATGTGTGGTATTGTATACAACTAGTGGGGAGACACCTAAATCTTAGATAGGGGGTTTTATGACCCTCCCTACACCTCTCATGAGTTGACCCAGTTGTTTTTGATAAAGCTGGCAATAGTTGCTTACACCTTCCAATGCAGAGGAAATTTTTGATGCAACAGGAACAAAGAAAGACCCTATAACCAATAATGAAAGTTATTTTGAGACCTACACATTGGCCATACATGATAGTTGTGGTGATGGCTATTCACCAGCAGCCTAGTTCTTGCCCCTGCTGTCTTTCTCCCTCCATATTGTTGCATGGTATGATGTAACCACACTATTTAGGTATGGCCACATGCCTACCTTTGGCCAGCAAGTTCTGATCAACAATGACATGTGTCTCAAGAAAAAGCATAAACAATATGTATACTTGGACATTTCTTCTCTACTTGTGTCAATAATGATACAAAGTGTTCCAAACCAACCAAAGATGGTACTGAGTTGAGAATGAAGTAGAAGAAAATTCCTAGCCAACTCTCAATGAAAATGCAGCAAAAGAAACAAATTTTCATTGGCTTATGCTTCTGAATCAGGGGATCATTTTTTTAAAAAATATTTTATTTTTCTTTATTTGAGAGAGAGAGAGACAAATGGGCAGGGAGAGAGAGAGGAAGGGAATGGGTGCACCAGGGCCTCCAGCCACTGCAAACGAACTACAGATGTGTGTGCCCCCTTGTGCATCTGTCTTACGTAGGTCCTAGGGAATCGAACCTGGGTACTTTGGATTTTCAGGCAAGTGCCTTAACCACTAAGCCATTTCTCCAGCCCCCAGAGGATCATTTTTAACACAGCGAAACTAAGCTTTATCCAGATTAGCACACTCTATTAGTGCCATTTGCTGATTTAACAATTGTTTACTGCTCATCCTTATTAACTGTGGGCATGTTGCAAGCATTTTGGCACTGTGAATGATATGAAGTATCTTTTGAAAAGGGACATAATGCTTCCAGTTTGCAGTTTTATCTCCAGTGTTTGGAATGGTTTTCTCCTCTGCTATAAGACTACAAGGTTACCTCTACACTAATGCTATGCTTGCGTTCTTATATCCAATATTGGGCAATTTTTGAGTGGGGAGAAAAGCATGGGAGATAAAGCTATTGATCTGAGAATTGAATATAACCCTGAGTTCACAGACCTGAACAAGTGACAGAAAAAAAAATGAAGAGAGCAAAAATATTCAGGTGGCATACAACACAGCCATTTTACCAAACTCAGTCTTTTGAATGACGGTGGATACCTTGGGGTAGGATGTATATTTGAGAATCCCAAAGTTTCAGTTAATATGCTCATCTTTAAATTACCTTTGGGTATTTTATTTATATAGACATAGGTGATTCATTGTTTCATACTAAATACATAATTATGAACGTTATAAACACATACTTAGTCTTCATTGGGAAGGTGAAGGGAAAAGATAAGTATTTTTAGAGTCTGCTATGAATAGGAAATTTTATTTTTATAAATGTTTTAAATTAAATAAAGCACGCACACAGAAAGAGTGCTTACCTTATGAGATGAATTTTCACAAACTAAACACATGTGTGTAATAATCTCCCTGATCAAGTAACAGAATTATGATTAAGTTCCCCCTCTGTCCTGTGCCCAGTTCTAATAACTTTTATGCCAAGGGTAACCACTGTCCTCATTCTAATAGAATAGATTGATTTTTGCCCATTTTTGAAGTTTATGTAAATGAAATCAGGAAACATGTACTCTATGCCACTTTATTTTTCTCTAAACATTATACTTGTAAGATTCATCTATATTACTGCCTATGTTATAGATGGTTCATTCTCATTGTATGTAGTATTCAATAGTGTGAAAATATAATAACATATTTATGTATTCTAAATGGATAAGCTAATGGGAATGTGGGTAGTATACAGTTTGGGGCTATTATGAATGATGGCACTATTATTATTCCTGTGTGTGTGTGTGTGTGTGTGTGTGTGTGTGTGTGTGTGTGTGCGTGTATGTAACATATTTAAATGTATCTTTTAGGCATATGTTTAGGAATGCTATTACTGGATCAATGTAATGCATGTGGTTCTATTTGAGAAAATACTGAGAAACACTTTTGCAAAATGGTGATGTAATGGCAAAAAAATTGCCATAATTTTCTACCTCTCACTTTCTTACAACTTTACAATATGACTTTGCAGCACTTTCCATTATGAAGTAGGTAGGGTCTATATCCCCACCTTGAGTCAGGACTGGCATTCTAACTTGCTTTGGCTAATTGTACTAGAACACTCTTCAGCCTCCACATAAATAAACATGAGCTAGTATGCTGGATGGCAAAACACATGTGGCTAGGTCAACTCTGACCTCCCAATCAACAGCTGGCCAGCCAAAACTGAGATGTGATGCGATGGTTTGAATATGTGTCCCCCATCACCTCAGTTAGTTTGGTTAAGCTTTTTGCTTAGCCCTCAGCTTGTGGAGTATTTGGAAAGTAGAGGCTTGCTATAGGAGATGTATGGCGTGGGGAAGACCTTAGGTTTATGGACATCCCTATGGTGTGTTCAGAGCCAGCTTGAACTCTAACTGTTTTCTCCTCTGCTGTGGATAAATGATGAAGTGAGTCAGGTTCCTCTGATATAATGAAGCCTCCTCAAAACTGTAAGCCTGAAATACCCTTTCCTCGGTAAGCTGCATTTGGTCTGGTGTTTTGTCCCCATAGTGAGAAGCTAACTGTAATTACATATGACTAAGGCTCCCAAGTATGAATGAGGCTCTCCAACACACTTGTCCTAGCTGACCTGTCAGCTGATGGCAAGTACATGAATGAGTCTAGCCAGTGTCTGCCAAGCCTAGTCTAGATCAGTAGAATGACTCCATTAACCCCAGATTTATGAATAATAATAAATGGTCATTGAAGACACTAAGGTATAACCAGTGATTATGTATTTCATTACTTTGGCAACAGTGCCATGAGGTACTATTATTGGTTTTTGTTTTATTGTTGAGGAAATTCAGTCTGAAAAGGCTACATGAATTTAGCCAAGAATACCCAGCTAGCAAAGGTGAGAATCAACAATCAAATACTGCCTAATATCCCAACTTTTTCTCCTATACCATACCACATATGGGTAAAAGACATAAATAAATCTAAAGTTTATGGCTTCCAGCTTAAACGTATTCTCATACCCACTCAGTAAAAGTTCAATAACAGTGCTCAATAGCCAACACTGAGCAGTGCTGTCCTTGACTTCCAATCCTCACTTATAGCCCAAAAGCTGAATTGTCAACTGTACTGCCATCAACAAAAAATGAGTATGCTTCAGGATCACATTGATATTTTATTTATAGGTATGTCTCCATGTTTTTATGTTAATAGAATTATTCACATGTAGATTGTATTGGTTACATTCCTCTTTGCTGTGACCAAATACCTCACAAGAAGTAACTTCTATAAGGAAAGATTCATTTTGGCTAATAGTTTGAGGGTATACTCCATCACAATGGGAAAGGGAAAGACATGGTATCAGGAACAGCTATCAGATATGGAGAACTTGATTGCTCACATCTCAACAAACCAGAATGCAGACATGAGATAGGAAGCAGGACTAGGCTATAAATTGCAAGGCCTTCAACTCTCGCCCCCAAGAGTTACTTTCTCCAGCCAGGCCCCACTTCTCAAGGGTTCCATAACCTCCTAAACAGCACCACCAGCTGGAGACCAAGTATTTGAACATATAAGCCCATATTTCATAGTCAAGCCATAACACTTCAGCCCTGGACTTCATAGGTTCACAGCCATCTCATAATGTAAAGCACATTTAGGCTAACTTCAAAAATCTCCATAGTATTACAGTTGCAACATGGTTCAAAAGCTCAAACTCTTTTCTAAGACTCTAGGTAATATCTTAACTGTGACCCCAGTTTATAAATAAATAAGGGGCTGGAGGGATGGCTTAGCAGTTAAGGCATTTGCCTGCAAAGCCAAATAACCCAGGTTTGATTCCCCAGGACCCATGTTAGCCAGATGCACAAGGGGATGCAGGCATCTGGAGTTCATTTGCAGTGGCTGGAAGCCCTGGCACATCCATTCTCCCTCCCTCCCTCCCTCCCTCCCTCTCTCTCTCTCTGCTCTCTCTCTCTCTCTCTCCTTCTTTCTCTGTCAAATAAATAAATATATATATATATATTTTTTAAAAAAGAAATAAATAAAAAGCCAAACAAGTTATATATACAGAGTAAATATTCCCATTTGAGGAACCAACATATAAGAACACAGTATCCCAGAGTCTCCATTACAAATATTCCCAATCACAGCCAAAGTGAGGAACATGTTGCCTGGCATAACTGGAAAGGGGACAATTCAAAGTGAGGAACTGGGGCATAACAAGGGGACATTCCACCTTTCTGATCTCTTCAGTATCCCAGAGTCTCCATTACAACTTGGGCTTTGTCTTCACTCACAACTCACAGCCTACTCAGGAGCTCCATGAAGGTAATCTGGTCCTGCTACATGTTTCCTGGCCTCAGCTACTTCCTGGAACTTCAGTCAACACCTCCACAACCCCTTCATTCTTGCATCTGGTTTTTTTTTTTTTTTTTTTTTTTTTTTTTTTGGTTTTTCAAGGTAGGGTCTCACTCTAGCTCAGGCTGACCTGGAATTCACTATGTAGTCTCAGGGTGGCCTCGAACTCATGGTGATCCTCCTACCTCTGCCTCCCGAGTGCTGGGATTAAAGGCATGTACCACAACGCCCGGCTCATTTTTGCATCTTGAAAAACCAATATCATGTGGACTATACTCAGTTTTTCTAATAGACCAAGATATAGTCTGGCTTTCTTGGACCACAGCTATAATGGCCTCTGTGTGTCTTCATGGCTAAACGTGGTAGGAAAATTCTTCCCTAGGCCACAGGACTTGAGCAGGATAGCCTGAAAGGCTCTCTTTGTTCAGGAACTCTCTTCCCAAATTCAAGAGTTTCTCAACTAAGATTACATTATTATACTCTGGACCTTTACATGGGTGGGGAGTTACATACCAGGCATCTTCCCTATTACCCTAGCGTGTCCCTATTTTCCCAGCATGAAGTTTGTAATTTCTCTTTATGATGCTATTCTCATTAAGAATTAGAGATGTTTTGTCTGTACACCACTGGCCTGCAACTTTAAACTCACTTGTGTTCCCTCCCTTCCCAAACTGCATATTTTTCATATACTTCTGCTCCATTTTTGCTGTACATCTGAGAAAATGCAGTGAGCAATTAACCATGCCAAGCTTAAAGGCTCAGGTTCAGGAAATTTTCTATACCACACAAGTTAGTCCATTACTTTTGAATTCAGCATCACTAAAATACTGTGAACATGGGCAGAACATAACCACGTGCTTTGCCAGAATGTAACATGAATGGCCTCTAGCCCAATTTCTGATAGTCTGTTCCCGAGTCCTCATGAGTACAGTTGTGTGCATGAGTGTGCATGTGTGTGTACAGATGTGGTGCCCCATGGTACATGGAGGTTAGAGAACATCAGGTGCCCCTCCCATTGCTCATCTACTTGTTTCCTTGAAATGTAGTCTTTCATTGACCCCAGAGTTTAGTGTTTTCAAAAGTCCCAGCAATTCTCGGGTCTCTGCTCCCCACAGGACCGGGGACATTATTATAGGCATTAATGGCCACACCCTAGCTATTGACATGGGTGCTGAGTAATCAAATTTGGAAAATCTCAGGCCCTCATGCTTTCACAGAAGCTCTCTTTAACCACTGAGTCATCTCTCCAGCCCCACGAGTACAGTCTAGTTCAAATTTCTATCAGCATCTGGGGCTTAACCAACTCCAACCAGGATGGCCCAGTATGCCTTGTGTATAGCATTCTCAGGCCTCTCTAATATACAATTCCCAACTCTCCCAGTTTCCATGAAGACCAGTTCTAAAGGCCTATAAACCACATGGTCAGGTTTCTCACTACAACAGTAACAACTTCACTTTTAAGTGCAAATGTCATCTATTAGTTGCTTTTCTCATTGTTCTGACCAGTTACCTGAAATGAGGCAATATAAGCAGGGGAAGATTTATTTTATTCCACAGTCTGAAGGTATAGCCTGTCATGGTAAGGAAGGTATGCTAACAGGAACAACTCTCAGCTATGAAGGAAGGAGCCTGGGGCAGTTTATAGTTCAGAAGATCCAGTAGCAGACATAGGACAGGAAAAGGAGCTAGGTTATAAACTTCAAAGCCTACCTCCCAGAGATCGACTTCCTCCATCTCCTAAAGGTTCCACCGCCTCTTCAAACAGTACCATCATCTGAGAATCTAGGATTCAAACACATAAGCCTGTACAAGATATCTTACATTCAAACTATAACATAGGCTAATTTGATTTTATAAACTCAATATTTACATACCACTTGACCAACATTAATCTTTTATCACATTTCTGGGTATATTTTTTTTCAAGGTAGGGTCTCTCTCTGGCCCAGCCTAACCTGGAATGTACTATGTAGCCTCAGGGTGTCCTCAAACTGACAGTGATCCCCTACTTCTGCCTCCCAAGTGCTGGGATTAAAGGCATATGCCAACACACCCAGCTCTGGGTATGAATTTTATTTGAGTTGATGCCAGTACAATGTACATATAAAAAGGATATGAAAAGTTCAGCTGGAAGAGCCAATTTCAGGCACATTGAAAAGATTTTAAGCCTTGAAGACTAGGACATCAAGAATATACCATCCTTTAAAGTAAGTGACAGCGACACATGGGTATAAAATTTGTTTAAATTTTAAATACTTGTACAGAAGAATTGACTGACAGAGGGTTAGCAGAGTGCACAGAGTGATCAGGTCTTCATCCCACTGTAGACATTTCTGTATCAGTAGTGCCTTTCCCAAATATAGACTAGAAAAATACAACATTTGTTTATAAAGGGACCAAACTTAAAATTCTTGCAAAGGTTACATCAATTCTCTTAGGTACAATTTACTTTTCCCTTGCTGAGTAGTAAAGGATCAGTGTAAATATGTAAGGATATATAGATTATATTTATATACAAACAGGTATTATTAAATTGGCATTACTAAAATTTTTAGGTAGACACATGCATGAGAAAACTCTGGCCAAAATTAGCAGAATCACAAGCAAAAAGGCCAGACTTTGAATGTAAAGCAAAAAGAGTCACTGTTAGAGGTAGTATAGGCAATTACCATAGAGAGGAGGAGACCTATAACTGTGTGACAATGAAGTAGACATATATTGCTGCACCACTGTTATTGGTGCTTTTTTCTACCATACAACTGACAATACCACAGCACCTTTTTCTTTCAGCCCTAACAAAGCTAGTCTAGCAAAGTCTATCAAAGTGTGACTGACTGCCAATCTCAATAAGTCATCAAATATCTCTATACTGAGCACTGAAAAAATGCAAGGTCAAAATAAGATACCTTCTTCCTTTCAGAGACGGACAGATAAAATAATAACCCAAAACCTCACATAAAAGTAAGAAGGGGCTATGTGGCATAAACAAGGAAATTCTTAGAGAGTAAGGATGGAACCTGGATGAAAAGCCAAGTTCTGGGAAGAAGTGTTGTAACTGATGAAAAAGTAATTCCAAGCAGCAACACTAGAATAGGTAAAGTTTAGGGGTTGGAAATGGAGAAGGCATTCTCAGAAAGCAACAACTTTGGCTGGAATCAGGAATGACAGCTGGAATGTAAGATCAGGAAGTCATGGGAAAGCATGCTCCATGGTAATAATAACAAATTTTAGGTAGCCACTTGTACTAGGTGCTCTTCAAAAATTTTAGGTAGACATTTGCAGAAGATAAATCTGATCAATGAGCAGACTAGAACAATCACAAGGAAAAAGGCCAGAGTTTGTTTGTAAGGCGAATGGAGACTTATTAGTAGATTTAGCATAGCTGATGTATTGGTTTGATTCAGGTGTCCCCCATAAACTTATGTGTTCTGAATGCTAGGTTCCGAGCTGGTGGAAATTGGGGAATTGGAGCCTTCTAGAGGTGATGTTTTACTGAGGGCGGGCTTATACGTGTTATAGCCAGCTTTCCCTTGCCATGCTTGGTACACTCTCCTGCTGCTGTTGTCCACCTCTCCTCATGACACACTTTCCCCTGCCATCATAGAGCTTCCCCTAGAGTCTGTAAGCCAAAATAAACCCTTTCCTCCCATAAATTGCTTTTGGACAGGTTCTTTGTGCAACAACTTGAAACTAACCACAGCAGGTGATTAGCACAGATGGTGAAAGTATTAGGAAGACCTTTCCATGACAGAATTAACTAGACTGGGCCATTGAAGTGGAGAGACACTTAAATATGACTCTGAAGGAAAAATATAGGAGACTAGGTAAAAAGTGGGCCCACCAACAGGTTGTCTCAACTTGATAGTGGCAAAATTGAAGTTTGGGACTTGCTAAAAGAGGTGTGCTTATAGGCTACTGAAAATTCAGAGCTTTTATTGGGAAATAAATGTATTCTAGAGAGAGGAGTTGGGTATCATCCAAAAATGAATCTCAAATAATCTTACATCATGTAAATTAAATATTCTGAGTCATCTAGGGAAGTGGAAAAAGAGGAAGTGAAGTTTTAATAGGCCTGTAGCAATTTATAGCACTAAAATAAAAATGGCATATATATCTGTGAGTTGTCTAGGAAAAACACATTGGTGATCGGCAATGAGAAAAAATCTTCTGGGATTCTGTCCAGGACCACAAATCTTTCTTGCTTGTTGCTTCAGGCTCTAAAAATCCTTCCTAATTTTGGGGCAGCTCCCAGTTCCTGCCTAGTTCTTCTCTCCAATTCTGACTTCAAAGCCCAACTCTGTTTTCCAAATTTTCCCCTTCATAGAGTTTCAAAAGGAAGCTCACATCCTCCCCTTCCTTTATGGCCTAACTCTTCTTAATGCAGGCACAAGAATAGATAAGTAATAAATGGTGAGCATGTGGAAGACTCAACATGAAATCTTTAAGACAGTGATATGCATTATCCCTGATCTGATGATGAAAATATCAAGTAATGGAGCACTTGAAATAGTCTGAACCAACTCACAAGAGCCAATTATTAAACTTTGGGAAAATTTTAAGCTAGAGGTTAAATACATCATTATTTAAAATTAAGTTATATAGATTTATACCAAACAAGTTATCAAAACAAACTTTATATTCAAGTGCATCACTTTCTAATTATTTTACTGTTATCTATGTGCTTCAAATTATTTCCACTTACATGGTAGAAGTACTGAACAATTTTGTGCTATGATTTACCACTTCCCATCTTTACATATAAGGACATCATACCAGTTGTTTGAAATTAGCCATCATGGGAGAAATTACTGAAAACCAGAGTCTTTTTTCTTTATTTTTTCATTTGCCTTTAGAGATCTAGTTGTTAACCATCTACCAGCTTGCCACTGTTGTCAGGCCTGCAATGCCATGGATGAAGCAAATTATCATGGATAAAAGCATTACATTAGTGTCTTCCCTAGTGTTGCTGATGGAGCAATCTTGAGTAAGTTGATATACATCTTTTTAGGTCTTAGAAAAGGGCATGGTGATATCTTTTTTTCAGGAATCATGTATGTTGCAAACACTGTTTGCATAGTCCCATGAGAATCCATCTGCATCACTTGTCTTGAGAATTAGTCTGCCTATGTGTGTCTGAGTGAGACAGTTGACCAGGCTATGTCTAAAACAATCTACATACAATTAAGTTACAATGACTATGACATTTCTTAAGTTGCCTGATACTTGTAGAATAAACACTTAACGTCCTCTCTGATAGCACATAAGCTCATCAGTAATATTATTAAACCCTGATTTTAGAGGAGAATTGTGGACTGTATCAATGCAGCCAACTGTATCTCATTCTCTTCATGCCAGGAAAGAGCTTCCCTAATGCTTATATCATGAAAATATTACAATATCTAAATACTCTAAAACAAAGTTTAATTAATACACATGCTTTCTAACAAGGGAAAGTGGGTGTATATATGCATGTGTTTTCTGGGTAATACCATCAAATATGTAAGATTATAACTATTGCTAGTAGAATTATGAGCTAAATAATATCTAGGATGGAATTTTATAAACAAAACATATATTTGTATATACTGGAAGAGTGTAGAAAATGATTTGCATTCTACATGATGACATTTTGTCAAACCATCTGTAAAATTTATTTTGATGGGTTTCAGAACCTGTGCTTTAGCCTGGAAAGTACAGTCAAGGGATTAGTGTCAGTTTGTAGGATTGGATGGTTGGCCTACTTAATTTGACCACCTGTCTCAGTCATCCATTCTTATTAACAGTCATTTGATGAAGAATTCTGTCTTCCTTCCTAATACCAAAAGATAGCTGGTGATTTAGAGATTCATATATCTTCCTCATTTTTGAACATTTTTGTTATAGATTCAGATTCTCCATAATTTACTGCTCATATAATTCATTACAGTCTGTGTAATGAAAATAGCTATCTTAATTTTCAAAAAAGCAAACCTGAAAATTGAATGTGTTCTACAGCTGCCAAGCATTGAAGTTAGGAATGCAGATACTATATTGCTAATTTCAGATTCCTAAATTTTTGTACCTTGCCACATTGAATATCCAATTCTAATAATAGAGAACCAAGACTAATAAGTGGTAAAGAGTTGAAGCAAATTACATGATTGTGTCAATTGCAATAATACTATACTGGTTTGAATGTAAAATGTACCACATAGCCTCAAGTGTTTATGATCAAGTCACATACTTATTCTCCAGCTGTTGGAGCCTCTGGGAGGTGGAACCTTGCTGAATACCTTGTGTGTCACTGGACACGGGCTTTAGGATTTTATAGCCCAGCCCACTTGCCAGTGCTAGCTAGCTCACTCTTGCTGCCACCTCCTAGCTGATGTGACACCCAGGTTGCTGGCTATGCCATGCTTTACCCAGCATGATGAAACTTACCGTCAAAATTGTAAGTTGAAATAAGACCTTTCCTCCCATAAGCTGTTTCTAGTGAAGTAGTTTTGTCCCAGCAATGAGGAGGTAACTTAGATACCAAATGATTTAAAATTCAAGGCAGGTTTATTATATATCATATTATAGAATAATCTCAGGTGTCAGATGAGCTAGAACCATCCCAAATAAAAGTAAATGATCCTGAAACAAACTAACCAAGGTGAGGCTCCAAAGTGAACTTCAAAGTACATGTATAGATAACTGAATGGAAAAATAAAACAGAATAAAGGTAATCTAAGCTACGGAATGTGTCTTAAAGCATCATGATACTTCATTCAATGGACGACTGTTAAAACTGGAAACCTAACAGTTTTAGCATATGTCTCAATCAGATAATCTAGGGCACTGGGAAAACATTTGAATTCTCATTTGGGAGATGAATGTGCATGCAAGTGAATGGATTTAAGTGAAAATATATGGGAAATCATTAAAATTGGCTTCAGTCTCTTTACAATGCATCTGTGTATTCACATTTTCAAGAAATACCTTACTGAGTCATTTTGCATGTGCAGCAGCACCAGGAGATAACACAATTGAAAAGAACAGGGTCTCTCTCATAAGTAGCTGCATTTACTCTGGGAAAACAAAGTTTAAACAAGTGTGTATACACACACACACACACACACACACACACACACACACACACATTTGCTGGAGAGGTTGCTCAGGGAAAACTAGGGATACATATAAAGTCCTACAAGATTATCTAGCTACCATTAAATTCTAATAAAGAGTTGAGTTTCAGGCTTCAGAGATGGCTTAGCAGTTAAGATGCTTGCCTGCAGAGCCTAATGACCCAAGTTTGATTCCCCTGTACCCACATAAACCCAGATGCACAAAGTGGTACATGCATCTGGAGTCTGTTTACATTGGCTAGAGGCCCTGGCATGCCCATTCTCTCTGTCTGTCTCTCTTCTCTCTGCTTGCAAAATAAATAAATAAATAAATAAATAAATAAATAAATAAATAAATAAATAAAATACTGAAAAGGAGGTTTTGTCACAACATAAAAACATTTAATATATAGTTTTGATTTACTTTACTCTGGACAAGACGATGCTAGACAAGGAGTGACAAAACATAGAAGGAATAAGTTATGTTGTTCCTCAGCACAGAGGAGTGCCTGTAGTTCACAATTATCTAGTTTATAGTCTATGAGAGGAGACCAAAGGCTCCAACACAAAGAAATCATAAAGAGATGGAAACCCTAATGACCCTGATTTGATGCATGCACTCTGTGTGCATGTGTGGTTATCTCACACTGAGCCCTTTAATATGTAAAATTAATACTTGTTAATCAGAAAGATGTTTTAATCTCCAAAGCTGGAAATTCAACTTCTCTTTTCAAATGATTTTTAAGGCTTTCAAAACTGAAAATTCTATGAATCACAGGAGTGGAAGGAAGTAAGGCAAGAGGCATCTGTGTAGACAGATGGGACTGGAGGGGGAAAAGACTAGGCTGTGGGGGTCTTTGGAGCCAGCCCTTCTCCCTACCGTGCCCTCATTTTCCTCTTGAAGCAGCAGATCAACTGGTTTCAGGCTCTGTTCCAGCAAAACAAAAAAAAATGTGAAGTTAGTAAGTTTTCAGCAGAGCTATGCACATTCATCAACACAGATTAGTAGTATCCAATTTCGGGTCAATTTGAGCTTCTAGTTTTCTCAGCATCAGGACTAAATCAATCACTAAACTAAGACTTATTCATATAGAATTGATTAATCATCTTTTTAAGGGTTATTGAAAGTGAGTTCACTTTCTTAGATGACTTTTTGCCTTGAGTATAGCTCCTTTTTCACCCCAAAGCATATAAGTAAATACACCAACAGAATAACATCTAAATAGTATTTTAGAAGAGACACATTCAATAGTTTACTCAGAACTTATAGTTTCATAGTCAATCAAATGGAACTGAATTTCATGCTTTACTGGAATAAGCTCAAGTGCTTTGTTTTTGGTCCATATACTCAGTAAAGAGAATTTGTTTCCAGATCTTACTTCCATCTATTGGATGTGTAAGTCAGTCATTTCCACATATTTCAAATTCTTCTCATAAGGTAGCCTTTACTTCAACCTGCAAGTGCATTTCTGTACTATAACACTTCAGTTCATTTCAAATTATTGCTTATTACCTATAGAAGTTTATTTTCATACTTCTATTTAAACATTTTCCACTAGAAAAATTAATTGAAGTCTCAGGCTTAGATGGAATACAAAATAATTTTTACATTAATATGAATTGAAATGTTTTTCCTTTAAAGACTTCAAATTGCAGCTCAGATTTCAAGTATAATTTAAAGTCAGTAAATGGGGGATGTGTGTAGTGATGTGTACTTATTGACGACTACTGTGTTTCAGAAATCATGCTATGCACTGAGTGAAATTCTGTGGAAAAGATGGATATGGACTTCTCTTTCTTGGTGTTTAAAATCAAGCTGGGAATGTGTCTCTTTTTTCTAAATATGTGGCTCTATCATCTTGAAGTTAATTGAGATCTGAATTCACTGATGATATCTGAGCATCAAGCAACTGAATTCAGGACTTGGGACAACATTCAGGGGTAGAGAGCTTACCTGGTGAGCACTGGTCCCTAGGATCTATTCCCAAGCACTGGAAAAAAAAAAGAATTTATTAAACTAGATTTAAAGTAAAGTATTGTTATACGATCTTAAACTCCTTAAGCTAATAGGATTTCCCTTCCAGGGTCTTCTGAAATAGGTATTTACCTTAGAAAACTGAATTTAGGAACTGAGCATTAGCTTGTAAAATTACCTAGAGGTATAATTACTCCTTAAGAAAATCTTGTTCAGTGCATAATGGTCATAATAATTATAATTTATTCAGTACCTTTTATGAATATGTGGCCTTGAACCCTGTAAAAACAGAACTCTTGCTTTAATGCTCCTATTTGAATTTTAGAGCCCCCAGGCCTCTGCAATCCTAGTAGTGACTATTCAAGGGGCTTTTCAAAGCCATCTACTTGGTGTACCAGTGTTCTAGACTCATAATCACAGGAGCAAAGCAAAAAGGATAAAGATTGCATCCTCCCTAGTAAGGGAGAGGCATACAAATGAAGGCCAACCCCTGTCCCAGCCAGCAAAAGGAGGGTTGTCTGCCCATTGCCTAACCTACTCTGATATCCATATGGAAATCTGTCAGTCCCTGGTTTCCCTTTCTCCAAAACGAGATGTACATACCAAACTAAAATACAAATGCCATTATTACTCTGTTAAAGAAATAATGTACCATCCAAGATGCCTTCATGGGTAAGTTGAGGTAAAGATAGGAAACATTTCAATCATAGTTGTACAGATTGGTGTATCCAAATGGTGTGGTTTGCATCAGATATCCCCATAAATTGATGTGTTCTGAATGCTTGGGTCACCATCTGGTGGCAATTTGGGATAGAGAGGTTTGCTGGAGGAGGTATGCTTCTGGTGGTGGGCTTAGGGTGTTGTAGTCAGCTCCCCATTGTCAGACCTCAAGCTCCCTCTCTTGCTGCTGTTTTTCACTTACAGTGGCAGAGATGATTTCCAGCCTCTGCTCTACCATTTTTTGCTGTCATGAAGCTTCCCCTTGAGACTTTAAGACAAAATAAAACCTTTCCTCCCATCAGCTGCTATTGATGGAGTGTTTTGTCTCCACAATGAGAAAGTAGGTATAGCAAAAAATCGGTACTAGATGAATGGAGTCATTGCTTCTAGAGACCTGACTGTGCACATCTTAGTTTTTTGGAAATGATTTTCCAGAGGAATGTGGAAGTATTTGAAACATTGGGTTAAGAGACACCTTGCAAAGCTCTAAGCAGAGCTTGATAGACCATTATGTTGAGAGTTGGAGGTACAAGAACTATAGAACAGCTGTTGACTCAGAATGCAATTTTCCCTGCACTGTGAACAGCCCAACTGTAGAGGCAGAATTGGAAGCCCAGAAACTTCGTTGTGGGGCTTAGATGTTGCACATGGAGCTGCAGGATTTTAAATTTGTTCTATTTGTTTTATACCTTGCATTGTTTTAGTCTTTACTTGCCATGCTCAATGTTATCTTTTGCAGTATGAATATGTACTCTGTACCATTATGAGTATTTAACCTATGTTTTAGTTTTGTATGGTTATAATTACTCTTAACTGCATTGAGTCTCGGATGATGAGCCCCTGGACCTTTCAATAGTGTTGGGATTGATTTTAAAAAAAAAGTATGGGGGCTTTTAAAGTTGAACTGAGTCTATGGAGGCCAGGGGTAGAATATTGTGGTTTGAATAAGATGTCTGCCACAAACTCATATGTTCTGAATGCTTGGTCCCCAGCCGGTGGCAATTTGGGAGGTGGAATGTTACCAGAGGAGGTGTGTTGATGTGGCTAGGGGTTGGGATGTTGTAGCCATCTCCCCCTTGCCAGAGATTAGCTCACTTTCTTGCTGATGCTTTCCATCTGCTGCGGCAGTGGTGATATGCAGCCTCTGCTCTACTATCTTTCCCCTGCAATAGTGAAGCTTCCCCTTGAGACTATAAGCCAAAATAAATCCTTTCCTGCCATTAGCTGCTTTTGGTTAGGTATTTGTCCCAGCAATGCAAATGTAACTAAAAATGGTGAGATCATTCAATACATTGCTTTTTGCCTGTTACTCTCCAGGTTTAAGAAAAGCATGAAAATGGCAAATCAATAAGGATGAAGTGATATTTAGGGACAATGACAAAGTAACCTTGTCTTCCATAGCAAAAAGAGGCTGAATGAGGTCAAGGGAAGACTATTGACTTCAGGGTCAGAAAATAAAGAATTAAATAGTTCTTCTGGTAAAAATATAATATAGCTACATTCAATGCTTACTATAAAGGGACTAGCATCATTTTGAGGAAGGTTTGATACCACAGAGTTCCTTTCCTCCATGTTCATCCTTTGGTCTACATCTGGGATCCTCAATCTTTTGTGTAAAGAGTCAGATGGTAAATATTTGGGCTATATGGAACATACTATCTCTGCCACAGTGACTCATCTCAGCATGAAAACAGCCACATACAATACATAAAGTTAGTAGGCAGAGTTGTGTTCCAATAAACATTTACAAAAACAGATAGCTTCTGGATTTGATCTGTAAGAGATAGCTTACTAATCCCTAATTTATGATGTTAAGCTAATATGTAGCACAATTGTGTGTGTATGTGAGTGTGAGTGTGTGTGCGCATGTGCGCATGTGCGTTAGAAGGAATGGAGTCTTCTCAGATGAAAAAAGGGAAAGTTACTCCAAGACAATATTCATAGCTGAAGGAAGAAATCATCTTGTGGAATGAAAATATGAGGAAAATAATGCGATTTATGTGATTTAACTTTTCAGTCTTTGAAGAGACTTTAGAATTCTGATTGTGGTTCACTTTTTTCAGTTAAGGAAACTGAGGAAAAAGAGAATAGGATGACTTACCAAAAGTCACCTAACAACTTTTATATATGGTGTGTATAAAAAGCAAATATTCTGGCTTAATTCTTTTTTTCAAGTAACCTGGGTTTCCTTTGTACAAGCTTGGTTTCTTATTGCACACAACCATCAGCACTACCTTAAATAGCTAAAGATAAATTGCTAAGATATTTTACTGGTAATAAACTATTTTTTCCATGGGCATAGCCATCTTTAGCACAACTACATGGGGAAAAAAGGAAAATTTTGTTGAGAGGCTTTTGACAGTGACATTATCCACAGGGCCATAAAAAGGGAGGTCTGAACTACTAAACTTTATTGCCCAACCCTTCAGGTTTACTGGCCATAAAAACTTGTTCTACTACAGAGAGGTGGGAAGTAATAAGTAAATAGCTTTTCTCTCCTCCAGCCATGTAAGAAGGTGCATGCAAGAATATTTTCTATAATTTCAGGTCATAGTTGGAAATGGGGACCTATAAGTTGAAGTCAATTCAATCTAATTTAACAGATTAAAATTTATGAGACAAAAACTAAATTGTATATGAAAACATGAGAACATTCTCATGCCAAAATAAAATTTAAGGACAGATACAAGTTGCTTCCGATCTTAACACAGTCTGACTGAAATAACAAATTCATTACTTGAAAGTAATTTAAAGATTAATGTGTCCAGTGCTATTGGAAAATAATTGACATATGCTTTAAAACTTCTAGATATTTCTTATTTTGAATTAAGGATTATACTATTATGTCTCTATTTCTCTACTGTTATCCCCCTAGGTCTCTTGAAAGAAGCAAGTGATAGGGAAAGAACATAGCGGAAACTGGGATGGGAAAAGTGGGAGCAGGTAAACAAAATAATTTGTTTGAAAAATGTCATACAGAAATAATTCTTTGTATGCTAATATTTTTATTTATTTATTTATTTATTTATTTATTTATTTGCAAAGAAAGAGATAAAAAGAAGTGAGGCAGGCAGAGAAAATGGGCATTCCAGGGCCTCTAGCCCCTGCAAATCCAGATGCATACATCACATTGTGCATCTGGCTTTATGTGGGGAATGGGGACTCGAACCTGGGTTGATCGGCTTTGCAGGCAAGTGCCTTAACAACTGAACCACCTTTCCAGCCCCTGTATCCTAATAATTGTTAATAAAAAGTAAACTATTAAAATACTATAATACACTTCTTAACAAAAGTATTAGGGTGTATTCTCATACCTATTATCTACACTTAGGTATGTGATTTCTTATGGTGAAAAGAATGAGACAGCTGTGATGTTGTGTAAATTCTAAGCCAGATTCTGTTATTATCATGCAAAGGACCTACTTAGACTAGACAACCTCCCTAGAAAGTGTACAGAGATATCTGAATAAGAGCCAAATCACCTCACTTTAACACAAAATAGAGAAGTTCCCCGCTAGACACTCTATGGGATGTATAGACAAGTCAGTTGAGATCAGAATAATCATGATACAAAGTCTAGCCTAGATTCAAATGAACACAATAGAAATATGAGACATCAATTTTAATTTCTTTCTAAAACATTATTTATTTATTTATTTATTTATTTATTTATTTATTTGAGAGATGGGAGAGAGAGAGAAAAAGATACAGAAAGAATGAATTACCAGTGCCTTCTGCCACTGTAAATGAAGTCCAGGTGCATGTGCCACTTTGTATATCTGGCTTTATGTGGTATTGAGGACATCAGGCTTTGCAACAAGTGCCTTTAACTCCTGAGGCATCTCTTCAGCCCTAACTTTTTATTTCTGCATGCTTATAAGTGTTTGAGTAATTTTTTACACAGCAATATTTTATCGGTGTTGCATATGGAAACTAATAAATATAATTATAGATATTATTATTGCTAAAATGTTAATAATATTTTCCAAATGTTAAGTCAATACAGTTAAGAAACTAGATGCTAGAGCCAAAATATATCTATTTGAATCCTACTTCAGTAATTTAGTAGCTGTGTTCTTGTATATGGCAAATATCCTCAAATGACAGGCAATAAGTTATATTCTTGTTTAATACCTGAGTTCGGTTGTTGTACCCTATAGTCAAACGACTGTGGCAAACATAATGAAATAGTCCTCCCTTGACTGGATTGTTATATAAATCTTCTTAATAAAATGAAGTGAGGCCATTGCTTGCTTTGACAAGATAAGCTGTCATGTTGAAAGAGGTCTATGTGTCAAGGAATAGGAATACAAGGTGGACTCTGGAAGATGATGGTGGACACTAAGCAACAGCCAACAAGAAAATAACCTCAGTCTTACAATTTCAAAATGATGAGATTGACATGCAACATGAAATACAGCATGGTGAGACACTGAGCAGAGGAGCTATTTAAACTATGTCTGATCTCTTGTCCCATGGAAACTATGAAGCAGAAATACATATTTGTGTTGAACTACTTACTTTGTAGTAATTTATTTTTAATTGTATTTATTTTATTTATTTAAGGGAGACAGATAGAGAGAAAGACAACGGGTGTGCCAGACCCTCTAGGCACTGCAAATGAACTCCAGATGCATGTGCCAACATATGCATCTGGCTTATGTGGGTCCTGCGGAATCAAACCTAGGTCCTTTGGCTTTGCAGGCAGGCAGCTTAACCGCTAAATCATCTCTCTAGCCCATAATTTCTTTCCCCCCATAATTTCTTAATGGTAGTAGAAAGTTGCTGTATATAGGAAAGTAATATAATATCTTCTATGTCTAATTTATTCATATGGAAAGAGAGGAAATAATTTCCATGAGATTATTGTGAGAATGAAGTTAATTAATATGAATGAAACATTGAAACATATCCTATATCATAAGCACTTAAAATGTCAACTATCATGGCTATTGTTATTATTTTTGTTGACCCAAAGTCAATAAAATAGCTCCAATAGTTGGTTTGACAGCATAACCATTCTTGTAGTCACAGAATAGCAAATATTTGAATGCATAATTTTCTACCAGAAACCCATAGTTACTCACTCAATCCATTTTCTCCCCTACAAACATGGAAAAATTCCTTTAAAATGTTAATAAGGGACAAAGAACTTTCGTGTGTCAGAGTCTCCTTATGATGCAGCCCAGGTTAGCCTAGATCTCACAATGTGATCCTCATTCCTCCATTTTCCAAGTGCTGGGATTACCAATGTGTGCTACCTCTCTCTGCTTAAAAATAGAAAACTTGAGTGCTGGAGAGATGGCTTAGCAGTTAAGGCACTTGCCTGCAAAGGTAATGGACCTTGGTTCTACTCTCCAGGACCCATGTCCTGGATGCACAAGGGGGGGTGCATGTGTCTGGAGTTCATTTGCAGTGGCTGGAGGCCCTGACGTGCACATTCTTTCTCTTTCTCCAATAAATAACTATAAATAAATTTATATATATATATATATATATATATATATATATATATATATATGGCGAAAAATAGAAAACTTGAAATGATAAAAGCATCCTTGGATATGTAAATTGTGATACAGTCACCACAGGATACCCTTCAGTACTTAAAGTAAATAAGTTACAACTATATATGTCAGCATTAATGATATTTAGAGAAATATTGCTGAGAACAAAAAGAAAATTCTAAAAGGAAACATCTAACTTAATATTACTTATTTAAACTTTCAAATTATGCAGTATTATATGTATTAAAAATACACTTATTAAAAGTATAAGGATGGGGGCTGAGGAAATGGCTTAGTGGTTAAGGCACTTACCTGCAAAGCCTAAGGACCCCGTTTCGAATCCCCAGAACCCATGTAAGCCATATGCACAAGGGGGCACATGTGTCTGGAGTTCGTTTGCAGTGGCTGGAGGCCCTGGCACGCTCATTCTCTCTTTCTCTGTATGTGCCTCTTTCTCTCTCTCTCTCTCTCTCTCTCTCATGTACGTACAAATAAACTAATAAAAACATTGTTTTAAAAAAGGTATAAGGATGAGTGGCACACCAAGAAGCTATAGACTGTTACTAGAAAATTTTCAGTGCCAGGGATGGGATACCTTCCAGTGAGTTGTTGGCCAGGGAGGTCCCTGATACCCCAAAAACATTATAGGCTATTGCCAAGGCTCTTGGTTTTCCACAAGGGATAGATAATAAGACCCTATTGCTGAAGACTCCACATGTCCGAGCTGCAAGGTCACTGAGAAATCAAACTGGGGCTGAGCTGAAAACCTCCTCCATGTAGACCAGCTGACAGAAAACTGGATAAAGCTGCACTGCATGTAGCCTGATGAGAGTCAGAAGTCATTAGTAGTGAAAACAGTGGACACTGGAAGCCTCAAGTTTGATCAGACAGGCCAAATGACCGAATGGGTACAATAGTGGCATGTCTGCTCTGGGGGAAACCAACTGTTCTCGAATTGGACTGGATGCCCGCTCTACGGGATGGAACACATGCCTGGTAAACTGAAAACTTAACCAAAAGCCTGTAGTTGGGGAGGTCATGAGTATTAGGTGTGCAAAGCCTGCACTTGTCTGGCTAAACGCATATATTATGCTCACCAAACTGCCCTGTAAGCACTTTACTTAACATTCATACCCATATATTATTGCTACGCTCACTTTTTGTTAGAGAAGCTTCTCTTTTCAGATGGCAGTGACCATGGGGATGACCAAAAAGGCACCATAGTGCTGAGAAAATGTTACAGAGGAATGTTTAGCACTTAAACATCCCTACTACACCTTCTAAGACTCAGGTTCCATTGCGGAAGAGGTAGCAGAAAGAATGTAAGAGCCAGAAGAAGAGTAGGACTGCTTACAATACAATGGACCAGACAGAAATTGGCCTTGATATCCATGACCTGGCAGTGCCTAGCACTATCTTCACAAGACCCTCATACTAGGAGGAAAAGATGATGATAACAAAATAAAAGAGAGACTACTGGAGAGAGGGAGGGGATATGATGGAGTGTAGAGTTGTGAGGGAGAAAGTGGGGAGGGTAGGGAAATTATCATGGTTTATTGTCTGTAAGTATGGAAGCTATCAATAAAAAGGGAAAATCTATGAGGATGGACACATAATTCTGTATGGAGAAGAAAATGTAATGGAGTGGGATAGAGTCACAAAATGCTATGCAAATAATTCACAACATTTAGCTAGCATTAGCTAAGTCTGGGTTTCAAGCAAGGGCCCTTGGTAAATTATTTGGTACTCTTCTGTATACTTAAAATGCTCTTTTAATGACTCAGTCCTGTCTACTAGTCTGTGTACCAGGAGACCTAATGTCCAATCTCTGCCCTATTACTAGAATATTGTAGGATCCAGAGCAAAGTATTTCACTTCTCCAGGTTCCAGTTTCTTTATTTATCAGAGGGATCAGGAAGCAGAAAGTTGACAGATGATTTCACATGTTCTTTCAGCTAACAGGACGCTATAATATAATAATAAAGAACTATACTGAACAACTTTCCAATTCTATTCTTAAATTCCTGTGGAATTACTCCATCCAACATGTTAGCCACTTGCCAAAGGTGGATATTTAAATTCAGCTCCTTGGTTGTACTAGCCATATTTCAAGTGTTCATATTTCAAGCCACTTATATGTATTAAGTGCTCACCATGTTTGTGCACAGAAAAATTTCCATCAACTCTCAGAAAGTTCTATTAGACTGCCCTATTGAAGGGAAGTTAAAAGTGTGATATAATATCCTGTTTGAGCATCTTTAGTTTGTCCAAAAGCCATTTGATTAAGTATACAAATAATAGGTTGGGTTATTCATGAAAGTCAGCATTTTAAAAGCAGGAATGAGTTGCTTTCATCTGGAAACAAACTTATATAGGAGAAAGAAAAACTGAGAAGGATTAAATATAAGTTTTTACCAAACTGTAGATTGTAAGATGTTATGCTGACAAATTTTTCCTCACTTCTTTTCACTCCAAAATCTTTTCAATTTCTCTCCAGATCCAACATCTACCTATTCGTAACTAAACCATGTTCATGTTATATTTTCTCTTTCAAAGCACACTTAAAACTTTTAAACTGGCAAGTCAAACATAATAAACCATGTCTGTATATGTCCACCCTAAAAATTTGAAGTAAACAATATTCTATACAGGAATCAGTTCATTCAACTAATATTTGTAGATGGCCTTTCTATGCATGGCAGTCTGCTGGATATAAGAAACAAACACTCAGAAAGGGCACTACGGAAAGTTCAGCCTGCTCTCAGCTTTCACACAGGGCGGGAGAGATGGCTCAGGGGTTAAAGGTGCTTGCTTGAAAATCCCGTCAGTCCACATTCAATTCTTCAGCACCCATGTAAAGCCAGATGCAAAGTGGAGCATGCATCTGTGATCCCAAAGCATCTATGACAATAGGAGGTGGAGCCAAGAGAATACAAAGCTCACAGGCCAGCTAATCTAAAATTTTGCAATTTGGAAGATCATTTCCAGTGGCAACAGATTATGGGATTTAATGATCTGCTCTTCCTCAGAACTTGAAAAGCTGTAATTCTCAACTTGCATTGCCCTCCATGAGACATCTGACAATGTTTGAGGAGCTTCTTGATAGTCACAACTGGAAGTTTTACTACTCCTAGCATCTCACAGGTAGTGGCAAATGGCATTGCTGAACATGCCCCCGCTGCAATGCATGACCCAGCCCCACAAATATCAGTGATGCCCGACTCCATTGTTACATGCAATATGTCTTCAAACATTGCCAAATGTTCTTAAGGGAGCAAAATTGTACTCAGCTTAGTTTTATTTCAATAAACCAAAAAATATATAGAAGTATTAGGAACAGTTCCAAGTGGACAACATGAATGGGGTGCAAGGTAGAGCACTGGGATGTTTCTGTCTGGCCATTCTTCCCCTAAAACCCTGGATATCTAAGTAGATTCAATCATTATTATTAGGTCAGTGGGAAAAGTATCAGCTCATCACAAATTTGTTTTATTTTTATTTTTTTTAATTTCTGTTTTATTTTTATTTATTTATTTGAGAGTGACAGAAAGAGAGAAAGAATGGGCGCACCAGGGCCTTCAGCCACTGCAAACGAACTCCAGATGCATGCTCCCCCTTGTGCATCTGGATTACATGGGTACTGGGGAACTGAGTCTCGAACCAGGGTCCTTAGGCTTCAAAGGCAAATGCTTAACTGCTAAGCCATCTCTCCAGCCCGTTTTATTTTTTTTTTCTTTTAAAATAAGAATTTGAGTTAGGGACATAGATCAGTGGCATAATGCTCATCTAGCATGTGAAAGGCTGAGTTCAGTCCTCATGACCATAGATGAAAAAGGATTTTTAAAAGTTCATGGTTTTGAGTGTGGAGAAATCATTTGATTGATGAGTATCAGTTACTGAGAAAAAAAAAAATCTCAGGTCTGCAACTGGTGCAATCATTGCATACCTGTTATGGGAGAAACCAACTGCTCTCTGATTGGATTTGAGGCTTGCTCCATGGGAGGGAATTTGTTCTGAATTCGTACTGAAAACCTCATCAAAAGCCTACGGCTGGGAGGTAATAAGCCCTAGAGGGGAAACTACAACAGTCTTCTGATTAAATGTACATATTATGGCTAGCAAACTACCTTCTACATACTTATGTTTATGCCCATATATTAGTGCTACTTTCCTTTTGGGTTATAGAAACGTCTCTTCTCAGATAGAAGTGTCCCCTGGAGTGACAAAATATCACCAAAGTGATAATAAGTTATAGTAGCATTCAGCACTAAATGAGACATCTCTACCACACCCTCCAAAGCTCAGGATCCATTGCTATCATGGAACCTTTGCCCCTGGAAAGATGCAAACACACATCTTCACCCCAAATAGGGCAAAGATCACAGACCAAAGATAGATCACACCAATACCAGTTCAATGAACCAATAAGTTTATTGGGAGTCACTTATAGAGCATGCAGAAGAGTTGTTTATACAAACGTGGATCTCTCATAGCAGCCACTTGGATGGAGCTTCCTGTGTCAAAATTACTCCTTGGATGCTCCTCCCTCAGCCTCAGGATGAGGGCTTTCTTACAGAGCAGGGGGACCTGAGAACAGCTGCAAACACCAAGAAGTCTCATTCTACCCTGAATGACAACTTCCCCTTGAACACTGCTAGAAACTCCTTGTCCCTGTCCAAGTGTATGAGACTCCAGAGGAGCACTTCAGTGGGACTCACTATGTTGGCATTACCCCCATCCTTACTTACAGGGCCTTGAGACTCCAAAGAAACTGCCTAGATGGAGCTCATTGTTCCTTGATCTTTTGCTCTCTATATATGCTATCTTCCCCTAAGGACACAAAGCCTCATGCATTATTGCATACATCTGGCATAGGGGTCACATGAGAGGTGAGGATCTAATGACCCTCCCCAAGCCTTCTCTCATGGGTTCACCCAATTGCTTTTGATAAAGCTGGCAACAGTCGTTTAAACCTTTCAATGCAGAGGAAGTTTGCCATACAACAATTGTAGAAGAGGTGGCAGAAAGAATGTAAGGGCCATAGGAAGGGGAGTAGGGCTTTGCAATACTACCTTCCAGACACAAAGTGGCTGTGGGATTTATGACCTTACAGTGGCTGATACTACCTACACAAGGCCTGCATAATAGGAGGGAAAATGATGACATCAAAATAGAAGGGAGACTGTTTAGCAAAAAGTGATTCAGTGGAGGGGGTATTCAGGTGGGTGAGAAGGGAGAGTGGTGGGAGAGGATTTTGATCATGGTGTATTGTCTATTTATATGGGGTTTTCAGTAAAAAGTTAAAAGAAAAATCTCAGGCCCAGAAGTTGAGGAATGTTTTGGAAAATGTATGTAGGCATACATTTGAAAGTTTGAATGAAATTCAATTTGTAGGGCTTTAACAACACAGCCTTCCTCTTTTTGGAAAAGTAAAAAAGTGAGATGTCACATTATCTAAGTCTCTACAAGTGTGAGTATTTCAAATGGCTCCTGGCCCCAATGTTGGAAACTGCTGTTATAAAAAGGAATCAACTATAGTTGTCCAAAGTCAGGAACCATTGGACTGCTCTCGGAAGCCATAAGTAATATAGGGGGACATAGGCTAAGCTCTTGACACCCAAATTTAGATTAAATAGAAATAACAGGACATGGCGAGGCATAACTAAAATCATAGGGAATCTAGACACTGAAGTTCTGGTTCAATTGTGCTTTCAGTATTTACTATCTAGGGACTTGGGACAAATTGCTGTACCTTTTTGAACTTTGGCTTTTTGACTATAAAATAGGAACAATTATTTCCATACATGTATATGACATGAAGTTAAAACAAAATACATATGAAAGTATTTTGCAAACTGTGACATTATTAGCCTTGTTGGCTATCCTTAGCAGCTATTCATTCATACATGCATTTAATCATTCATTCATTCACTCATCTACCAGTAATCATTGCCTGGAAACCTAACACTCATTCTAAATATAATAAAAAGGGTATGTACAGATCAGCCACTTGCCTGCTTCCTATTAGGGCCTTATTTGCCAAGGATCAAAATTTGAAGTCATGAAATTCCCTTTATTCAAGTCAGTTCTTGGGCTTGGGAGATGGCTTAGCAGTTGAACGCACTTGCCTTATAAAGTCTGATGGCCAAATCCCCAGTATCCATATAAAACCAGATGCACAAAGTGGTGCAAGTGTCTGGAATTCATTTGCAGTGACAATAGGTCTGGGTGTGCCCATTCTCATTTATTCATCTTCATTCTCTCCCCCACCCACCCAAGCCAGTTCTTCAGCAAATAAACATATGTCAAACCTCTACCTTCAAGGAACTTCAATTACATAAAAAGATGTGGTTTCCCACAGCTGAATTTACTAAGCTCTCAAAATACAGGAAAATTCAAGTCATTTTCTACACATTTCTCCTTCCAGTATATTACTCATACATATCCAATACAAGCTAAATTTATCTACCTCTCCCAGCTAAGCCATCTGTTGCATGTAAACATGAATGATGCATACACCTAGTTAATTATAGTTCTCAAAAACATCTGACAACCAAGGGACATTAAGTGTTAGGTGTTGGAACTGACATTAAAATGGTAAAATAAAAATATCTGTCAGAATAGATCTATAATAGGCCTAGCAATGAAGACAAAATTTGAAAATAGAAGAAAAATATAGTGTTGTGGAAGGAGGCATGAACATGAACACAGGTGCAAGAAATGAAACTGTTTTTTTAAAAAGTGCCATTCCTTTAATCACTCTAAAGTTATTCAAGGAAAAAAATATGTTCTCAAAATACACATTTGTTCAATAAACATTCATGTGACATGAGTTATTTACTGACCTAAACTTTTATTCCAAAAGAAATAAATTGACAATTACACTAATGGAGAAACTGACATTATCTCTAACTTAAAGATATCATCAACTTGCCTATTAATTTCAGTGTGTTTTCTCCTCCCTACAACATTAACCATTCTTCATTAGAATGGGACACAGAAGAGGGAATATTAAATCAATTTGCATAGGCTATAATTCATATTTATTAATGAATTGAAAGGTAATAATAAAATGAACATATGAACTTCATTGACTCTAATTCTTCATATATGCAATGGCACCTGGTGTTAAAAGAGTGTTAGAAAACATTATATATTCTGTAGAATGCTAAAGCCTGTTCAAGGTCATGTTCCCAGTGCCTTAACATTGAAAGCAATAAAACTCACTCAATATTCCCACCAAAGCTTAGTCTAATGAAATTGGATAACTGATTTATTGTCAATCATCAGTGTGTATATGTCACATGAATATTATAAAATTCCAAAATTTAATGAAGCATTTGTTCTTTTATATCCTGATGCAAAACCCAAAAGAATCAACAAATAGTTGTACACACACATATATAATCTCTCCTGCTTTAAAAAATAGCATCACTAGTCTCTGAACAAAAATCTCACCTCCCTAATGAATTCACTTAGGTTCCAAACTCTTGTTTGCAGGCATATTGTCATCATAGAGGTCAGTAGGAACCCTGAAGTAAAGGTTTCCAGATCAATTTAACTTTTCTGTGACCCAGGCAAAGCCTCTGCATGTTTGGAAAGCATAACTTCTCTATGTCTAATAGCTGTATTCTTCTGTAATAAAATCTATGTATATAGTTTTATTAGTTTAGTTCACAGAAAATTATGAATTCATGATGAAAATTCAATGCAAAAAAATTTACTATCCATAATGATATGGTGGCATAGCAGAGGATTCCCATGAGAACTCCCCAGAAGAAACTCCAGACAAAGCGCTCTAAAGCATGATCATAAATATGTACAAAGAACTCAAAGGAGACACACAAAAAAAATCATTAATGAAATCCTGAATAAATCCAAAGAGCTAGATGAAAAGAGGAAGTCTAACCAGGATATGAAAATAGAATTCTAGAGGTAGAAATCTTCAAGAAAGACAAAATGGAAATAAAGCTGAAAATGAAAAATAAACAAGTGTAACAAAATGTCCCACTTCACTGATAGAATGGACCAAATGGAAGACAGACTATTAGGCCTTAAAGTTGAAGAAAAGGAATTGGGTTAATCAAAACCAATGAGAAGCTCAAAAAACATATGAACACTGTCATGTTGATGATGATTTTGTGGAGTTTGGGTTTTTTGTATTCACTTCTTTAACAACTATTCCAGCATTGGTTAATGGTTTTTCTCCCTGTAGCATATTCACTACGTTTATTCTTTTCTGTGATGTAAAGTATTCCATCCAGTAACCTTTGTGGGGTTGGCTTAGAGCTCACGAATTCCTTTATCTTGCTTTTGTTATGGAAAGTTTTTCTTTCCCCTTCATATGGAAAGATAATTTTGATAGGCATAGTAATTTGGATTTGCAGCTGTGGTCTTGAAATATATACTTTCAAGCTCTCCTGACTTTTAGAGTTTCCATTGAAAAATTGACTGCTTGTCTGATGGTTCAGCTCTTGCATGTGGTGAGACATTTCCCTCTTAACGCTTTCAAAACCTTTTATTTGTTTGTGTATTTAGTGTTTTTACTATAACATGATGTAGGAAATTTTTGTTCTGGTCCTCTATATTTGGTGGTTTGTATGCCTCTTGTTTCTGGATGGGCATTTCTTTCCCTAGATTTGAAGAATTTTCTTCTGTAATTTTATTAAAAATACTTTCTATGCCATTGACTTGATGTTCTTCTCCTTGTATGCCCATAATTATAACATTTGATCTTTTAAGGCAAAATAGACTTCAAACCAAAACTAATCAGAACAGAAAAGAGGGTCATTTCATACTGATTAAGAAAACAATAAACTAAAAGGATATTACAATTCTAAACAAACACATACCATCCACAGGTGCACTTGAGTGAATAAAACAAACTTACAAAATAGAAAGTCAGAGATAAATCCCAACACAATAATAGCGGGTGAGTCTAATATTCCACTACCAATAGATGGGTCATCTAGAGAGAAAATAAATGGAGAAGCAGTAGACTTAATGGAGACTATAGATCAAATGGACTTAACAGAAATGTACAAGAACATTCCATCTAACCACTACAAAATTCACATTCTTCATAGCAACTCATATAGCTTTCTAAAAAATAGATCACATATTAAGACAAAAAGTAAATCTCAACAAATCTAGAAAAATTAAAATAACTCCTTGCATTTATCAGGTCATAGTGTAATAAAGGCAGAAATTAACAACAAGCTAAACTATGAAAATATAAAACCTCCCAGAAATTGAACCACACACTGTTAGATACTATCAAACAATGAATGGGTCTTTGAAGAAATCAAAAAAGAAATCAGAAAATTCATACAAGTGAATGAAAATGAAAATGCAATATACCAAATCCTATGGGACACATTCTAAGAGGTAAGTTTATAGTTCTAAATGTCTACATTAAAAATGTCTACATTACCTAATGATGTACCCAATGGCCTTGGAAAACCAAGAACAAAACCAACCCAAAAGTACCAGAAGGAAACAAATAATCATAAGTGCACAAATCAGTGAAATATAAATGAAGAAAACAATTTAAAATTGTTCAATAAAAAAGTCAGTGCTTTTAAAAGTAAATAAGGCTGGGCGTGGTGGTGCACGCCTTTAATCCCAGCACTCGGGAGGCAGAGGTAGGAGGATCGCTGTGAGTTCAAGGCCACCCTGAGACTATATAGTTAATTCCAGGTCAGCCTAGACCACAGTGAGACCCTACCTTGAAAAACCAAAAAAAAAAAAAAGTAAATAAGGTTGATAAACCCCTTAATCAAAAAGAAACAGAAGACCCTAATCAATAAGATCAGAGATGGAAAAGGAGACATTACAACATATACCAATTAGAAAATCTTAAAGACATGGATGAAATTCTTGATGCATTTGAACTACTAGAGTTAAACTGTGATGAGATGAATAATCTAAACTGATCTATAACAGGCAATGACTTCAAAGTAGCATTAAAAATCTCACACTCAAAAAAGTCCAGGTTTATAACTGTAGAATTCTATCACACTTTTATGTAAGAGCTGAAACTGTTATTCAAATTATTATACAATTATTATACAATAAAAAAATGAATAAATTCTTCCAAAGTTCTATGAAAATAGGATCACACTAATATCAAAACCAGAGACACAACAACAAAAAACCCACTATAGACTAATATCCCTGATGATCATTGCTGCAGAAATTCTCAGTACAAACCTATATCCAATATCATACTAAATGGAGAAGGACTGGAAGCAGTCACATTAAGATCTTGAACAAAACCAGGATATCCACTCTCCCAACTGCTATTCAATATGGTGTTTGAAGTCTTAGCTAGAGTGATAAGACAAAAGAAACAGAAGGGATGCAAATCAGAATGGAAGAAGTTAATCTGGCCTTATTTGCAAATGATATGATTCTATACTTAAGTGACCCAAAAATCTCCACCAGAAAGTTCCTAGAGCTGATAAACACGTTCAGCAACATGGCAAAATACAAAATTAATACACAAAAATCAGTAGCCTTCTTATATACCAATGATAAACATACTGGGAAAGAAATCACAAGAACAGTCCCATTCACAATAGACACAACATTAAATGTCTTGGAATATCCCTCTCCAAGGAAGTGAATTACCTCTACAATGAAAAATTTTAAATACTGAAGAGAGAAAATTGAGGAAGACACCTGAAGATGGAAAGGTCTTCCATGCTTGTGGGTTGAAGACTTAATATTGTAAAAGTAGCTATCCTACCACAAGCAATACACACATTCAACACCATCCAAATCAAAATGCCAGTACCATTCTCCTTAGAAAAAAAGAATCTTAAATTTCATAAGGAAGCACAAAAGACCCCCAATACCAAATACCCTCAGCAAAAAGAATAATGCTGAATGTATCACCATTTCTGATTTCAAGTTATACTACAGAGCTATGGTAATTTTTTCAAAAGCATGGTTTTGCTACAAAAATAGGCACATGAATCAGTGCAATAGGACAGAAGATCCAAGTACAAGTTCATGTAACTGCTGCCACTAGAGTTTTGGCAAAGAGACCAAAAACACACATTAGTGAAAAGATAGCATTTTCAATAAATGGTGATCAGAAATCTGGATATCTGCATGTAGAAGAATTAATCTAGACCATTATCTCTCTCTATGCACAAAAATCAATTCTAAATTGATCAATAACCTCAATGTAAGATCCGAAACCCTGGCACAATTAGATGGAAAAGTAGGGAGAATAGTTTAAGATATAGGAATAGGGAAGAACTTGCAGAATAGGACCCCAGTAGCCCAGGAAATAGGGCAAACAATCAAGGCAAATGGAAACTTATGAAACTGAAAACTTATTGAACCCCTAAGGAAACAATCAGTAGAATCAAGAGACAACATTCAGAATGTCAGACAATCTTCATCAGCTATATATCTGACATAGTATACCACACAGGATCTATACTTTGTACCAAGAAGCAGAGGTTTGGAATTTGAATGTCAACAAATCCCATCCTGTCCAGTCAACCTCCTCATCCTCACTATATTTCATATCTACAAATGGTCCTGGCCATACTCATCACCCAACAAATATGAGGTAACTCTTGCATGTAGTCCCACAGCATTGTGAGTTCCATTCCACTACAGTATGCACCACAGTGACTCAAAAATTACCTATTTGTATTTCTAAGGGCAAGAACTATGATCAAGAAATGGTTACTGAGTTGACCTGAATTTGTGAAGCTCCTAAAATGAGCCCTAAGTTAATGGAGGAACTCCTTACAACCAGATTTTATTTATTTTTTTGTTATAAAGAATATATTTAATATGGATACATCATGTGTTGGTACCATCTTATCTCTCTTCCCTGCCCCCATTCCTCTGGGGGGGTACTTCTCAGTAGGGTTCCTGTAATTCCCTTACAGGGTTCTGGGTTATGCATTGTGGGAGCAGCAGTCAGTTATTGGGGGTACAATACCTCTGGGTATGATGTCCCAACCTGTGGCTCTTACAATCTTTTGGCCCTCTTTTTGAAAAATTCCCCAAACCATGGTGGATGTGTTTTAAGTTTACTTCAATGATGAGCTCTTAAGAGCCACTGTATCTCTGCTTTGGTAGGTGTTGAGTGTCCTCAGTGTCTGTCTCCTTCACCAGGGTGCTGAGGCTCACCATAGAAGCTGCATTCTTGCTCATCTCCCCAATTCCTCTGTGGTTTCACCTGGGCCTTGGCTAAAGTGCAAGGGATGGTTTATCTACTCCATGTTCCATGAATTTATTGCTTCAACAAGTTAAACTTCTTTGTAGTATGCACAATGTATTCAAATGCCCAGGCTGATGAACCATTTCAACACAATCCTTTGATATGACAGAGGTAAGAACGTGATACCTTAACCAATATGTAAATTTGAACTTATACATTGAACTAAGCTTCTGCTGTCAACATGAGGAATACTGATGCCAAAAAGCAGCAGCAATACACAGCTTATCACAAGATATAATCTTAGAAACTTGCTTATCATGAATACTAATGATTGCCACCTTCTCAGGTTGGAAAAGATTTTCTTAAATACTTTAGCATAGGAAAATCCTGAAATGCATTGTAGAGGATCCATAGTTTTTTTTTTCAGATTCTGTCTTTCTCCCCTTTCCCTCTATTTTTGCCTTCCTCTCTCTCTTTACTCTCTTTTCCTCTCTCTCTCTCTCTCTCTCTCTCTCTCTCTCTCTCTCTCTGCCTGTTCCTGTGCCTGGTCTCATTGTCCTCCATTTTTTTTCTCACCATATCCACATAGATCTCTCTCCACTACCCCTCCTCTTAATACCCCATTATCTGGATAACCAAAACTACTTTAAGGATATAACAACTATCTCTACCTAGATAATAGAGTTAAAAGCAAGGAAATTGCTCTAAATACAAACAAAACTCAAATTACCAAAAATAACAGCTGCTAATGCTTGATAACAATTCTGTCCCTCTGTACATTGAAATGTTTACACCATTATATGTCAATATTAGAGTAGGTTACACAAAAATGTCTGAGAAACAGAACTAGGGGTATAGGTTGAAGAGGTTGTTGAAGGCGCAAAAAATGACAACTTTTAAAACTGAATAACTAAAATTAAGCACTAAGACACTAATGGTGAGAGTTTAGGTAGATTACATAGTTATTAAGCATTAAATTATTAAGCCGGTAGCATCACAAGGAAAAATCAGGGAAACAGATAAATTGGACAGTCTAAATATAGTTCAATTCCCCTCCAGATGTATATTACTTAGATATGAAATCTCTTTGTATTCAACAATGAAACTTATGGAGATCAAGCTAACTGGCAAAAGGCTAATCTTTACACAGGCTAAGCCTGGGACATAGAAGACTATGCACCTTGGGTGGAGATTCTTGAAGGCAAGAAAACTCCAAAGAAACTTCTCCAAAGATTTCCACATGTAATAAACATAAAGAAATAACTCATGATCTGATCTGGTACAAAATTGTGATTGACTGTCTTAAGCTCAGACTCCCCATAGCTTTGACTGCCTGAAACTGAAATAAAGCTTCAAGTGCGTTCCCCTGGCCCTCCTTTAAATCATATTTTGTGTGTTGTGAGTTCATTTTGCATTCATATTATCATTGCTAGACAATGTGAACAAGTAGCATCCAGAACAGGGAGCTTATAACTGCAGGAGATGTGAAAATCTGAGGGAACTGAGGAAAAAGAAAAAGGGGAGCTCCACAGAAGAGCCCTAAATAACAGGGAATACCACCATCACCACCCCCATCCTATGGACTGATTCAGCCAGGTAAACACAGAGAAATAATTTTCCATAGAGCAGAAATAATATATTAAAGTTTTTCGACATTAAAAAAAAAATCCTCAGGGGCTCCAGTCTCAAAGGAACAGCTCTTGATGCTGTTGCAACAATACTTGATACTAATCCTTGGTTTCCTGACAATGGCACAGGGGATCTGTCAGTGTGGGCTTGGATGGAGACAGAATATGAGAAGGGCTCATGAGAAGGGACACCTCCAATGTCCCTCTCTGTCAGCTCTGCTCTCAGAACCAGGTCCTTCTCCTGGGAGAAAAACCTTCTCTTTCTCCCGTAAAGCAGTTACTATTAGCCATGACCACATACCTTGCGTGGGCCAAAGGAGGCGACTTTGCCCTCTTTCACTATGCCACAGCAAACAACAATCTCTCCCTCTCTCTCTCTCTCTCTCTCTCTCTCTCTCTCTCTCTCTCTCTCTCTCTTTCAAACATGCATTGGATAATTTTGCTTACATCTTTCTACAGTTCGTGCATGGCTTTTCTGGTAGGATATCATATACAGATAAATTCCCCAGATATACTAACCACTCTCCTATCCTCCAGAGAACAAATGGAAACATGGTGGGAGAGCTACTCTTAAAGCTAGTACATTCTGGATTCAAAATATTTTTTAAAAATTGACTTTCCTTTCCTTACCTGTTATGAGCCTGATAAGACTTTCAAGCTGAATCCTCACTAGGTATATGAGTTTCCCTAGCTTTTAAGGAGAAAATACAGACTGAATAAAACAATATAAAGCTTTGACCTAAAATGTTTAAATAAAAAGATATTTCCATATGTAAAGCCTTCTCTCACTCTTCTGTTTAGCTCTCAAAAACAAATGGATAACTTCTGTAGATCTACATGAGTAACTTCACTAGTAATCTTTAATGTTATTGACTTTTACATCTCAAAAAATATGGTTTCAATTCAGTTTTCTTAAGGTGCACCTAGGATTTATGTATTTATGTCATGTGTATCCATGATGTTGTCATTTTTGTTATTGTATGTTGTCAGAGAGAGAGAGAGAGAGAGAGAGAGAGAGAATAACAACATAAAATTCCAAATATATAAAATTGTGGCCACTTCAATTTTTATTATTCTAAATTTTGCTTTTAATATATTTTTGGTATACTAACTTAAGGTGTGAATGTGTGTGAATTTGAATGTTTTGGTGATATATTAAAAGGCCTTATAAGTATATATTCATAAACTTAAGTAATCTTAACTTCTTAAAATCTATAAAATGTTAATTTTAGATTTAAATGGTTCCTGAAACTTTAAATGCTACTTGTTTGGGTGATGTAATTTTCATTGGAATCATAAGACAAGAGTTTCATTAGGCTATAGAGGTTAACATTAAATACATAAATTTTGATAATGATTTGATAATGATAAGGTTTTATAACAATTCTATTCCATTTTTCAATGATCATTGATAACAAAAGTAAAATATCCAAATGCCTCTATAGATATACTAAGGGATCTTAATTAGATTGATCACAATGGATTTATTTTTCAGGATGTTGTACAAGTACCAAATGTAAAATTTTATTTTATGTTCTTATTGGGTATCTTTATGTAATGACACAGTAGAGATTATAAAAGATATAACCAAAAAAAAAAAAGTGTTATTTAGAATCTTGGTAGGCCTATTTGTGGCCACATTATCAAGGCTTAAACTAAACTCTTATATTTTTTAGATCAATTTTAACTTACAGTATAACATTAAGATATAAAATTATTGCCTATTTATCTGTGCTCTCCTCCTTCAAAAAAGATCTATACTTTCTGTTTTAAGTTACTGTCTCAGTTCTAATTTTACAAGAAGTCCCTATTACTTAGACTGGTCTTCAGAATATGAGGGTTCCTACTTCAAGATTTTATTCTCTCCCATATACACAAATGCCCTCACCTAGAAGACCTAGGGGATGTTATATGACATTTAATTATTTTCTCTAGACATAACATAAAGCCATCTTGAGATTTAAAAAAAATACCTTGGCCAGGTAACTATTACAACTTTGAAATAAACAATACAGTGATACAAGGTCTATGATAATGGTGAAACTATTGACAAATCCCTAGTAGATAAAGAAAAGGAGGGTCAAAAGACCCTCACCGGAAGTTGCTATTGACAACTCCCTAATGGATTGAGAAAGTGAGCATCACAAGGCCCTCACATTAGTTATACTTCTCTCAATGATTCAACAGTATATAACAATATATAGAGAGAAAGAGGGTTACCCAGCCACCAAGCCTTTTTAGAAAAAGAACCACGATAAACCACTATTTAGTGACCTGGCTCCACCTTTTTATAAACCACACTGAACACCTTTGTACTCCCCATCCATATGCCTTTCTTATTTGTCCTTTTAATATTACACATAAAGATAACCTATTTCATATTCTATGCTCTTTCAGCTGATACTATGCTTATAACTGCTATAGTCACTGCTGTTTTTATCCTAGCTGCTGCTGGCATGGCAGTGACAAAGGTCACCTAATCTACTAAAACAACACACTTTGTATGTCAAACTGTGCCATTACTATTCAACATGAGATAGAAAAAAAATCTGCTAACCCAAGTACATCTAATGGAATCAGCTATAATATATGCTGGGCACCAAATTCAAGCCACTCGGCTCTGGGCCCCTTTAAGATGTGATGAGAGATATAAATCCATATGTATGACTCCATATCTTTAAAATATATCTAATCATTCTTGGGGCAAAATTTTAAAAAATCTTCAAGAGTTCCTACTTAATTATAGTACTATAGATATTAATTACTTCCATGACCAAATTAGTGAAACAATGCCTGTCTCAGAAAACAATATTAGGACTGGAGAGATGGCATCGTGGTCAAGGTGCTTGTTTGCAAAGCCAAAGGACCAAGGTTCAACTCCCCAGGACCCACATAAGCAAAATGCACAAGGGGGTACACATGCATATGGAGTTTGTTTGCAGCAGCTGGAGGCTTTGAAATGCCCATTCTTTCTCTGTCTCTTTATCTCTCTCTCTCCCCAGTAAATAAATAAAAATAAAATATTTAAAAGATAACTAGACACCAGGATTTCACCAACAATTTGTCTTGGCTTAATCCATCTTCCTGGTTTACAAACAGTGGCCTTCCAATTTGATGGTCGTTGGATTAATTGTCTGTACTGTTTGTTCTTTGTAGAGTTGGAGGATCAACCTAAAAATACTTACTCACCATCAACCACAATGTCTTGATCATTGGACTGCTTTTGAAAGAAAAAGAAAGGGGGAGATGTAGAGATCAAGATAATTGGCAAAAGGCTAATCTTTGCACAGGCTAAACCTGGGGACATGGAAAGCTATGCACCTTGGGTGGAGCTTCTTGAAGACAGGCAACTCCCAGCCTCTCCAAAGATTTCCTGATAAACATAAACAACCCATGATCTGGTCTGATGCAAATTCCTGATGTGTCTTATGCTCAGACTCCCCATAGCTTTGACTGTCTGAATCTAAATAAATGCTGCCTGTACAGTCAATTCAGAGAGCACTAGAGTGTATCCCTCTGACCCTCCATTAAATCATATTTTGGGTATTGTGTGTTCATTTCATATTCGTCCAAACATCAATGGATGGTTTGTACAGAGACTCATATTAAAGAACCCAATTTAAGAAATTAATGAAGTCATGTAATACCTATCAAGTAAAGGTTTTCAAAATTTCTTTTCCAAAACAATCTTTAATCCTCTTCTTCATTATTTTCATGACAAAAAAACTGGTGCCTATACTTCTGAATCAAAGGATGCAGAACACCAAGAAGTCCTACCAGGACTGAACACAAAACTTCAACCATGACAATACCATCCTCCAACTGAATGTTCTTTTGTTTCACTAGCACATCTGCTTTCCAATGGTATCACAACTCTTCTTCTCCTAGGAACTGCTCCTCGGAGACCTTTGATGTCTTTATATTCCCATGTTTCGGGGTGTATAGTTGGTTTAGAAGTAGGTGCTGGATCCAATCCAGGCCAATACAAATTCTCCCTCATTACTTTTCTAACTGGCAGTAAAAGCAAACCTCCCAATTTGGTGGTGAAAGCTATAGGATACCATAATTAAAACAAATTTGCAGCAGTCTTTAATAATTTATGAAGCAAGGTGGCATAAAAGACAAAAAATAATGCAAGTAGTGTTTACAAGGGACACTGTAAGCATCCTACAGAGTCCTCTGATAGCATCTTCAAGCACTTCTGTGCACCCTTCCTTGCCTTCTGTGTATTCTGGCTTCTAATGTTCTATACCTGAGACTCTTATAGGATGTTATCTTTGGGGCTGCTACAGTTCCTTGCCTGATTTGTGGGGCTCCAAGAGCCTGAGATTAGATTTCTCCAGACTCTAGATTGAATTAGGAAATAACTGACAGGTGTGGGTGTGTGAAAACCAAACACCCTTTACTTCCAGTTAAGCAAACTCTGTGTTCCAATTTACACTTCGGAACTCATCTGCAGGATCAGACTGAGGGTGGAACTTGACTATAAGCCGTGTTTGGCTTCTTCCCCATCCCCATTCCTGTCCTGCTTCTCACTCTTTCATTAGTTTGTCTAACACACAAAATGAGACAGTGTACAAATGAATCACTGTTCTCAATAATCCCCAGGGCTCTTCAATATAGACAGAGTTTGCTTGCTAAGATGCCCTATGCCATTTCTTTCTGTTTCATATTTATTTTTAATCATAAATTGACAAATGATAATTGTATAAACTTATGGGGTACAATTGATGTCATAATCTAATGTGGAATAATCAAATCAAAATAAGTAACATGTCTGTCACCTCAAATACTTGTCATTTTGTAGCAAATACATTTGAAATCTACTCTCCTTTCTACCCTGTTTTCTTTTCACAGATCAGCTCAGAAAGGAGTTCTATATGGAACCAAAAGAAACTGACTAATTCAACAACTGAGGCTGCCAGTTGAATGGAATATGATATGATCCAAATTATTATTTTATGGGACATGTTGATATAAACACAAGAACATTTATAAACTTGACTAAATAAATTGTTTGGCTAATTTTGGGGGGAGTTTATTAGTCAACTCCATGATATTGATCAAATCAAGTTGTATATCTAGATATACTCACTTAACAGCTTTTGAGACAGCATATCATAAAAGAATTGCCTCTGTTGATCCATGTACTTTTATAGAAACTAGTGTAGCAGAATACTGAGCAGGATATTAATAACACTTCCCATCTTATTATGATTATGAAGAACATGTGATTTGCAATGAATTTTAAAGGCCCAAGAGAAGTTTACTGATGCTAATTATAAGAAACATTTTGACAGCCACCATCTGGAGCAATGCTTAAGTGAATATAAGCTGCTAAAAATGAGCTTAATATGATAACCAGTTTATTGGGCAGGTTACAGAAATATTCGACTATTCATCAGGGACTGAGATCATTGATTCAAACTTTTCTGACATTTTCCTTCCCTATTTGAAAGAGAAAGTATAAACACCAAAGACCCTGTCTAAACGAGTTATAGACTTGGGACTAATCAGTGCCTGATTAAAGTTATTCAACCACGACCACGTGTAACAATTTCCTTCCAGATGCTGAGATAGAACACCCATCCAGAAGTAAATTATGGAATGAAAGGGTGTAAAGGCTTACAGTTTCAAATGGAAGTTGCATCATGGTGGAGAAAAGCATGGCAGAGCAGGGAACTGGAACATCAAATCTCCATACATCAACCACAGAAAGAGAAAGCAGCAAGAGCAAGCTAGCTCAGAACACACAGTGGGCTAGTCTAATCCACCCAAGACCAGTCCCAAGGGGTACATCTCCTTCAACAAATCCCAAAAGCCCACCAGCTGTAGACTAAGTAGGAAGCTTAATCAAAAACTCAAATACACCATTACTTTCAGATACACAAATACTATTTTTTATACAACTTATAACAGAAGTGCATATGTGGGAGTAAGTGGGGTCATCTTTCTAATATGATTAACTTGGAAATAATTCTTTGTGTAAAGCAGAGTTATTAGTCCATTATCTTTGATGTTTCACTTGTAAATGAAGTTCCTTCATATAAAAACATCTCTTGTTTCTTCATAATGTTTTCCACAAAGATTTCACAAGGAAGGAAAATGCACTCAATGCGGGCTGGGAAGATGGTTCAGTGGGTAAAGTGCTTGCTGCACAAGCATGAAGACCTGAGTTTCAATCCTTAGTACCCACGGAAAATGCTGGATGTGGCTGGACATGCCTGTGATCCCAGCTCTGGGAGGTAAGACAAGAGGATCTCTAGCACTTGCTGGCTAGCTTGTGTAGCCCAATTGGTGAGCTCTAGTTTCAGTGAGAGATGTAATGTGGAGAGGAATCAAGTAAGACACCTGATGTTGCTTTGGCTTACATACTGACACACATACAAATGCACTCATATACACACATAAGCATGTATAAACACACTAATGCATGTCACATTAAAAAGAGAAATACTTAGTGATTCTGATGTAGTTCTTTCATTTGGACTATGCTATTCATAGCAGTCATTCATTCATACAACCACTGTTCGTTCATCTACTGTTTACAAGCACTGAGGATGGCATAATTTGTAAAGACAGGGCTTTCATCCACCAACCCCATTGTGGAATTCATAGGAGACCACTGAAGATGGACACTATGTGACAATTACCAATATAGTGAGATCAATTCTCTCTCTCTCTCTCTCTCTCTCTATATATATATATATATATATATATATATATATATATATATATATATATATATATATATATATGTATGTATGTATAGTCTTAGAACTTGATGGTTGAAAGAAATTAAAAGGAGTAGCAGATCAAGAAGAGGACACCAAGCAGAGGAAAATTCAATACATCATCATGCTTTGATTTTGGCCTCAGATGAAGATCAGGAGTTTTCTGGGTATAGAGGAAAGATGCACTTCTGCAAAGTAAGGTTAATATCATAAAGAAAGTCACTAAGGTGTGGAATTATATGAAACAAGAACTGAGAAACTCAAGTAGGATATTATTGAAGACTGATAAATATTCAGACACCTTATAGCTGACTACTCAGCACAGGCAGAGAATAACAGAACAAATATATTTAGAAGGTAAATTAAATTTAGTTTTGTGCACCCGATGATGCACCCCAGTAGAACATCCTAGTGATCAGGAATATTTTCATGCTGTAGGAAGAGGGGAAGCAGGGCCCTAATTCTGGCTGACAATGTGGTAGAGGGATAATTTGCATGCCTCTGTTGTATTTGGAATACACCCCCACATATATAGGACTTCTGGGCTTAAAAGCATGATCATTCCCAGATAACAACAGCTGATGGGGGTAAGTGTCTTAATATAAAGGCATAAAAGCAATCTTGGTCTAGACTGATCAAATGGGTAAAACTGTTCAGAATCAGTAACTTAACGGAACAAAAGACAGGCAGGCGGAAGCACAATTCAGAATATTTTAAATAATGAAACTCACCTGCAAAGTTGTAAAAAGAAGACGAATAATAGCCCTCAAAGGGTTGAAATTGTTACCTGTTCTTCAATGTGTTTGTTCAAAGTTTCCTGAATCCATAAATTTCTTCAGAATTGAAGAAAGAGTTATTCCAAGGTGTCTTTAAGAAGATACTGACTAAGAACTTCCAACTATAGCCTTCTCAGGAGAGACTGATATCTTCTACTGGAACCCATAGGATAAAACCAGAACATCATCCTAAAATGTCAATTTTACTTCATAGAAAGTCATTTAAGATATTTATGCAATAAAATTATTGTGAATATAATATGGATTTATATAGAGAAATCACCTAACACTTTATGATGGAATAGAGACTTAAAAGAAGGTTGGAAGACCGGCGTGGTGGCGCATGCCTTTAATCCCAGCACTCGGGAGACAGAGGTAGGAGGATCACTATGAGTTCAAGGATACCCTGAGACTACATAGTGAATTCCAGGTCAGCTTGGACAAGAGTGAGACCCTACCTCGAAAAACCAAAAAAAAATAAAAAATAAAAACCAAAAAAAAAAAAGAAGGTTGGAGCTTTCTGTGAGTTCCCTATAACTCTTCCTGACATTAGGAGAATACTAATGAAGAAATTTCAAAGGCATTTCCGTATTCAATCTAAACCAATGTGTGATGATCTCCACATTTTCAGAGGTTGAAACTCACAGAAGTTAATAATTTACCCATATGTCACAGCTTCCTTAATTAGAAAATTTACACTGATCTTTAAATGTCCGTTTGTACAAATATCCATTTGAGCCAAGAAGATGAAGGGAAACCTTAACTTCTCAATATATATTATTATATATTAGCACTGATGTTTCAAACTGTAATCTAATCCCACAGTTCTTTCCTAAAACAATAAAAGCTTTAAAATTTCTGTATTCTACATGCACTAAAACCTGAAAATTTTTCAGTTTCTTATTTTGAACCCTTTTGGTGTTTAAGATTTAGCCTAAATTTTGAACTGTCTTTTAAAAACAGCGCTTAACTGCTACCATAGAGATGACAAGTTTCTGTGCATTGATTTTACTTGCTCGTGAAGGATAAGTGATGAGTTCATGTATATGCAACTGACATGAGTCCACCTAGCTGACAAAATAACTGGAGAATATTACTCCAGAATAACTGGAGTCATATTAGACAAACCCTCCAAGTAGCTATAGGCTACATATGGAACTAAATATTTAAGAAATTCTATTTAAAAGAAAAACAAGACTGGGGAGATAGTTCAGTCAATAAAGGAGTTGCTGAGCAAGCATAAGAACCTAAGTTTGATTCCCCAGAGCTCGTGCTTATAAAATAAAACCAGGCATAGCGTAAAAGTCTTTTAATTTCAGCACTGGGGGTGGGCAGAGATGGGCAGATCCTTAGGATGCACTCTCAGTCAATCTAGCCTGCATAGTGAGTTCTAGACCAATGAACGATCCTTTCTCAAATAAAAGGTGTTCACCACCTGAGGAATGACATTTGAAGCTGTCCTCTGGCCTCTACAAGCATGTGCACATGCACTAGTGCACATATGTTCACACAAACACACACCAAACATCATTTCAAGACCAATGTCTTTTTAATCTTTGTAATTCAGACACAAAGCAACACAACCATTATCTGACAACAGCTCTCTAACTGTTGACCCATGGTCTTGCACAGTAATATATGCAAGACACTGTCATTTGGCATTCAGCATCCATATCTACCCACAATATCTAAAAGGCTAGAAGAATTAAAAATAGCATTTACCAGTATGGAAAGATGACTCATGGAATAAAGTCACTGCCATGCAAGAATGAGGACCTGAATGTAGATTCCCAGAACTCACACAAATTGCTAGGAGAGGTGGCACACACCTATAATCCCAGTACTGGGAAGGAAGACACAGTGAATCCCTGGGGCTTACTAACTAGTTTAGCCAAATCAGTGAGCTGTATGTAGGTTCAGTGAGAGATCCTGTCTCAATACATAAGATAAAAGTAATAGAGGCAGACACACAATGTCTACTTCTGCCACACACACATATGCACAAAACACATGTGTATCCACACATATATGAACATGCATACACACATGCACATAAAAAACACCATTTATAAAATTTATTTTACATTCTATGTATGATGTAGGCTCTGCTCACAATATGTATTCATAGGAACTATGGAAAGTAAGAGGAAAATAGAGGCCATTTTTCCTATGGTCTTTTGGTCACAAAAATACAGCCCATAAAGAATGTTCCTGGTGGGGGCTGGAGAAATGGCTTAGCAGTTAAGGCGTTTCCCTGCAAAGTCAAAGGATCCTGGTGCAATTCTCCAGGACCCACGTAAGCCAGATGCACAGGGGCATATGCATCTGGAGTTCATTTGCAGTGGCGCTCTCTCTCTCTCTCTCTCTGCTTGCAAATAAATAAATTTTAAAAAAAGAATGATCCTGGTGGGATTTCATAATTCCTGTTGTCATTTCCTGATTTCTCCATTGCAATCACATTAATAGGTGACTGTAAAACCAACCTGAGTAAGGGTGTCCTGATTTTGATTCCTGTAACCCTTCCCATAATCTCTTAAGCAATTGCTTTTGCTGCACTGAATACATTTCTGCTCAAAGTACCTGGAGAAGTTTCTTGTAGGAGTATGATAGAAATAGTCTCTCTAGCATCACTGTGGATTGCTGTTAGCAAAAAAAGACTTAAGCTGGCAAACAAACACAGGGATCTGAACATTGCAGAGATAGATGAGCATACCCTCCGTGTTTTCTGTTGTGGACAATGTGTCAATACCTTCAAGGATTGTGGAGGGTTGTGACATGGCTAAGTATGCTGCTTTCTCCAAGGCTTAGGTGACCTTGGGATTACATGAAACCTGAACACAATTTAATAATCCCAAGTAAGTAATCTTGTTACCAGAAATAACACTATATCCTAACAGATTTTTCTTTCTGGCATTGGGTCCTCCCCATTGTCACAGCATATTAATCTGTTTTCTAGAGGTGATTATTTATAACTATGACTGTATTCCATTGTATCTCAAACAAAACTCTTATCTTGAGCTTTGTATTAGTATCACTTAGGGTACTTGAAAAATGTGCAGACAATATGATATAGCTCACTCAAGTGGCATCAATGTGTTGTTTTTCTAACTCTTTTTTAACTCTTAAATTACCTCAATTTAAAAAAATGTAACCAAATGCTGGGCATTGTGACTCACACCTTTAATCCCAGAACTTGGGAGGCAGAGGTAGGAGGATCACCATGAGTTTGAGGCCAGTCTCATACTACACAGTGAATTCCCAGTCATCCTGGGCTAGAGTGAGAGCCTACCTCAAAAAAATATATATAACCAAGAATGACAACTGGATGGACCCAAAGCATAACACTGCAGTAGAGATAATGCATAAAATACTTTCAAAGGTATGGTCATTTGAATGTATGGCCCCAAAGATTCATGTAAGTTTTAATTAAAATGGAACTTCTTACTTAAGTCCCCAGCAGGCAAATCCCTGCTTAGGGGACATGTCACTGGGGGATGTATCTTCAGTCCAGCCCTACTAGATGTGCTCACAGCAGTTTGAGCTCTGGCTACTTGTGTATGCTGACTGTTTGGTGGTGTCTCTCTGCTATGAATCTATGGAAGTGAGCCAGCTTCTGCTGCCATTGGTGGCATTTACCCTGAAATGTGTAAGCCTGAAATAAACCCTTTCCAACCATAAACTGCTTCAGGTTGGGTGTTTGTCCAGCAACATAAAGGTAACTGCAATAGGAAATAGACAAATCTCAATGGAAAGACATGTACAAATGATCTAATAAGAAAAGACATACTCAGAAATTCCAAGCAAAATGACAGCAGTGAGGAGGGGAGTTCTCCAGAAAAAAACTGATCTAGGAGGAGTAACTTGGTCTGAACTTAAAGTAGTGAATGGTATTTTCACAGAAAGAAGGAAAAAGTAACCCGGTAGGTACAAACCAGATATAATCATATTATGTGATGCACATAGTTGAGAGTCAGCCTGGCAATGAGAAAGATGAAAGCTGAAAAGTATGGAGGGACAGATTAGAAAAGAGTCAGGGAAAATAATGGAGAATCTCAGAAGCCTGGCAAAAGAGGCCAAATGGTATCACAAAGCAAAAGGAGAATTTATGAAAAGGATGCCCTGTGTTTTGTGTCATGACAGATGATGCCATCTTTTCCTTCTATAACTTCAGCAGGATGCATTTATTGGGTGTGCTTGCTCATGTCCCATGAGCCCCTTAGGATTTCGTGTTGTTTTTCTTCCAATATTTTCCTTTTTGTTTGTGAAGCTCAAAATTTTCCATTGTCCAATCTTCAATTTCATGAATTCCTTCTTGTTCCTTGTCAAAATTCCATTCGTATTTCTCTATTTTTTTTAACTTCCATTATCATACCTGTCACCTGTAGAATTTACTTTCTTTCTTTTTAGGTTTTAATATATCTGTGTCAATGTTTCCAGTATTGATGTTTCCATTTTATTCATACATTGTTTTATTTTCTCCATACCTTCCTGTAGTTCTTTGACCATTTTTTTTATTTGAGAGAGAGAAAGAGAAAGACAGAGAGAGGGAGAAAATTGGCACATCAGGACCTTAGCCACTGCATTCAAACTCCAGATGCTTGCACTACCTGGTGGACATGTGTGACCTTGCATTTGCCTCACCTAAGTGTGTTGGTTTACTGGGATGAGGATAGTCAAACATGGGTCCTTAGGCTTCGCAGGCAAGTGCCTTAACTGCTAAGCCATCTCCCCACAGCCACTTTGAGCATTTTTAAGGCAATTGTTTTAACTTCTTTGTCTAGTAAGTCTGACAGATATTTTTCATGTGTGGAGTAAGTTTTTTCTCTTTTTGAGTAAGCCATACTTTTTTGTATCTTTCCTTGCCTTATAATTCATTGTTAAAAATTGAACATTTTTGAGTTCAAGAGGAGTTCCGGTCAAGATGGTGTCAGCCTAACCTCGCCTCACCTTACAGGGAAGTAAAAGCAAAATATTTAAACTTTTAAAAGATTTCTTAAAGGGTTTGCTGGCCCCTGCACCCAGCTAGAGGGAGGGGGTGGATGAAAAAATAGGGAATCCACTGATTCCCATGCTCTAGGATGGGGCCGCCAGTGCCCCGGCACGACCTGACCTGGGACCGGCGTGGACCCTGCCGGTCCGAGTGACTGGCGGAAGTCCGCCAATAGCTGCTAGCGCCTGGCACGGCCGGATCTGGGGCCATTAGCTGCTAGCGCACGGCACAACCTGACCCAGAACCTCCGCGGAACCTACTGGTCCGAGTGACTGGCGGAAGTCTGCCATTAGCTGCTAGCACCCTCGTGACCTGATCCAGGGCCATTAGCCGCTAGCGCCTGATGCGACCCAACCCGGGGCCGCGGCGGACACTGCCGATTCAAGTGACTGGCAGAAGCCCACCATTAGCCGCTAGCACCCGGCGCGACCCGATCTGGGGCCGTGGGGGGCCCTGCTGGTCCGAGTGACCGGCAGAAGCCCACCATTAGCCGCTCAGACCCCTCCCTCACTGACCACATCCCCATCACTGGCCAGGTGCCCTGTTAGCCTTCCTGAGGCCTATCAGCAGTCAAGTACCATCACTCCCCCCTCCCAGGGCAGATCAGGGATCCAGGGAGGTAGGCCAGTGCTCCAGCCCTACCCTGCCTCAGCCCAACTAGGGGGATTGTGGTCCCCCATCACTCCCACCTACATAAAGAACATAGGCCAGTAGGCCAGTATCCCCCACCCCAGCCTACCAGAAGTCCAGGGACCACTGCCCTGACAATCACTACTGCACCCCACCCCACAGCAGGCTAACATTCCATACACAAGGTACCAGAATCATTGCAATGGGCAAATTACAGCGTAAAAGGAATAGCATGAAAAACCAGACACAAGTAAATCCACCTAGACTATCCAGTCCTATAATGGATCTTTCAAATCAAAGCATAGAAGAGACAATAAAATCAGAACCTCAAAATGAAGTGACTAGCTATGCAACCCTGGCCAAGCAAATAGCACAACTCACAGAAACTCAACAAAGAGCCAACAATTGTATGAATGTTATCCTTGCTAGATTGGACCTAATAGAAAAGAACCAAGAAGGGCTCCAAACACAGTTAAATGAACTGAAGGAGAATGAAAAAAAGAGGTCCTCAATAACCAGCTGGCTAAGTTCAATGAAGACATAAAGAAACGCAGGGATGAACTCCAAGAAGCATTAAGAAAATCGGAAAATGACACAAAAAGGGAACTAGACAGAAGGATGGAAACTATACAAAAAAAAAAACGTAGAAAATATGAACCAAATTGAACAGGCCCAAAACTCTATAGAAGCCCTTAAGAACAGAGTAAGTCAGGTGGAAGATAGAAACTCAGAACTGGAAGACAGAACAGAAGAAACAGTTCGTGAGTCCAAAAATTTCAACAAGTTCAAAAACTTCTGTGAACAGAACATGAGGGAAATGTTGGACACCCTTAAGCGCCCAAACATCAGGATCATGGGTATACCAGAGGGGGAAGAAACACAGACCAAAGGAATGGAAAGCCAATTCAACAAAATAATTGAAGAAAACTTTACCACTCTCTCAAAAGAAAACTCCATCCAATTACAAGAAGCCAGCAGAACTCCAAACAGACTTGACCAAAGGAGAAATTCTCCAAGACACATTATCTTTAAGACTCTAAACATCAAACACAAAGAGAAAATCCTAAAAGCAGCCAGGGAAAAACAACACATTACATATAAAGGGAACCCCATCAGAATTACCTCAGACTTCTCAATGGAAACCCTAAAAGCCAGAAGGGACTGGAATGGAACACTGCAAACTCTAAGAACCCATGGCTTCCAGCCCCAACTACTGTACCCAGCGAAAGTATCTCTCATAATAGATGGTGAAAGAAAAACCTTCCATGATAAAACTCATCTTTACAAGTATATGAACACAAAGCCAAACCTACAGAAAGTACTTCAGGGAATTCTCCACACAGAAGAAACAAATAACCAACTTCAAGAGCCCTCAAGAAATAGTCAAAAAAAAAAAAACACAAAGACCACAACCCACCACAATATGGCAGGTATTAAATCAAACCTCCAAGTTTTATCTCTGAATATTAATGGCCTTAATTCACCCATCAAAAGACATAAGCTAACAGGGTGGATCAGAAAAATGGACCCCTCAATCTGCTGTCTTCAAGAAACCCACCTCACCACTAAAGACAGACACCTCCTCAGGGTGAAAGGGTGGAAAATGATTTTCCAAGCAAATACAAACAAGAAAAAAGCAGGTGTAGCTATACTTATATCTGATAAAATAGACTTCAAACCAAAAGTAACTAAAAAAGACAAAGAAGGCCACTTCTTACTTATCAAGGGAACAATCCAACAAGAGGATATCACAGTCATCAATATTTATGCACCAAACACAGGTGCACCACAATTCATAAAGCAAAATCTACTTGGCAACAAAACAGAAATAAACACCAACACCATCATAGTCGGGGACTTTAATACTCCATTATCAACAATGGATAGATCATCCAAACAGAAAATTAATAGAGAAGTAAGAGAGCTCAACAACACCATAGAACAACTAGACCTAACAGACATATACAGAACATTCCACCCAAAATCTACAGACTACACATTCTTCTCAGCAGCCCATGGAACCTTCTCTAAAATAGATCATGTACTGGGCCACAAAGCCTGCCTCCATATTTTCAAAAAAATTGATGTAATTTCCTGCATGATATCAGACCACAATGCGGTAATGCTAGAAATCAACAACAAAAAGTACACCAGGAATCCCTCTACCTCCTAGAAATTGAACAAAACACTTTTAAACAATAAATGGGTTGTGGATGAAATAAAGAATGAAATTGCAAAATTTCTAGAATTCAATGACAACGAGAACACATCATACCAAAACTTATGGGACACAATGAAGGCAGTACTTAGGGGAAAAGTCATAGCACTAAATGCCTTCATAACAAAAACAGAGAGATCCCAAATCAATAACCTAACCATCCATCCTAAAGGCATTGGAAAAGCTAGAAGAAGCCAACCCAAAAAGCCCTAAACGGAAAGAAATAAGATCAGAGCAGAAATTAATGAATTGGAAACTAAGAGGACAATTAAGAAAATTGATGAAACAAAGAGCTGGTTCTTTGAAAAAAAATTAACAAGATTGATACACCCCTGGCCAATTTGATCAAGCAGAAAAAAGAAACATTTCAAATCAACAAACTTAGAAATGAAAAAGGAGAGATCACAACAGACACAAGTGAAATAGGAAGAGTTATTAGGACTTACTTCAAAAACCTCTACTCCATAAAACAGGAGAATATGGAAGAAATGGATGAATTCCTAGACACATACCACCTACCAAAGCTAAGCCCAGAGCAGATTAATTTCCTAAACAGACCCATCACACCCTCCGAGATTGAAGAGGTAATAAAACACCTCCCCAAAAAGAAGAGTCCAGGACCAGACGGTTTCTCAGCAGAATTCTACCAAACCTTCATGGAAGAACTGAAACCAATTCTTCTCAAACTGTGCCACACAATTGGAGAACAGGGAGAGATCCCCAACTCCTTTTATGAGGCTAGTATCACCCTAATTCCAAAACCAGACAGAGATGCCACAAGAAAGGAAAATTATAGGCCCATTTCTCTGATGAACATATATGCAAAGATCCTGAACAAAATTCTTGCAAACCGAATTCAACAGTACATCAAAAGCATTATCCACCTTGATCAAGTAGGCTTCATCCCTGGAACGCAGGGATGGTTCAACATACGGAAATCTATCAATGTAATACACCACATAAACAAGCTAAAACACAAAAAACACATGATCATTTCTATAGATGCAGAGAAGGCCTTTGACAAAATACATCACTTCATGATCAAAACACTGGAGAGAATAGGCATAGATGGCCCATATCTCAACATAATAAAGGCTATATATAAAGCACCTAAAGCCCAAGTAATTCTAAATGGGGAGAGACTGAAGGAATTCCCATTGAGGTCAGGAACAAGACAGGGGTGTCCACTCTCACCTCTGCTCTTCAACATAGTGCTAGAAGTATTAGCTCAAGCAATAAGACAGGAGAAAGAAATCAAAGGGATACAAATTGGAAAGGAAGAAGTTAAGTTAGCCCTATTTGCAGATGACATGATTCTATATATAAGTGACCCGAGAACTTCCATCTCAAAACTCTTAAAGGTGATTAGCGCCTTCAGCAAAGTAGCAGGATATAAAATCAATGCACAGAAATCAATAGCCTTTCTGTATGCAAAGGACAAAGAGACAGAAAAAGAAATAACTAACATCGTCCCATTTTCAATTGCAACAAAGAAAATAAAATACCTTGGAATAACATTGACTAAGGAAGTGAAAGGCCTATACAATGAAAACATAAAAACTCTCAAAAAAGAAATTGAGGAGGTCCTACAAAAATGGAAAGACCTCCCATGCTCTTGGATTGGTAGAATTAACATTGTGAAAATGGCAATCCTACCAAAAGCACTCTATACATTCAATGCAATGCCGATAAAAATCCCAACTTCCTTCTTCAATGAGATAGAAAAAACTATCTCAAAATTTATATGGAAAGGCAGAAGGCCTCAGATATCCAAGCTCATCTTCAGCAAAAGAAATACCTCTGGAGGCATCACCATACCTGATCTAAAGCTATACTACAAAGTCATTGTAATAAAAACAACATGGTACTGGCATAAAAACAGGAATATAGACCAATGGAACAGAATTGAAGACCCAGATTTAGGGTCAAATAACTACAGCTACTTGATATTTGACAAAGGCCCTTCCAATGCAGAATGGAGAATAGACAGCATCTTCAACAAATGGTGCTGGACAAACTGGACAACCATATGTAGAAAAATGAAACTCGACCCACACATCTCTCCATGCACAAAAATTAAGTCCAAATGGATCAAAGACCTTAATATAAAACCAGAAACACTGCATCTACTGGAAGAAAAAATAGGAGGAAGTTTCCGCGATATAGGTGTAGGAAAAGATTTCCTGAACAAAACCGCAGCAGCTCAGGAAATTAAAAACAATCACTCAACCATTGGGATCTCATGAAGCTGAACAGCTTTTTCACTGACAAACATACTATAACCAAAGCCAGCAGATTACCCACAGAATGGGAGAATATTTTCACCAGCTATACAACTGACAGAGGCCTGATTTCTAGAATCTACAAAGAACTCCAAAACCTAAACAATAAACCACCAAACAACCCACTCACAAAGTGGGGCAGAGAATTGCTCAGGCAGTTCTCAGAGGAAGAAATACAAATAGCAAACACACATTTAAGAAAATGTTCAACATCCCTAATCATCAGGGAAATGCAAATTATAACAACAATGAGATTCCATCTTACCCTAGTAAGGATGGCTAACATTATAAAAAACAATGAAAACAAATGCTGGCGAGGTTGTGGAGAAATAGGAACAAGCTTTCACTGCTGGTGGGAATGTAAAATGGTTCAACCATTATGGACAGCTATATGGAGACTCCTGAAAAGGATGACCATAGACCTACCAACGGATCCAGTTATTCCCTTATTGGGCATTTACACTAAAGGCTCCAAGCCTCAGATCAGAGACATTTGCTCAACCATGTTTATAGCTGCTCAATTCATAATAGCACAAAGCTGGAATCAACCCAGGTGTCCATCACTAGATGAATGGATAACAAAGATGTGGTATATCTACACTATGGAATTCTATGTAGCAGTAAGGAAATATGAAATAAGGAAATTTGAAAAAAATGGTCAAACATAGAACAGATCATCCTCAGTGAGCTCACCCAAGAACAAAAAGATAATCGTCGCATGGTCTCGTTTATCTGTCGCTCCTAACCTGAATCTACGTGACATGCAGCCAAACCTAATAAACACTCTGAGGACCAGACAAGAGGGAGGGTGGGATGGGGGGAAGGTAAGGGTGGGAGGGAATGAGAGGGTGGGGGGAAGGACAAGGGGCAGGGATACAATTGGGACCCAAAAGGAAAAGATACTATAAAACCCATTACTCTGAACAACAGGCTAAAACATTGATCCTTCAGCAGGCCCGCAGAGGGAACACCCAAACCACAGGAATCTGGAGAGAGCATCATGAAGGCTAACCCTAATCTTGTCCTGCTTCTCTCTCTCTCTCTCCCTCTCACTCTCTCTTCCTACCTCTCCTCTCTATACCCACTTCCTCTATAATATTATCTATCTTTTTCTTCCCTCACCTTTCTAGGTGCAGACTTAAAACTCCCAGTGCCAGCACGGGGTTAAACTCCACAAAGAGCTTTTGATCGGAGACACCTACAAGGTTCCCCCCCCCCAAAAAAAAGACAGACTTCTTTCAGAGTTCTTGGTGACCCACCAAAGGTTAATGGTAAGACCCTACTGTCAAAGATAGCATACGTGTGTGAGACCAAACACAGAGAGATCTGGCCAAAATCTGGAAGAAGGTCAGTTCCCAGACAGTTAGCTAGTCTAGTACCAGAGGGTGCTACATGAGCAACTGGGGGAAAATGTCCGACATTGGTCCAACAACTTGCAGTCTAAGATACTCAGCAGGAAACAACTTGACATAATGCTCATACAAGTGCAGTAGTGGCAAACAGCCATGGTGGGTAACCAACTGCTCTTGATTTGGCTAACGGATCCACTCAGTGGAATGGAACTCATTGCTGGAACTGGGAAATAAGTCAAAACCAGGTACACAAAATGAGCTCAGTCTCCAAGAGCAAGATACCACCAAATGTGGGCTAGAAGAGAGCCAACACATATAAAATTCCCTCCAAAACATAGATGGTCATCCCTTCTATCTACTACTAACTTCTCTCTCCGTTGGAGAATTTGCTTATCTTTTGTCAGGTGGACAATGAACCTGAAGGGAGGATCAGCTAATCACACCTCACCAGGGCCCCAGCTGAAACCATAGAACAACGCAGGGGAAGGGCAAGAATACAGCGCTCAAAATGATCACGACACCAGAAAAAGGCTGAAGGAGATAAACACAGAGAACATCTAACTCCAACTAAGCCAGATATCCAGAGACACAGAGGCTCCCAAAACCTCATCAAGGAAGCAGAACTAAAATGACCCCAATGTGGCTCAGTGAAACTCGCGGAAGAGGGGGCGGAAAGATTGTTAGAGTCACAAGTTGGGGCATTATGCACAGAGACTGGGGCCTACCCCCCAGAACTCTTGACTAACCTCACAATGCACAACCCACATTCCCCATTGATGAAGGTCCCTTTGAAAGTGGGAGGACAGGGAGGAGGACAATGGATCCAATACTATGAATGTAAAATCAGAATAATATAAATAAAAAATATATATTTAAATTAAAAAATTGAACATTTTGCATATGGATGTGTGTGTGCATTTGTGTATGCATGTTCACATATGTGTGGGGCACATATGTTTGGGCATATGTATGTGAAAGCCAGAGATTAACAGCAGGAGTGTTCTTCAATTGCGCTCCACCCTATTTATTAAGACAAGGTCTGTCATTTGAACTCCAAATTTGCCAATTTAGCTAGTCTACCTAGCCAGCTTGCTCTTGGGATCTTGAGTGCTGGGATTACAGTTGAGCAGCCATACCCACTTGGCATTTATATAGTTGCAGGAAGTCCAAACTCTAGTCCCCATCTATGCACTTTACTAACTGACCCATTGCTCAAGACACTTGAAAACTGGACATTTGAATGCTATAATGTGGTTGCTCTAAGCATCAGATTCTATTCTTTCCATAGGGTTTGATGTATTTGCACTGGTGGTATTGGTTTATTTTTCTTGTTGTAGTTTATCTCTGTAGCAAAGATCAGGGTGAGGCGTAAACTGAAGATATCACATATTTTCTGAGCTAATCCCATTCCCAGATTTGTGTGAGGCCTTTTAAATGTCCACTGTGTGTACAGATGTTTCTGAAAGTCCCAGTCTTTGATATCTGGTTCCAAAAGGGAAAAACAGAAGAAGAAAGGACAGGTGCTCACTCTTTGGTTTCACTAAAAGCTTGCAATGAAGAGAAGTGCTTCAACAATGGAACTATGACAAAATAATTGTCTTTTGTTATGCTAGATAAACCTCTGTCTTATTTTCATGGCAATTAAAGACTATCCAAGCATACCAACACTTCATATTCTTTCCTAATATTTTACTTAATGTTAAAGTGCCTACCTTTACTATCTGGTATATAATTGGCAAGTGACAGAAAACATATTAATGACACTATTGTTCTTCCCACTTTTTGCTCACTACTTATAAACCTAGATGTTTGGAAGGGGACATGCTGTATTTAAAGAAAAGCTAGGATGCAGTTGGAATCTCATACATAAGGGAAGAGAAAAAAAGCCACACCTCATACCCTGGTATAATGTGGCAAAGAGGAATGCAGACAAGGTAGCCATTTCTTAAACTTGGCATATTTATGACTCCACTTCCTTCCAGTGAGCCATAGATAAGTGCTAGGAGCCAGCTGAGACCACTACAGGCTTGTATATCACTATGTTGAAGCTGGGTTATTAGATACAATGACATAAGAGATGTCAGTTTAATAGAAGAGAAGTTAATCATACAATGAACAGGATGATTCACATATGAGTCTATCAAAGATAAAAAAAATGAGGTAAAGGAGAAAAAATGAAATATCATTATTTTCCCACTTTTGTTAAAATGGTCATGTTTTCTGCCCAATTATCTTCATAATTTCATTGCTTCCAGCCACGTTTTCTCTATTTGTAAACAAAAAAAAATTCTACACATCTGAGAATACAAAAATAATCAAGTTTGTCTAGGTAAATCCTGCACTTGGGAGGAAAGTAAAAAGGACAATCAGACAGAAGTATAACTGTTTTGGATATAGTTATAATCTAAACACCTTTAAAATTATATATTTTCAGTCATGTCTTAATCAATTCTTGTTTCAAAACAGAGCTTCTTTGTAAGAACCTATTTGTTCGTTTATGAAGAAAAACCTTTATACCTTAATGCTATGTGGCAAAAAAGCTTTATAATGCATAAATTCCCTAACATATACTCATTTTAAACAATGAGCTCATATTATTTTCTTCTGGAAAGATTAAAGCAAACTCAAAATCAGACACAATGTGAATGTTTTGGTAGCAAATCTTGATTCTTAAACAGTAATGAGGAAGGTCGGGAAAACACATTCCCTCTGATTGATTGGTTTTCCGATGCAATTCATTATTCTGGCTGTCTTTGCAGCTGAATATCTGATAATGCATTTTTCCTCAGGTACTTTCTGTTCTGTATTAGCCATGATCACCTAAGCACCTAGCTTCTGTCCAAGTCCTAAGCCACTCATGACTTGGACATCCTGAAATTCTTGTGGTTTCAAAGACGGTAAAGTTAAAGTTAGATACAGGTGGTATCATGAGCTTAAAGTTCAATCAAGGTGCATTGACATCACATGCAATCTTATATGGCAGAGTTGAGCCCAGGTAACTGGTGAGCCCTCTAAGACACAGCTTCCCTCTATCTTTCCCATGAAAAGTTACTCATGGTAGTTGATTTTATATGTCAATTCAATTGGATAATGAGCCAGATATCAATTCCTTGCTGGTGGAGATAGAAGAGTTATAGAATTTACCTCATTCAGGAAGCAGGATGTAATATATCTCCAAAAGATATAAAATGTGTCTGTCTTTATGACTGTACTCAAACACTTTCAAACCTGTACACATCTGAGGGGTAAGAAGCCAGAGGCTTCCATTTCCAAACATAGCCAAAGAATCCTACAGTCTTTTGTTTTCACAATAGAGGAGGGACTCCATGAAATGGTTTGCCTATCATGACACAAAAACAGCAGCAAACGAAAAGCCTAAGATCTTTGGTCCAAAATAACAGTAACAAAATATTTCTAATGTTCATTACTCAGAGTACAAGTACTCAGAACTGAGGACCTTGGGCCATACAATGAACACTATAGCTCTCAGAATTATCATAATGGGTAGAGTATATGAGTGGAAAAATGATACTCTTTTGAATATAAGAGAGCAAAGAGGAGAGTCAGTAAAAATAAAAGAAGTCATGAGAAATTATGTTATATCCCAACCTGGTAAAACAGGACATATCTGCTTCATAAATATTTAAAGCACAATTCTGAAATAAAAGCTTATTTCCCTTGAAGTAGGATGGCTTCTATGCTTATAAAGGACACTCTTAAAAGTCTACTTCATTGTATCAGAAGTGTCAGTGAATTTATTTAGAAACAAGCCTGAAAATCCTACTGACATTGAAAAGTTGATAATTTGTGTTGTTTCTGTACGAGACTAAAACTTTTCTTCTTATGTAAGTCTGAAGGTTATACATTTTAAACTATACCTATTATTTTTCAAAGTTGTCCTTGATTTTTTTCTTTGTCTTAGATTATTTCAAACATACTTGCTTACTGTTATAATCAAGTCATTTCATTATGTAATGTTCTTGGGGGTATGATCCTGCTGTGTATTCTGGATGGTCTTCACTGAGATTGTTGTCCTCTGAGAGTCTTAATTTTGGATTGAGGACTCAAGTTCAATGGTGCTGTTATGTTAAGAATTTGTGTGGCCAGTACTCTAGGTACCTGCTTATGGTCTCTTTTATGTTAATCCTTTGGCTTTGTTGTTCCTTAACCATCTATCTAAATTACAGGTCCATGGGCACAAATATTTAGGGGAGATGTTTTCATTCCACTCACAGCATAGGTTTAGGACTGACAAACTTCTTGATGCCTGCTTGCTCTACTTGATGGGCAGTTTTTCCTATTTACCTATATCTAAATGTATCCATGATGATTCAGGCTGTGTTTTTATTTCAGGTATAATGTAAACAACTACTTACATGAAACAGCAAAGGTTTTAAAAGTATGAAGGTTAGGGAAGGCAGCCACAGTTGTTTCACTAAACTTCAAGGGAAATAAAATTAATTTCACCATCCAGGTCAATCATTTCCAAAACCACCTTAGAGGATCTCCGCATTGGCACAAGCTTAAAGGGTGGTTCAGAGCATTACACTAAAAAGCAGCCAAGAAACACGAGCAGCCGATGCATCTATGCACAGCCACCAGGGGAAGCTCTACTTCCACCCTCCAATTCTTCATGATTCCATACCACTGGCCAAATCTAAGCTAGAATACTATGTTTATGGAATTCAAATTTTAATGTGGTTGCTAAGCATACAGCTAGTGCAGTACTGAAGAGTATAAAATAGGGAAAGATGCTTCATGCTGAATCCATTTTCTGTTGCTTTACCAAAGTATCTTTGACAGGTCACAGAGTAAAAGATGAATTGGCTCATAGTTATGGGATTTGTTTTGGCTCATGCTTGTGTTTGTGTAAAGTATGTTTGGTGGTGTGTGATATGTGCTTTATATGCCATCATATAGATGTGTATGTCCAGTGCACAACCGGAAGTCAAAGAATATCAGGTGCCCTCCTCTATCACTTATTTGTATATTTCCTTGAGGTGGAGTCTCCCCACAACCCAGCACTGCTATTTTCAGTCAGCAAGCTCCAGTAATTCTCTAGTCGCTGCTGTCTGTAATACAGGAGGCACAGCAATGTGTTTTGATTCCCAGTTTTTGTGTGGGTGCTAGGAATTGAACTTGGGCAGTTTCATCCTCTCTCAGGCCCTGATGCTTAAGTAGCAAGCACTCTTAACTGCTGAGCCATGTCCCCAGCCTGGGATCATAGTTTTGAAGGCTATGATTCAAGAATATACCACTGACATCTCCTTTGTATATGATGATGGCCTTCTTGTAATACAACATGACAAGATAGCTATGATTGTTGGAATGTACATTGTCAGCTGTTTGTGATTATGCTTCCTGTTTGGTCCCCAGCTAGTGGAACATATGAGAGGTTAGGTGTTACTGTAGGAGGTGTATTGCTGGGGGCCTAACTTTCCTACTGTGTGTTCAGTTTGCTGTTCTCTCTCAGCAATGGATGTATGGCTAAGTGAGCCAGCTTCCCTCACCAAGATGAAGCTTCCCCTCAAAACTGCAAACATGAAAGAAATCCTTTTCTCTCATAAGCTGATTTTGGTTGGGTATTGTGTCCCAACAATGAGAAATTAACTGCTACAATATCTCCGGTCTCTTGTTCTTCTTATAAAAGACACTAATATCATAATGGGTCCACAGCTTCATGACCTTATTTAATTCTAATCACTGCCTTAACATATGACTTTGGAGTCTAAGTTTCCAACACATGAATTTGGAGAATGCATTCAAGCCATAGCTCATGTTTACAGACAATCCAGTAAATAAAGTTTATAACCTTTGTGATTACTGGGTTTTATTTAGAAGTCAGTTCCAACTTTCTTCGTCATTTGGGACCAGATGAAATAAAAACATTTCCTGTTTTCATATACAAAAATCCAGTAATTGATCACTAAAATAGGCAACCCCACTGTATTCACTATAGGCAGGCAATAACTTTATGAAATATCTTTATTTATTGCTTACTGTCACTCCTTATTTTTTCCATGAACTCCCACATGTTTGTTTAACTACATGTTTAAAGTCAAATTTGTTATAATCTGTCTAGCAATTCTAAACATTTTATAGCATGAGAATTTCTACCTTCACAAAATAAAACCAAAATTATGTGTCATTTTTATTGTGAGCTTGTCTTTTTTGAGAGAACAGAAAGTAAGGAAGAATCTTATCTTGCTCTGAATTTTAGAATATTTTCCTACCACTGGAATTTGGTTTTTATTCATTTCTTTTAAAGCTTGTAAATTACTCAGTTTAAGGTTTCTAAACCATGCAGGTTTATATCAATTCCAATCCCATTCATGACACTTTTTTCTGAAATTAGTAAACAGTGTTTTAGTAAAGATTAAGCTAATTCATACTCAGTGTGCAATTCTACCAGAAGCATAGGATACTTTTCCAGGACATGCCTACTCACATTAAGAATTGCCTTTTTGGGGAAGAGGCAATGTCTCTGTGCACAATGTCCACTATGAACGATCCACAACCCACATGGGGATAACTGGCATCCCCAGCAAGGAGGGTCCCTTCAGAGGGGGGAGGAAGGACATGGATGAGGGTAAGGATTGTACTAACATGTGCTGTTTACACACTCAGTATGTACATAACTAATAAAGAAAAAAAGAATTGCCTTTTTGTACCTATATTTGTTATTATTTCTTAAGTTAGCATGCAAAGGAAAGGGTTGTCATTATGGCAATTTCATACATATATGTTATTATACTTTATTCATAGTTGTTACCTTGCCCACTCCCCTCTCTATACCCCACTTCCTCTTGCTCATCTTCTTTCTACCCCTAGACTTCCTTCTGCTTTCACATTACATATATTTCATTATTTTCTTTCCACCTCCCTCCTTTAATATCCCTTCCTGCCTTCAGACAGCTCTTACTCATACCACATACTAAGGCAGGTGGCAACATTCTTTGTATGTTCTTCCATGAAGAAGTTATCTACTTTTCAATACTGAGTGAGTTTTTTTGAGGATCTGTAGCTTTTACTGTTTTTTTGTTTTGTTTTGTTTTCCATGGTATGTTTTGTAGTGCTATGGATGGAACCAAGAGCTATGCCACAGAGACAAATACCTTACCACTGAGCTATACCCACAACCTCTGAAGATTCCTGAAGTGTTTCAGGCTCTAGAACACATCTTCTATTTCCATGCAGGCATCAGAGAATGACTTCCAGCCTCTAGCCTGCAGACTCCAGGACCCAATGATCCCAAAAGTTTCCACTACAACAACTTCTGCAGGTGCTCTGGTATTGTTTCCGCTTTGTTTCTGATATCATGGGATTTTCTTCATTTTCTCTCAAGTTCAGTTGTGTTAAAAATGATCACTTTCATATTTTTCTAGCACTTCTTCCTATTTCTAAAATTAGAATTTACCTTTCCTTCTCAGCTCTGTCTGCCATGTAGAATTCTGTAAATTTTTGATGCCATTTCCATTTTATCTAATATTATTTATAAAGGGCAAATTCCTACAGCTTGTAAATATGGTGTACCATATATACTTATAAACATGAAAATAAAATATGAAGGAAAAAGTAAAGAGGATAAAAGCAATCTGTGACATTAAAAATACCAGAAATGGTTTTGAAAGAGATGGCTTAACTTCTTCACATATTTTAGTTTAATAAAGAATATGCTTGGTGTGGTGGTGCACGCCTTTAATCCCAGAACTTGGGAGGCAGAGGTAGGAGGATCTCCTTGAGCTCAAAGCCACCCTGAGACTACATAGTGAATTCCAGGTCAGCCTGAGCTAGAGTGAGACCATACCTCAAAAAAACCGAAAAAAAAAAAAAGAAGAAGAAGAATAAGAAGGAGAAGGAGAAGGAGAAGGAGAAGGAGAAGGAGAAGGAGAAGGAGAAGGAGAAGGAGAAGGAGAAGGAGAAGGAGAAGGAGAAAAAAAAAAAAAGAAGAAGAAGAAGAAGGAGAAGGAGAAGGAGAAGGAGAAGGAGAAGGAGAAGGAGAAGAAGAAGAAGAAGAAGAAGATGATGATGATATATACAGGACTGGAGAGATTTCCTAGTGGTTAAGGCTTTGCCTGCAAAGCTAAAGGACGTCAGTTCAATTCCCCAGAACCCATGCCAGCCAGATGCACAAGGTGGCACATGCATCTGGAATTCATTTGCAGTGGCTGGCAGCTCTGGCATGCTCATTCTCTTCTGCTCTCTCTCTCTCTCTCTCTCTCTCTCTCTCTCTCTGTCTCTGCCTCTTTCTCACTCTCAAATAAATAAATAAAATATGAAAATTATATATATATATATACACATATATATACACACACACACACACACACACACACATTTCAGTGAATAAGAGGAATCCTGGAGTACACTTTGAGGTCAATAATATATTTGATAGGGCTGGAGGGATTTCTTAGCTGTTAAGGCACTTGCATGCAAAGCCAAAGGAACCAGGTTAAATTCTCAAGGACCCAATTAAAGCCAGATGCACAAAGTGGCGCATGCATCTCGAGTTTGTTTAAAATGGCTGGAGGCCCTGGCACACCCATTCTCTCTTTCTCTCTCTCTTTCTCTCTCCATTTTGCTCTCTCTCTCTCAGATAAATAAATAAAAATAAAATTATATATATATATATATATATATATATATATATATATATATATGTATATGTATATGATAAAGTGTGACATTTATTGCATATGCACTATGGACTACTAAGTTTAGATAGAACATATTAAGGAACACAATTATAGGGACATCTGATCTCAATCTAAAATAAGTTGGAGGGAATATTATCAGCATTTATGTTAATGATACAATGAAAGAAAAAGCAAGAAAATGTTAGCAGATAGTAAAAAACTTCAGAATAAATTTCTAAACCACCTTGATGTGCTGAAATGTCCAACCAAATGCACAAGCCAGTTTTATTGTGTACTTTATATAATTGGCTTCAGTGTGCCTCAAACCAATATTCTATTAAAAAAATCATTCCAAAAACATCTAGGTTCTCTTAAATTATTTATTGAAGTGTAATTTACATACAATTACAACTAACTCTGAATGTGTTTGATAAATGTATACATACAGGTAAACCACATCCAAACATGGGACAGAGCTCAATTTGGCTCACTTAGAACTTCATATACATGGAGTAATATAATTTGTATACTTTTTGGTTATCTTCTGTTGTTCAAATTAATACTTTTAAGATTCAACCATGTTTTATGTGGATCAGTCATATGGGATAATTTGGGCTATGTTATATGTGGGTTTTTTCTGTTTTGTTTACTAAAAAGTACTTTGATGTGTGAATATACTATAATTTATTATCTCCATTTTATATTAAAAAGGCAAAAAAGAGACTAGAGAAAGTTTTAGTATACTGAGATGCTATTAAAATGGAATTCATGCAGCATGAAAAAAAATTTAACTAGAAAATGTGGTGTTCTTGCCTTTCTCTCACATGGAGGGAAGGAAAGGAGATATCTAGTTCATTTTAAGCTTGGTCCAGAGACCATAAATGGAACATTATCACAGTACCAGTGAGTTAAAATTGTATTTCCCCTAACTCCACTTCTTATGTAGTAGGGTCCATAACTTAATGTGAGCCCAATGGGGGCGATTGTGTGCAACTAGTTCATAAAGAAGCTGAAATCACTCAAGTCCTATCATGATACCATTCCATCCCACCTTACTCCTCTGCTTTTAGACCTGAATTAGGCCAGAACTAAGAGGGGGAAAATTGAATTTTGATGAGCAATATCAATTACTAAAATGAGATAATTTTTATAACTCTATGTCTTTATAATATGAAAACAACTGGAAACATTATGGGGCCTTTTCTGAGATCTTCTTCCAGAGGAAATAGAGAAAAGAATAAAGTTGCTTTGGGCTTGGGTCCAATTGAGCTCAATGAATATGCCATTAAATAATTGCAATATGTTCTCAAAACATTTAATAGTTGTAATTCCACCTATATTTTAAGATTTATGTGCAATGTTTTTAGAAAACCATATACACTTAAGGCAATAGCTAATTTAAAAATAGATCTAGGGTAGATCATTGGAATGCTAACTCAGCTGGATAAGCAGACTCAGTTTCAGCACAATGTACCATGAATATTTAATGGTGAGCATTGTTTTTAATTTCCTTCATTTATTTATTTTTATTTATTTGCAAGAAGGGAGAGATAGAGAGAAGACAGAGAAAAAATGGGTGCACCAGGGCCTTCAGCTGCTGCAAATGAATTCCAGATACATGTGTCACTTTGTACATCTGGCTTTACATGGGTGTTGGGGAAATGAGCCCAGGTAGTTAGGCTTTGCAAGCAAGTGCCTTAACCACTGAGCCATCTCTCTAGTCCAAGGGTGAGCATTTTGTCCAACAAATGTTTTGTTGAAATATTGATGGTACATTACATTTTATTATATATTAAAATGTTCAAATAAAAGGGAAATTAAATATTTAGATTTTTACAAAAAGCAGTTTTGAGGAAATGTATTTCAAAACTTAAAATTTTAGAATGTAAACTTTGCATCCATTTTATTTGTTGTCCTGTAACAAATACATTATACTATAAATATTACTTAAATGCTTTGACAATCAAAATATCTGGGTTGATTATTGTTTGATTATAGCTCAAATAAAATTTTCATTTACAATATGTTAAATCTGTGTTTGTGAAATGTGACAAGTTAAGGAGAGCTAGTTGGATAGTTAACTAGAGATTTCACTGTTCATTATCCAAGGTAACCATTTTGAAAGTCTCTCTTCAGCAATGAATCACTCTGCTTGTTACCCGCTTCTTCATGAAAGCATACTCCTCCAAATTAAAAAACAAATGCATTGATGGCTAGGGAGATGGCTCAGCAGGTAAGAATGCTACTGAGATCAATTTTCCAGCACCCACGTAAACAGCTGGGTGTGGCCAAGCACATGTGTAACCCTAGTCCTGTGGGAGGACAGAGCTATAATGGAAAGATACAAACTCAAAAGTAGAACCATCATATTTCTCATCAGCAACATTTAAAGCCAGGAAAGCATGGAATGATATAGTTTAATCAGTGATAGTAAATAGCTTCCAACCAAGAGTGCTACATATAGCAAAATCATCTTGTAAAATTGGTATAGAAATAAGGACATTTCAAGACAAGCACAAAGTAAAGCAGCTCATGACCACAAACTTAGCTATGCAGAAGAGGAAATTTTAAGTGACTAGAATCAAAATGAACATGAATTCACAACTTACTAGAACCTTTGGGATACAGGTAAGGTAGTTCTAAGGGAAATGTTTATAGCTATTAGTGCCTACATTAAAAAGTAAGAATGTGGGCTGGAGAAATGGCTTAGCAGTTAAGGTGTTTGCCTGCAAAGCCAAAGGATCTCGGTTCGATTCTCCAGGACCCACGCAAGCCAGATGCACAAAGGACACATTCATCTGGAGTTTGTTTACAATGGCTAGAGGCCCTGGCATGCCCATTCTCTCTGTCTGCCTCTTCTCTCTCTCTCTCTCTCTCTCTCTCTCTCTCTCCTTATAAAATTTTTAAAAGTAAGAATGCACTGGCTGTGAAGCCTAAGGACCCAGGTTCGATTTCCCAGTACACATATAAGCCAGATGCACAAGGTGGCACATATGCCTGGAGTTCATTTGCAGTGACTAGAGGCCCTGGCAGGCACATTCTATCTTCCTCTTCCTCTCTCTCTCTCTCTCTCTCCCTCCCTCCCTCCCTCCTCTCTATCATAAATGAATAAATAAATATAAAAACTTTTTATAAAATAAGAATGCTCTTCAATAAATAACCTAATGATGCACCTTAAATGATGTACCTAGAAATTCTATAACAAACCAAACTCAAAATCAGGAGATGGAAAGAAGTAAAGTTTGGAGCTGAAATTGATGAAATGAAGACTAAAAGAAAAATAAACACAATCAATCAAAACAAGAAGTTGGTTCTTTGAAAAGATAAATAAGAAATAATTTTCATACTCATTTCTAAAGTTCCAAATGTTTCTCTAACATTTACTTTCTTAGAAAGTGAAATAGTATGTTGTGAACGTTTTTGCTGAGATTGTAGGCCTAAACTATGAATGCCTTAACATGATTTATGGCTTTGCTACCTATAAAACATGTTTTTAGAAAGCACTGAAAATGTGTACAGACCAACAAAATTTTAATTCATCTTTGTTACGACTCATTAAGCCAACATTAGAATTCATTAGAATGATTGGAACCCTGGTGATATATAGAATGAGCCTTCCACCAAAACAATAAGATCTAATGTTTAAGTAGTTTTTGAATACTTGTTAACAAAATTACACCAGGTTAACAGAGTTGTTTGGGTTAAACACATATGCCTTTCAACACAGAAATCACACTTCTAAGAAAGTTGCCCAATACAATTGCTATGGATATGTGAAATATTTATCAATTACTTCATCTAGCTGTAAAGGAAAAAATGGTAATTTTCAGAACTAATGAATATATTGTCATATCCTGTGGTGGTTTGAATCAGATGTACACCATAAACTAGTAGTGTTCTGAATGCTTTGGGTCCCCAGCTGGTGAAAATTTGGGAGGTGGACCCTTTCTGGAGGAGGTGTGTTTCTGGGGTTAGAATTTGAGATTATTAGCCCTAGCTTGCCCGTGTTAGTGTGGCTCACTCCCTCGCTGGTTTTCCACCAGCGCCTGTTCATGCTATACTGTCCCCTGTAATCATGAACTTTCCCCTTGATAGTGTAATCCAAAATAAAAATCTTTCCTCCTATCAGCCACTTTGGGTCAGGTGATTTATGTCAGCAACAAGAAGGTAACTGCAGCATATCCATATAACAAAATTCTACAAGTCATTAAAAAGACCATCACAGGGGCTGGAGAGATAGCTTAGCTATTAAGTGCTTGCCTGCAAAGCCAAAGGACCCAGGTTTGATAACTCAGGACCCACATAAGGCAGATGCACAAGGTGGCACATACATCTGGAGTTTCTTTGCAGTGGGTAGAAGCCTTTGCATGCTCATTCTCATTCTCTCTCTCTCTCTCTTTTTCTCTATCTCAAATAAATAAAAATATTTTTAAAAATACAAAAATAAAGTCTAAAAAAGACCACCACAGTTAAATTCTAATAACATGAAATGTTCTTACTATATCATGAATATTTTAAAAACAAGTTATGACACACTATCTTTAAAATTATTTTTAGCTAGTTCTTTTCCTGAGTCCCTAAGCGGTATATCTTATTTCTAGGTAAACTACACTTATATTTCTTTCAGGTAAAAATTGAAAATGGTTAGTCATGAAATGTCAACAAGAAACTTTCTTTTTATATTCTGTGAGATTTTTGCAAATGTGTGCAAACATAATTATTTTTAACATTGGAAGCATTGAATGAGAAGTGGCTGAATACCCACAGATGATATCCTGCCATCTGATCAGTGGACAAGGGGGCAGATATGTAGTGTAGACAAGTTCCATCTCCATCCTGATATCAGCCCTTCATGAAGTTGACACTATGCTGAAGAACAGCAATTCAATGGTAGATACTTTGGAATTAACTATCTAGATGCTCCTTCTGGTGACTCAAACTATCTCCTGAAGTCATGCAGCTGACACATGTCATCTAAAATGATCAAACTGTAAAGTAGATCATAAAGTATTGACCACTGAAGAATTTAAATCTTCTTAATGTTTCAAGAAAGCAGTCCCTAAGAACCACTCTGAGGACATCCCTGTAATAAATAGGACTCAGAGAACAGAATATAGTCAATTAATGACATCCTTTCACAAGGAGATGCTAAATGATGTCAGATACACAATTTCTCCTATAGTTTAATTACACTTGCAAATTGGTTTTAAGAAATAAAGGGGTAGTGCCTTGGCCACTGGGGTGATTTCACCATATTGTACAGTCTATTGAAAAACTGAATTATTATATCATTACATGCTGAAATAGGCGGCAAGATTGTTGTATAGATTTAGAATGCAAAATAAAATATCCTATTCTTGTGACTGGAAGGTGTGAGGGCTCATGGTTAAGAAAGTTGATGCAAGTGTTTGGTTCATGAATAGCCACCATCACTTGTAAGCAAGGAATTCATTTCACAGTGAATTTAATCACTACTTCTCTTCTCCACACCCCCATACTCTGCTTTTGCCTTGTTGTTTTTATTAAGGACATACTTACTATGGATACATCATGTGTTGGTAATACCTTTTCCCTCCTCCCTACCCCCATTCCACTGGGGTCCTTCCTCAGTGGGATTGTTGGTATTCCCCATGGGGCTGTAGGTTATGCTTGTGAGAGCAGCAGTCAGTTATTGGTGGAGGGGCAATGTGTCTGGATACAACATCCCAACCTATAGCTCTTACAGTCTTTCCTCCCCTCTTCCTCAAAATTCCCTGAGACATGGTAGGGGTGTTTTAAGTCTACTTCACTGATGAGCTCTTAGGAACTCTGGATTTCTGCTTTGGCATGTGTTGAGTATCCTCAGCTTCTGTCTCCTTCACCCTGGCGCTGATTGTCAGGCTCACCATGGAAGCAGCACTCTTGCTCATCTCCCCACTTTCTCTGTGGCTTTACCTGGGCCGTGACTGAAATGTGAGAGGTGGTTTATCTCCTTGTGCCTCACTACCATCTGGAAAAGAAAAACTGATTCCTCAATCAAGAGTGAAGCCAACATAGGTAAAATGGGTAAGTGTTAATAATTTAGGGAGAATTTGATGGATGTAGCTCCTATTTTAGCCAAAGACTCGTGGGAGCTTATCACTAGAGAGCATAATTTTAGTCTCCATAGGATTCTGCTCTGGTTCCCAGTACCAGATATGGGTTCTTTTCCACTGAGCAGATCTATTAACCAATCTGAGAACTATTGGTTACCCACTAAGGCTGTGTGCCACCATTGCCCTAGTGTGTACATCTTGCCAGGGTGGTTGCTTCTGAGTAGCTTAGACAGCTGCTTGCTCACAGCATTGTTGGCCACTTTCTCCCATAGCTCATGTAGCACTTTCCAGCACTAGATGGGCTGTCTGGGGACTTGCTGCTGTCTTTTTATCACAAACGAAAATAGGAGTAGCTCAATACAGGACATTGAAACAAATGACACTTAAGTATGTGTGGGTTCCAGACCAAGCCTTTTCCTTCTTAAAACCTGATTCACATTTAAAATAAGATTTGATCTCTAAACATGCTATTTGCTCACCATTTACCAGACTGGATTCTACTGTATAAAAGAAGCATCATATTCTTCCCTACTTCTTAGGAACTCAGAAAAAAACCACAAGAAAGGCAATTTCTGACTTCATTCTCCTTTATTCAGTTACAAGTATGAAGAAATACCCAATGGTACCTGTTGCAGTCAGGATTGCAAAGCTGGCAGAAATCACCTGACCAAGAGCAGCTTGTGGGGAGGGGGGAAGAAGGTTATATTTTGGCTTATAGACTCAAAGGGAAACTCCATAATGCAGGAGGAAATGATGGCATGATCAGAGGGTGGACATCACCCCTGGCCAACATAAGGTGGACAATAGCAAAAGGAGAGTGTGCCAAACACTGGCAAGTGGAAACTGGCTATAATACCCATAAGCCCACCCCCAACAATACACTGTCTACAGGAGGCCTTAATTCCCAAATCTCCATCAGCTGGGAACCTAGCATTCAGAACACCTAAATTTATGGGGGACACCTGAATCAAACCACCACATTCTGCCCATGGCCCCCATAGACTGATAACCATCCATGATGTAAAATGCAATACATTCAGTCCAACTTTAAAAGTCCCCATATTTTTTAACCAATCCTAATGATGTTCAAACATCACCACAATCCAAGGTCTTTTAACTGAGCCATAATACCAAAAAAGCCCCCCCCCCAAAAAACCCAAAATGGCACACAATAAACACACACTGCAAAAGATGGCATTGGATATAGCAAAGAAATACTCAGGCAAATACAAGATTTAAACAGGGCAAACACCAAATTCTGTAGCTCCAAGTCCAACAACTCTAGCCAGTGACAAGTCTCCATGTCCAATAATTCTAACCAGCAACAAGTCTCTGGAGTTCCAATACTGCCCCTCCAGCTAGGCTACCTAAAATCCTGGAAAACTTCATCCAGGGCTGGCAACTCACCTCAACAGCCATCTTGTGTCCTGTCATCTCCACTGGGTCTCCCCTGCAACCCACAGTCCATCCTCACAGCTCCATCATGTCTCCATGCAGGCATCCAGCAAACCTGCTTCACACTGCCATGGCCATTTCCAAAACACAAGATCATATTGTAAATTCAATGACATGCTCCTTTCCTACATTTCTTATGCTCCATAAGGTGTGGTACAAATTTGTTAATCCAGGAGAGAACAAAGTAGACTTTGAGGAACAGGACACTCCTTGAGCACTCAGGCCCCTTCAAAAGAGTCTACATTCTTCCTGTTGGCCCAATGCAAGTCAGCTAGCCCAAACTCAATGGTTGTAATCTCTCATATAATTGCAGCTGAATGGAAAGAAGTTTCAACCCAAAGATTTCATTTCTATGCCATATTTCCCTCTGCACACACCAGTCCATTTCTATGCAAAGCAACCCTGAATATGTTCTCAGGACATAGGCATAACAACAAGCCTCTCACATAAAGTGCTTCAAGCTGAGTCCAGACAAAGCTTTTTCTCACCTTCACAAGCCAAACCTTATAGTCTATAGTTCTTACTGCATTTTTCAATTCTGACAAGAATAGTCCACTAAGCTGTACTTATAGCACTGCAAGGTGTCTCTCAGGCCAATATTTCAAATCTTTTCCACATTCCTCTTGAAAATCAGCTCAAAAAGGCCAAAGCCATACAGTCAGGTGTCTAGCAGCAACACCACTCCCCTGGTACCAACTTTACTATTGCAGTCAGTTTCGCATTTCTGGTAGAAATCACCCAACCAAGAGCAGCTTGTGTGGGGAAAAAGTTTATTTTGGCTTAGAAACTCAAGGGGAAGCTCCACAATGGCAAGGGAAAAAAACACTATCAAATCAAACTGTATTATTGCAGGACTGGATGTGTTTTTATGTGAAAAGCTATTCTAACACACATGGCCTTTATTAGGGAGGGCCACAGAAAAGGGACCTTTTCAACTAAATCTTAAAGTATGAACAAAGTTAGCAAAGAAAAAAAAAGTGTGGGGATAAAAATGGAAGGGAGATCATAGTGAATAGTATATTCAGAAACAAATCCAAATGTTTACTTAAACATAGAAAATATAAATGATGGAATAATGCTAAGACCAAGAAATATTTTGAATTCTCTACTAATTACTTTGAACAACTACATTTTCCCTAAAATGCAACCCCTATTACTCATACCTTTCTAAGATTTATTTATTCCAAATTGCAACCCAAACTTAACTGACAAGTAACCAGGTTTTACTTATTGACAATGAAAGAGGTCCAGAACTGCTGAACATTAAAGAGGATCTTTATTGATATCTTGCCTTTTCAACTGGGAGAAAATAAAATCAAAAGCTGTCAGTCTTTTTCTGTAACAAAATCAAAGGAAAAGTTAGCCTAGGATTTTTATTACAGTAAATAAAACCATGGCAACTTCCAATTAGCTGATATCAGAGATAATTTCTCTAAATTGCACTTAGATGTAAACATGACCTTTTGTGTCACAGTGAAATCATGATGCCTTTACCAATATAAAATGTATTAATGTCACTTAAAATGATGAAAATGATTCATGAGAATTTGGGACAATTTTTGTTTTCTAACAGTGCTGGAGATGGAACCCAGAGCCTTGTACATTCTGGGTAGGTGCTCTAATACTGAGTTATATCTCCAATGCAAAGACTATTGCTTAAATTTTTATAAACATAGATTCATTACAGAAAATAATTGGTTCATTATGATATTTTCATCCCTACATATAATTACTTTAGTCATATTCATCCCACCATTATTCTCTTCTCAGCCTCCACCATCCCTCCCCCGTTTTCTGCTTTTATGCTCTCTTTTAAATCTAGATCCTGTATATGAAATAAAACATGGGATATTTGTCTTTCTGAGACACCCATTTTTCTATAAATGCCATAATTTCATTATTTTCTCTTTTGTTTTTCAAGGTAGGGTGTCACTCTAGCCCAGGCTGACCTGGAACTCACTTTGTAGCTCCAGGTTGGGTTCAAGCTCAGAAGCCTCCAGAGTGCTAGGATTAAAGGCGTGTGCCACCATGCCTGACCGTACTTTTCTTTTTGGTCTTACTATATAGCCTAGGCTGGTCTTGAACTTATGATCCTCCTATTTTATCCTCCCAAATGCTAGGATAAATTGCATACACGATTATGCCTGGCCACTTCTTACTGACTGAATGATGATTCCATTGTATATGTGGATCACATTTTCTTTCTCGATTATCCATTGATGGACATGAAAGCTGATTATATAATTTGACTATTGTGAACAATAAACATGGGTGTGCAGGTATAACATTAAACTCTATTGATCAACTGGTTCAGATTAGGATTCATGTAAGAGGTGGGTATGTGAGGGTGTTTTCAAGAAGGACTGATGGAGGAAGATCTTACCTCAGAGTAGGTGACCCTTCCAGTGGTAGACTATGTGTGAAGAAACTCCCAAAATATCCACAGTGCCTTTTGATTAACTTCCAGTGCTACGTGCTGCTTCATGCATCCACCCTGTTCCCGCTATCCTTTGTAGATATTAGAACTCAGCTTCATCAGCCTTCCAACATGGACTGAAGACGAGCAGCTCTTAGTAATCCTACAGACATTTTGTGCCAGACTAGGACTGCTGAAGTATGCAGCCTCATGGACTGAGCAGCTACCAGGTTCTCTAAGTCTCTAGCCTGCCAACAGCTATTGTTGGGCTTCCTAGCCTGTAATCCATAAACAAATAAGTCTCCTTTATAATATATATTCATTCTATTGGTTCCGTTCCTCTAGAGATCCCTGATTAATATAGCAGGTATCTCTACTGTATACTGATTTAGATTCCTTCAGTGGGAAAAATTAATATGTCTACTTTGTATTTTCCTACCCACACCTAAATTTATAAGGTTTTTTACTCTGATAATTTTCTGCTTGTATTTCTTGTATTTAACACTTAAAATCTTGACTACTAATGACAGGAAAAAATACTTACTTTATCTAAAATATAGCTACACTAATTACAAAAACAGAAGTTTTAATGTTACTATTAATAGTAAGCTCACTAGATAAGCTTTATGTAAAATTTATTTGTAACTCTTTTGACCTTAGAATGTATCCCACTAGAGACATAAAGCTTATATAACTGTATTTTAACATAAACTATTTTTATAAAATACTGGGTTTCATTGCAATATTTTAAAAACTTTTTAAAGTATTTTACTTATTTATTTCAGAGGGAGAGAGAGAGAGAGAGAATGAGCATGCCAGGTCTCTAGCCATTGCAAATGAACTCCAGATGCATGTGCCACCTTGTTCATCTGCCTTATGGAGGTACTGGGGAATCAAATCTGGGTCATTAGGTTTCAGAGGCAAGCACCATAACCACTCTCTCCAGCCCTCATTGTGACATTTTTATTTATTTATTTACTTATTTATTTATTTTTAATGAGAGAGAGAATGAATTGGTGCCCAGAGCATCCAACCACTGAAACTGAACTCCAGCTGTGCACCTAGTGCACATGTAAGACCTTGCACTTGCATCATCTTGTGTATCTGGCTTACATGGGATTACATGGAGAGTTGAACATGGGTCCGTAGACTTTATACACCTTATCCACTAAGTCATTTCTGTTGGTAAAAAATTTATTTATTTATTTATTTATTTATTTATTTATTTATTTATTTATTTTAGAGAGGGAGAGAGAGATTGAGAAAGAGACAGAGAGTGATAGATAGGCATGTCAGGGCACCAGCCAGTGCTAACAAACTCCAGATGCATATGTCACCTTGTGCATCTGGTTTACATGGGTCCTGGGAAATCAAATCCAGGTCCTTGGGCTTTGCAGGCAAGTGCCTTTCCTGCTAAACAATCTCTCCAGCCCCACTACGCCATTTCTTCAGCCTTCATTGTGACATATATATATATATATTTTTTTTTTTTTTTTGGTTTTTCGAGGTAGGGTCTCACAACTCTGGCCCAGGCTGACCTGGAATTAACTTTGTAGTCTCAGGGTGGCCTCGAACTCACAGCGATCCTCCTACCTCTGCCTCCCAAGTGCTGGGATTAAAGGAATGCGCCACCACGCCCGGCAATTGTGATATTTTTATATATGCAAACAACATGCTTTGTTCTAGCCACACCATTATTCTAACATCCTCTACACCTGCCCTATTCTGTTTTCCTAATGCTCCCTCTTCCAATTTTATGTCAGTTTCTTTCTAGAACCTTGTATTTCTCAATGCTTCTTAATTTGCTTAGCACAATGACCTCTAGTTTCACTTATTTTCCTGTAAATGACATAACTGCATTCTTCTTTATGGCTGAACATAACTCCATTCTGTGTATATATCATATTTTCTTTCTGTATTCACCTGTTGATGAACACCTAGGCTTATTTCCTACCCTGGCTATCATGAAGCAGTATTTTTTAAAGTCATTTGATATTAATATTATTTCTGTGTGATTACAACTTTGATCTTTAGGTTGATTCCCATGTATTTCCCATTAGTTTTAATTTAATGTATAATTATGTGAAGATTTGTTTGTATAAAACTTTGGCATAGTTCAAAAACAGACCAGTTTTGTTGGAGGGGGCATAGCCCTGGAATTATAGAAACTCTTGTTTGCATAAGAGTAGACTAGCCACTTTTAGAGCAGAGCCTGAGGGAGAGGAAGTCATTTAAGCCAAGGGTAAACCTGCTTCTTGTGCTTGTCACCAGTGTTCTAATGTTTCTGACACTATAGTCATTGGTGTTTTTATTGAACTACCAAAAAAAAAAACAGTAATATGTGAGCAAGTTGAACATTGCATGGAACTTTTGACTTTGAATAAACCTTAAACTTTGTTAAACGAAGAGACCTAGCAGTATGATCTATTAGACTCTGCTTGTCCAAAATACACACACACACACACACACACACACACACACACTCACACAGAAAAAGAGTCTGTTACAAATGTAATCACACTAAACCCAGTTATTGTCTTTAATCCCAGCACTAGGGAGGCAGAGGTAGGAGGATTGCCGTAAATTTGAGGCCACCCTGAGACTACATAGTGAATTCCAGGTCAGCCTGAGCTAGAGTGAGACCCTACCTCGAAAAACCAAAAAAAAAAAAAAAAGTTATTTGTAAGGTCCATAAGACATACTCCCACATTATATTCCCATAGTTCATTCTCATATTTTATTCTTATAGTTCATTCCCACAAAAAAAAAAAAAAAACTTACACAACCAGGCACATTCTTAGGACTCTCCCTTTACCTCTGACCTTACCATTTCTTTTCCACAAGTAACATAGGTAGGAATACAAATAGCTATATCACATGAAATTCAGGATCATCAAGATAATACTCTTCTGTACTTGCTCTTTTAGCCTAACAGTCTGGAAAGCATTTCATATCAGTACACAGAGTTTGTCCTGTTTCCTTTGTACAGCTTTATTGTGTGGGCTTACCATAGTTTGTTTAATTTTCTCCCACTGATGGACATTTAGATTGTTTCTTGTTCTTTACTATTGAGAGGATTCTATAATAATTATCCATGTAAATATACTTCTGAACTTTTGTGGAGTACTAATTAATGGTCCAAAGACCATCTAATAGATTGATTTTGTTGATTGGTTAGTTGAATGATGAGTAATCTATAGAATTAATTCCATAATTGTGATGCTTGTGATTTTTAATAAAAATTCAAACATGCTTACTAATTTCACAATTATACAACATATACCCATATATAACTCAGACAATGAATGTGAACATAGTAGTTTTAAGATAATAAATATGAGCAATCACTGAATGTTACTCTTCCTCTAATGCTCACGAAGCAGAAAATACTTGGATATTGTACAATGATTTGCCATATAACAGCAAAGATGATATCAGAGTATATTACTGGTCATCAAAGTGACAGTAGAACCTTGACTGCTAAGTAAGAGGAAGATCTATCATCATTGTAAAATAGAAAGAAGGTAATTCTGAGTTCATAAATTTGGATCATATCTTGCCTCTGCCACTGAGAAATTCTTAAATCTTAGTAGAGAATATGAAAGCCACAGATACCCTTACAAAGGAGTTACCCTCAGACCTGACTTGCTATAAGCTAGACCCATTGTCATTCAACTTTATTGTAATTAACACATTCACATGCTGCCCTGCTTGCTGGAATTCCTACACTTCCCATAGTTTCACTGAAGACAGCATATCTAACAGGCACATGTTACAAAAGGATGATGAGAAGCTGGCCGTGATGGCTCAGCTGGATCCAGAAGTTGCTAGAAGACAAATAATCAAGAATTGAGGATCAGCTATTAGAGACGAATGAGTTTATGTGACAAACAAGTTGATTTAACATTCTATATATATTTTTGTTGTTTATTTATATTTTTGGGTTGTCAATTGGATCAGATTGCACCATCTCAAAAACCAGTTGCCAAGCAACCGAGCTTCCACTGGACCATGAAAGATCCAGCTTAATAAATCTTTTAGCTAAAACCTTTCTCTTCAGATATTATTCTCCCCAACAATTCCCAAGCATAAAACATGTAAAGTAGAAGATTTTTAGCTTCATTTTTATTGTTGATATGCAAATTCCATCTGGACACTCATATTATGCTACAGTTAACATTTCATGATCCTGTTAAAAAAAAAAAGAATTCAATGCCAAGACCCAGTGGGAAAGTAGGTGAGCTAGGTGTCCAGGGGCTGTTGGTAATTCAGTGTAGTGAGAGAGGATATTCAAGATGTAGTTAAGCACTAAAAGCAGTATCTATGCTTCTTAATGCAAGATCCCTGCAGCAGTTATCTTCAAAGTGCTGGGAGAAGACACCAATTCAAAGCAGCTTATGTAAGTAAAGGGTTTATTTCCAGCTTACAGTTTCAAGGAGAGTTTCATTATAGCAAGGAAAGTATGGCAGGAGCATATATCTAGGTGTCACATCTTCATAGCAATATGGAGGAACTAGAGAGAGTGAGCTGAGTGTGACAAGTATGGCTGAATTATAAAGCCTCAAACCCCAAGGTCCATCCAGAAAAACACTTCCTCCAGCAAGGTCCTACCTCCCAAAGGCTCCACAACTTTTCTAGACAGTGTCACCAGTTGGGTATTAAGCTGTCAAACACATGAGACTATGGGGAGGGAAAACATTTTACATTCAAACTACCACAATATCCAACTTTGAATTTCAGATGCATTGTTTACCAGCTTTGTATCCTACGTGAAATTTTTTAATACATTTGAGCCTCAGTTTCCCCATCTATAAGATAAAAATATTTAAGACATAATATATCCCTAATGGGTTGGTGAAAGAAAAATGCTTCACGGGATATTCAGAATAGAAAAAAAATATCTCTAAGTGAAGGGTCACTGGTGTTATTTCCATACTGTAGCTATTCTTTTCTGTTCCTTAATTCTAGCCCACTGCTTGTAACCTATGAGCTTCCTCCTCCTTATGAATTCCTATATTCAGGTCATTGTGCTTATGCCCTTTTCCAAAACTTGACCAACAGTTTAGTGTAAGGAAAAGAACAGGTAGCTTGAAATCACGAAAACTGGATTAAGCCTCCACCCCATCTCATATTTATGGATGAATTTGAAGTCATAAGAGCTAAATACATGTAGATGTGGCACTCAGGATTAGGGTCTATGAATGAACTATGAAATGTTCATGTGGGTTTTAGCTATAGATATGGGGAGAAGTAGTAAGTGACTTTCACATTTATTATTAAAATTTAGACACCATGCATTCTGTCATTTTCAAATACAATTTCTTTTGTTGATGTTTGTCCCCTCTCCTATTTCCAACCCTCTTCTCCCCACCTAGTATCTTCACCCTTCTGTTCTTTATGTCTGTTTTGGGATACAATTTTATCTTTCTAGGTTTTGGGCACATTTGCCCCTCTCTGTGTCTATATATACATCCTTATAGATCTTAAAAGCTAAGACTATATTTTAGAGAGAACATGCAGTTGTTCTCTCTGAATGTGTCACTTCACTTAATTTGATTCTTTCAAGATGCATCCATTTTCCTGAAATTTTCATAATTTCATTTTTTCCATACTGCTGAATAGAAATCCACTTGGTATAGGTACCACATCTTCATTATCTATTTATCTATCACTGGGCATTTATGCTGATTCTAATTCTTAGATACAGTAAATAGAGCTACAATAAACATAGATGGCTAGGGATGTTGAGCACTTTTTAAAATATTTAATGTCCATTTTTGTTTCTTCTTTTGTGAACTGTCTATTTATTTCACTGGCCCATTTGGTGACTGGCAAATTATTTTTTTTAGTGTTTACTCATTACAATTCTTTGTAGATACTGGTTATTGGACCCCTGTCTGAAGAATAGGTGGCAATGATTTTCTTCGATCCTATAGGCTCTGTTCACTTTGGTAATGGTTTTTCTTATTGTGCAGAAGAATTTTTTATTTTATTTTGTCCATTTTTTATTCTTGGTGCTATTTCTTGTACTACTGACATCCTGTTAAGAAAGTTCTTACTTATGCCTATTTCTTGAAGCATGTTTCCCACTTTTATTCTCTAGAACTTTCTCTGTTTCAGGTGTTAGAATAAGGTCTTTGTTCCACTTTGAATTGATATTTTTCTAGGATGAGGGATATGTAACTAATTTCATTCTTCTGCTAGTGTCCAATTTTTGCTAGCACCTTTTGTAGAATAAGCTGTCTTTTCTCCATTGGATTAGGTGGCCAAAAGAGTGAGAATTTACTTCTAGGTTTTCCCCAATTACTCTGTAGTTTCAGCTGTTGCCCTAGTGAGGTGTGATGGGCTGATTCTTTCCTCAGGTTCTGCGTCCATCTGAAAAAGAGAAGCACATTCTCCAATGGAGAGTGAACTCAGCACAAGATACATAGGATAACCATTACTATTTTAGTGAGAATTTAATAGGTATAGGCCCTCTTGTAGCCCATTTTGGTGGGAGCTTGATATTAGAGAATGGGCTCATTTTTTGGATATCATTCTGACTTGTTTCCTATTTCCAGCTATGGGTTCCATTCAACTGAGTGGATCCGTTAGCGAATTCAAGAGCAGTTGGTTACCCACCATGGCTGTGTGCCACTATTGCACTTGGGTGAGCATCATGTCAGGTTGTTTGCTGCTGAGTAGCTTAGACCACGAGTTGCTTGGAGAGATGTTGTTCATTTTCCCCCAGTCACTCATGTAGCAACTTCTGTCATTACACAAGCTAACTGTCTGGAGACTGGCTCTTTTCCAGATTCCAGCCAGGTCTCTCCATGTTCCATACTATCAGCATATGGTGTCTTCAGCAGTAGGGTTTTACCATTAACCTTAGGTGGGTCATCAAGTGCTCTGACAGAAATCTGTCTTCTTTTGTGAAACCTTGTAGGTCTCTCTGATCAACAGATCATTGTGGATGTTACCCACATGCTAGTACTGGGAGTTACAGGCCAGCACCAAGGGGGAAAAAAGGAAGAAAAGATAAGTAACATAAAAGAGAAAAAGAGAGAGGGAAGGAGAAAGGGAGAGAGAAACAGGAGAATATAAAGATTAGTCTTCATCATACCCTCTCCAGGGCCCTTTGATTCACGTGTTCCCTCTAAAGACATGATGCAAGTTCAACCTTTTAATCTGTCTTTCAGGATATAGGATTTTATGGTACCATTTGGGTCCAGTTTTTTGTACCCCCCACTCTTGCCCTGCCTTCTTTCCCCACCCTCCCTATTGTCTGGTCCTTGAGATGTTTATTAGGAATGTCAGCATCTCAGGCAGATTCAGGTTAGGAGCCACAGATGAGTGAGACCATGTGACAACTGTCTTTCTGTGATTGGGTGAGTTTGCTGAGAATGATTTGTTACAAATTTGACCATTTTTCTTTAAATTTCATTGTGTCATTTTTCCTTACTGCTGTGTAGAATTCCATCACGTAGATATACCACATCTTGGTTATCCATTTGTCTAATGATGGACATCTGGGTTGATTCCAGTTCTTAGCTATTATGAATTGAGCAGCTATAAACATGGTTGAGCAAATTCTCTGAGATGTAGAGCTTTTAAGGTAAATGCCCAGAAAGGGAATAAATGGGTCTGTTGGTAACTCTACAGTCAGCCTTTTAATGAGTCTCCATATTGCTTTCCATAGTTGTTGTACAAGCTTACAGTCCCACCAACAGTGAATGAGAATTCCTATTTCTCCACATCCTCGCCAGCATTTGTTTTCATTTGATTTTTTAATGTTTGCTATCCTTACTGGGGTAAGGTGGAATCTCATGGTTGTTTTAATTTGCATTTCCCTGATGATTAGGGATGTTGAACATTTTCTTAAGTGTGTGTTTGCCATTTGTGCTTCTTCCTCTGAGAACTCCCTGTTCAGTTTTCTGCCACATTTCATGAGTGGTCTGCTGGACTTTTTATGGTTTAGGTTTTTTATTTCATTGTAGAATCTAGAAATTAGGCCTCTGTCAGTTGCATAGCCAGCAAAATTTTTCTCCCATTCTGTGGGTAATCTGTTGGCTCTGCTTATTGTATGTTTGTCTGTGAAAAAACTTTTCAGCTTCATGAGATCCCAATGGTTGAGTGATTGTTCATTTTCCTGAGCTACTGGGGTTTTGTTCAGGAAGTCTTTTCCCATTCCTATGTCATGGAAAGTTCCTCCTATTTTTTCTTCCAGTAGTAGCATAGTTTCCAGTTTTATATTGAGATCTTTGATCCATTTGGATTTGGTTTTTGTGCATGGCGAGATGTGTGGGTCGAGTTTCATTTTCTTGCATATCATTGTCCAGTTTGTCCAGCACCATTTGTTGAAGATACTGTCTTTTTTTTCCAGTCTACATTGTTAGGGCCTTTGTCGAATATCAAGTAGCTCTAGTTACTTGACCCAAACTCCAAGTCCTCAATTCTGTTGATTATGATCAAATGCATTAGAAATTGTAAATAAGGGCTCAGTTGTTAAGTATGTTTCCTGTGCAAGCATGAGGACTTAAGGGTTACTGAGACTGCCAGGATTTAAATCTCCAGTGCCCATGTACACAGCTGGGCATGGCCACATGCACCTGTAACCCCAGTCTCACAGGGGAGCAGAAACACAAGGATCATTGGAACCTGAAAGCTCTGGAATAAGTAAAAGAGACTCTGGCTCCAAACAAGACCAGGCCACCATAGCTGAATGCACCCTTTCACATGTGAGCATATGGGGCACCCTATGTGCACATATACATGCATATGCCACACTATACACATATGTAACATATTATGCACACACAAGCAAAAACTTGTCAATAAAAATGAAATAACAACTGAATATGTGAAATCAAATAAATGAAAATATAGATACCTAAGCTTTGCAGATGAGAGACAAAGATGTGACCTACTTAGCAGCCATAGAAGTGGTAGGAAATAGTCCTTACCTAAATCATCTTCAAACTATTGTCCTATCCAATACAACAGAAAATCAGGCTCTTCTGAAAGCCAGGCTCTTGGTTATTAGAAAATGTAATACATTTTCAGCATACCCCAGTTCCCCCAGGAGGTCTGTGGTGATGGCTGAGGTCAGTACAAAGGATAAACCCTATTTCTCGTGAGTATTGAAAGGTTCTCATCTTTATGCTTCAGTTGATCCCTGTGACTCACTTTCTCATGCTTTCATCCTTATCTTGTAAAATGGAAAGAAATAAATTTGAACCTAGTCCCCCATTTCTTTTGCTTACGCTTACTGGAGTCTTCTCTGACAGTTTAGATAAATTAAAACTGATATACAAGCAAGATATTCCTTATAGCTTAAATGCTTGTTACATTCATAATGTCAGCCATCCCATTGTATGTAGGAAATGTCACTTTCCTGAAAATATGAAATCTTGATTTAAGCAGGCTGGCTAAAAGAAGCCTATTTATTCTGAAAAGGAGGTGAATCAAGAATTTGTTTGTCTGTATATAGACAGAATGGTTAACATGAAGAAGAGAGAAAGCTCTGCAAAAGAGATTGCAATGTTAATAAATGATGCTCATGTGTTCCTACTCAAATTTCAATATCTGTAGTAAATGTCTTCCTTTGTGGCAATCGGCAAAGACATAAATAAATGCCTAGAATAGCATGAATATAGAGCAGGCATGGCAAACTGCAGCCCACAAACAAATATAACCCTATACTGTTTAATAAATTTCTGCTAAAACACCCACACTCATTTTTGAATGTACTATCCATGTCTTCTTTAGTACCATAACTGAAGAGCTGGACAGTGGCAACATGTAGGGCCTACAGTATGGAGACATATGCTATCCAGTTCCTTTAAAAAAAATCTGAACCTTAGTAAGGTATCAGTCCTAGAGGCAGTAGCCAGTGATAAATGAATATAGTATTTGAGTGGTCCCTGCTGTTGCCATTCACAACAGTTGGAGGAGAAGTGGATGGTCTTCATTCTTTGGGAAATGGGAGGCCACCATCACTATTCTGTTTCCTGGCTAACTAAACAATATCAATCACTGTTTTTTGAAATTATCCTACACTTCAAAGGAGCCTTAAAATTCACCTGCAATGAGCCGGGTGTGGTGGCATATGTCTTTAATCCCACCACTCGGGAGGCAGAGGTAGGAGGATCACTGTGAGTTCAAGGCTACCCTGAGACTACATAGTGAATTCCAGGTCAGCCTGGACTAGAATGAAACCCTACCTTGAAAAACCAAATAATAATAATAATAATAATAATAATAATAATAATAATTCACCTGCATCAATGAGAAATAAAGAAAAATATAGTCTTCTTAAGTCTTCTTAAAACTTCTTAAGTCTTCTAAACATATAGGATTGTATACTATCACATACAAGTGTGATAGTAAAGAGATTCAACTGAAGATTTCATTCAATCCAAATTTGAAAATTATCCGTCCCTGTTCAGACATTAAAACTATAATTCTTTTGTTCACTGATAAAGCAGTGGATATATAAAGTCTTTTGGACTAATAACAACAGAAACACTATGTATATGATTGGATCTTAATTCTGCAATGCTCTCCCTTCAACTTATCTTTCCTTCCTCCCTTCTTTCCTTTCACCAATACTTGTTCTACCTCTTTTTGTAAGGTTTACTATGATAGGAATTAAGAAGGGTACCAAAATAAATAAAATAAAAAAATCATTGATCTTTTAGTTTAGAGACTAGATAGAGAAATGGGTCATGTCCTTAAAGCCAGTATATGTGACTATATCATATGCAATGTACTATATGCAACAAAAGAGCTGTGTGACCTTGGGCAAGTTATGTAAAGTGTGTGCCTTTAGTTTTTATATATAAGCTATGAATATTACCAACTTCCTCTTAAGGTGGTTATGAAGATTGAAGTAATATATTCAAAGTGCTTGGGCTCAAGACAGTGTATATGTAATGAATGCTTTATCCTAGTATGATAGCTTTATGTCATTATCAATACCTGAGATAATAGTTTATGATGGGAAAGAGTTTATTTTGGCTCACAGCTTTAGAGATTCCTATCAATGATTGGTTGGCTTTGTTTCTTTGGGCATGAGGTGAGGTGGCACATCATGGTAGGGGCACACAATAGAGAAAAACCTCTTACCTCATGGCCAGAAATGAAAACAGAGAATGGGCCATGATCCCACAGGTCACTTCAGTAGCATTACTCCTATGATCTAAAGATCTCTCCCTAAGCTTCTCCTCTTACAATTTCCACCACCTGCATTTACACAATGGAATACTGTTCAGCCATGAAAAGTAATGAAATTCCTGCCATTTGCAACAACATGGATGGAACATTAGGTTAAGTGAAATAGGTAAAGCACAGAAAAACAGTATCTATTCTCACTCATTTGCGGAAATGCATAAGTCATTGTTATAGAGTAACAGAAAGGAACAATAGTCACTGAAGACTGTGAAGGGCAAAGGGGGGAAGGATGAAAAGAAATTCAATAGGAGCACCAAACAGACTGGAGCAATTATGTGTGGTTCATCTTATCACAGTAGAGAAACAAATGGTTAAAACAATCTATCATCCACTCTAAAACAACTACAAAGAGTACAAAGTTCCTACTGCATATACGTAATTAATTGCTGAAGAAATAGAAATGCTTGTTATTTTGATTTGACCATTATACATTATATACATGCCACTGAATGACCAAAATCTATCTGGAAAAGATGTAAGAACACTATGTCCCCAAAAAGTTTCTATCACCATACAATAATGTCCTGCTAGGACCAAGGCTTTAACACATATGCTTTTGGAGGACACTTAACACCCAAAGGATAGATCATTTGCCACATATTATTATTGAGTGCTATAAAATCTCAGAATTAGGACATAGCTCTTTGGATGAGCTGTCCAGTTATGTAAAAGTTGCATTTGAACTACGGTTTGAAATGCAGATGTCACGTTAGTGGACAAGAAGGCGTGCAGTGAACTCAAGGGAGAGGAAATTCGATTAACCAAGTAACAAGGGAAACGGTGACACTGAGTGATCAGCCTGGCGGGAAATGATGTGAAAATCCTACACTTTGGGGGTAAGAACCTGAAAATCTTTGAATTCTACATCAAATGGCCATTACTTTATATAGTGAATGCAGTGATCATGAAATGATTGTGACAGAGGGAGTGAAGTGGTCAGAACCATTGTCAGGGTTAACTAGGGGGCAATATGTATGCAGGATGGATTTAGGAAATAGGAGTCACAGAACTTTTTATATTCTAGGCTTATATGTACAATTCTATCCCCCAAAATTATTTAATGTCCAAGCTTTACTATTTTCTGAACTTATTGTACATTTAACAGCATTCTCTCTCCCTCTCTCTCTTTCTCTCTCTCATCTCAGAATGGCCTCTTAGGCCCAGCATTGTCAGTATTGTTTTTCCCTTTCCTTCTCTTCTTCTTCCTTCCCCACATCCCTTCCCTGACTCCTGCATTCAACTTTGTCCTTCTCTCTAGATTTGAAAGGAGATATTTCAAGAACCTTACACAGCGCCCCCACCCACAATGTTCTCTATCCTGCTTGTATCAACAACTGAACTTGCATATTATCAAAACTCCTTAGCACTGCTCTGTGAATTGGGGTGAAAGTGATTGTCAGGTAGATATAAGTTCAACTACAAGCCAAAGAGGTTACAGGGTTCAAGCTTTAAAAACAGAAGAGATGGAGAGAAGCTAAGATGTTCAAAATAGGAGTCAGAAGAGTCTCCTGCAAATTGACTCCTGCCCTGGCTTAGATATTGGGTCAAATGGAATAATTTCTCACGGGTACAGCTTCCCCACTCTGGGAGGTGAAGATGGGAAGGCTTTTCCCAACTAATAGGTGTTTCAACAAATTCAGGATTAACTGACTTCCTATCTCTCTAACTGGAGAACTTCTCAAAACAAAATATGGAAGAATATATTGCAACATAAAATATTGAGAACTTAAGACAAAGGAAATAAAAAAGAAAGGTGCTATTCTAGGTAAGTGTGTGTTAAGCTACTTGTAGCAAAGGAGGAAAAGGACCAGCTTAAAACAGAGGTTAAAATGCCAACAATATTAGTGCAAACTGGTAAGACATTCAGAAACAATGGACATAAATAGATCACAAAAGGAACAACTGATCAGGCAAACACTAGAAGTTAAAAGTGTTTCTACTTGTACTTCAGTGCTTAAAAATCTGTATTTGTATCTTGCTTCTTCAGTGACTCTCATGTCCATTAAAGTTTGAGAGTCAGCAATTTAGAAGAAGGAATAATAGAAAAAGCAGGCAAAGAAAATTGAGGGTGGAGAGACAGAGGCTGTTGTGGGCACTGGCAAGGGGATAGTGCACAATGTCCACTCAATTGGGATACAGAAGTCAAGGATTGTGTTGGCTAAAGAACATCAGCAATAACATGGGGAAGAGTTGCTTGTGCAAATATTATGGTGATTTTGTAAAGTAATAAAAGAATTTCATTCATCTTTGATCAATTTTTGAGTTAATTTCAAGCTTGCATAAATCGTGCAGAAACTGTAAAATTTAGACTCCACACCCATGCATAATGTTGGACCAAGGACTTAGTTTTCACATGAGAATTTTTTTTCAACTAGGCCCCTAATCATTATAAGAAAGGCAAGCTTCCTTATGAATTTCTGGAATAGTAGGTAGAGCATTTCCGTTCCTCTTTTACCAAGGGGGCAGCATTTCCATATCCTGGGTTTATGCAGAGGTCTTGGTTCCAGTGTCTCTGTTTCTACACTATGTGGGCCTAAACTCTAAATTGTTTTGCAGTGTGGGCACTAATAACTAGGGCCTTATTTTGTTTTTTAGTTATTGTGTAACAAACTACTCAATTTGTAGGCTCAAACCAAAACAACCATTCATCATCTCTCATGAGTCAGTAAGCCGATAAAGCTAGACAGACCGTTCTTCTGTTCCACATGGTTATATGCTGGCCTTCAGTCATTTGGAAGATTTACCAGAGATAAAATACTCAAAATGGAGGACTCTTGGCTAGAGGTTGGGACGTTTGGATGAGATATGTTGATGCTCCTCTACATGGTACTCAGTGAGGTTTGCTTGAGCATAAGCCTGCATGACAGTGGGATACTATGAGGACAACTTCCAAGAGGGAATGGTAGTAGTTGCAGATCTCTTAAGCCATGTTCTGGAATAATACACAGCATCATTTCTGTATTATTTCATTTATTAAAGGAAGTAACAGAGTAGCTGAAGTAAAACTAGAAATTCCTTTCTTATGGACTGACAAAGAATTTATGCTTATCTTTAATGTACCTAAACACTCAATATTTCTAGTGCCCATGTCTGCTTTTTTTTCGTCTCTCAAACACTTCTGAACTTCTACTCATAAAATTCCACTAAAATTTCATATTCCTCCTTTGTTTCTGGCAAGTGGAAAAATTCGTCTTTTTGTTTCAATTCAACTAAATTAGATATTTTTAATTTGAATCTAGTCTTAATTTGCTTATGACACTCATGGTGTTGCAAACAGCTCCACAGAACTTGGATGAACCTCCAGACACAATTTAGGGGAGGAAGGGATTTATTTGAAGCATACAGATCTAGAAGAAGTTCCATTAATGGCGGAAGAAGCTGGCCCCATTTCACAGATCTAAACAGAGACACAACTACACAACAGCATAAAACAAGCATGCAAACACAAAACTGGCAGCCAAACTACAGGGAACCGAGGCTAAGCTCAAGCACTCTGCATACTTTTGGCTAGAAATCTGATCCACACTCAATGATACCTCCTCTAGCCAGATAACTGGAAATCAAGGTTTTAATAAAACACCTGTGTCTATTGAAGGACATAAATTCAAACTACCACACATAGCTTCAGTGATGAGGTCTTGTGAGCCTCTGTGTCTCTGAATATCTGGTAGGAATTGAGTGTTCTCTGTGTCTATCTCCTTTACCCTTGTGCTACAAAACAGCACTCTTGCTCATTTCCCCAATTACTCTATGGTTTCAGCTGGGGCCCTAGTGAGGTGAGATAAGCTAATTCTCTCCTCAGGTTCCTCATCCATCTGAAAAAGAGAAGCAGATTCAGAAGAAGCTTCAGTGTAGTTAAGGAACTAAGAAATACTTGTTAAAAAGGCCAATTGTCAGGCATGGTGGTGTGTATCTTTATTCCCAGAACTTCAGAGGACTGCCATGAGTCTAAGTCCAGCCTGGGACTACAGAGTGAGGTCCAGGTCAGCCTGTGTTAAGAGTGAGACCCTGCCTTGAAATAAAACAGGAAAAAAGGCTAATTATATTTTCCCAAGATACTAATGAGGAATTTCTGCCAGTGAGAAGAAAATTATAACATGTACCCTATGTTAGTTTGGATCTTAAATATGTGTTGAAGACTTGGTCCCTAGCTTCACTGTTGGAGAATGGCAGAAATATTTAAAGGTAGGGCCTACTTGGAGGTATCCAGGCCCTGGAAGTATGCCCTTGAAAGAGATATTGAAACCCTAGCCTCTCCTCATACTCTTTGACTAGCCACCCAATAAACAGCTTTTCTCCAACACGCATTGCTACCATGTTGTGTCATCACAAATCAAAGACAATGGCATTGATGGATCATAGACTGAAGCCTCCAGAAGTGTGAGCCAAAACTATCTTTATCCATTGTAAGTTGATGTGTCTCAGATATTTGTTACAGTAACAGAAAACCAACTAAGTTACACATGCCCTCTGACACCAAAGGTAAACAATTTTCTTGAGTTTTTTTTTTTTTTTTAATCCAGGAAACCCTGCTTTAAGCTGTTCACTATCTACTGAGCAATAGGAAACCCCAATCTAACAAGGTTACATGAATTTTTCTCTAATTATTGGAAATAATTATTAGTATTAGGTCAATAATTCTTTCACTTGAGCCCAGTTATCATCCAGAATCAGGACTCACTAGAGAAAACCAATATATAAAACAATAAAATGGAGCACCAAATCCATCCTTTCTGTTCCCATCCAAATTGTCATGTTCCTTTTAACTGCTAAAATGTATAAAAAAGATGGATTCGGATAAGGGGTATTGTTTTGGCCCTGTTGACAGAAGAAATCCACTCTCTTTTTAATTCCAAAGTTGTATGCATGTCCATTTAGTGTGGCTCATTTCCTTTCTAAATGAAATGAAATTTGCATTTATATAGCCCCTTATATACCACAGGGGATACTAAAAAGCACTTCACAGCAAAAACTATTCACAGGCTTAGAAGTGAAACTCATGTAGCAGACATATCCATTTTCATAGACTTAGACTCACCAATGCTATCTGCTCTAGGTACCGAATGGGCTAGAAATGTGCAGACGGAGGTAAGGCAACATAAACTATTAAAAGTGAATTGCCTAGGTAATTCTGGATTTGGCTGTTGAATTAACTGGCTTCAGTGAAAGTATATATATAAACCTGTTTGCTCTTTTGCATTAATATTTTCCTGTCCTAAAAAAAAAAAAAAGTGACTGGGCTGGAGAGATGGCTTAGCAGTTAAGGCATTTGCCTGCAAAACCAAGGATCCTGGTTCAACTCTCCAGGACCCACGTGAGCTAGATGCACAAGGGGGCACATGCATGTGGAGTTTATCTGCAGTGGCTGGAGGCCCTGGCATACCCATTTTCTTTCTCTCTCTGTCTCTCTCTGCCTCTTTATATCTCTCAAATAAATAAATAAAATATATTTTTTAAAGTTTAAAAATAATGGGGCTGAAAACAGATTTTTGTGTCAAATTAAGACAGAACCACAAAAGAAGATAAAGTAGAAAATATTCTAAGGTGGAAAAAGGTTACAACTAACCTCAAACAGTACACATTTAATCTAAATCACATCAAGGATTTAAATGTGAAAGGGAAATCAGCAAAATTTTCTGGGATAAAATATAACAAAATATCTGTATAACCTTAGAATAGGCCTAAATTTCTTGAGTATAATACAAAAACATTAACTATGAAAAGAGATTAGACTATATGTTCATCAGAAAACAACATTAAGGTCTGAGGATATGACTCAATCATTGAAGTGCTTACAGTACAAGCATAAGGACCTGAGTTCAGGACCCTAATGTCCCAAGTAAATTCTAGATGGTTATGACAGGCAAAGTATAATCCCAGCACTCCAAGAGTGGAAGCAGGTTATCTAAGGGCAACCTGGCTAGCTGGACTAGTCCAATCAGTGAACTCTGGATTCAAAGATCTTATTTTAATAAATAAGGTGGAGAATTATTGAGGAAGGCACCCACTGATGACCACTGACCCTATACACACACATGCAGCTGTGCCTACAAGTATATCCACACACAAATGAACATGCATATACACACATGGACATACACTACACATCTAGACATGCACCACATAGACATTATACATGGAAAAACAACAACAAATACAGAGTAAAAAAGCAAATCACAGTATATAAATTAATACTATAATTCAATAAGATAGACATAGCTACCTTTTAAATGGGCAAAAGATTTGAAGATATCCTTCATAAAACAAAAGGTTATAATCAAATAATTGATATTTATATATAGACATATGCAACATCAGCAGTTATCAAGAAAATTAACGTCATATTGAGGCTGGGCATGGTGGCGCACGCCTTTAATTCCAGAACTCGGGAAGCAGAGATAGGAGGACTGCCGTGAGTATGAGGCTACCCTGAGACTACATAGTTAATTCCAGGTCAGCCTGGGCCAGAATGAGACCCTACCTTGAAAAACCAAGAAGGAAGGAAGGAGGGAGGGAGGGAGGGAGGGAGGAAGGGAGGAAAGAAGGAAGGAAGGAAGGAAGGAGGAAGGAAGGAAGGAAGGAAGGAAGGAAGGAAGGAAGGAAGGAAGGAAGGAAGGAAGGAAGGAAGGAAGGAGGGAGGGAGGAAGGAAAAAAAAAACATAATGAGCTACCACATTCTACTTACAAGAATGTCTACAATGAACATGACTACTTTCAACACTGGGCAGGATTAGGGAGAATGTAAGACAACTGGATCTATCCTACATTGGTGGGAGAAGTGTAAAGTGGCTTAATCTTTTTTGAAAACAAACTTTATCTCCTATGCATATGCCTATGCTTGTGACCCAGCAATTCCAATTCTGGACATACACACACACATGCGCGCGCGCGTGCGTGCTTGTGTCTTATGTATTATAAAATATATCTTCAAGAATATTCATGCTAATGTTATTCTTAACCCCAAATTAAAATAAAACCAAATGTCTTTTGCTAGAATACTACATGAAATTGACAAAGAATAACCTTTTGCACACAACACAAATGAATAATGGAAAAATCATGTATTTATATATTTGTGATTTCATTTGCATCAAGTTCTAGCAAAAGTAACTGGTAATATAAAAGAAATGGTTACTTGGCAAAGAATGAAGTCTATTCAAAAGGGAAAGGAAGCTTCTGAGGTACTAGAAATAGTTTATCTGATATCTTCAACAGATATGTATGTGTATGTATGTATGTATGAATGTGTATCTATATAGTCATCCACCTAAATATTGTGTACATTCTGTCTTCTCAATGAGATTCAGTTTCCAGTTTTATCACATTAAGACTTTTCTGGGGCTACGGGTCTCTTTCTCCTTCTTTCCTTTATGTGGACTTGTGCTAGAGATTGATCAGTCATTAAGGTTCAATGCACCAACCATTAGTTCTATGACAAGATTAAGCCCATGATATTCCACAACTTATATGTGAACCCAGATGAAGTGCTTTTAGGAAGTAGCTGCCCTGTGACCTACATTTCACCAAATGGTTACTATGACTTTACCTACTTTTCATATGCCTTTGATGTCATAAAGTTTATTATCAATTTACTGTGCTTGAAACAAAAATCAAGAAACACTACTGTCCAATCTGAGGTCCTCTGTCATGTATCATGTAGTGTGTATCATCTTTTCTGTGAAGATGAAAGCAGAAAAAATAAAACTAGCTATCTTGTAGAATGAAAAATAGATAAGAGAACAAACAGGACGAGAGATGTGGAATACAAGGAGGCTGGTCCTACAATGCAGCCATGCTGCCCTTGACATCTTCTGCTGACATCAGACTCCAGCTTCTTTGGCCTTCCAGTATAGACTAAGACCAGAGGCTGACCATGGAGCTCCAGGACTCCAGTACCAATATGGGACTGTTGAGGCATCCAGCTTTGTGAACTAAGCATCTACTGGTTTTCTGTCTCTCCAGCATGCAGATAGCCATTGGTGCAATAACCAGTCCCTATCATTAATCTAACTGCTATAGACCTGTGTGTACCAAATGATGTGTATTAGTTGCAAGAGAAAAAAAAACATAATGTTCATTCCTCTGTGAAAAAGCAATTTGGAGTGTGTGGGATTGAGGATTTATTGAGCTACTTTGTAGGAATTTGAGAAGATGGAATGAGGTTGATATCTCAATTCTCATTCACTTAAAAATCATAATCTTAAATTTTAAATCAAATGGCATGTTACTTTCTTATATAGCTCCTTTTTTCAGCATTTTTAGTTTTGTTTGTTTTTGAAACAGGGTCTCACTCTAGCCCAGGCTGATATGGAATTCACTATCAGGGTGGCCTCAAACTCATAGTGATCCTCCTACCTCTGCCTTCTGAGTTCTGGGATTAAAGGTGTGTACCACCACACTTAGTTTTATATACCCCCCCTTTTAAAAGGGAGTTGCCACTGCTTTTAATTGTATAGATTCTAATTAATCAATAAAGAAAATTCTATGAAAATTGTTTAACTAATTGTGTACCTGCTACTGCATATTGGTTATACTCCAATAAAAAAAGAAAATATATGTGTGTTCATACCCAAATTCTTTCTTTAATGAATAATGAAATTGCATACCTTTATCCTCTGGACTGTTAAGCTCATGAGGACAAGGAAACTACCTTTTTCATTCTGATATCCTATATAATATCTAACAAAAACTCTTGCATATAATAGCCACATACACACACACCAACTCCATGATGGAAGTACTTATGTACCTGGATATGAGAAGGGTGTCTGTTCACATCCTTCATAAATGTCAACAGTCTCTTTTATTATTTTCTCTTCATATCACTTTATCAAACTGGCAACAAAAGTCTAAAATTAATTAGTCTCAATTTGCTTACATATGAAATCTAGCACAATACTTGCATAGCATAAATCTCTTGGCCCCAGGAATTTCTCTCTCCCTGTTTAGGGTTTCTTCAATCAGCCTTGTCTGATTTACACTATACATTCCTAAAGGAGATGAGTTATCCAGGTTTTGATTCTATTTACAATTATAATGCTACCCTGTAACAAAGTGAGTGGGAAAAAATAAATAAAAAGAGGAAATGGTGGTCTTTTGAATAGCCAAGTTTTCTCACATTACAGCTTATTATATGTTTTCAATTTTACCTTATGAAATAACAAATCACTTGAAGACTGAGTTAATGAATAGTCAACATCAAATGCCACTCAGTGAATATCATCATAGCCATTCAATATGGATAGATTCCTTGACATACTTCATTTAATGATATTTGTTGAACCAGATAATCTCAATTAGCCACAGAGCACCTTAATAGCCAAATATATATGTTATGTGAAGGCAGGACATTATGTAAATTTTGTTTTCCAAGGACTCACAACTCTACCAGTGCTTAACACAAAGAGCACAGTGATTTGTTAAGTGATTATTAGAAGGGGTTATTTTTTGACCATAATACATCACATTAAACTTCTCTTTTTTTAAATTATCACCTTTGTGTTCTCCCATTCCTTTGATAAAAAGAGAATATTAAAAATGATTTTAGGGCTAGAGAGATGGCTTAGCAGTTAAGGCACTTGCCTGCAAAAGCCTAAGGACCCAGGTTCAATTCTCTGGGTCCTACATAAGCCAGATACACATGCTGGCACATGCATCTGAAGTTTGTTTGCAGTGGCTATAGGCCCTGGCGTGCCCATTCTCCCTCCCTCCCTCTCCCTCTCCATCTCTCTGTCTCTAGTAAATAAATAAATAAAATAAAATAATTTAAATGATTTTATCCATTAACAGAACTATGATGTAATCACATTGGTCCACTGAATATAAACTCTATCATTTATTTAGTTTGATCACTATGACTAGCAAAAATAGGCTTTGTTACAATTGATGTGCAATGGCCATATTTAGCTGTAAACTTTTCCTAGAGTCTATTGTTAGGGAAAAAAACAAATATAAGACTTTTTGTCTTATTTTCTGCTTTTGCTTGATGCATGGAAATAGTAAATATTACATAACTAATAGAGTATAAAGGGCAAAATTAGTGCCTGAGAAATAGCCATCATATTGGAGAAACAGATCTCTAATAAAGGTGAGCTTTAGAGAGAATTTCTTGGAAGAACTGCTTTAGACAGAGCTGCCTTTAAGTCCCATGTTCCCAGTAAAGGAATGTGAATGGTTCTGGTGCTTTATCTTTAGTCAAAAGTGAAAGATTTGGGCCAGGCATGGTGGCGCATGCCTTTAATCCCAGTAGGAGGATCACTGTGAGTTTGAGGACACCCAGAGACTAAATAGTGAATTCCAGATCAGCATGGGCTACAGTGAGACCCTACGTCAAAAAAGGAGAAAGATTTGGGGGCTGGGGAGATGGTTCAGCTGTTAAAGGTGCTTGCTTGCAAAGCTTATGGGACTAGGTTAAATTTCTCACCACCTATGTAAAGCCAGATTCCTCAGCACCAAGTAAAACTGGACCCTTGTTAAACTCTAGTATGGTAGAACAACCATCATGGTCAAAAATTGCCAGTAAATGTCACAAAGCCACAGTTGATTCTACCAAGCAGAGGATGAAAATAGTTGTTTTTCAGTAGATGATAAAAAGTCTAAAATGCATACAACTTGTAGACCCACTGTAAAGACAATTAAAAACCAGAGCATCAGGGTGGGTGGGAATAGCGGGATTCACCAAGTTTCTGCCATCCCTGCAGAGACTGAGACCTCTTGGTCCCACAATGAATACCAATTACCCCACCAAAGACCCTCAGCAGAATTGAGGTGGGGGAGTGAGGGTCTGTGTGTGCAACCTTTTCATAAAAACAAAACAATAAATTGAAAATCAAAAAAATAAAAGCAGCATGTGTCCATGTAAGCCTATTTTGGAGGAAACTTCATGTCCTGTCATTGAAGAGATTTAGAAGAATTTCTTTTAACTATGCTGTGGAGCCCACAAAGAAGTCACTTTGTATGTAATATCAGACTGAATCAACATGATAATTTTATGTAGGGGTAACATATGGGATAAGAATAATCAACATGTTTCCAAGATGAAGTTGTAATCATCAAAGACAAAGAAAGTGAAACAAAATCTGCCACTAAGCACACTGTTAGAAAAAGAAGAATGAAGCTTTTTAAAAAACAAAACTATATTTTCCTAAACCCAGAAATACTTTCTAAGGCTGACAAGGCTTGTGGTTCGGCCACCAAATTACACTTCATTTCTTGGTCATTTTTCTTTTTTTCTTTTCTTTTTCTTTTTCTTTCTTTCTTTTTTTTTTTCTTTGCATTCAGGGATAGAATAATATTTCTCTCATTTCTAAAGAAACACGAAAAATTGCAACCATATATATGTATGCATGTGGATAAAGATAGACATCTTTATAAAATGAGAGAGAAATAAATATTTCTTATTGCCAATTATTTAACCTTTATAAAATTGGTAGCTGTGTTCTTGACATATTTATTCTCTTCTTCTGTCAGCACCTAACATGGTTCTTCACCAGTAAATGTTCAATAAATATTTTAAAGAATAAATTTTATCTTGGATTGTTTTGAACTACAGCCAAAGTACTACTTGTATGAAGAGGTCTTTAAAGGCATCTTGCTCAGGAGAGGCTCTTAGAGGAGCAGAGATGATGTATCAGTTAAATGAGTGTCTCATGTGTTCTTGTTCAAGAGCACTGCCATGAAGCTATGAGATGCCTCACCCAGACTCCTCAAGAGTTTAATGCCATCTCTATGATAATTCATTCCCAGTAAACAAGGCAGAGCTGGACATTCAGGTTTCACCCATAAGAAAGGGATCTGTGTGAAAGGAGAGCACACAATTTTGAGTTTGTGCTGATTGAGCTAGACACAAAGGGGGCCTTAGGTATATATTCCCATTCTGCACTAAATTGATCTGAGATGCAGATTCCTGAGCCTTTCTAAGCCTTGGTTTCTTTGGCTATAAAATTGGGGCATTGTGGTGCAGCTGGGTGTGGCATGGAGTGAGTAGGCCAGATGCCTGCTTCCTGGATCCTCACAGTTCCCTGGTTTTGACACCCTGTGCCCAATGGTGTACAGACGGGCACAGGGAGCAATGGGAGCAGGATCTGAGGAGATAAACAACCCAGTGCACTATGTGCCAGCCCCAACTGAAACCACAAAGGAATTGGGGAAATGAGCAAGAGTGCTGCTTTCTTGGTGAACCTAATATCAGCACAAGGGTGAAAGAGACAGACACTGAGGGCACTCAACACCTACCAAACCAGAGATCCAGAGACACAGAGGCTCCCAAGACCTCATCACTGAAGTAGACCTAAAAGTAACCCACCATGGTTCAGGACATTTTGTGGAAGAGGGGGCAGAAAGATTGTTAGAGATACAAGTTGGGACATTATGCACAGATATATTTCCTCTCCCCCGTAACTGACTGCTGCCCCCACAATGTATGACCCACAATCCCCATTGGGTTGACATGCATTCTCAATGAGGTGGGCCTCTTCAGAAAAGGGGCAGGGCTGAGGGAAAGGATGGTACCAACATGTGTTGTTTATATACTATGTATGTCCATATCTAATAAAAATAAATTTTAAAACAATTGGGGCATTGTTACTGTGGCATCCCACATGGCTCTGAGAAATATGGAAGATTGGCTTCTGGTTTCTGACAAGTTGATAAGCACCTCCTATAAAGGTAAGAGGAAACCATGAAGTGAAAAGTAAAATTAGGAAAACCTTAAGATGCCCAGAGGGTCTGACAAGTCTGTGACAAGTCAGTGGGGAAATGACGAAGCAGCTTCCTAGTTGGAAGGCAGCAGCTGCAGCAATGGAAAGTAGGTTGAGGGACAACTTTAAAGTTCTCCTATTAGTTTTTTTTTCCCTTCACCTTATTACCTTGAAGCTATCATGGCCTGTCCCACAACTGAAGAATCAAAACTGCTGAGGGTCTGTGAAGGTGATCTCCAGATAGCAACAATGTCTTTCTGTGGTGAATAGCTAATAAAAGCAGATATAGGATGGAAAGGAGAAAATAGACGCTATAGCAAATAGATGTATGCTTAGCCAGTATTCAAGATTAGAATCCCCAGCAATAAATCATGGTGAATGATAAATGAAATCAATCTCTTTATAAAAAAACTATAGCCCAATTCTAATCATTATAAAATCAGGTAAATACCCATTGGTCAGATATTTAGTAGTCTTTAAAATGATCAAAGTTATGAAAAAAGAAAAAAATTCAAGAGACTCTCAAATAAAAGGGGCTATGACAGATTAACGCAGTATTGCATCTTAATGAATAGCAGAATAAAACATTATTGGATGAAAATGATAAACTATGAATAAAGTGTATAAGTTCATAAGTAATATTGTACCAATGTTTAGACTGTACAAAGTACCTTGGTTATGTAAGATGATATAGTATTAGAAGAAGCTGAATGAAGGTGAAGGACATATGAAATCCCTCTTTACTAGCCTTGCACTGTATAGAAATGTAAAATTATTTCAAATAAAAAGATTTTTAAAGCAAAACAAGTACATGTGACTCTATTATCGACAACAGATACACCCTCATGCCCTCCAGATGAACAAGGCTAGAGATGACATCATTCCCAAGTCCTTTCTTCCCACGGTTTAGCTGTGAAATTTCTAGCAAGGAGTTGTCTGCTGGAATTGGTGCATATGGAGTTCATCAAAAGTTATTTGTGAAACTCTGTTTCAAGCAGGGACAGATCAGATAGTCTGGAACCCATTCCTTCATTGAGAAAAAGTAAAATTCTGGACAACAATTTAAGTATCTTTCTGATATTAATAGAAAGTTATCAAGAATAACAAGTCCAGCAGAGATGGAGCCATGGCTTTGTTGGTCAAGGTTTTGCCAACCAAGCGTGGGGACCTGAGTTCAGATCACCAGTACACATGTAAAACTAGCAGGCATGGTGGTGCATGTTGTAATTCCAATGCTCAGGATGCAAAGAGGGGCACCCTGGGGTAAGCTAGCTATTCTTGCTGAAGCAGTGAGTTCTGAGTACAGTGAAAGACCCTGTCCCAATGAATAAGGTGGATACCAACTGAGGAAGACATCTTACATCCACCTCTAGCCTCCACACACACCTGCACACACATGTGCATCCATGCATATGAACAGACATATGCACACAAAAAAAAGAATAATAAGACCAAGAATGAAGGAAGGAGAAATGGTGAAAGAAATTAGCCTGGCATTTGGGGGTTAATCTCTACTCAGTCCTGTTTTTAATTGAAAATGTAGGTGAAGGCCAAGAAACTAGAAAGGAGCCTATGAGACTGGAACCAAACAGGCCTTCAGAATGAGGTATGGGAAAGACAGTAGAACACATTATATATTTTTGAAAGGAAGGATGAGTACTGGGACTGACAGGATTTAGCAAGGAAATAGGGGAGGGGCAGGAAAATGGGGGCAAGAAGTAGGAGAACAGAAGAACCAAAGTCGGTATGAAAATTCCACAGACATCTGTTGCTTTGTAAAATAATTTTAAAAAGAAAAAAGAAATTTGAGCCGGGTGTGGTGGCACATGCCTTTAGTCCAGGCACCAGGGAGGCAGAGGTAGGAGGATTACCATGAGTTCAAGGCCACCCTCAGACAACACAGTAAATTGCATTGCAGGTCAGCCTGGACTAGAGTGAGATCCTACCTGGAGAAACCATAAATAAGTAAATATTAAAAAGGAAATTCAGGCTGGAGAGATGGCTTAGCAGTTAAGGCGCCTGCCTGCTAAGCCTCAAAATGCCCATTTGATTCTCCAAGTCGCACATTTAGCCAAATGCAAAGTGATGCAAGGGCGCAATGCTGCACTTGCCCACAAAGGGGAGCACGCATATGGAGTTCATTCACAGCAGCTGAGAAGCTGCTGGTGTGCCCATTCTCTCTCTCTCTCTCTCTCTCTCTCTCTCTCTCTCTCTATCTATCTATCTCCAAATAATAATAATAATAATAATAATAATAATAATAATAATAATATGGAAATTCAAGGGGGTGTGTAGCAGACAGCTTCAGGTTAACTGAGATGAACTTCCAGACCAGGCACAGTTATGGAGGAAGGGATATTATTTATTGAAGCTTACAGATCCAGGGGAAGTTCCATAATGGCAGAAGAAGCTGGCCTGCCTTCACAGGGCCAAGCAAGAGAGGGAAAAAAAGCCAACCAGCCACACAGCACACGGAGCAAAACTACAGCCCAGCCACAGCAAGCTTCAGGAACTCCTGCTAGGCACACTTTGCATATCTTTACAATGGAATCTCAAACCCACCACCACACCTTAAGACCAGACCCCAGTGATATTGCCTCTAGCAAGGTGATTGCAGATGCAAACTATAATAAAACACTGAGTATATTGGGGGACATATATTCAAACTACCACAGGGTGGCTAAAATCCCAAAAATTTTCCAGATTTTAAAATTTTCTTAAGTATTAAGTAAGTAGACAAAAGTTGGAGTTTAAGACCTTCCCTGATATGTATGATTCTGGAAAACAATGGTTTTTCAGTTGTGAGCAAACAACTGCACTGTATGAATGAAGACAACAAAAAGTAATGTTGAATTGTGTCAATCCCAGGCCTAACTGCCAGCCAAAGGGATGAAAATCCTCTCTAGAGAAAAATAGCATCATCTTGAGCCATAAATCATCTCTTTGCCTTTCATATAAAATGACTAATCCTTAATTTAAAGTAGCCAGGTTTGTAAAAATGAAAACTTAGAGTTAACAAATATTACACATATACTCAGTACAGAGGCAGATTATGGAGTTATCAGACATTAAGTAACCATATCTCAATGTATCTCATGAAAATATTAAAAATTTCAGCCAGAAAAAAAATATATAAAGGACTGGAGAGATGGCTTAGCAGTTAAGGCGCTTGCCTGCAAAGCCAAAGGATCCTGGTTCAGTTCTCCAGGACCCATGTAAGCCATATGCACAAGGTGGCACATGCATCTGGAGTTCACTTGCAGTGGCTGGAGGTCCTGGAACACCCATTCTCTCTCTCAAATCAATGAATAAAATTATATATAGATATATTTAAAAATTTCAGCCAGAACTGGAACAGATTTTTAAATGAAATTCTAGGACAGAAAAATACAATATCCAAAATTTAAAACTAGGTGGATGGATTAGCAGCAATGAGTTACTAAAAGATAAATCAGAAAAATTGAGGGTGAAATAATAAAAACTTAATATTTGACATAATTTTTAAAAAGTTAAAAATATCTGAGATGTGATTTTTAAAAAAATTGGGGCTGGAGATGGCTTAGTGGTTAAGGTGCTGCCTGCAAAGCCTAAGAATGCCCGTTCGATCTCTGGCTCCCATGTTTAGCCAGATGCATAAGTGATGCAAGCACACAATGTCGCGCTTGCCCACAGGGGGAGCACATGCACCTGGAGTTCATTCATAGCAGCTGAAAGGCCACTGGCATGCCAATTCTCTCTCTCTCTCTCTTTCTCTCTCTCTCGGCCCCTTCCTCTCTGTCTCTGTCTCTCTCAAATAATAAAAATAATTGGTTTAGAGCCGAGTGTGGTGGTGCATGCCTTTAATCCCAGCACTCGGGAGGCAGAGGCAGAGGCAGGAGGATCACCATGAGTTTAAGGCCAGCCTGAGACTACATAGTGAATTCCAGGTCAGCCTGAACTAGAGTGAGACCCTACCTCCAAAAAACAAACAAAAAAATTGGTTTAAAATATATATAACTAGAGTCTTTGAAAGAGAAGATAAAAGAAATATTCAAATCATCTTGGCTGATAATTTTTCAAAATTGAAGTTACCAAACTACAGATTCAAAAAGATCACTAAAATGATGTAAATAATATTATATAAATAAAAGTCAGACCCAGAAACATTATATTAAAATGCTGAAGATCAAACGCAAGTAAATTTTTCAAAATTGAAGTTACCAAACTACAGATTCAAAAAGATCACTAAAATGATGTAAATAATATTATATAAATAAAAGTCAGACCCAGAAACATTATATTAAAATGCTGAAGATCAAACGCAAGTAAATTTTTCAAAATTGAAGTTACCAAACTACAGATTCAAAAAGATCACTAAAATGATGTAAATAATATTATATAAATAAAAGTCAGACCCAAAAACATTATATTAAAATACTGAAGATCAAACACAAGTAGAAAATTCTAAAATCAGAGATCTCAAAACCAAATAACTTCCCAAGAAAATTAGTTGCTCAGTTTCAAATGATCCTAAGTCAGATTTACTTCAAACTGCTCAGCAGCCACATTGAGAACAAGAAGATAATATAATTTTTCCTTACTGAAGAAAAAGAACTTAAACCTAACATTTTATATATTAAGAAAATTAAAGGAATTGAAATATGGCACTGTGGCATAGCATTTCCCTAGCATACACAAGGCCCTGGTTAAAATCCCCAGCACCACAAAACAAAAAGATAAAATAAGAAGTTTAAATACATAAAAACAAAGGAAAAAAGTGAAAATGGAGGAAATGTGTCCACAACCAAGAACTGAAATTCTAAGGCCAGGGAGATAGCTAAGCAGGTAAAGTGCTTGCCTCATAAACATGAAGATATGAGTTCAATCTCCAATACTCACATAAAAATGTTGGGTATGTAGCCAATCAGAGAGTCATTGGTTACCCACCTAGACTGTGTGCCACTATTTCACAGGTGTGTACATCTTGTCAGGCTGGTTGGTTTCATATATCAGTTTCCCCTGCTAGCTCACAACATTGTTGGCCATTTTCCCCCAGCAGCTCATGTAGTGCTTTTCAGCCCTATATGGGCTAATCATATCAGAACAGGTTTCCTTCCAGATTCAGCCAGATCTCTTGATGTTCTGCATTGGCAGCATATGGTGTCTTCAGCAATAGGGTCTTAACCTTTTACAGCAAGCAGGTAATCAAGTACTTTGACAGAAGCATATCTTGTTTTGGGGATCTCGTAGGTCCAAAGGAACCTTTAACTGGAACTGGGAACCAAGTCAGAGTCCTATGGAGAATAAGATGATGAACTCCAATGAGAAGCTCACACTAGTGTGCCCAAAAGTGGGGCAACAGCCATCATAATCACTCTAAATTAGCAATGCTTAGCCCCTTTTAACCTATCCTGATCTCGCTCTCCATTGAAGAATCTGCTTTACTTTTTCAGAAAGCAGCAAGAACTGAGGACAACCAAAATCTATCAACAAGAAAAGATTACATAGCTTACTCCCTGGTAGGAGATAAACCACCCTTAGCACAGCAGCCAGGGCCCAGGTGAAACCACACAGAGGAACTGGGAAGATGAGCAAGAGTGTTGCTTCCATGGTGAGCCCGACAAACTGTGCCAGGGTTATGGAGACAGACACTGAGGATACTCAAAACATACCAAAGCACAAATCCTGAAGCCGCTGAGAGTACAACACTAAAGTAGACTTAAAGCACACCTACCAAGGTTCAGGGAAGTTTGCAGAAGAGGGGACAGAAAGAATATAAGAGCCACGGAGTGGGAAAGACTATCCACAGACATTGCTCCCCTCCTCACACAATGACTGACTGACTGCTGGCTGCTCTTACAACTCATAATCCATAACTCCATGGTAAATATCAGCAATCGCACTAAGGATGGTTCTTAGTGGAGTGGGGACAGGGAGAGGGAAATTATGGTACCAACACATGATGTATCCACACAAAGTTTCTACTTAATAAAAAAAAATGTTGGGTATGGTTGACATGCTTCTAATCCCAGCACTAGGGGAGTCAGAGACAAGAGGGCCCCTGAAGCTTTCTAGTTAACTGATTTAGCCTAATTAGAGCACTCCTCACCAATGACCAATGAGAGACCCTGTCTCCAAAAAAAAGTAGACAGAATTCCTGAGGAATGACACTCAAGTTGTCCTCTAGCCTCCATATGCACTTATACAAATGTGTATGCACATTCATATACATAAGTGCACCCACACACACTAGCATGCATGCATGCACATGCACATGCAACACATATATACACACATGCATAAAAAATAAAATTCTAAGGAAGATTAACTCAATACATGTATTGTGGATTAAGCACACCATTGAAAAGACAAAAGCTGTCAGATTGAGATAGAATGAATGCACAAGTACTGTGTCAACAGAATGGCTCCTCTAAGAAACACAACGAATCATGCTTCCACTTGAATTAGGCTGAGAGTCTGGAAAGGACCTTTTGAAATCCCTGATTCACTACTATCGTCCCTCTTTCTGAGATGCAGAGGATTTTTTTAAAAGAATTTGGTTTTAGCATTAATTATACAAAATGGGCTGGATATTCATGACCTCACAGTGCCTGACACTACCTACATAAGACCATCATAATAGAAGGAAAAGATCATGACATCAAACTGAAAAGAGAAACTGATTGAGAGGGGGAAGGGATATGACGGAGAGTGAAGTTTAAAAGGGGAAAGTGGGGGGAGGGAGGGAAATAACATGGGATATTGTCGACAATTAAAGAAGTTGTGAATAAAAATAATAAAAAAGAGTAAAAAAACAGGTTGTATCTTATTTATTATATATACAAAAAGTAAATCTGTTTTTACAAAATAATCATGAGTTGGAAACTGAGAAAATACACTGAAATACACAAATGTTTCTCTGTAATGTGCAATATGCTTGACAGCCATATATATTTTATGCTTAATCTGTAAATTAAAAATATATTTAAATTAAAAAGGAGCATTTTGTAAAAGGACCAAATGTTCTTTAATAAATGTACTAAGGAATATCTTGCTCTTTGAGATTTATTAGGATTTTATGAATACATTTTATTAAAAGGTTTTTTTTAAAAGAAAGAAATATAACTAAAGCAAAAAGTCAATGACAAGTTAAAATCAAAGGCTGATAAAAACACACCAGATAAAGGTGAAGCTAAAGAATGAGGGCAGTTTTGTACTCACCTATAATCCCAGCACTCCGGAGGCTGAGACAGAAGGATTGCCACAATTTGAAACCAACCTGGGCTATATAATAGGACCCTATCTCAAAAAAAAAAAGGTATCACGTATAGGCTATGAAACAAGAAAGACATACATGAAAGAGGAAAAGAAGGTGTTGAAGAAAGAAGGGAAGCAATTGAACATGCGACATCAAAGTGGAAAAGAGGCCACTAGGCGTGGAAAAGTGGATGGGGGCAATGGAATGGGAGAGAAAAGTGGGGGAGAGGAGGACCAACACAAACAAATACTATGGATACTGGGGAGACTCAAAACTCATCCAAGTGTGGAAAACAAGAGGCTCTTGAGAGTTCAGTGCTACGTGTGTGGTAGTTTAAATGAATGACCCTCAATGTATTCAGGATTTTATTAGTTTGTAATTTAGATCTGCAGCCACCTGGGTGAGGAGGGGGTCACTGTCCCTAAGGTGTGGGGATGGATTTGGAATTCCTATCTAAAGAGATGCAAACTGCTGAGTTCTGCCTGGAATTCCTAAGTGAGCTTGTGTGTGCTGTGGTTTGGGTTTTTTTTTTGGGGGGACTTATGGCTTCTCTCTCTCTGCTTGGTCTTGTGAAAGCAGGTCAGCTTCTTCTGCCATTATGGAACTTCCCCTGGATCTGTAAATTTTAAATAAATATCCCTTCCTCCATAACTGTGCCTGGTTTGGAAGTTCATCTCAGGGACCTGAAGCTGTCTGCTACAATGTGACATCTCTGTCATGCCCTGCAAGGCTCATGGAACATTGGAGTTGAGAGGACAGAAAGATGTAAAGGTATGAGGGTGGGGGAGAAGTACTTTGGGACACTATCCTCCATGTATGAAGGGACTGGTGCAATCATGATGTCACATTGGAGGTCACTACCTCCATAGGACCTGAACAATATTGATCCTAATAATATTTTGACATACATTAGAGGGGAAAAGAGTGAGACATCTAAACAGAAGAAGGACTGCATGGAACAGTCTCACTGGAATAGGGTGGGGGACTAAAGACGGTAATGAGAGGGGATTATGATTAAATTACATTGTATTCAAACATTAAAATTCTCAATGAAAAGAAAAAAAAATGAAGCTCCTCTGACAAAAAGTGAAAGCAGAACTAATCTATGGGCATAAACTTAAATACTTATAGGACAATTTAATTCGTACAATATTTCCATTTAGCTAAACAATATTAGCTTCCCAGCCAAAGGCTTTTGATTAGGTGTTCAGGGCCAAGCAGGAATTCCCTCCCATGATGCAGTCCTCAAATCCAATCATTTGCCCCATAACACTCATGATAATATTACACCAGTGGGCATAACTTGCCTGGCTGGTTGGTTGTGTGGCATACATACATGGTGGAGCCACTGCTGGGTAAGACAGGAGCCTGCATAGCACTTTCTAGCACTATGACAGGTAACAAGCAGGGAGGAGGCTTCCAGCTTACTTCCAGCTAGACCTCTCAGCATCCTTCAACCAACACATGTAGTATGTTGAGCATGTCCTCAGCTCAGGTAAAAATCTCAAAATGGACTCAAAGGCATTAAGAAACAGATAAAACGTGAAAAGATCATTTTGTAACACAATAAGTTATATAATATGTTAAAAATTTTAGAATATATATATATATATATATATATATATACATACATACACACACGTATGTATAAATATATATCTCATACTGTCAGTTTGGAAATCTAATTAGCAAGAAAGATCTTCATTTGTCATTTTGATTTGTTCAACACTTAATTCATTTGTAGATGTTTAACTTCTTTTTTTTCCCAGAAACTTGTCTGTTTAGGCTATGTTTTAAAATATCTCAATATGTAGTTGTTTATATTTTATTGTTTTAACAGTTAAGCTCACTGAAGAATTAATGATACAACTTTACTTAAAAATAAAGGCTAAACCAAATAAAAGTCAAGAATGGACAAATGCAACCTAAAATGCCTGAAAGGAACAGAAAGATTTTTTACCACAAAAATAAATCAAGGGGAAACCAACTGATTCATAATTGGACTGAAGGCCCTCTCTGTGGTATGGAATACATGCCTACTACTGAAAAACCTAAGCAAAAGTCTATGGCAGGTGAGGTCATGAGCCTTAGGGGTATAAAGCCTACTCTTGTCTGTCTAAATGTATATATTATTCCCACCAAACTGCCCTGAAAGCACTACACTTAATGTTCATAGTCACATATTAATGGTACTCTCACTACTGGTCAGAGAAGCTTCTCTTTTCAGATGGTGATGACCACTGGGATGACCTAAAAGGCAACATAGTGCTGAGAAGAAGGGACGGAGGAGTGTCAAGCACTGAATAATCTCGATCACACCCTCCAAGGCTCAGGTTCCATTGCAGAAGAGGGGGCAGAAAGAATGTAAGAGGCAAAGGAAGGGCATGACTCCTTACAATGCAACTGTCCAGACAGAGATGGGTTTTGATGACCTTGCAGTGCCTGGCAATACCTTCGCAAGACCCTCATAATAGGAGAAAACTATGATGACATCAACATAAAAGAGATACTAATGGAGAGAGGGAGGGGATATGATGGAGAGTGGAGTTCTGAAGGGGAATGGGGGGGGGAGGGAAATATCATGATTTATTGTCTGTAAGTATAGAAGTTGTGAATAAAAATAAATAAAGACATGAAAAATATTAAAGAGAAAATATCAAACATTGAATATAGCCAGAGAAAATTAAACATGTAAGTAGTAGGACTTTCTGAAGGACACTAAATAAAGAACAAATACTATAATCTATTTTTCAAAAATCCTTCACTACAATGTGAATATTTTGAAGATTTAAAACTACATACCAAAAGAGCTCACTACTTACCTAACTATACTCACCCTGAATGACCAATATAAAAATATATTTTAATAACATTACTAGACTTAAATACAGATCAACACTGGTCATCGTATTAGTTACTTTGCTTGGTGCTATTTCCAAATAGCTGACAAAATGCAGCTTAATTAAGGAAAGGAGGGTTTATTTTGTCTTCCACCTTCAAGGGGAATGTTCATCATGCAGGGAAAACATGGCAGCAGAAGGCCAGCTGTTCACATTGCAGCACAGTAAGGAAGCTTAGGATAGATAAGAAAATGGGCTGGCGGTTGCAGATAGAGATGGCTTGGAGATTAAGGCTGTTGCCTGCAAAGCCTAAGGACCTATGTTCCATCTCTCTCCAGATTCTGCCTAAGCCAGATGCACAAAGGTGAGGAAAGTACAAGCTCACACATGCCCACGAGGTGGCACAAGCATCTAGAGTTTGATTGCAATGGCTGAGGCCCTATCAAACCAATACTCTCTCTCCCTATCCCCCTCTCTCTCTTTTAAAATAAAAATAAATAGAAATAAAGGTTTAGAAAAAGAAATGGGGCTGGACTATAAACCCTTCAGGCCCATCCCCAGTAGCCAAGGCTTCATTTCCTAAGGATCCCACAACCTTCCCATACAATGCCACCAGCTTGGGGATTTAAGCATTTAAACTATGGAACATTTCACATTCAAAGCCCAACAGCTTATGTAGGCTAAAAGAGTTTATGAGTAACAATGAACTAATTAGCTTATTATATTTTCAATATCAATGCTTCAAGCTAAAAGAAAATCATCTAACATATTTAAAATTCTTAAGGAAAAGAGATATGAGACAGGAATTTTATATCTAGCAAAGCTAATGTTTCTGTATAAAGGGCAAAAGCTGTTATCAACATGTATGAACAAGGGATAGTACTCCCATGAGCTTGCCTGAGAAATTCATTAGACAATAAATTTCAGATAACCAAAATAACTACAAAGATATTGACATAAGGTCTGCTTGTGAGCCTTAAATATATACATACTTTTAGAATAATGATTAACAGAGGATTAGGAGGGAAGAGGTATTCTCTATAAGGTCTGTATGCGCACATAATGTGCACTGAGTTCAATTATCAAGTGTTTCTGAGTGACTGTTATCATGTAATACATTAATAAGAATGAATAATGAGTACTATAAATAACATTAATATATATATATACTAATTGTATAATTACTTATATTATGCAGCTAATATATCATAAATCATATACAATAGTATATAAAATAATAGCTATGTTACATTATATTATTGTGATAGTATTGTATGTATACAAAGACAAACATAAAGTGACTTTATATGAGAAGTATAAGCTTCCTAAATACTTGAATGAAAACATTAAATAAAATTTCTCTCTCAAAATAAAAAAAAGAATGGGCAAGGCTGAGGTAAAGGGAACAGCAGAGACAAAAATATTTTTGTTTTTGATGATTATATTGGTAGTCAAGTATCAGCATCATTAATAACACTTGTGTGTAAATGTGCATTAAAATAATTATGGTACACTCTATTGTATAATTCCACCATGCCTTTGAAGACCAGATTTCTCATGTAGGAGACAAACTGTACTATTAAACAGATTAAGTATTTAAAAAAAAAACTGACTTTCTGAATTTGAAATGAAAGTCAGTAAAACCTCATGAAGGCTTTTACATTTAAAACAAACAAAAAAAACCTACATTAGATACATGTTGATTTCTCCAATAAGATTCTCAGAAGCAGGCCAGGGGAGAGGGTTCAGTAGATAAAGCAGTTGCTGGGTAAGTTTGAGTACCTGAGTTCAGATATCCAGAACAGGCATAAAAGCCATATTCTGTAGAGGGCATCTGTAATCCCAACACAAGATGTGAGGCAGGGACAGGAAAATTCCCTAAAAGTTCAAGGTTCAGGTGGCCTGGAAAATGCAGTGGTGAACAATGAGAGACACTGCTTCAAACAAAGTGGAAGGCAAAGCCTGACCAACCTGAGATTGTCCTCTGCCCTCCACATGCACACTATAACCACATGTACACGCTTGAACAAAGCAACTTAGATGTGATGATCAATTCAGTGGTGACATTACCCAAATATTTCTCATTAATGAAAACAGGGACATAAGGAGCCCACTATCAAACATTAATAAGGTTAAAATCAAAAGGACTCCAGCGCTAAATTGAGGAGGCTTCTCTTGGCCAAAGATGGGACAATCTGAGTTTCAAAGGAATTAAACTACACCAAATATCTTATTATCCATAATTATATAATGATATTTAAAAATATTTTTATTTACTTATTTGAGAGGGACAGAGAAAAAGAGAATGAGTATGAGCATGCCATGGCCTCTAGTCATTGCAAACAAAATCCAGATGCACGCATCACTTTTTGCATCTAGCCTTGTGGGTATTGGTGAAGCAAACATTGGTCATCAGCCTTTGCAAGCAAGTACATTTAACCACTTTAGCTATCTCTCCAGCCTAATAATGACATTTTAAAATCTATAATCAGTCACTACTTTTAATGATACAGATGATGATGGTAAGCTAACTCATTTGTTGTCTTGAAAATATGTAAGTAAAGGGAAATGAGCATTCATTTATTCTGCCTTTCCTATATCAACTGTACTGCTGGGTCACTGAAATAGATGAAGCACCTCTCTGTGAAAGATATTCACATTAATAAATCAAATATAAGTAGGATAAAACTCATTTATAAATGAATTAGTATTAATGGATCTAGCCATTGAGAAATAGCAGCTGCTTACATCATAAAACACAGAAAATGATGATTCTTGGCAAGAGAATATACCATTCCCTCAGGTTTGGTGAAAGAGGTTCAAATCCTGTCAAACCTCTGGATTTAAATATGAACTGGTAAGAAGGAGAGCACAGTAGCATATTGGTCCATAAGCGTTTGCCAATAGCCAAATGCAAAATCTGTGAAATTCTATAGATCAAAAGAGATAAATGGTAGGAAAGGAAGGGATTGAGAAGCTATATAACAAAAGAGACACATAATTTGTATGTGTGTGTCACGTGTGTGGGGGAAGTTTTCAGGGGTCTCTTATAAGGCTAGATTGTCTGGCCATGAAGTCCCAGGGAATACTCCTGTCTCCACCTCCCCAGTGCTAGGGTTGCATGTATGCACCACTATACCCAGAATTTTAGATACTGTGGATTGAGCTCAGTTCCTTATGCTTGAAAAGAAGACACTTTATCCACTGATCTATCTCCCCAACCTAGACACCACTTTTTCTAATAGACAAAACTAAGTTAGACATTCCAAAGTGAATAATGAAACTATGTGAGAAATTCAAGGAAGTGATTAGTATTAAAAGTGAAGGGAGTGGTTATTTTTAAAGGGAGGAAGGCTTGAAGAGGAACTTTAACATATGGCTGGTACAGTTTTGTTTCTTGATCTAGCTAGGAAGTAAAATATGTTTAATTTTATAATGCACTAAGATACACATTTGTTTTGTGTGTTTTCCATATATGTGTTTTTATTTCACAATAAAAGACAGAAAAATAGGCTGGGGAGATGGTTCAGCAGCTAAAAGCACTTGCTTTCAAAATCTGCCTTCTGGGGTTCAACTCACCAGCTCCCACAGAAAGCTGAACGTAAAGTGGTGCATGCATCTGTGATTCCAATGAACCTATAACTATGGGACGCAGTGCCAGGAAAATCCAAAGTTTGTGGACCAGCAGCCTGATGTTCGACTGCAGTCTGGAAGTTCATTGGCAGTGGAAATAGACCCTATTAAAGAACGTGGAACACAGAAAACTTGAAGTTGCCTTCTGACCTCCACGCACACATGACACGGCATTTGTGCGCGCGCGTGTGCGCGCACACACACACACACACACACACACACAAATATTTTTTAAAGACAGAAAAAGTAACGTTTATACTTACATTGCCATAAATTTCAGCATATTTTCATATTACTTCTCACCCACTTCTGTTCATCTCCTATTTAGGTCTATATCACTAGCCATGTCCACAAATAGCAGAAAGTGTTTCTCGACTTTTGCAAAGCAGAAAAGTCAAAACTTCAGGGAAGGATTATAGATTATTACACATAAAATTTTGACAATTTTTACTTATGGGATATAAAATTTATTATAAACCATTTCCACTAAGGTAATATAGGGGCTTGATTTAATAGAGCCTTTGAAAACAATGGCAGAAGGTTTCAGAATAGTGGGAATTGAAAGGCATTATTTTGTGAACTTTCCTGACAGACTCTGCATTAATAAGAATGGTTCATGTGACATTTTCCCTGGGTTCTTTTGAGACCAGGTTGTGGGAACATTTTGCTTCTACCTGGACTGAATCAGACTTTTCTGTTTTTGTTTAAAAAGAAAAGAAAACGACAATAAAATCAGAAAATGCTGTCTATCTTGTAGACAAGTCTAGACAAGTGATTAGGTTAAATACCCCAAACATTTTACAATAGTAACATAAGGTGACATGCTAGAAAGGCATAACGAATAATCCTATTACATTTACATGCCAATATTGCCCTTGAGGCTAGCCTAATTAGTCCCCGTTAATCACCATGGCCCTTTCAGAGCTAAGCTGGTGAAAAAGGAAACTTAATTATTACTTTCTGTGGCCAAGCAATGTTCCAGCTATAGCAATGCCTAGGCTCACAGCTGTCAGGGAAATATTGCTGTCTTATTTTTCCTTTCCCTCCATAATCTCTGCTCAAGTCTCCTCTGCCCAGGTCACAAGCATACAAGCAATTTGAGAACAAAGACTATGCCTCATTCATCTTCATAATCTACCTGGATTTAGCAAGGTGTCCTCAGCATAAAACAGAGACAAGGAGTTCTCCATTCATTTCCTTTGTTATAGAAAAATTGTTTTTATGTTTTCATTGTATAGGCCTTTCACACATTCTTGGTTAATGTTATTCCAAGGTATTTTATTTTATTTTTTTGTTAATATTGAAAATGGGACATTGTTTCTTTCTTTCTCTGCATCTGTGTCTTTTGCATATAGAAAGGCTAGTGATTTTTGTGCACTGATTTTGTATCCTGCTACTTTGCTGAAGGAGTTAATCACCTTTAAGAGTTTTGAGATGGAGGTTCTCAGGTTACTTATGTATAGAATCATGTCACCTGCAAATAGGGCTACTTTAACTTCTTCCTTTCCACTTTGTATCCCTTTTATTTCTTTCTCCTGACTTATTGCTTGAGCTAGAACTTCCAGTACTATGTTGAAGAGCAGAGGTGAGAGTGGACACCACTGTCTTGTTCCTAATCTCAGTGGGAATTCCTTCAGCCTCTCCATATTAAGTATTATTTGGGCTTTAGGGGCTTTATATATAGGCTTTATTAGGTTGAGATATAGACCACCCATGCCTATTCTCTCCAATGTTTTGATCATGAAGTGATGTTGTATTTTGTCAAAGGACTTTTCTGCATCTATTGAAATGATCATGTGGTTTTTATATTTAAGCTGATTTATGAGGTGTATTACATTGACAGATTTCCATATGTTGAAACTTCCCTGTGTTCCTAGCATGAAGCTTACTTGATCCAGGTGGATAATGCTTTTGATGTGTTGTTGAATTTGGTTTGTGAGGATTTTGTTCAGGATCTTTACATCTATGTTCATCAGGGAAATAGCCTATAATTTTCTTTAGTTGTGGTATCTCTACCTGGTTTGGGTATTAGGGTGATACTAGCTTCATAGAAGGAGTTGGTGAGCTTTCCCTGATCTCCAATTATGTGGCACAGTTTGAAAAAGATTAGTTTCAGTTCTTCCATGAAGGTTTGAAATAATTCAGCTGAGAAGCCATCTGGTCCTGGACTCTTCTTTTTGGGGAGGTGTTTGATTACCTTTTCAATCTGGATGGGTGTGATAGGTTTATTTAGGAGATTAATCTGCCCCAAGTTTAGCCTTGGTAGGTGGTATGTGTCCAGGAATTCATCCATTTCCTCCAAATTATCCAGTTTTGTGGAACGGAGGTTTTTGAAATAAGTCCTGATGATTGTCCCAATTTCGTTATGTCTGTTGTGATCTCTCCTTTTTCATTTCTAATTTTGTTAATTTGAAGCATCTTTTTTCCCTTGATCAAATTGGCCAGGGGTTTGTCAAACTTACTTTTTCAAAGAACCAGCCCTATGTTTCATCAAATTTCTTGTTTTCTTAGTTTCCAATTCATTAATTTCTGCTCTGATCTTAATTCTTTCTTTCCATCTGGAACTTTTTGGGTTGGATTTTTCTTGTTTTTCCAATGCCTTTAGGTGGATGGTTAGGTTATTGATTTGGGATCTGTCTTTGTTATGAAGGCATTTAGTGCTATGAATTTTCCCCTAAGGACCGCCTTCATGTGTCCCATAAGTTTTGGTATGATGTGTTCTCATTGTCAGTCATTTCTAGAAATGTTGTATTTCCATTTTTTTATTTCATGCACTATCCATTTATATTATAAAAGTGTGTTGTTCTGTTTCCAGGAGCTGGTTGGATTCCTGACACATCTTTTGTTGTTAATTTCTAGAGATACAGCATTGCGATCTGACATCATGCAGCAGATTATGTTGCTCTTCCTAAATATATTGAGGCAGGCTTCATGATCCAGTATATGATCTATTTTATACAAGATTCCATGGGCTGCTGAAAAGAATGGGTAACCTGTGGATTCTGGGTAGAATATTCTGTAGATGTCTGTTAGATCTAGTTGATCTATGGTTTTGTTGAGCTCTCTTCCTTCCCTGATAATTTCTGTCTGGATGATCTATCTATTGCTGATAGTGGAGTATGGAAGTCCCCAACTATGATGGTGTTGGTGGTTATTTCTGTTTTGTTGTCAAATAGGTTTTGTTTTATGAATTGTGGTGCATCTGTGTTTGGTGCATAAAGATTGATGATTGTGATATCCTCTTGTTGGATCGTTCCCTTGATAATTAAGAAGTGCCCTTTGTCTTTTCTGATTACTTTTGGCTTGAAGTCTATTTTATCCAATATTAGTATAGCAATGACTGCTTCTTTCTTTTTTTCCATTTGCTTGGGATATCATTTTCCACCCTTTCACACGGAGGAGGTGTCTGTCTTTAGTGGTGAGGTGGGGTTCTTGAAGATAGCATATTGAGGGGTCTAATTTTCTGATCCACCCTGTTAGCTTATGTCTCTTGATGGATGAATTAAGGCCATTAATGTTTAGGGTAATAACTGTGAGGTTTGATTTAATTCCTGCCATGTTGTGGTTGTTTATGTGGTTTGGTGTTTTCTTGGACTTTGTAGATTTTTGTGCCTTCTCTGAGTTTGTGTTTTTGTGGTCATCTTCTTGTAGGCACTTGAAGTTGGTTGTTTGATTCTTCTGTGTGGAGAACTTCCTGAAGTACTCTCTGTAGGTTTGGCTTTGTGTTCATAGAATTGTAAAGCTGAGTTTTATCATGGAAAGTTTTTCTTTCACTTCTATTATGAGGGATACTTTTTCTGGGTAGAGTAGTTTAGGTTGCAAACCATAAGTTCTTAGACTTTGCAGTGTTCCAGTCAAGGCCCTTCTGGCTTTCAGGGTTTCCATTGAGAAGTCTGAAGTAATTCTGATAGGGTTACCTTTATATGTAATGTGTTGTTTCTCCCTAGCTGCTTTTAGGAATTTCTCTTTGTTATTGATGTTTAGAGCCCTAATGATAATATGTCTTGGAGATTTCTGCTTTGCTCCAGTCTGTTTGGAGTTCTGTTAGCTTCTTGTAGCTTGATGTGACTTTCTTTTGAGAGAGTGGGAAAAGTTTTCATCTATAATTTTGTTGAATATGTTCTCCATGCCTTTGGTCTGAATTTCTTCCCCTTCTGAGATCCCCATGATCCAAATGTTGGGATGTTTAAGGGTATCCCACAATTCCCTCATGTTCTGTTCACAGAAATTTTTGAACTTACAGAAACTTTTGGATTCACAAACTGTTTCTTCTGTTTTGTCTTCCAGTTCTGAGTTTCTATCCTCCACGTGACTGACTCTATTCTTGAGAGCTTCTATAGAGTTTTGAACTTGTTCAATTTAGTTTGTATTTTCTACTGCTTTTTAATATATAGTTTCCATCCCTCTGTCGAGTTCTCTTTTCACACCATTTTCTGATTTTTCTTAATGCTTCTTGGAATTCATCCTGGTATTCATTTATGTCTTCATTGAGCTTAGCTAGCTGATTATTGAGGTCCTCTCTTTTTTTGCTCTCCTTCAGGTCATTTAACTATCTTTGGAGCCCTTCCTGGTTCTTTTCTATTAGGTCTAGTCTAGTGAGATTAACATTCATACAGTTATTGGCCCTTTATTGATTTTCTGTATGTTCTACTATTTTCTTGGCCAGAATTGCATTGCTTGTGTCTTCATTTTGGGGTTCTGATCCTATTGTGTCTTCTATGTTTTGATTAGAGGCATCCATTGTGGGACTGGGCAATCTTGTTGGATTGATTTGCATTTGATTTTTCATGTTATTCCTTTTGTGCTGTGGTCTGACCATCAAAGCGAAGGAATCTTGTCAAATTTAGGGGGAAACTATAATTTACCCTTGACCTGGGTCCACACATCGGGGCAGTGGCAAGTGGGACAGCTTTCGAGTGTGGAGCTCCGTGGTGGCGGGAAAGCCTAGGTCGGGTTGGGACAGGGCAAACACTAGCCTGTTGGCCTGGGTCTGTGCACAGGGAGCAGTGAGTGGGATGGCATTTGCCTGCAGAGCTCCGTGGGGATGGGAAATCCTAGGTTGAGGTGGGACTGGACGAATGCTAGCCTATTGGCCTGGGCCCGCACACAGGAGCCAGCAATGAGTGGGATGGCTTTCGCACATCTGCTGAGCGGGGGTGGGAAAGCCTATGTCAGAGCAGGGCAGGGTGAACGCTAGCCTGTTTGCTTTTTTTCCCTTTTCTTAATTAAGGGAAATTTAACATACAGAAAAATGCAGAGATTTTAGGACTATAATTTCATGAATTCTGAGAAATGCATACAGCTGTGTAACCCAAGCATAAAGGAAATTATCCTATATCTTCTCTTTTGTGTCTGGATTCTGTCCCATAACATGGTCTTTCCGTCTGGATCAGAGAAGTTTCTTTTTGCAATGGATGGCAGTTAATGCAGAGATGCAAATCCGGTCAAAGTGCGGAGAATAAGTGACTTATTAAGTGCTCAGCACTAAATGAGATACCTATATCACCCCCTCGAAAGCATAAGAAACATTACAGGAAAGGGAGTACAAAATATAAAAGCCAGAGCATGGGGAGGAGTGCTATGCAAAGTTGGCTTCCAAAAATTACATGGTCATTGTATTTGTGAATTCACAGCATCTGTGGTTTCCCGCACAATACCTATGCAGGACTGGGTCTGTCAACATTCTACTGTAGATGGAGCAGTGGCTCACAAAGCCTCCATCCCTCCCTGAAGAGCTATTGGTACTTGTAGTTGGAGGTGTGCTGAGTCCTTTGCTTCAGTAAAATAAACACTGGTAAGATGCCCCTGCTCCAATAAATAACCTCCAGTCACATGTTCATGCAAGCAACCCCAATTAAATTCAGTGGGTAACAAATGAAAGACATCAAAGTAGAAGTAGAACTATTTGGTGAAAGGAAAGGATTCAATGTTAGTAGGAAAGAGTTAAGAGAGGAAAGTAGGGATGAATATGATCAAAATACACAAAATACATATGGAATTGTCAGAAAGAAAATAAAAACAAAAATCTTGATGCTTTTAAACTTCATTATTTATTTTATTCTGTGCAGTGATCCATTCTTCTTTACACTGATGGGTTGTCTATTGTTTAAATATAACAAACCTTTTGATCCATTCTGCTCTTGATGGGCCTTTGATCATTTCCCAGTTTAAGATTGGGTTGAATAAAAATGCTATGAACATTCTTGAATAAATCACTCTGTGAACAGTTTTCCTTTCTTTTTGTAGGGGTGTGTGTGTGTGTGCATGTGTGTGTGTGTGTGCACATGATCATATGTATTTTGATGCACATGTTTGTGCTAGTCCATGTGCACATTTATGCATGTGCAGGTGAGAGGTTGATATCAAGTGTCTTCCTCAATCGCTTTTCACCTTATTTATTAAGACAGGATCTGTTGCTGAACCTAGAGCTGATTCAACTAGGCTAGATACCCAGTCAGTCCAGGGATCGAACCTCTTATCTCTGCCTCTCCAACACTAAGATTACAGGCACCAAACCACCATGTCTGGCTTTTACATGGGCCGTAAGTTTTGAACTTAGGTTTTCACACTTATACACCAGCACTTTACCCACTGAAACATCACCATAGCTCTCTTTATTCTTTTATTTGCATGCAAACCTAGGAAAGGGATTGCTGAGTCACTGCATTTTACTTAAGATGAAATTGCCAAACAATTTTGTAAAGCTGTTATACCACTTTACACTTCGACGACCAATACATGCAAATTCCAGTTGCACAAAACTCTCTTCAATCGCAATGTGGATGTGACTTGCACTTTTTCTGATGAACTAAAAAGATGTTAGTGAGGACTGAGGAGATAGCTCAGTGGGTAAACCACTAGTTATCCAAGCCAGAGAACTTGAATTCAGATACCTAGTACCCACACAAATATCAGGTGATGGCAGCCTGCCTGTAATCCCAGCACTTGGAAACCAGAGATAGGAGAATACCTAGAGTAAATGGGCTAGCTAGACTAGTACAGTCTGGGAGCTCTGGGTTCAAAGAAAGACCCTTTATCAGGAAATAAAGTGGAGGGTGATCAAGGAAGATACATGGTGTCAACCTCTGGTCTTTACATGTATGTGCACAAATACAGGTGAACCCATACACATGTGAGCATGCATATGCATGCATTTACACCACCCCCACACACAAAAATGTTGACAAAGATTTTATATTCTTTTAAAATAAATGTATTCATTCTTATGAATTGTCTATTTAAATCCTGAGCCATTTCCTCTTAGTTATTTCCCTCTCTCTCTCTTTCTCTCTTCCTTTTTTTCCTTTTTTTGAGGTACAGTCTCATTCTAGTCCAGGCTGACCTGGAACTCACTCTGTAGGGACAGGCTAGCCTTTGAATTCACAGGGATCCTCCTACCTCTGCCTCCCCAGTGCTGGGATTAAAGGCACATGCCACCACACTAAGCCTGTCTTTTTTTTTTTTTTTTTTTAGTTGTAAGAGTCCTTTATAGACAGTGGCTCTTAGTTCTTTATCTATTCCATCTGTCAGTTCTTCATTTGTTTTATGTTTGGTAAATTTATTTTCTCAATTTTTTTTACAAGGTAGGGTCTCACTGTAGCTCAGGCTTACCTGTAATTCACTATGTAGTCTCAGGGTGGCCTCGAATGCATGGTGATCCTCCTACCTCTCCTTCACAAGTGCTGGGATTAAAGGCATGTGCCACTATGCCTGGCTCTATTTTCCCAATTTTTGACTTGCCTACCCATTTTCATAATATTATCTTTTGATAACCATTAAGGTTTTTTCTTTTTTTCTTTTACTTTGTCAAAGTCCCATTTTTTTAATTGTTTTATGGTTAGTACTTACTTGCTTTGCCCTGTCTGAGGAATCTTGACCTAGCCAAATGTCACAACGTTGTTCTTATATTGTATTCTCATAGAAGCTCCCTATCTACAATCTTTATATTTTAGCATATGATCTATCCTGAATTAACCTTGTGTGTATGAGATGTTATGTTCAAATGCCCTTCTTTCCATGTGGATAACCAATTTCATCTCTGTTGAAAGACTATCTAGTCTTTTTCAAGTAGCATTTTTGTTGAGTCAATTAAACATACGTCTGTTTGTGAACTCTCTCTATTTAAATCATTGATTTATCTGCTTTTAAGCCAGTAGCACACTTGCTTGATTAATTGTTGCAGCTTGATAGTAATTCTTAAAATCAATGAGCATGAATCCTCCAAGTTTGTTTTTCTGCTTAAAGATTATTTTGGCTAATCTAAGTCTTTTGTATTTGCACACCTATCTTTTTGATCATCTAGTTTTTACATTGGAATCAGTTAGGATTTTGATTTGGATCATATTTAATATACATATAAATTTAAGGCATTTTAGAATTTTAGAAATATTAAGTTTTCTATCTCATAAAATATATAGCTAGTTGGCCTAGGTAATTGATTATCTCTTAAATAAAAATTTAAAAATATTGCTAAAATTATTAACATTGACTAACCTATTTATCCTTTCTAGTCCTCTTCATTACTGAGGTATATTCAAGTTTTCACTTAGCTATTCTTTTTAGCTTTAAAAAATGTTTATAACATTTATAACATCACAGCTTCTCTCTCATATGGGGATGCTATATTTGTATATATGTGTTATTGTGGGAAATAGAGTGTGTAGATGTAAAGAAAGTAGAAAGGGTATGCTGGATGAGGCTTCAAGGAAGAAGGGGAGGGGAGGGCTCAAAAATGGCTTAGTGGTTAAGGTATTTGCCTGTGAAGCCTGAAGACCCACTTTTGGTTCCCCAGGACCCATGTAAGCCTGATGCACGAGGGGGCACATGGGTCTGGAGTTCGTTTGCAGTGGCTAGATACCCTGGCATGCCCAGTCTCTCTTTCTCTCTGTCTGTCTCTTCCTCTGTCTCTCTCTCTCTCTTTCTCAAATAAATAAATAAAAATACAATATTTTTTTTACAAGAAGGGGAGGAGAGATAGCAGATCTCAAGTGATGTGAAAGTTGACAGGGGAATGCTGATGTTGTGTTGGGTGTTTGTGTATGTTGCTGGGGATTGAACCCAGGGCCTCGTATATGCTAGGCAAGTGCTCTACCACTGAACTGTATCCCCAGTTTCCTATAGTTCGGACATTTTCTTCTGAAATTCACTGCATATACTTTCAGTGTCTACTTTTCCTAAATATTTATGTTTGTCATAGTTGTTTTAGAACCCTTTGGCAATAGCTGTGTGATCTCTGGCTTTTTCTTCTGATTCTATTGTTCGTTTTTCTTCTTATATGCATAATATGACTTTTTACTATTTTGTATTTGCATAGTATGTATGGTGGGGGGTGTAATGGGGTGTATGCACATAAGTGCAAATGTGTACACTCCTTGCAGAAGTTAGAGGAGAATGTTAAGTGTCCTCCTCCATGCTCACCCACATGTTTCCTTGAGACAGAGGCTCTCACTGAACCTGTGCTGCCATTTTCAGTCAGACCACATGACCAAGGGGATCCAGTAATTGTCTGGCCTCTGCTCCATACAAGATTGAAGCATGCATCACCATGCCCAGACATTTACATGACTGTTAGGGATTGAACTCAAGGCCAAGTACTCTTACTCACTGAGCCACCTTCCCAAGCCCTGGATGTTTAAATGTATACTTACCATCATAGTTACTACTTCTGAATATCTGGATCTGGTTGTCTTCCTATAAAGAAGCTTAGATTTTATTTTAGCTGTCAATTCATTTCTGGTGGAAAAAGCTTGGTTTCAGACTTGCCTGTCATAGAGTTATAGTAGTCCTTTCTCTGGGATAAGCACATCCCTATGTCAATGCATGGTCTAAAGCATGGTCTTGCTAGGGTCGCAAGTTAATGAACAAGCCATAGCACAACTCTTCATTTGAGCTAGCCAGAATCTTCTATGCTTCTTTCACATCTACATCTCCAGTGCTATTTTTTGTTAGACCTTATATTCTCGTCCTATTCATGTTTAACTTAGGGTTCACCTATGCAAAATTCTGAAGGCCTCTCTCTACTGAATTCTAGCCAACTTGCCAGTGCACATATTTGATCTATTTCCTTAGCTCAGAAAGGCTGGTATTTTCTGGGTTATTTCCTTGTGCCATTCCTTGCCACCCAATGAGAAGGCAAAGCAGATATGGAGCTTACCTCAGGCATTCCTTTCCCTCAGAAATGAAAGCTCTGCATTATCTATTTCTGTAAACTGTTTGTGCCCTTTATTTCATCAAGTTTAATAGCTGTTTATGATGTAAACCTAAGTCTGATGGCCATAAATCTGACATAATCATAACTAGAATATTTTATTTTTATGAGTTAATACCATGGAATTTTGCTAATCCCCTCTGGTGTCTTTCAATGGGGTAGCCCTATCCTATGTGTTTTAGGTCATAATCACCTTTGAGGCTCTAATGCAAGACTAATAATCTTTCTTCATAGCAACATGCATGATCCCATTTTATAGGCAAGCCATGTGAGAGATGTGAGAAATATGCTGTGTTTTTTATCCAAGGGTTAAATAAGATAGGGAAACTCCACTGTGAGAGAAGACACCATGTGAAAAAGGTCCTCCTTAGTCAGCAATTGCTACCATGAAAGTGTCTCTTTCCTTATTTTGTAAATGTCTTGAAAGTTTAATTTCCCCTTAGAAACTATGCCATTCTACATGAAGTAGCCAATTGCAAAAGAATGTGAGCCAAGCTCTGACTAATCAGACTGACACACAGGACCCTCTACCTTGCATTAGATAAAAACCCAGTGAACTTACCACTGGGTGTGACTGCATACCAGAACTCTTTATGGCTGTATATCCATCTGTAGAAGTAAAATATCTCTTTAACTAAATACTTTGAATTGTATGGTCATTCTTACAACTCGACTCATTTCTAACAGTCATTGCCAAAGAACTGGGAAATAAGAACTGCTCAATATACTTTCTACAGCTCTGTAAATATATGGTTGCTTTCAGATTGCCTCCAAGAATGAAAGCAAGCTAATAATAGCCAACATAGACAGTTTTGATAGATTTTATAGAAGATAAGTGGGTTTAGTACCTAAGAGAACTATATTTTAAGACACACTTCAACAGATTTATGATTTGTTTTATAAACTTAGGAAAGGGTTTAAAATCTTCAAAACCTTGGCCTAAGTAAACTTAATACGGGGGGGGGGGTCAGGATCTTGCTATATAACCCAAGCTGGCCTTAAAATTCTGAACTTCCTGTCCCCATCTCTCAAGTATTGAGATAACAAGTGTGTGTGCCACAATTCCTGGCTTAAACATAAACTTTATATCTATCATACATGCCTTGATTTCCACTTGTCTTGTGTATGAAAATTGATCCAACTGATTGCTATATAGCAATTAATTGTTTTATGGTTAAAATGTAGCTGGGTAGTCTAGTACCAGAGGGTGCTACATGAGCAACTGGGGGAAAATGTCTGACAATGGTCCAAACAATTTGAAGTCTAAGATACCCAGCAGGAAACAACTTGACGCAATGCTCATACAAGTGCAGTAGTGGCAAACAGCCATGGTGGGTAACCAACTGCTCTTGATTTGGCTAACAGATCCACTCAGTGGAATGCAACTCATTGCTGGAACTGGGAAATAAGTCAAAACCAGGTACAAAAAATAAGCTCAGTCTCCAAGAGCAAGATACCACCAAATGTGGGCTAGAAGAGAGCCAACGCATACAAAATTCCCTCCAAAACATAGATGGTCATCCCTTCTACCTAGTACTAACTTTTCTCTCCATTGGAGAATTTGCTTATCTTTTTTCAGGTGGACAACGAACCTGAAGGGAGGATCAGCTAACCACACCTCACCAGGGCCCCAGCTGAAACCATAGAACAACGCAGGGGAAGGGCAAGAGTTCAGCGTTCATGGCGATCACGACACCAGAAAAAGGCTGAAGGAGACAAACACAGAGAACATCCAACTCCAACTAAGCCAGATATCCAGAGACACAGAGGCTCCCAAAACCTCACCACTGAAGCAGAACTAAAATGACCCCAATGTGGCTCAGGGAAACTCGCGGAAGAGGGGGCGGAAAGATTGTCAGAGTCACAAGTTGGGGCTTTATGCACAGAGACTGGGGCCTACACCCCAGAACCCTTGACTAACCTCACAATGCACAACCCACATTCCCCACTGATGAGGGTCCCTTTGAAAGTGGGAGGACAGGGAGGAGGACAATGGAACCAATACTATGAATGTAAAATCAGAATAATATAAATTTTAAAAAATGAAAAAAAAATGTAGCTGGAGACTGAGGAGATGTCTCAGCAAATAAAGCACTTGCTATGTAAGTGTGAGGACCTAAGTTCAGATCCCCAGAACCCACATAAATCTGGATGCGATGGTGTGAACATCTGTAATCCCTGCAACTTTATGACAAATTGGGAGGTGAAGACAGGAGAATCCTAGGAAGCTCACTAGCCAGCTAGCCTGATGAATGCAACAGTGATACAAAAAACCCTGCCTCAAACAAGCTGGAAGATGAGAACCTACACTTAAGGTTTGTCCTCTGACCTACACACATACACACTCACATGCATGAACATGCTTAAACATGCAAAAATGTTGGTCATTGTATTGTTAGCCTAGTATATTTCGTGGTCATGAGTTCTGAAAATATACACTGAGTAACAAGCTTTCACCTTGCCTTAACATCATTCCCTCAGATGCCCATCTAGAGGTAAGGACTTCAGTACAAATAGGACACTTGGGAGTTGTTTTCAGGCAATATATGAAGAGAAGAGAGAAGTGACACGGGACAGAGAAGAAGGGTAAAACAGAGTACACAAGAAAGCCAGTAAATACTTTGGAAATTGAAACTTCATCCCAGTGAAGAGCTCTGCTAGCCAGCATAGAACACATACTCCAGAAAGATCACATCTAAAAAGTAAGAGATCTGGGCTATCTGACTAATAATTTTCCATGAGATATTGATTGAGGAATACTGCCAAGAAATATTAACTCTCTGGCATGTCCCACCTACTGATTATGGGTGGACAAAGGAGCTTCAGTGACCAGACAGATCCCTAACAGACAACAGGCATTGATAATTGAAAGACAATTTGACATCTACATTCATCAATATTGAGGATATGGGCAGGGCACTAATAGCAGTTGCTACACTCCTTTAAGCCAAAATGATAATTAGCACTGGTGATGCTTAGAGTAAATATTAACGTTTTCCCTAATGTTACAGTTTCAATTTGTTCTACAAGAATGACGAATGCTTCTCCTGAAGTCCTGGAGAATTGGTAACTGTCAACCAACACATGCTCTCTAATATATCATGTTCAGAAACTTATATTCCAATTTGCTGATTTGTTTTGCTTTGTATATGATTTCACTCTGGCTATAGTAGCTAGACCATCATCAAAACATGCCAAATGTAATTAATTTTCCTTGCATAAATCTAAATCTATTTTTCTTGTGTAATGACACCATAGGCATCTAGATTGAAAGTAAACATTATCTTGATAGAGACTGCTTTAGCTTGTCCTCTAAATAAAAATCATCTTCCTGGTATGTTTGGTTAGTTTGAAATAGTGATCATGTAATGGTCAACATTTTTTTGAGTTCCAGACTCACTTCTAAGTTCTAAACATATATTAATTGAAGCTTCAGACAGACCCAGGAAGTATTTAGCATCAACCACTTGCTATAATTCAATGACTGTGATTTGTGCTGCTAATAACATTCTGCATTTTGGAATTTTGTAACTGAATGAAAAAGCAGCATATATTAGAGTGAATTTCACTGATATTTTTTGAGAGTTAGTTAATTTAATTTTCATGTGGCTATTTTAAGAAAAATATTAACAGTTAACAAAGAGACAAGAAGCAAAGTTAAAAATCATCTAACATCTATTTATCTAAGGCCACAGAAATGGTATGGAGAAAATGCTAGAATTGAAGCTCTCCTAAGAACTGTAACACACTGTTTTACTATCTGTGTCTTAAGTAGCAATACAAGTCCAAAGTTAACTATCTCTTTCTTCTTATCAAATTTTTGCCGAACTCCAATTCCAACCAGATTATACATGAAATCCTCTTGGGAAACAGGACACTTCAAAAGTTTGACCTACCTCATGGAAGTGGGCATTGCCATAGATTTTTTTTGATGATTTAATATATGTTTATGCATATATGGAATTACACTTAACATGGAAACATAAAAAAATACGAAAGGAAGAGAAAAGCTACATGATGCATATTTTAAGTGACTTTCTTTCCTTTTTTATTTCTTTTCATGCTAAATTCAAACCTTTTGAGAGCTAGTGTGGAGGTTTAAGTGTAAAATGAACTCCATACGCTTGCCTGTAAAAACTAAAGACTCATGTTCAACTCTCCAGATCCCATGTAAGCCAGATGCACAAAGGTGAGGCAAGTGCAAGGTCGCACATGCTCTGTAGGTAGTAGAAGTGTCTGTAGTTCAACTTCAGTAGCTGAAGCCATGGCATGCCAATTCCCTCTCTCTCTCTCTCTCTCTGTCTCTTTCTCTATAAAATTAAAAGATAAAAACTTATTTCCTATAATAAAATGTTAAATGATTCTGAAAATTAAAGAAGAAAAGAAGTCCAGAGGCTTGTTTGAATACTTAATCCCCAGCTGGTGGTGCTGTTGGGGAAGATTGTTGCTCCTTTATGTAGTAAAACCTTGCTGGAGTAAGTGTGTCACTGGGGGATCAGCTCTGATTACTGTTCTCTTCTTCTCCTTCTCTCTTTCTCCTCCCTGCTGATGTGCCAATGTGATGGCAGCTCGCTGCTCCTACCAGGCTTGCCCAATCATCATGGACTCTACCTTCTGGAATTGTAAATTGAAATAAAACCTTTTCTTGCCTAAGCTGTTCTGGCCAGATGCTTTGTCCCAGCATTGAGAAAGTAGTTCAAAAAGCAATGGATATAGCTAGGAAGAGACACTGTTGGGATATCCATCCATTGCTAAAATTGATGCTTTATAATGGGAATTAAGCCCAATAATTACACATAGCCCTGGGTGCCACATGTATTTAACAGACCAAACCAGTATGTTCTAGACAGAAATTGACACATTTTAGTAGGTGACTAGATAACAAATACTTTCAACTTTGCAAGCCATATGTGTCCATATGCTAGAGACAACATACTATTGAAAAATTTGGCATGAGAGCTGGAGAGATGGCCCACTATAGAGCATTTCCTGTGGAAGCATGAAGGCCTGAGGAAGACTCATAGAAATAGCTGTGCATAGCCAATCACATCTGTAACCTGTCCTGTAGTGGAGCAGAGACCTGAGAATTGCTAGAGATTGCGAAAAAAAATTACAAGATCTGAGGTCAATAAGAGACTCCATCTCACATAAGAATAGGGCAGAAGTGATGGAGTGGTACACCAGATATTCTGCTCTAACCACAGCAAAATCATCCTACCATAGACAAGTGCATGAAGTGCCACATGGGACCATATGTGTGCATACACCACACACACATGACAACTGCGCGCGCGCACACACACACACGCACACACACAAAGCTGGGAACAGTGATGTGCTAATAAAACTTCTTTTTTACAAACACCGGCATCAGGTTGCTTTGGCCCATAGGCTATAAGCCTGCTCTAAAAATGCAACATGCAATCACATTTCCCTTCATTAAGTGCCTAAGCGCTCCATTTACAGAAAATCCTGATATTTCATAATTAAATGATGAAGTTAATACAAAAGATATATTCACTTGATTTTATTTAGATGTAAAGATTTCTTTTATAACTCATGGGTCTTTGTTTATAAATATTAGCTGGAAGAGGGGAGATTTTGAGCATTGGAGAAAACCAATTTGGGGATTAAGGGAAGCTTTCTCTGTTGATATTAGGCATATGCTCACAATGTTCATTAAATATCTTCAAATTAATTAAGTGGTATTACCAATGTCAAAGCCTTAAAACCAAGTAAGTATGCTAATAAGACCACCTTTTTTGTTTCTTGGTTTCTTGTTGGATAAAAAAGAAGAGATCATTGATAATAATTTAATTTGGGACTTGGAGATGTAGCTCAAGACAGAGTATGCAGAACATCCTGGCTTCAATCTCAAATACCACAAAACTCCTATTTTTTGCAATACATTTATGCAGAATATTTAGTCACTCTTACGTGACATAAGCGGGACTAACTTAGGACTTATTTAATATTCTAGAAAATAGCATAGATACAGAGAAAAATTGACCCAATTATATGTAAGAAAATGACAGTATCCAAAGCTGAAAGAAACTCTAGTTATTATCAATCAGTCTTTTTTCATTTTACATACAGGAAACAGAAGCTCACAGGATTTGATGATGATGCCAAATGTCATCCAATGCTAACTAAAGCTGATAAGGAATCCACATACATTGATGACATTCATGTTCCAATGTTAGGGACAAGAGCTTCAATCCCATCTCTGGCACTTAAAAATTTATAATGCTAAGCCTGGCGTGGTGGCACATGCCTTTAAACCCAGCACTTGGGAGGCAGAGGTAGGAGGATTACCATGAGTTTGAGGCCACCCTGAGACTACAGTGAATTCCAGGTCAGCCTGAGCTAGCGTAAGACCCTAGAAAAACCAAAAAACAAACAAACAAACAAACAAAAAACTTCTATAATGTTAGTCAAGTTATTTACTTTCTATACTCCACCCAATTATCTATAAATTAGAGAGAACTCTTGGCCAATCAAAGTTTTGTAATAATTAAATATGCATAAAATCACAAACACTTAATAGTTGCTTAATAATAACGGTTATATTGTTCTATTAGATTATTATTTATTGGCCACTTACCATAATGTAAACACTACCTTAGAGAATAAGATACAAAGATAAATGATACCAACTAGGAATACTCACAGACAGAAAGCAGACATGTCAAGAAATCATTTGTAATATACTCTTTTGTTTGTTTGTTTTTCAGGTAGGGTCTCAGTCTCACTCTAACCCAGGCTGACCTAATACTCACTCTGTAGTCTTAGGCTGGCCTCAAACTCACAGCGATCCTCTTACGGAGTGGTAGGACTATGGGTGAGTGGCAAAACACCCAGCTAATACACTCTTTTAACTGCTGCAAGTGAGCCATGTTCACAGTGTTCTGAGAATACATAGATCACTTAAAACCGTACCCTCTCATCCTGTATTTACTAGCTACCCATGTAGCTTCTAAACACATGAAATGTGCATAATACAAATTGAAATGTGCTAAAAATATCAAATGCATTCACACACACAAAAGAATATATACTGTCTCATAAATAAAATTTAATATAGAGAGCATGTTGAACAGGTTTTGATAAAACCCCCTTTTTATGTATTGTTTTGTTTTTTTTTTCTTTCGAGGTAGGGTCTCACTTTAGCTCAGGCTGACCTGGAATTCACTATATAGTCTCAGGGTGGCCTTGAACTCACAGCAATCCTCCCACCTCTGCCTCCCAAGTGCTGGGATTAAAGGTGTGCGCCACCACGCCCAGAAAAAAACCCCTTTCTTAATCATTCTACATCTGGCAAAGAAGTCGGACTAGAAATTACTGTAATGCAATATAGAAAGGACAACATTAGCCTTGTATAGGGAATGCTGAAGGTATGTTTCACATGTAATATGACATTCCAGCTAGAGCTGTTGAGTGATTCCCCCAGCAACAGGAGGAAGAGCATTCAAGACCTCCAAATGGAAAAGACAGGGGCAAAAACATGACCATGTTCTACCAAGAACTAGCAGCTGTTTCTTTTGCCAAGTTTCCAGGATGCCTTGGAACCCAGCTTGAAGAATTCAGCACAGGTTATAAGTCCCTTCCATATTTAATTGATCAAGAAAATTTTGCATCTGGTAATTTCATAGTAATTAATATTTACTGAATGCTTTTTCTGTGTCAGACACTATACTTTGCACAGATTACCTAAATTGATCTTCAAAGAAATCCAAGGAGGTGGGGCCACTTATTCCTTTATTTTACAGATGATGAAACTAAAGACTAGAAATATTAATTTACTTGCCCAACATCATACAATTAGAAAAGGACAGGGCCTCTCAGGAGGCTTGGATCAGAAAAATATATCACAGAGGACAGAGTGCTGACAGAGGGAGCAGCTCCAATTGTGACTACCTGGGATGTTATGGGCTTGCTCTCATTCTTTAATTTCTATGGAAAGTACATTTTGACAAAGCAGCAAGCTCAGCAAGGAATGTTCTGTGGAGACACTTCTTTTCCACATATGGTCCTAGAGGGAAGAACTCAAGGAGAGCGATGAACAAAAGAATTGCGGAGCTGCCATTTGGAAAGCAACAAGCACCACGTATTTCCTGATGGAGATGTTCCTGAATGCTGCTGTGACCAGAGATGTAGGAAGCCACTATCTTCAGAGTGGCTGCTGCTGAGGGGGCTTCTTAATTCCGAGTCATGCTGAGGAAATATTGTAATCAAAGGTCTCCCGACCTCTCTACCATCTAGAGGCGAAACTCCAGACATCAAGGAAAAGAACTGACCTACAAATAAAGAATACTATATCCTACCTATCAGTCTAGTAAGGATGACGTTCAGGACTTGAGAATTAAGTATTTCTTAGCCCAACAGTATGAAAAGAGCAAAAGAAAGTGCTATGTCAGAGGGAAAGAAAAGAAAGAAAGCTGAACTGTGATCCAGTTATGACGTTTCCAGGGAAAGCTAAGTCACTGCAGATTGTACAAATATCTGGCATGTATGGAAATAAACTATTCCATTGGATTCACCCAAATAAATGAAGATTTGTTCCATGCCAGTATTCACTTTTTGATGTAAATGACTTGTTATTCTGGTAGAGTCTTGGACAAAATCTCAGCACATTTGACTACACTTATGCTTGAACCATATAGAGGAGAAACTGAGAGCCTGAACCTCAAAGGAGAAGACCTAGCCTTTTTGCTCTGAGAGGGAGGATTTTTGTCTGTTGTGTTCCCTGAAGACTTTCCAACACCTAGAATATGTGTAGCACCTAGTAGGTACCCAAAGAAGACTTGTTGAACTGAGTTGAGTTGAAGAATATCACCAGAACACTCCTGTCAAACATTTATTAGGCATCTTGTGTGATGTAACAAATATGTTACTGGAGAATTCATAGTTCATGCAAAAGAATTCCAACACACTATTATCCAGAATATGCACAGAACTCTTACAATGGAATGAGAGAAAAGCTCAATTGAAATGGACATTTTACCAAAGACATGCACATGAACAGAAAAAGTGTTCGATATCAGTCATAAGGGAGCTCAAATTGAAACCACACGAGATGCTACTTAATACCCAAAAAAGTGGCTATAATAGCTAATAGCAATAGACAATTATTAGTGTGAAGAAACAGAAACACTCATATATTGATGATAGGAAATCAAAAAAATGATGATGATGATGATGATGATGATGATGATATTTTGGAAAAACAGCTTGGCAGTATCTTTTAAAAATGTTCTGAGCATGGGCTGGAGAGATGGCCTAGTGATTACAGCGCTTGCCTGCAAAGCCAAAGGACCCAGGTTCAATTCCCCAGATGCACGTAAGCCAGATGCACAAGGGGACACACGCATCTGGAACTCATTTGCAGTGGCTGGAGGCTCTGCTGTGCCCATTCTTTCTCTCTCTCTCTCTCTCCCTGCCTATTTCTGTATCTCTCTCTCAAATAAATAAATAAATAAAACTTAAAATTAATGTACTGAGCATGGTAGTTCATGCCTATCAGCCCAACACTCAAGAGGCTGAATCAGAGGTATCACTATGACTTCAAGGCCTGTCTCATATACATAGTGAGTTTAGGGCAGCCTGGACTACACAGTGAGATCCTGTCACAAAAAAAAGAAGAAAAAGTTAAATATAAGTTTGACATACGGCCCAGGAAATCTATTTCTGAGTATCAGCCCAATAGAAATGAAGTGTTATCTCCATGCTTGCATACAATAAGAAGTATTACCATCCCATTTACAGCTTAAACAGTTGATGTATGGCTAAGTTTAGTGGCATTCTCCAGGTTACATTATTAGTTAAGGGAATAGCTATAATTTAAGTCAATATTGTCTGGTTTTTCTCTCACTGTTTTAGTCAGTTTTGCATCCCTGTGACAAAGTCATTGAGAAAACAATTTAAAGAAGGAAGAATTTATTTTGGCTTATAGATCCAGTCTATGCTTATTCCGTCCCTGTGGGCATGTGGTGATGGGAGAATATAGCATCAGGAACATGGGGTGGAGGAGGCTGAGTTTGTCTTGGTAGCCATGAAGCAGAGTGAGTAAGAGAGAAAGGAGAAGGGTCCAAAAGCAAGATATACCCTTCAAAGGCACACCCTAAACTATTCACAATAGCCAAGTTATGTAATCATCCTAGGGGTACAAGTATGGATGAGTGGATAAAGAAAATGAGGTAAACGTTCACAACAGTCCTCCATAAATACAGAGTGAAATTATGTCACTTGTGGAAACATGATCATGTTAATGACCAAAATAAGCCAGACTCAGAAAGACAAACATCATTTCTTTTTTATATGTGAAATCTACATTTGAAGAAAGAAAGAGAGAGGAAGGAAGGAAGGAAGGAAGGGAGGGAGGGAGGAAGGGAGGGAGGGAGGGAGGGAGGGAAAGGGAAGAAGAAGGCCAGTAGAAGGGTACTATTCACAAAGAGGAAGGGAAGACAAGATAATGAGAGAGAAGAATGAATACAACTAAAGTACATTAAGAAAATGTCATCATGAAGCCCATTATTTTGTACAGTTAACATTCACTTAAAAAAAAATAAGCCCACTCTCCAATATCAAGCTCCCACCAACAGTGGATACAAGAGGGCCTACACCTATTAAATTCTCCCTAAAATAATAATGGTTATCCATGTATCTTGCACTGACCTAATTCTCCATTGGAGAATCTGCTTCTCTCTTTGAGATGGACCCATATCCTGAGGAGAGAATCAGCCCATCTCACCACATCAGGGCACCAGATGAAGCCATTGAGCTATAGGGGAAATGAGCAAGAGTGATGCTTTCTTGGTGATCTTGGTACCAGCACAAGGGCGAAGGAGATAGACACAAAGGAATCTCAACCCGTACCAAGTCAGATATCCAGAGACGCAGAGACTCACAAAACCTCATCACTGAAATAGACCTAAAATGAACCCAACATGGCTCAGGGAAACTCACGGAAAGATTGTTAGAGCCATGAGTTGGGTCATTATACAGAGAGTCATTGCCTCTCCCGCATAACTGATGGCTACCCACATAAGGCAAGACCCACATAACCCATGGAGGGAGGACAGGGAGAAGGCTAACGATGGTACCATCATGGCTGTATATATACCTAAATAATAAAAATATATATTAAAAAAAAACTAAGCTCGGGGCCTGGAGAGATTGCGTAGTGGTTAAACACTTGCCTGTGAAGCAAAAGGACCCTGGTTCAAGGCCTAATTCCCCAGGACCCATATAAGCCAGATGCACAAGGGGCACATGCACCTAGAGTTCATTTGTAGTGGCTGGAGGCCCTGGCGTGCCCATTCTCTATCTATCTGCCTCTTTCTCTCTATCTGTCTGTCACTCACAAATAAATAAATAAAAAATAAACAAAAAAAAGAATTTAAAAAACTAAGTTCTTCCTCATAAGAGCTCATTCAGCCATTAACTCATGAATGGATTAAACCATTGATGAAGTTAGCACCTTCATGATCTTATCCTCTTTCAATAGTGCCATCAGCTGGGACTAAGCTTTAAACACTTGAGCCTTTGGATGGGGAAACACTTCATATCAAAACCATAGCACACAATGTGCCATACTGTTCCCCAGGTCTGTTCATATTTTCAAAAGCATTTTTGTTACTCAAAAAATATTCAAAGCTGATGGTGATACAAACAAGAGACAAACTGCTATTGAGCTTTTAGTCAGTTAAGTATTGTAATGAAACATCACTGGTAATCTTCTCTGTATTTTCGCTTCTTCTGTAAAATAGAAATATTAATAACTAATTTATAAATTATATTTTTAATTAATTAATGACTACAAAATTAAATGCATATCAGAATGTTCTACCCATGGAAGTGTTCCTTACTTGTTATGTGTCCTTTCAAACATTGTCTTTTTTTATTATTTCTCCCTCCATGGGAGTTGAGCACCACAAGTATCAAATAATACATGGGAAACCTTCTCAAGAACATGGTGCATATTTAGTGTTAGCAGTTAAGGAAAAGTCATGATGGATATTTTGATTATCTCATTTTTATATAGGGTTTGACAGCTGGAGATATGATTCAGTGGTTAAGGAACTTACTTGCAAATCTTATGTAGGATATGTTTGGCAAACATCTGCCATTTTCCTTTTCTCACTCTACAATCAACACAGAAAACTTCTACAATCCCAAAAGGTAAGGGTGTGGTGGTTTGAATATAAAATGCCCCCATAGACTCATATGTTTCAATATTTTTCTCCAGTTTGTGGCACTGTTCAGGCAGGCTGTGGAACATTTAGGAGGTGGAGGCTTACTGGAGGAAGTGTGCGGGCAGTACTTGATGTGTTATAAGCCAGCCCTACTGGTGCTTTTGCTTCCTCTGTGATGATGTGAATATGTGACAGCTGCCTGCTCCTGCCATGCATTCCCTGACATGATGTAAACTTCCCCTTGAAACTGTAAACTGAAGTAAATCCTTTCCTTTCATAAGCTGCTTCTGGTCAGGTATTTTGTCCAAGCAAAATAAGGTAACTGCTACAAAGAGGTTTCTCCCCACCAGAAAGCAAACAATTCTACAGCAGTAGACACCAGCTATATCCTCTAATTAAATCTGATTTTGATACTGTCTAGCTGAAGACAGCATCAAATCCCAGAGCTGAGGGTTAAGTCCTATTAATATTGAACCCTCACCTTAGATGCCCAAGTCACAATCCCCAGGTTGTTCTGCTTGGGTTATAGAACAACCAGCTAAAAATTGGTGTTCCCATTATCTCTTTCTTGGACTTAATTGATTTGATCAAAGGACACATAGGTCTCAGGGAAGCATTTTTATTATTATAAAAGATATTACATAGGATACCATCCAAGTATAGGGAAAATAACTCAAAATTCCTATGCCCTCCTTGGACACAGGAAGCTCCACAAGTTTGTCAGGGTTTTTAGGGAGACTTCATTGCAAAGGAATTATTGCTAGTAAACTTGGTGAAGAAATCCACAAAGCCTGTCCACTTAGATTCTTTACCATTGCTTCCTCCCCAGTATGAAACAGGGCATATCTGGAATGAGGGGGGTCTTATGGCCTATTAAATAAAGGAAAATTAAAAAAATCTTCTTTTTCTTTTTTTGTTTTGTTTACCCAGACAGAGTTTCACACAGTATCTCAAGTTGGCATGGAACTCACTGTGTAGTCCAAGCTACCCTGAACTCATGGCAATCCCTCCATCTCAGCCTCCTTGGTGCTAGGATTACTAACTTGAGCCATCATACCCAGTTTCTTTATGGATAGATATAAAGATAAAGGAAGGTTAGAGTGTTAGAGTTTATATGACCTATCTTGGGGAAAATAAATTTTCATTTCTATAGCCTGCCTTGAGGAATAAAAACATTGTGTGTGTGTGTGTGTGTGTGTGTGTGTGTGTGTGTGTGTATTGCACAATACCACATGGGAAATGCAAGCATGATAAATATACTTGGGCTGAGAATGTACCTTTTGCATAAATTAGTTTGTGATTATGCTGCATTTGTCAGCATAATGTAGCCACAAAAATGATTTACTACCCAGTATTGCTAAAATTTGTCTTGTTAAAGCAACATAAAGCAGTTAAGCAACAGTAATTACAGACCTATGTCTCTCTCAAGTGGATTTTACAGAAAGTGAACCAATGGGAGATTAGCTCTCAATTCTAATTTCATAGTCATGGAAGAGAGCCTGTCCTGCTCTGGAAGAGGGGACAAGAGGACTAAGTTAGAAGAGGAGGCAACATTACGTAATAGCTAGCTCCTGTAAACTGGGACTTCTCTGAGTTTAGCTTGTGGGGTTGTAACCTGTTTATATAAAGTATTCTTTCCATTCCTAAATCTGGACCATCCAGAAAACGTTCATCACAGGCAGGCATGTTGGATCATGTCTATAATCCCAGCACTCAGAAGGCTTGAATAGGAGGATTGCCATGAATTTGAGGCCAGCCTGGACTACAGAGTGAGTTCCAAGTCAGCCTGGGCTAGAGTGAGACAGTGCCAAAGAAGAAAAGGAATAGGCAGAAGAATAATTAGGAAGGAAAAGGGGAAGGAGAAAGAAGGAAGGAAGGAAGGAAGGAAGGAAGGAAGGAAGGAAGGAAGGAAGGAAGGAAGGAAGGAAGGAAGGAAGGAAGGAAGGAAGGAAGGAAGGAAAGAAGGAAGGGAGGGAGGGAGGGTGAAAGGAGGAAGAGGGGGAGGAGGAGGAAAAGGTTCTCATCAGAGCTTCCCAGATAATTATTCAGTCATGTGTTCACCAACCTCAAGCTCTATAGAAGCTCTTTCAATACTATCCTTAGTTTCAACTTTCATTTCAGATCAAGAAATCCTGAGCTAGTCAGAGGAATAGAAATGACCCATTTAAATTATGTATTCTCAGTGTGAAGTTTAGGCAGACTAAACAAGATATTCAACCATCAAGACTAAGAGGGGAAAAAAGATTATTGGTTCTATGATTGAAAAAATAAGATGTGGCACCAACTTCTTTCCCTCTGTTATTGACTGAATTGTGACTTGCTCGGCCAATTCTTTTTAAAAATGGCATTTTCTCTTATGTATAGTACTAGATTTCATAAGGACACTTTCATATAAGTATATAATATACTTTGACCATATATAACCCATGCCTCTTCCATCCCCCATACCATAAGTCCCCTTCATTCCCCCTAGACAGTTTTGCTTCAACTTTCATGACATATATACAATTATGATTTTATGTATCTATATAAAATCTAGGATTCACAAGTGAAGGGAAACATAATATTTTTAAGAATGACATAATTCATTTAATGGGTAATCTACAGTTACATCCATTTTCCTGCAAATGCCACAATTTAATTCATCTTTATGGCTGAATAAAATTCCATCACGTATATATACTACATAAGTCTCAACCCTTACTACCTCTGAATGTGACTGAATTGGGCATGGGCCCTTTAAAAAGGTGATAACTGAAAAAGTGGCTGTTAAGATGTGGCCTGATTCAACCTGTTTTTTTTTTTTTAAAGAAAAGGAGATTGGGACAGATAGGGAGAAGTTCTGAACATATATATGCAGAAAGATGAATGACTGCGTGAAGAGGAAGCAAGAGAATGGTCATCTACAATCAAGGAGTGAGGCCTCAGAGAAAACTGACTACTGGCACCTCAGCCTGGAATATCGAACTCCCAGAACTCGGAAAAAATACATTTCTGTTGTTTATGCCATCTAGTCTGAGGCATTTTTAGGGCATCTGTAAAGAAATAGTTTATTTCCCTTTTCTTAATTCTGGTCCTAAAGTGTGGTAATGTTCTGGTATGCTTCTCCTTTGGTATGGATGTGGAAGGCAACTGGTATATGACTGTGTGTGTGTATGTATGCATGTGTTTCACCTAGTCCCCCTTCTACATTGGTGATTCATATACATTTGAATCTATCCATCACATAACATTGATTTCTTTGTATTAATTTCCTCAGAAGTTTAAATAAAATCCATGAGATAGGGCTGGAGGGATTGCCTAGTGGTTAAGGCATTTGCCCACAAAGCCAAAGGACCCAGGTTCAATTCCCCAGATCCATGTCAGCCAGAAGCACAAGGGGGCATGTGCATCTGGAGTTTATTTCCAATGGCTGGAAGCCCTGGCACTCCCATTCTCCCCCAACCCATCAAATAAATAAATAAATAAAAATAAAATATTTTAAATCTATTGGACAACATGGAATTATTTAAGAATAAAAGCACAGATAATTTTGAGACCAAAACAATATATTCTCTGTCTGATAATAGAAAATAACAAGATCACATTTCTACAATGCTCATTTTTTTTTTGGAGAGACAGAGAGAGAGGGAGAGGAAGACAGACAGATAATGGGTACACCAGCAGCCTCTCAGCCAATGTGAATGAACTCCAGATGTGTGTGCTCCCTTGTGGGCAAGTGTGGCATTGCACCCTTGAGTCACTTTGCATATGGCTAAATGTGGGACCTGGAGATTGGAACCGGTGTTCTTAGACTTAGCAGGCAGGCGCCTTAACTGCTAAGCCATCTCTCCAGCCCTCTACAATGCTCATTTTGAGCAAATACTTGGTATTGATGGACAAAGCATTTTATGTCTGCTGAAAAAGATAAACACAGTATCAGAAGAGTAATGTTAGAAGGATGGTCATATTTCATGTGTGCAGGGACATTTGGACTGGATCTGAGTTCACAGATCTTGTCTGACATCTGAACAGGAACAATTAGATAAAGATGGTGGTGTTCTGGAATGAGCAAGCAAGCACAGCAGCTACCATGGTGAGGGAGGGTAGAAAGTATCCACAAATAGAACTGAATGGAAAGGCAAATTGGGGCTCAATCTGGAGGATCTTCCAATTCCATACTGAGATATACATTAGCCATGAGAGAGGATACACTGAGAGATTGCAGACCAGAACCCATGTGGTGAGCAACAGACAGTACCAGGAGATGGCTTAGACATGAGAACCACTAGAAATCTTTTCAGAAAGCCATAGTAGCTGTCTTAGCAAAGGCAGAAGAAAATCTAGAGCATTCCAGTAGCAGAGTAAATCAAAAGGAGCAGGAAGATAAGATGTGTGGGGCTTACCACTGGGGACTCAGTTAACAGAGCATGTCAGTCCATGAATCTTAGGGATTGTCCCCTACAAACATCAGGAAGTGGCTACACTGGGAGTAAACAAAGTTTTTTGTATGGAAAAAGAAAGCTGGCTGGGCATGGCGGCACATACCTTTACTCCCCAACTCCAGAGGAGGCAGAGGTAGGAGGACTGTTGTGAGTTCGAAGCCAGCCTGAGACTACATAGTAAAGGCCAGGTCAGCCTGGGTTAGTGAGACCCTACCTCAAAGAAAACAAAGAGAGAAAGCTATAAATGGACTAGGACAGGAACCAATAAATAATCTATCTGAAAAGAACCAGAAAGTTAAAAAGAAACAAAAATGGTGAGGCAGAGTGTGCTAACCCCAAGGCAAAAACATTAAGTACATAAAATCAGGTGTGGCAGTTGGAAGATCTCTGTTTCTGTTAGATTGCACCCAAAAAGATCATGATTTCTGCTGGCACGTAGTGGGAGGCTATCATCTCCATCAGAAGCACCAGGTGGTAGCCAAAGGGTTCATTCCCTTACAAAATCATGTAAGAATTCCAGAAAATTTGCAATGAAATATATCTTCTAGAAATTAATAATCAATATTGTTTTTTAATTTTTTTATTTATTTGTAAGCAAGGAGAGAAAGAATATGGGCATGCCAGGGCCGCTTACTGCTGCAAACAAACTCAATATGCTTGAGCCACTTTGTGTATCTGGCTTTACATGGGTACTGAGAAATGAACCCTGGGGGGCAGACTTTGCAAGCAACTGTCTTTAACGACTAAGCAATCTTCCAGCTCGTTTCTGAAGGAAATAAATTAACAAACAACACACGTTCTACTCTCAGATTTGCCTAAGAAATATAACTGATAGTAAATAAATACATATATACCTATATATTCTTATAACTCTATGTATGTACGTATGTATGTATGTATGTATGTATGTATGTATGTATGTATGGCCTAAAACCTGAAATTGCCCCCAGCAGGACTTTAGGAAAGTGCTGGTATTCTGAGCCCAAGGCTCCAAGCTAATTGTGCTTAAGTGATGCACTTGAGGCTTCCCTTTGAAAAGCTGAGTGCCATCACTGGTCATTCTCTAGTTGAATGGACAAGGTACCCCAAGGCATCTCCAAGCCATATTTTCATTTATACTCTAAAGATTAAAGGCAGCAGCTCCTTCTAACACATTAGATCAAGGATGCGGGGCAAACACAGAGGGCAGAGGACAACAAAAGGGCTGCATTTACCTAGTTCTATGCCTCATGCTGCCCCACCTATATTGATGGCGGAAGATTTCTAGGCGATCAGGTTAACTCTGCCAGTTCCCTGCTCCAGAAAAGTCCCCACTTCACCAAATAACAGTCACTGCAAGTTTATTATGCACTATGCATTACTCTATGATCCTTAGGTAAATTAATTGATTATAATAATCCTAGGCAACCAGTGACTACTATTAATATCAAAATCCCATACTGCAGATGAGAAAAAATGAAAACATAGAGGTGAAATAATTTGAGCAAGATCACAGAGGTAGGAAGTGGCAGAGCTGGAAATTGAACCCAGACAGTATGGCTCTGGGAACATTCATAGTCCTCTGTAGTGCCTGGTCAACCTTTTTGTCACCTATAAAGACATCAGCCCAACTTAACACCTAAACATCACTTCCCCCTACCTCGGCTCCCATGATACCAAACAAGTGATTCTATGAGAAGCTTTTTTAAATATGCTTTATTTATTTATTTAACAAAAACAGAGAGAAGAAGAGAGTGAGTTAGTACAGATGAACCAGGGCTTCCCGCTGCTGTAAACAGACTGCAGATACATATGCCACTTTGTGCACTTGGTTTGACATGAGTACTGGGGAATTGAATCAGAGTTATCAGGATTTTCAAACAAGTGCCTTAACCACTGAGCAATCTCTCCACCCTCTGAGCATCTTTTGACACTTTTTTTGTTAATGATTATATTTAGATGTCAATAATATCAATTAAAAATGAAATGTTGTACCCCTTTTAACATCTGCCAGGGCCCAGGAGAACTTGCAGTGGAAGTGGTGCCAAGAACACTGCTCTTGACTTCCGGTTAAGATGGCGACATAGGAACCATGCCAAAACAGGGTAGGGGATAAAAGCAAAACAAACCCCAGCAAAATACACTCTTCTACTAAAAAGTGAGGTGTATAGTAAACTATCAAGCACAGAAGAGAAGTAGGAGAGATCTAGAGCATCTGGAGCCCACAGAAGCAGTTCCACAGCTGCAGCGAGCTCCACGCCAGGGCAGCTGCCAGACTCCACCTGAGCCGGCTGAGCCGCAGGATTGTAAAGCCAGGTGAGGGGATTCTCCACTCACACAGCCTCTTCACAAACTCAAGAAACTTGGAAGGAGGACGGCAGAGACCAACAGAGAGGCTTGTGAGGAAGAGGATCCTGTGGAGGAGCAGATGGACTTCAGCCGCCATTCACAGCCTCCCCTCCCCCACTACCAGAACAAGCAGGGCAAGCACCGGAGACCTGGGAAAGAGAGCTCACCTACCCAGCATCCATCACGGCGAAAGCAGTGAGCCACAGACGTAGCCGGCCTTCCTGAGCCCACAACACAGCAAAGAACCCAAGCAGCCGTGCAGCATAGCTGTGATCAACCCCGTTCCAAAAGGTAACTTGGTTTACACCAGGTTAGTACCCACCAAATAAGCCCAGTATGTAGGCTTTGCATTGGAAGGGCGAATTGCACCTTACATATCAGTGTACATTCTATGTTAAACCTGATGGATGGTCATATCTGACATTCCTAACTAAGCTATATTTTGGGCTGCTCATTTGTTGCTTCCTGATTTGTTTCCTCCTCTGTCATTCATTGGGGAAGGGTCTCACTTGATCACAAGCTGACCTCGGAACGTTCTACAGACCAGAAATCTTACCCTCCCAGCTGACAGGATTAAGGGTGTGGGGTAACACACATCCTCAGGGACTTTGACTTTGTGAGAGGATCTGTTTATCATAATACCTGCTTTTGCACAAATACTCTATGCTATATCTCATTGAAGGGGTACACTGTTGAGTTACATTTTTAGAATTTGACTGTATTCTGTTCCATTCACCCCAGTTGATACTCTCATAGCAGGCAAACCCAACACCTAGGGTCACTTCTGTGATTACTTTGAGAGCCTTAAGAGCCACACTTAACACATTAAACCCCTACCCTGACGATATATAATATCAGATTGATTGATACATCTAATATTACTGCAGATATTTAGAAAGCCCAAGCATTAAATTAATCCAAGATGCAAAGATCTCTACATTACAAGAAACACAAAAAATCAAGACAATATAAATCCACCAAAAAGTATTAATATATCAGAAATGACCTTCAGTGAGGCTGACTTAGAGGAAATCCCTGAGAAAGATTTCAAAAACATTGTTAGAATTATGTTCAAAGAACTCAAAGAGGAAATGACAGGGCTCAAAGACCTCAAAGAAGAAATCAAAGGATTCAAAGAACACACAGAAAACCAATTTAATGAAATAAGGAGGTCAATACTAGACATAAATACGGAAATAGAAATAATAAAGAAAACCCAGTCAGAAATGCTAGCAATAAAGAATGCAGTCAGTGAAATAAAAACCTCTGTAGAAAATCTCTCTAGTAGAATGGATGAAGGACAGAACAGAATATCTAAACTATAAGACCAAGTGGCAGATCTAATACAGTCCAACAAAGAGAAAGACAAAAAAATAGGAAGGTATGAATGGGAATTTCAAGATATTCGGGACACTATGAAAAGATCAAACATAAGAATTCAAGGGATAGTAGAAGGAGAAGAATTTCACTCCAAAGGCATAGTAGGTGTTTTCAACAAAATCATAGAGGAAAACTTCCCCCAAATTGGGAAAGAGATGACAATGCAGATACCAGAAGCCTTTAGAACACCAAACAGACAAAACCTGGAAAGAACCTCTCCCCGCTATATTATAATTAAACTACCAAACATACAAACCAAAGAAAATATATTGAAAGCAGCTAGAGAGAAAAAACAAGTGACCTACAAAGGCAAGCCCATCAGAATCACAGCAGATTACTCAACACAAACTTTAAAAGCCAGAAGGGCCTGGAGTGATGTATGCCAAGTTCTGAAAGATAAAAACTGTCAACCAAGATTACTTTATCCTGCAAAACTATCTATCCAAATAGATGAAGAAATAAGGACATTCCACAACAAAGACAGGCTAAAGGAATTTATGGCAACTAAACCAGCTCTACAGAAAATACTCACAGGAATCATTCACACTGAAGAGAAAGCTAAACACACACAACAGGAAATAACAAAATAAACCATACTCAAATAACAGTTAAAATAAGTCAGTGAAGGGAAAACAGGAAGAACTAAAAAATAAGAAGAATGGTGAGAATAAATACATATATTTCAATAATAACTCTTAATATCAATGGCCTCAATGCCCCAATCAAAAGACACAGACTTGCAGACTGGATTAAAAAGCAGGATCCTGCCATCTGTTGCCTCCAGGAAACTCATCTCTCAATAAAAAAAATAGAAACTTTCTTAGGGTGAAAGGTTGGAAAAAGGTATATCAAGCAAATGGGCCTAGGAAACAAGCAGGGGTTGCTCTCCTAATTTCTGACAAGATAGACTTCAATCCAACATTTGTGAGGAAAGATAAAGAAGGTCACTTTATACTGATTAAAGGAACACTCCAACAGGAGGACATTACAATCCTAAACATATATGCACCTAACATGGGGCCTCCCAATTTCATCAAACAAACACTATTAGAATTAAGGTCAGAGATATCTCCTAACACAATAGTAGTGGGTGACTTCAATACCCCACTCTCATCACTTGACAGGTCTACCCAGCAAAAAATAAACAGAGAGACATCTGCATTAAATGATATCATGGAACAAATGGTCCTAACAGATATATACAGAACATTCCATCCAAAAACTGCAGAATATACATTTTTCTCAGCAGCACATGGGACATTCTCTAAAATAGACCATATACAAGGACACAAATCAAATCTTAACAAATACAGGAAAATTGAAATGATCCCTTGTACGCTATCTGACCACAATGGGATTAAACTGCAAATCAGCAACAAGAAAAACTACAGAGCATACAGAAATTCATGGAGACTAAACAGTACATTATTGAATGATACATGGGTCATTGAAGAAATTAAAAAGGAAATCAAAAAAATCATAGAATCAAATGATGATGAGAATACAACATACCAAAACCTTTGGGCCACAATGAAGGCAGTCCTAGGAGGGAAATTTATAGCTCTAAGTGTCTATATTAGGAAATTAGAGAGTTCACAACTAAACAATTTGATGCTTCACCTTAAGGCCTTGGAAAGAGAACAATGCAAACCAAAAATCAGTAGAAGGGAAGAAATAATAAAGGTTAGAGCAGAAATTAACAAAATGGAAACCAAAAAAAACCCTCATAATAGAAGTAAAAGATGATGACATCAAATTAAAAAATAGACTAATGGAGAGAGGGAGGGGATATGATGGAGAGTGGAGTTCTAAAGGGGAAAGGGGAGAGGGGAGGGAAAACTATGCACCTTTTGTATGTAAGTTTGTTGTCAATAAATATTTTTTAAAAAATCAATGAAACGAAGACTTGGTTCTTTGAAAGGATAAACAAGATTGATAAACCCTTAGCAAATCTGACCAAAAGAAAGAGAGATGAGACAAAAATTGACAAAATTAGAGATGAAAAAGGCAACATCACAACAGATACCAAAGAAATTCAGAAAATCATACAGACATACTTTAAGAATATATATGCCTCCTAAGTTTGAAAACCTGAAAGAAATGGATGATTTCCTTGATTCATATGACCTACCAAATTTAAATCAAGATGAGATAAACCATTTAAATAGACCTATAACAACTACAGAGATCCAAGCCGTTATAAAGTCTCCCAACTAAAAAAAAGTCCAGGCCCAGATGGATTCACTGCTGAATTTTATCAGACATTCCTGGAAGAACTAACACCAATGCTTCTCAAACTTTTCCATAAAATAGAAAAGGAAGGAATTCTACCAAAATCCTTCTATGAAGCCAGCATCACCCTGATACCCAAACCAGACAAAGACAGATCAAAAAAAGAAAATTACAGACCAATCTCCCTCATGAACATAGATATAAAAATTCTCAACAAAATACTAGCAAAAAGAATACAAGAATATATCAGAAAGATTATTCACCCCGACCAAGTAGGCTTTATCCCAGAGATGCAGGGATGGTTCAACATACACAAATCCATAAATGTAATACACCATATAAATTGTCTGAAGGACAAAAATCACATGGTCATCTCAATAGATGCAGAAAAGGCATTTGACAAAATCCAACACCCCTTCATGGTGAAAGTATTACAGAAACTGGGAATAGAAGGAACATATCTCAACATAATAAAAGCTATTTATGATAAACCTACAGCCAACATAATACTAAATGGGGAAAAACTTGAAGCTTTACCACTAAACTCAGGAACAAGACAAGGGTGTTCACTTTCCCCACTTCTATTTAATATAGTACTGGAAGTCTTAGCTATAGCATTAAGGCAAGAGACACTCATAAAAAGGATACAAATTGGAAGGGAAGAGATCAAATTATCATTATTTGCAGATGATATGATCCTATACATAACAGGCCCTAAAGATTCTACCCGCAAACTGTTAGATCTGATAAACACTTTTAGCAATGTAGCAGGATACAAAATAAACACACAGATATCAGTAGCTTTTCTATACACTAACAACAAACATGCAGAGGATGAAATCAGGGAATCTCTCCCATTCACAATTGCCTCAAAAAAAAATAAAATACCTTGGAATAAACTTAACCAAGGAAGTTAAGGATCTCTACAATGAGAACTTTAAAAAACTTGAGCGACAAATTACAGAAGACACCAGGAAATGGAAATACATCCCATGCTCCTGGATTGGAAGAATAAATATTGTGAAAATGTCAATGTTATCAAAAGCAATCTACACATTTAATGCGATCCCCATTAAAATCCCAATAGCATTCTTCACAGAAATAGAAAAAACAATCCTAAAATTCATCTGGAAACACAAAAAACCTCGAATAGCCAAAACAATTTTGTGCAACAAAAATCAGGCTGTTGGTATTACCATACCAGATATTAAGTTATATTACAAAGCCATAGTAACAAAAAACAGCATGGTACTGCCACAAGGACAGACAGGTAGATCAATGGAACAGAATAGAAGACCCAAATATTAATCCAGGCAGCTACAGCCACCTGATTTTTGACAAAAATGCCAAAAATATTCACTGGAGAAAAGATAGCCTCTTTAACAAGTGGTGCTGGGAAAACTGGATATCTGTATGTAAAAGGATAAAAATAGATCCTTGTCTCTCTCCATGCAAAAAAGTCAACTCCAAATGGATCAGGGACCTTAATATCAGACCTGAAACTCTGAAACTGCTAGAGGAAAAGGTAGGGGAAACCCTTCAACATATTGGCATAGGCAAGGACTTTCTGAATATAACCCCAATTGCTCAGGGAATAAAACCACTAATCAACCACTGGGACCTCATGAAATTACAAAGCTTTTGTACAGCAAAGGACACTGTGAATAGAGCAAAGAGACAACCTACAGAATGGGAGAAAATCTTTGCCAGCTATACATCTGACAGAGGGTTAATATCCAGAATATACAAAGAACTTAAAAAACAGAATAATAAGAATTCAAACAACCCAGTTAAAAAATGAGGTATGGAACTAAATAGAGAGTTCTCAGAAGAAGAAATACAGATGGCATATAAACATCTAAAAAAGTGTTCTGTTCCACATCCTTAGCCATCAGAGAAATGCAAATTAAAACCACTTTGAGATTCCATTTCACTCCTGTCAGAATGGCTACCATCAAGAAAACAAATGACAATAAGTGTTGGCGTGGATGCAGAAAAAGAGGAACACTTCTACACTGTTGGTGGGAATGTAAGCTGGTCCAGCCATTGTGGAAATCAGTGTGGAGGTTCTTGAGACAGCTAGAAATAGATTTACCATATGATCCAGCTATAGCACTCCTAGGCATATATCCAGAGGACTCTTCTCACTACATTAGAGATACTTGCACAACCATGTTTATTGCTGCTCTATTCACAATAGCTAGGAAATGGAAGCAGCCTAGATGTCCCTCCACAGATGAATGGATAATAAAGTGTGGTACATTTACACAATGGAGTTCTATTCAGTGGTAAAGAAAAATGAAATTATGAAATTTGCAGGGAAATGGATGGATCGGGAAAGGATTATACTAAGTGAGGTAACCCAGGCTCAGAAAGCCAAATGTCACATGTTCTCTCTCATATGTGGATCCTAGCTACAAATGTATAGGATTGTGTGTGAACTGGAACCAAAAATAGGTACCAGAAAACAGTAAACTGGTAAAAGGATATAAGGGAGGGAGGAAAGAGAAGGAATTAAGTGTACGGTATTGCACATATGTAAGTAGAAGAACAGATTATACGGAGGGGAATGGCCAAGATGAGGCCATGGGAAGAGAATGCGTAAAAGAAGGGCAGGGGTGGGTCATTCAAAATTCAAGATAGTGTGAATAAGACTTATGTAAACCTACATTTTTTTAATAATGGCACATCTAGAAGCTGTAGACTGTTACTAGAAAATTTTCAGTGCCTAGGATGGGATACTTTCCAGTGAGTTGTTGGCCAAGGAGGTCCTACAGCCTCCAAAACATTAAAGGCTTTTGCCAAAGCACTTGGTTCCCCTTGAGAACCAGATAGTAAGACCCTATTGATGAAGACATCTCTTGTCTGAGAGGCAAGGTCACTGAGAAAGCAAGCTGGTGCTGAGCAGAAACCCTTCTCCCTGTAGACCAGCCAACTGAAAACTGGAAAAAGCTGCATTGCATGCAGCCGTATGAGAGACAGAATCATCAGTAGTGAAAACAGTGGACAATGAATATTCAAGTTTGGCCATACAGGCCCAATGACTGAACGGGTGCAATAGTGGCATGTGTACTCATGGGGTAACCAACTGCTTCATAATTGGACTGAAGGCCCTCTCTACAGAAGGGAATACATACCTGGTACTGAAGAAACCTAAGCAAAAGTCTATGGCAGGGGAGGTCATGAGCCTTAGGGGTATACAGCCTGCTCTTGTCTGACTAAATGTATATTTTATTCCCACAAGCTGCCCTGAAAGCACTACACTTAATGTTCATATTCACATATTAATGCTACTCTCACTTCTGGTTAGAGAAGCTTCTCTTTTCAGATGGCGATGACCACTGGGATGACCCAAAAGGCAACATAGTGCTGAGAACAAGGGATGGAGGAGTGCCCAACACTGAAACAGCTCTGTCACACCCTCCAAGGCTCACGGCCCATTGTGGAAGAGGGGGCGGATAGAATGGAAGAGCCAAAGGAAGGGTACAACTCCTTACAATGCCACTGCCCAGACAGAAACTGGCCTTGATATCCATGACCTTGCAGTGCCTAGCAATACCTTCGCAAGACCCTCATAATAGAAGTAAAAGAAGATGACATCAAATTAAAAGAGAGACTAATGGAGAGAGGGAGGGGATATGATGGAGATTGGAGTTCTAAAGGGGAATGGGGGGAGGGAGGGAAAAATCATGTATTTTTTGTATGTATGTATAGAAGTTGTCAATAAAAAATATTTTAAAAAAAAGAATACTGCTCTTACTGCTAGCCTAGCAAAGCCAAAGGACCCAGGTTTGATTCCCCCAGGACCTATGTAAGCCACACAAGGTAGCACATGCAGCAGCTAGAGACCCTGGCACACCCATTATCCCTTTCTCTCTCTCTCTCTCTCTTAAATAAAAATATTTTTAAAATTAAGAAAACATAAAATAATAAAAATTAAAAGAAAAAAGTCCAAGAAAGTAGGTAAAATATGAACAATGAAAATACTTGAATAGCATTTGCATCTTTTATTTTCTTGTTGCTGAGACAAAATACCCTACCAGAAGTGGCTTACGGAAGGAAAGGGTTTATCTTTGTTTTATGATTCTGAGGTAAGTGACCATTATGATGGGGGATACATGGCAGGCCTGAGCAGGAAGCCTATGCCACATTTTTATGTCATCAGGAAAGAACTTGAAAGAGGAAGAAAGAGTAAGCTGTGCTGGGCTATAACACCACATCAAAGCCCACCCCCAAGTGACACACTTCCTCCAGCAAGGCTCCACATCTTAAATGTTATACAACCTTCCCAAAGAGCACCACCAACTGGGGATTAAGTATTCAGATACATAAACCTATGGAGGACATTTTGCATTCAATTACCATAGCATCTAAAGATTCATGGCAATGTTGGGAACAGAATGGTAGTGATAGAATGAACGACTTAGGTTGTGCATGGTGGCACACACTTTAATCCTAGCACTTGGGAGGCTGAGGTAGGAATATCACAGTGAGTTCAAGGCCAGCCTGAGACTATATAATGAATTTCAGGTCAGCATAAGCTAGAGCAAGACCCTACCTCAAAAAGCAAACATGGTTACCCCCACAATGCAAGACCCACAATCCCCGGTGGGGGAGGAAAGGGAGAAGGCTAACAGTGGTGCCATTTATGGCTGTATATACATTATATAGATAACTAATTTAAAAAAAGAAAAAAAGAAAGTATTTAATAAATATAAAACAAATAAACAAAAAAGAATGAACAACTTAAAGATTAAAAGTAATATGAGTAATATTGGCATAGAAATCATAAAAATCATAATGGGTTACAGTATGTGGAGAGTAGCCTAACCAGACATGACAAAAGTATGAGCTATATATTTGTCAAAACTCAGTAAAACAAACACACAGTATGTTTCAAGTAATTATACCCAATTTAAAAATTAATTAAAACCAAAAATAAATAAATAAATAAATAAATAAAAAGTTGGCTATAATTTTCTCCTTGAAGTTATTCACTTATTTTCCCCCATTGATTTAGACCACCTTTGAGAAAATGGATCATTCAACAAGGTGAACAATCATGCATTGAGAGACTGTTTTGTTCCAGTTTCCTTCCTAGATTTACACATGTCCTATTGGCAGCCACTGTACTGGGCACTTAGGGATGGACAGCAAAAACAAAAAAGAGTAATAAGCATGGTCTCTACAAAGAGCTGCCACCCTAACCACAGTGCTTTACAATGTTACCTGTACATTAAAACCAGTTTGGGGACTTCAACATAAATAGTAGTGAATTCGCCCAACCCTAGACTATTTGAATCAGAATCTTGGGCTGAAGCCAAGACACAGGTATTTTTTCTGGAGTTCTACAGATGATTCTATTGAGCAGTCACTGCAGAGTAACATACATATAAATAAGTGATTATAAGACCCTTTGGTTACCATAAACACACAGGGCTATAAATAGTTCTAAGACTGAGCCACTGCTTCAGTTCAGGGACACTGTAGATAGTTTTGCAGAGAAGGGGACATTGACCTGGTCTAATTGGATGAACACATGCTTACCTGGGTACAAGGGAGGAGGATCTTGGGTATTCCCAGCAAAATGACGAGCAAACTCAAAGATAAAGGTAGGAAAAGGAAGATGTATTTTGAAAAGAAATATTGTTGCCCATGGCTAAACAGTAGGTGGGTGTTTGGAAGGGCAGGAGCCAGATCATTAATGACCTTGGGTGTCTGGCTGGGTGCTGTACTTTAATCCTGACAGTGTGGGCCCTGGCTGTTGAAGGCTATGTATGAATCAATATTCTTCTTCCCCTAGGTCATCTAAAAGAAGGCTCAATACTTTTCGACATGGATTTTACTTTTGAACAGAGGAAGGAAAATGGAACTAAAACTGGAGAAAATCAATGGTGCTAAAACTAACTAATTTCTACTATATAATTAATGTACAAAACTCATGCTTGATATCCTTAAGGAAGTCTCAGACAGAAGCCCTTATCTTTCCATCTTTCCCATGAGCATCTTTATTTAAGCTCTTGTTAACCTTTATAAGAAAGCAAAAGAAATTTCCCCATCTGATTTAAATTCTACTACCTTCTAATGATAATATGAGGACTCTTGTATTTGTGGAATATGGAATTTCATTTCCTGTATCGAGGATGGAACATGGTCAAGGCCTTCTGTATGGGTTGTGAGTGTCTATTTTTCTCCATTCCTCAAATGCTTAAATGTGTATATCCATGAGAGATATGGTCCTTACAAACCTCAAATCCTTTAAGATTCATAATATATTTTACACAAACAGTAACAAGCAATGGCATTAAGCATGATTGTTGATAATTTATAGGGCTCACTGCAAGTCATTGCCCCTACTTGAATATAATATTTCTCATTCAATTTCTGAGAGGCTTTATTCCATTCCTACAGCTCTGAGATACAGTAAATTCTGTAGATTCTGATGCTTTTCCAGCCCTAAAGTGTAGTGCTAAAAGTCACTTCTCATGTTAATTCACCATGATTCTGCAGACGACCCATAAAAGCTATTTTACACCTTGACACCCCCCAGAGAAATCAACTTAAAATGTTTGTCTTTAACAAAAAAAGTGGGCTTTGTACTTAAAAATAATGTCAGGATGCATGCAGTTTGATGGAGCTGCTTAAGAAATCTGTCAACAGCATCCTAGGTTAAATTGTTAAGCAAGTGAATGGATCTTGTACTAATGCAGTTGAATATTTTCTGACAGCTTGCAATAGCTTCTTTAGCTCACTGCATTCTGTCAACTGCTGGAGATAGCCTCTTAAAGAGGGGTGAATCTTTGTGCATTAAAGAACGTCAAACATGCTTCAGATACTTGTGCTTCAAGGGCATTCCTCTGCCAGGCAGCCATAGGTCTCTGTTGTAATGCCCAGAAACATTTTATGCCTTTAGTACTCTAAAGAAAATTATTCTAGTATTTCTAAGACTTCCGAAGATATGGAAGATTTGAATTGCAACAAAAGGGTTAAGATTCAAGACTTAGGATGCATAAAATTAAATTGCTTGATGCCTGTTTAATATAATCCATACAATGACAAAGCTTCATACACTGCCTCGTGAATCCCTAGTACTAAAGTGACACAATGACTATTAATAAAGTGTCTATCATAGTCCTGTGTTCACTGAAGTGCTCCAGTTCCATGTTACTTGAATGGTTATGGGCCAATGGGATCAGTTTCAGGTGGGACCTGAGAAATCAAAAATCTAAAGCTGTGTTTCACATGCCCTGAATAAAATCTCCACTTTAACAAGATACTCAGGTGGGTTTTTGAGGCTTTCATACATGTGTAAAATGCATTTTGATCCCACTTCCCCCAATTATCTTCTTTCTTCCTCCTTCCTTTCCTTCCCCTTCCATTAAAACCCTTCTTCTTCCTAGGATCCTACTTCCATGCCTTGTCTCTATGTTTTGATCCACTGAGTTGCTTGTATAATCCTGGGTGGGAGACTATATAATGAACAGTGAACAATCCTCCAATGGTTATGCCTTTCCCTCTTCCATCATTCATCAGTTTCTACTGTTTACTCTTGATATTTGGGGTCTCATCAACCCCTCCCTCACTGATGATGAAATATTGATAGGTCTTATCAAGTGAAAGAAACCACATGTTGTGAGTCCATGAGCACAGTACACTTGTATACAGAAGATGGCATTCCATAGCCTCCCTTCCCATCCATCTGTTCTTACATTCATTCTGCCCCCATCTTTTGCAAGATTCCCTATGGTTTAGATGTCTTATGTAGGACTGAGCACAAACTAGTCACATTTTCTAGGCAACTATGCCATCTATGCCCCTCTGTATTCACCTCTGCCCTTTGCATAAACTTCTGTGTTGGAGGCTGCACCTCGGATGGATTTTAAGCACATCAAAGTTTGAGACATGCTGGATTGGACTTCAGAGCCAGACAGACTAGTTGTGTGGCTAGGCATTGAAAAAAATAAAACCTGGCATTTTCTAATTACTCAGTGTTACCAGAACTGTGCCCAAGTCATCCTATTTAAATCACATCTTTGAGCCTCTGTTCTTTTTTCCCATAAAATAAAAACAAGCATAAAGATACATAGTTCCAGGCTGGAGAAGATGGCTTAGCGGTTAAGGCATTTGCCTGCAAAGCCAAAGGACTCTGGCTCAATTCCCCAAGACCCATGTAAGCCAGACACAGACAAGAGGGTGCATGCATCTAGAGTTTGTTTGCAGTGGCTGGAAGCCCTGGAGTGCCCATTCTCTCTCTCTCTCAATCTCTCTCTCTCTCTCAAATAAATAAATAAATATAATATAATATATTTTAAGAAAACGACACATAGCTCTTATCACAACTGGTACCAACAAATTGTTCAATCCTAAAACCAAACACTATTTCTAATTTTGCCTTTTGCCCATCTTTGGCCAATCTTGACTCCCATACCTGAAAGCTCTCTTCCATGTCCTTGTACTCCTCTCCATCCACATTGCCAGCAACTTAATGTGCAATAGCTCTTGACTGCTTGCTCTCTGAACTATTCATCTCAACTCAATCCATTCCTCAAAAAACATTAATACACATGAGTTAAAAATTTTAATGTAAAATGTCATGGATGCAACACAACAAAAAATCTGACTTGTGAGATGTAAGTTTCTAGTATGAGCAAAGTAATCTTAATATGACTCTTGAAAAATATTTGAAAATATTCCTGTGGATTTTTGGAACAGGAAGCACAAACTGAAAGACTCCAGTCTTTCAAGGGAAGAAGAAGCTCTGAACAATCTTAGTAAGAGCAGTACTTCTCCCTCCCTCTCTCTCTCTCTCTCTCTCTCTCTCCCCCTCTCTCTCTCATCTGTTTTATAAATCTTCTATATAACTTGCTGGACTTGGATGCAGCACGGTAGCATTGACACAAAATAGTCACTTTTCTTAGTCTCTCTCTCTCTCTCTCTCTCTCTTTTTTTACTGTCTAGACTTCCTTTTGAGTATAATGGTGCTTCTAGTAAAAATCATCCTATGGGAGAAAAATATTCAAACAAAGTACCCTGTCTACCTATCAATCTTGCTGTTTGGTGTGGTAATAAGGTCATATAGTTTTATCCACCTAGGACTTGTGTGGTCATTCTCTATCTTCAGAAAATTCTGAATATACAAAAATCTGATAAGGTATTGCGTCACTGACAAAGCAAGTTATAAATGAACATGGTTTAAGTATGTTCTCCAAAGGATCGTGCACTAGAAGCTAGAAACAGTGTTGAGGTATAGAATATCTAAGAGATGACAGAGGATTAAGGCCACTTTCTCAGAAGGAACTGATGTAGTTCTTACAAGACTAGGTCAGTTCCTGCAAGAGTGGGTTGGTACAAAAGAGTGAGTCTGGCTCCTCCTCTACTCCTCGATTCCTACCTCACCGTGTGATCTCTCACACAAAGCTTTTCCCATATACATTCCCATCTCATGATGCCATCCTCCATGTTATGATGTAGCCAGAAGACCCTTACCAGGGTTCAATCAGATGTGACCACCCAGTCTCAGATTTTCAGCTCAATGGAAACTATGTGAACACTTCATATATTACTCAGCTTCAAATATTTTGTTAAAGCAGAACAAAATGGGCTAAGTCCAGAATTAATGGGGAAGGATACTACTAAAAAACATAGATTCTAGGAACCATAAACAACAGCCATCTTTGCAATCAGTCTTCCAAAGCTGAAATCTAGGGCACAGTGATGATAGCAAAGAATCACAACACTGCAAGTGAGGCAGCTCAAAACATTCTTGAAGCAATGTCAAACTTTAACACGTCCAACCATTGTAATATTCTACACCATTTCCTTAAAGCAAGGACAACCCATAAGTGTAAGATGAATTCAAGTAAAACCAGCCCTAAAGCCACAGGGGGTGATGCCACCTCAATCTGCCTTGTGTCTGGATCTAGTGACCGTGAACATGAAGTGTTAATAGCATAGCTCACATCTATGTGGTATTATCAGGAATGGGAGCAGGCAATGGGGAGCCAATTCTATTCCTTGGCAAATGAAGAATCACACATTGCAGCATCTGAAGGGTATATCTGTTTTTTCTGGCTTTTTATGAAATTTGATTCACTGTGTTATACCCCCAGAGCAAAAAGAATTAAAAGAAGGAAAGAAAGAAAGAGAAAAGAGTGAAAGAAAAGGCAAGTGAATAAACATGTATGTTTCCAAAATACAGCTGATGAAGAGAATTCTTCATGGTAGTTAAACTAAATTCCTGAAAAAGTTACATTAGAACTCCATGGCAAATTTCAAAAATGTAGATTCAGTAAAAGTTGGGTTATCTGTAGGGACATTCTATGAATATTGTGAGCATACAGAAGCATCTTGTGAGGTTTCTTCCCAGAATTCCTAATAGAGACAGGATATCACCCAATAAGCCATGTTTCACTGCTTACTAATGCATCTTCAGCCATTCATAAAGGAAAAAGCACGAACACTGGCGACTAATTTCTTAAACCTTCTTTTTTCCTTTGGTCTTTCTCCTAGAACCCAAGGAACTTCCTGTCCCAGGAAAGTGGAACCATATTTTTCCCATTTCCTCATTCCTGTGTATAAATTTTAATTCCTCCAATTCTTTCCCTGGTCATAAACCTTATGACTCACAAGAGGATAGGAGGGGGAATAACATTTATAAAGAAATACAAAAATACATAGTGAATTGTTATTTTCATAATATTCTCTTCATCTACTTTTTTCAAAAGCATATCTTTGTTTCAGCCATAATGGAAAAAAACTCCCTAACATAGCATAAATGGTGGTGCCCATATAATAGCAAGACCACCCCCAAACTTGGCACCAAATTAAACCAAAAAGAAATTTGTGCTGATTATACCCTCAGTCTTACATCTTCTCTCTTTTCATCTCTCTTTTCCCTTTCATATATATTTATAAACATTAGTAGATGCAGCGATGTCCACTGGCAAGATGGTTGGAGCCTGATTTTATTTATTTGGGGGTTTCTTTTTGCTTGTATGGTTAGCTTTGTTTTGTTTTTTAAAAGTTATGCTTTCTATATTTTTTATTTGACCTCTTGCCACTGCAAATCAACTTCAGTGTACCTTCTATATATGAGGACTAAAAAGAAATCCTTTCCTCAAGATATTATGATGTAAATGAAATAAGAAAAGATATATTAGGAGATGCCTAGTTCAATACTCATGTTATAGTAGGTCCCTGGTAAGTGGTAATATTATTATACTTTAAATCATTGTTTTTTTTTCTATTCAAAGTATAACATGTAAAATCTCAATCTACCTCTTCCCATGATTCTCCCTCCAGCCTGCAGGTGGTACGTTTATGTTATCACTTTTGCTCTTTTGACAGCTCAGCCTTTCTCTGAGCCTCTTCCCAGCAGATCTTAAATTCTTCCTGGGGCTGGGGCAGGTAGGAAGGGTAGAGAGGAAATGTCTCACCACCTGCCTTCAATGTGGATGCCGTTATGCTTGCATCATTTATTTATGCAATGCCCCAGGTTGAAATAGCTTGGGTAGCACTTTGAAAGCTTCACGGACTCTACAAAGCAAGATTACAAAGAGAAATTACTGGGCCCACCACTGAGGTGGTGCCCCTGCCCAGGGTTTGGGGAAGAGATTGCAAAACCAGATGCAGTATCTCTTTCTAGTAATTAGGAAGACAACTAAGAACTGCTCTGATTTAAACTGAAGGCCCCAGAAAACTGTAGTCTTAGGAGTAAATGACCCTGGTTGGAAGTGTAATAAGAAAAGAAAGATGTCTGGCTTTCATAACCATGGGTGGCTGAGAAATTAGATTTGTGATGCACCTAGAGATTTAATTTGTTTCTTTCAAGCCAGCATAGTGCTTGGAAAAGAACAGATCAGTTTCTCACAATGCAGTTAGGGAAAGCTACATCAAAGTCATTTGAGGGATTTTTACATATACAGATTTCCAGATTTGTCACACCTCTTAGACTGAACCATAGAAATGTAGGTTAAGTCCTGGGAATCTCCATTTTTAAAAGGCTACTTCAGATGTTATATATATTCTCAAAAGGTTTTGTCCTATGCTTTGTTTGTTCCAATGCTAGGGATCAAACCCAGGGTTTTGAATATACTAGAAAAGCACTCTACCACTGAGCTACACAGCCCAGCCCTTGTCTTGTGTTTAATATCCATTTCCTTGTACTATTATCTCTCTTTGTCTCTGTCTCTGTCTCTCTCCCTCTCCTCTCCTCTCCTCTTCTCTTCTCTTTCTCTCTCTCTCTCTCTCTCTCTTTCTCTCCCTCTCTCTCTGTAGTATATGCAGTAGAGGGACCAGTAAAATGCAGAGGGACCAAGAAACAATACCAAGGTACTATGGTCCATAGAAGTAAAGACAAGCTTTTCTTTCCTCCTCTCTCCCCACCTCCAAGACAAAGGAAACACTGCAGAGTACATTCATCTTCCCCCTCACAAGTTGGAGATGTCCTCCACCATGGCTGTTTCTATCTTTGTCCATATTTATATATTCAAAGTTCTTAACATTTAAAAGAAACTTTTTAATTTATTTATGTGTGTGTGTGTGCGCGCGCACACGTAGGAATGGGCACACACATGCTACAAATGAGCCACTTTGCATCTGGCTGTTTGTGGGTGCTGGGTGATACAAAGCCAGATGTACAAAGTGGTGCATGTGTCTCAAGTTCATTTTCAATGGCAAGAGACCCTGGTACACCCATACTTTCTCTCTCACAAAAATAAATAAAAACATGTTAACAAGATTCATCAACGTACCAAATCAGACGTTCAGATGGGACTCTGGCACAAAAACCCTTCAAGTCTTGATTTATTTTCTCAGCAGCTTAAGTGATGCAACAAGGCCAAGATGTTGAGGTCAAGCGCACCACCCTCCACCTGCTTGGCAGGTCACCTTGAACACTGACTTAGCAAGATTCTAGCTTGCTTCCTAAGCACAAATGAAATCAGTTGGAAAATGTAAAGATTTGTAATAAAATGTTGAGAAATAAAAAAAGGACTGACAGACTTTACAAGGAAGTGTATTTAACTACTGAGTCATCGCCTCAGTCCTTAATGTGATTTTTTTTTTTATTAAGAACATACTTTGTATGGATACAACATGTGTGGTTACCATCTTTTCCCTCCTCCCTGCCTCCATTCTGCAGGGGGGATTCTTCAGTGGGGTTGCTGGTGTTCTCCATGGGGTTGTGGGTTATGCATTGTGGGAACAGCAGTCAGGTATTGGGGGCAGGCAATGTCTCTGGACATGACATTCCAACCTGTGGCTCTTACTATTTTTCTGCCCCCTCTTCTACAAAATTCCCTGAGCCATGGTGAGTGTGTTTTAAGTCCACTTCAGTGATGAGCTCTTAGGAGCTCTGGATTTCTGCTTTGGTATGTGGTGAGTGTCCTCGGCGTCTGTCTCCTTCACCTTTGTGCTGATTACCAGATTCACCATGGAAGTAGCACTTTCTTTTATTAGTTATGTAGATAGTGTGTATACAGGCATGCTGGTACCATCGTTAGCCTCCTCCCTGTCCTCCCCACTGGGAAGGGACTCTCCTCATTGGGGAATGTGGGTCCTGCATTGTGGGGGTAGCCATCTCTTGCTCATCTCCCCAGTTCCTTTGTGGTTTCATGTGGGCCCTGGCTGATGTGTGAGGGGTGGTTTATGTCCTCAGGTCTCACTACCTTCTGTAGAAGAAAACCAGATTCTGAAAGGGATAGTGAAGTTGGCATAGACTAAATTGTATAAGTGTTATTAATTTAGGGGAGATTTTGATGGATGTAGTCCTTTTATTTGCCTTTTTAGCCAAAGACTAGTGTGAACTTTTTAAGCCACAGAATGCTTGAGATTGATAGGAAGTATGAATCCTTTCCTGTGGTTTAAGTATACCCTCCACCAATTTGTGTGTAGGAACCTTAATTTCTCAATGTAGCAGTGTTAGAAAGTGGGACTCAGTGACATGTGTTTGAGTCATAGAATCAGAGTTTTAATTAATTGATCAATGCTTAGTATGGTATAGAAATTATTTTCCCCCAAGTATTCATGGGTTGAAAGCATGATCTTCAGTGTAGTGATATAAGAGATGATTTGGAAACTTGATGAGGTGGGGTCTAGAAAGATGTCCTTAGATCATTAGGAATGTTCCTCTTGGAAGGTATTAAACTACTTTTCATGTGAGAACAAGTTGCTTTAAGAGCACACCAGACCTTTCAATCACTTTCTGGCTTCCTGTTGCAATGTGCTCTCTTCCTGTCATATGCACCCTGGCTATTATGAGATACACTGATTATACTGCTAATTCAACATTTCATCTTGAAACATTAGAATGCAAGGGTACCTAACACTACTTATTAACAGCCTTTGGGATATCCTCAGACATAAAAAATTTATAACAAAGATAGAGTCCTATTTTAAACTTGAGATACACTGGAGCACAAAGCACTTTGGTTGTCAGTTACCTTGGAAACTAATTTCTAATTTCTAGTCATGAGAAATGTAAGTGAAACTGTGATCAGATAAGCAGCTAAGGTCCTCTTGTTAACTGGTGATGTCAAACAGAAATGAAATTTTGTTCTATAAACATCAGAACCCATGCTCCCATGAGTCTTTACAGAAATCACTACACTTACTGAAAACATAACTGTGTACTGTTTAGAAAGCAAAATCTTCATGTTTAAGATCAAATAATAAGGAAGAAAAAGGAATTTTCCATAATGTGTTTCTAGATATTGATTATGTTGTGTTATAAAAGTTTATTTGTAATGTTTTTGAAATTTAGAAAACATTTTCTAAAAAGATAATGTCCAAAAACATTTAATTTGTTTTTCAGATTAACTCCCCAAAATGAATTCAGCTTAATTGCCTATATTTAGGTGCAAAAAATAGATCGTGAGCTACAGTTTCACCAGGCACTGAGCTAAGCATCAGTACTGTAACAGCTGTTGGTGATGTCCCACCTAGTTTAAGCTTGGCCACCTCTGGGTCATCATAGTCATTGCCAATATGAAGCACCTAAATCCCTTACCTCTCTGCCTGAAATCCTTGTCCAGAGGCATCAAAATGCTTCTTTATTCCTGTAGTGGTTTAAATGTGAACTGTTCCCATAGGCGCATGTGTTTGAACACTTGGTCCTGAGAACTGTTTTGGAAAATTGTAGAAACTTCAGGAGGGAGATCCTCGCAGAAGGAAGTGGGTGGCTGGCAGTGGGCCTTGTGGTTCTTATAGCCCAGCCTCACTTCTCATCTATTCTCTGCTTCATGACTGCAGATGTAATGTGACTAGCCATCTCATGATCCCATCACCATGCTTTCTCCACCATGCTACACTTTATCTCCTTAAACTGTAAGCTAGAATAAACTCTTCTTCCCTTTAGTTACTTTTTGCCAGCCATTCAAGAAAAGTAAGTACACAAAAAATGGTACACAGAGTGAGGCTATTGCTATGATAAACCAACTCATGTGGTGTCAGAGAGGAGGAAGGACTTTCTCAGGAACTGGGTTAGAGGTCATTCATGTCACATTTTGGCAGAGAATCTGAGTATATCTGCCCATGTCCTGACAACTTAGTGAAGCTGAATTCAACAGCAATAGACAAATTTGATTTCTGGAAGAAATTTCAGGATTGTATATTAGAAGTAGATCACTCAGTTTGATGCTATAGGAGTTCACAGTTAAAATGCTGCCTTGAGCTGAGCATAGTGGTGCATACCTTTAATCCCAGCACTCAGGAGGCAGAGAGCTAGGACTATTGCTGTGAGTTCGAGGCCAGCCTGGGATTACAAAGTGAGTGCCAGGTACCAGGTCAGCCTTGGCTAGAGTGAGACCCTACCTTGAAAAAAACAAAGAGCAAGAGAGAGAGAGAGAGAATGAGAGATTGCCTTGAGTATCAGAAGAAACTGGTGACTTTTGGATAATGTTGTGACTATTAAAGGCTGTGGGAACTTCCAAAGTTGAAATAAATGCATTTTGCTTTATGAGATGGCCATCAGCCTATGGACTCCTAGGGGCAGAATGTTGTTATAATTTGACTGTAAGTTGTTCCCCACAAGCTTATGTGTTTGAATACTTCATCTGAAGCAAGTGGTGCTATTTTGGAAGGTTGTGGAAATATTAGGGGTAAAGCCTTTGCTATATGAAATAATTCACTGGGGGAAGTCCTTGAGATATATAGACCAGCCCTACACAATGTCTTCACTCTCTTTTTCCTGACTGTGAATGCAATGTGGCCAGTCACCTCACACCCCTGCAACCATACCTTCCCCACCATGGTGGACTGAATATACTCAAACTATAAGCCAAAATAAGCCCATCCCCCTTAGGAAAAATAACTAATACATCTTCTGAGTAAGATACCTAAAGCTACCAGAGTTTTCATACATTCAGAGGTCCAGGTAGAGAAGGAAGCAACTATGTAAATATTCCATCTTCCCATACCCTTAGTCAGAATAATTATAAAGTGCTTTCTGTCTAATTGTTAATAAGATCCTTAGCAGGACTAAGCACTACAAGCAGTAATACAGTCATTTCACAAAGCTGCTTCTTGGCTTTCTTTTCTTCCCTGACTCATTTTTCTTACCTATTAAATGTGATTCTTAGAATCACCTGTGACCAACTCTGTCTTAGTGTCTAGTTTGATATGAATAAAAGTATAAGCTTTCAAAGATAAATAGGGCCAAGGTCTTACCCTCATGATTTTTCTAGTTTGTTGTAGTCTAGAGACACATGTGCACAAGGGTAAATGCATAGAGGTTGGTAAAGAATTCAACAAAAGGATAGAGAAAAGTAGGAAAGAATCTCAAGGAAAGCTGGGAGAAATGGCTTTGGAATAGACTCTTGGAGGACAGATGGGACTTACTGAGTTCAAGAAGAGAAGAGCTTCCAGAAAGAAAAAGAATGGGTTGTGATTTGAATATGAAATGCCCCCATAGTCTCATATGTTTGCAATTAAGCCTCATATTCAGTCCCCAGATGGTAGAGCCTTTTGAGATATAGCCTTGCTAGAGGAGGTATATCACTAAGGACAGACCTTAAAGTTTATTAGTCCATTGGATGCTCAGAACTATCTCACTCTTACTGCTCCCTTCCGGCAGTTGATATGTGACAATGTGAGCCACCTTCCTGCTCTGCCATGCTTTCTCTGTCATGATGAAGGTTCCCATGAAAACTGTAAGCCTGAAATAAACCCTTTCCTCCCATAAACTGCTTTTGGGCAGGCATATTGTCCCAGCAGCAAATAGTTAACTGTATCATAGCATAAGAATGTACTCACATGGCAAATGCAAGTAAATAGCACAAGTTGTTGAGCAGTACTCCCTTACTAGAATAAAAAATATAGAAACAGTCAGAAGATGAGGTCAGATGTAAGGGTAGAGGGACAGAAAATTGGTTCATAAAGGACTTTGTGGCCTTCTCCAGCCAAAATCTTTGGAAGTATCTCTCAGTCTTGTTTGTCTCATCTCAATCTAAATTATCAGAAAATCTTATTGAATTTACTTACAAAATATGTCCAAATTCCAACCAAGTCTCGCCTCTTGAAATGACTAATCTACTCCAGCATCATCTCTTTATACTGCTGGAATAACTATACTGTTTCTTTTTCCTTTCTTCTTCTCTTATAATCATTTGTGGCATTGATGAGCTTACATTGTTCTCATATTTTAAGTCCTCCAGTGGATTCCATCACATTCAAATAAAATCCAGATTCTTCTATAGTCTTGTAGCCAGCTGACCTTCTTACCTTATTTTCTCACACCCTCCTCTATCTTCCTTGGTCCAACCACACTAATCTCCTGGGTGTTTTTTAGCATTGTGTTAGCTAGTAGCTACCTGTCAGGCATAGAATAGAACATTCTCCTTATCACAGAAGTTTCTTGTGGATAGTGCTGAATGAGATAGTATGCTTTTCAAGGCAAGACCAGAGTCCTTTGACTTTGTTATGCCTAGCACCAAATGCAATACCTGATACCCAGCAGATCCATCATCTCATACACTGAGCATTATTGAATAAATAAGTCTTCATAGAAGGGACATGAGTTTATGGTCTGAAAGACATCAATTTGAACTGTAGGTCCACTTTCAGCAGTGAATTATGATACTGGAAAATGTACTTAATCCCCCTTGCACCTCAGTTTCTTTAGGTGTGAAATGAAAGTAATAAAATACTGTAAGGACCAAATAAGACACAGAATGTAGAGCAGCAGGTAGAATGTCTGGAACATAGGTATCCAATAATAGTAATATCATTTTCATACCCTTGTGCTTCTCAGTTGGGAGTGACTTTACTTCACAAGATGACATTAGGCAATATTTGAAGACATTTCAAGTTGTCACAACTGATGTAGATATATTGCCATCAGCATCTAGAATGTAGGTGTGAGAAATGTTGCTCTACTTCCTAGAATGAGCAGAACCACTGCTTTCAACAACAAAGTCATCCAGTCCCAAATTCAGAAAGAACAAGGTTGACAAACACAACATGCATTCACCGGACGGACAACCAACTTCTTGATGTGTCTTTGTGGTGGTTTAGATATAAAATGCTTCCCACCATAGTCTCATGTGCTTGGACACTTGACCCTTGGCTGGTGGTATTATTTGGGAAGGTTGTGGAACCTTTCACAAGTGGAACCTTCACTGGGAGAATGCCTTGAGGATTTGTATCCAGGCTGCAAGTCCAGTTTGTCCTCCTCTTCCTGCATGCCTGTGTGATACTGATGCAGGAGTTAGGAGTCCTGGGAAGGATTAGATGTCCATAAAATTACAGGAGATCACTAGGACTGTGAACTACAACTTTGGGTCCTTGTCCAATGATAAGAGAATTGAAAATGTGAACTCATAGAAGGGTAAGTTATGAATTATGAGGTTTATTTTGTGAAAAGTTGGGATACAAACAGAAGATAAACAGGGAAGCTCAAGCCAAAAGAAGTTCTCCCTGTTCCCAGCCTGGATAGGAATGGGGAGAGGAGACTGAGAAGGTTGCCCTTACATGGAAATCAAGCCAGAGGGTTAGAGGAACCAAGAGCTTTCAAAAAGGGCTAAATGAATCAAGGGCCAAGAGGGGCCAAGGAATATGAGAGAGCCAAAAGAGGGTCACACATGTGGTTAGGCCCCTTTACATGAATCAAATATCCAATTAGTATAAGCCTCAGCATCAAACTCAGGTTGTAAGGGAGACATTTAATTGCTTGGTGGGGCCAAGAGAATGACTAAGAAAAGGCCATATTAAACATGTGCTAAGCTTGAAAAAAATTGAGGAAAAATAACTTCCAGTCAAGATGGCATCTGCCTAACCACGGTTCACCTGGGTGGGGGAGGCAAGATCTGTGGGGTCTTTAGGGTCTACCAATCCCAGAAAACCTACAGTGGGAGGGTGCGGAGGAACAAAGTAGGGAATCTGCTAATTCCCATGCTCTTGGGTAGCCCAACAGTCCCCAAAACCCCTCAAGTATCCATCCCGACCACTACACCAGCCATTGTGAATCAGACCAGGTTCCCTCCTGTGCTATGTGCAAGCTCCAATGATTTGGGCCAACTGGATCTCATTCCTCCCTCCATCCTGTAGCTATCTTCCCTCTCCCCACCACTGGGACCACTGCCACATCACCCCTCCCCACTGCACCACAGACCAGGTTCACTCCTGCGCTATGTGCACGCTCGATGGATCCAGGCCAACCAGCTCTCATTTCTCCCTCCCATGGCTTTCCTCCCTTTCCCCACCACTGGGACCGCCATCCCATCCCCCTGCCCTGCCATGCCATGCCACTGGCTAGTGTCATCCCATATCCTCCTGCTTTGCCAAGCCACCAGACCCTCAGTCCCATTACTCACCCTCCCCCACCCCACGAACCACCTGACCAAACAGTTGAATACCCTGCCTTGCCGACCAATGAGTCCCTCTACCAGGTCTCTGGGTCCCCACCAGATTCCTCCTGCCTGAGCAGACAGGCTCCCTCACCATCAAAAGCCCAATCTAGTCAAATAATAAAAGGGAACAATCACTGAAGACACTTCAAGGGTAATCTACAGCTTCCTCCTAAATTAAATAAGATTCGCACACTGTGATAGGCAGACTACAGCTCAAAATGAATAACATGAAATATCAAATGGAAGTAACCTCAACAAGGTTGCCTAGTCCCACAATGGAAGTCTGTAATCAAAACATAGAAGAGACAACAGGATCAGAAATCCCAAATAAAGACACAAGCTTTGTGATCTTGGGCAAGCAATTGGTAGAACTTGCAGAAAATCAACAAAAGTCCAACTATTCTATGAATGCTGTTCTTGCTAGATTGGACCTTATAGGAAAAAAAAAAACAGGAATTCTTCCAAAGACAGTTAATTGATCTGAAGGAGAGCCCCCCCCCAAAAAAGAGGACTTCAATAATCAGCTGGCTAAGCTCAATGAAGACATAAATAAATGCAAGGATGAATTCCAAGAAGCATTAAGAAAATCAGAAAATGTCATGAAAAGGGAACTTGACAGAGGAATGGATACTATACAGAAAATACAAACCAAATGGAACAAGTCCAAACCTCTCTAGAAGCTCTCAAGAACAGAGACAGTCATGTGCAGGACAGAACCTCAGAACAAAAGATAAGACAAAAAAACAGTTCATGAGTCCAAAAATTTGAACAAGTTCAAAATTTTTTATGAATAGAACATGTGGTTACTGTGAGATACCTTTAAATATCCCAACATTTGGATAATGGGGATACCAGAAGGAGAAGAAATTCAGACCAAAGGCATGGAAAACTTACTCAACCAAATTATGGAAGAAAACTTTTCCATTCTCTCAAAAGAGAGTCTTATCAAGATACAATAAGATAATAGAACTCCAAACAGAATGGACCAAAGGAGAAATTCTCCAAGACATATTACCATTAAGACTCTAAACATTGATAACAAAGAGAAAGTACTACAAGCAGCAAGAGAGAAACAACACATTACATATAAAGGTCACCCCATCAGAATTACTTCAGACTTCTCAATGGAAACCCTGAAAGCCAGAAGGACTTGGAATGGAACACTACAAAGACTAAGAACCCATAGCTTCCAAACCAAACTACTCTACCCAGCAAAAGTATCCCTCATTATAGATGGTGAAAGAAAAACTTTCCATGATAAAAGTCAGCTCTACAGCTATATGAAAACAAAGCCAAACCTACAGAGAGTATTTCAGGGAATCCTCCACACAGAAGAGTCAAACAACCAACCTCAAGAGCCTACAAGAAGCAGATCACAATAAACAAACTCAGAGAAGGCACAAAAAACTACAAAGTCCAATAAAATACCAAACTACATAAGCCACCACAATATTGCAGGAATTAAATCAAACCTCACAGTTATTACCCTAAACTTTAATGGACTTAATTCACCCATCAAGAGACATAAGATAACAGGGTGGAAAGAAAAATAAAACCCTCAATCTGCTGCTGCCTGTAAGAAACCCACCTCACCACTAAAGATAGATATCTTGTCAGGGTGAAAGGGTGAAAAATGTTATTCCAAGCAAACGGAAATAAGAAACACGCAGGTGTTGCTATACTAATATCAGATAAAATAGACTTCAAACCAAAAGTAATAAAAAATACAAAGAAAGCCACTTCTTATAAAGGGGATGAATCCACAAGAGGATATCACACTCATCAATCTTTATGCACAAAACACAAGTGCACCACAATTCATAAAACAAAACCTACTGGGCAACAAAACAGAAATAAACACCAACACCATCATAATCAGGGATTTCAATACTCCACTATCAGCAATAGACAGATCATCCAAACAGAAAATCAACAGGGAAGTAAGAGAGCTCAACACCACCACAGATCAACTAGACCTAATGGACATATACAGAACATTCTACCCAAAATCTACAGAATACACATTTTTCTCAGCAGTCCATAGAACCTTCTCCAAAATAGATCATATACTAGGACATAAAGCCTGCCTCCATATATTAAGGAAAATTGACATAATTTCCTGCATGATGTCAGATCACAATGCTGTAAAACTAGAAATTAACAACAAGAGATGCACCAGGAACTCCATCAGTCCCTGGAGAGTGAACAACACACTTTTAAACAATAAATGGTAGTGGATTAAATAAAAAATGAAATTGCAAAATTTCTAGAATTGAATGACAATGAGAATACATTATAACAAAAGTTATGGGACACAATTAAGGCAGTCCTTAAGGGAAAATTCATAGCACTGAATGATTTCATAACAAAGACAGAGAGATCCCAAATAAATAACCTAACTATCCACCTAAAGGCACTGGAAAAACAAGAAGAACCCAACCCAAAAAGCACCAGACAAAAAGAAATAATCAAGATCAGAGCAGAAATTAATGAATTGGAAGCTAAGAAAACAATTAAGAAAACTGATGAAACAAAGAGCTGGTACTTTGAAAAAAATAAACAAGATTGATAAACCCCTAGCCAATTTGATCAAGAGAAAAAAAAAAGAGATGCTTCAAATTAACAAAATTAGAAATGAAAATGGAGAGATCATAACAGACATAAGTGAAATTGGAAGAATCATCAGGACTTATTTCTAAAACCTCTACCCACAAAACTCAGAGCAGATTAATCTTTTAAACAAACCTATCACACCCATCAGGATTTATGAGGTAATCAAAAACATCCCCAAAAAGAAAATTCCAGGACCAGATGGCTTCTCAGCCAAATTCTATCAAACCTTCATGGAAGAACTGAAACCAATTTTCTCAAACTGTGTCACATAATTGGAGAACAAGGAAAGCTCTACAACTCCATTTATACTTCACCCTAATACCTAAACAAGACAGAGATACTACAAGAAAAGTAAACTATAGGCCTATAGCCCTGAAGAACTTAGACACAAAGATCCTGAACAAAATCCTTGCAAACCAAATTCAACAATATATCAAAAGCATTATCCACTGGGATCAAGTAGGCTTTATCCCAGGAAGGCAGGGTTGGTTCAACATATGGAAATCTGTCAATGTAGTACACCACATAAATAAGCTTAATCACAAAACCACATGATCATTTCAACCGATGCAGAAAAAGCTTTCAACAAAATACAACAGCATCACTTCATGATCAAAATGTTGGAGAGAATAGTCATGGATGGTTTATATCAATATAAAAAAAGGCTATATGTATAGCACCTAAAGCCCAAATAATACTTAATGGGGAGAGACTGAATGAATTTCCACTGAGATCAGGAATAAGACAGGGGTGCCCACTCTCACCTCTGCTTTTCAACATACTACAAGAAGTCCTAGCCCAAGCAATAAGACAGGAGAAAGAAATAAAAGGGATACAAATTGGAAAGGAAGAAGTTAAGTTCATCCTATTTGCAGATGACATGATTCTATTCATAAGTGACCTGAGAGCCTCCATCTCAAGACTCATAAAGGTAATTAATTCCTTTAGAAAATTATCAGGATACAAAATCAACACAGAAAAATCAGTAGCATTTCTACATGCAAAGGACAAAGATAGAGAGAAAGAAATTAGCAACATTGTCCCATTTTTAATAGCAACAAAAAATAAAATAAAATACATTGTAATGACACTAACCAAAGTTGTGAAAGATTTATATAATGAAAACATAAAAAACTCAAGAAACTGAAAAGGACTTGAAAAAATGGAAAGACCTCCCATGCTCCTGGATAGGCAGAATTAACATTGTGAAAATGGCAATCTTACCAAAAGCAATATACAGATTTAATGCAATACCAACAAAAATCCCAGCATTATTCTTCACAGAGATAGAAAAAATAATCTCAAAATTCATATGTAATGGCAGCAGGCCTTGGATATCCAAGCATATCCTCAGCAAAAGAAACACTTCTAGAGGCATCATCATTCCTGATCTAAAGGTGTATTACAAAGCCATAGTAAGAAAAACAGCATGGTACTGGCATAAAACAGGATTATAAACCAATGGAACAGAATTGAGGATCCAGACATTAGGTCAAGTAACTACAGCTACTTGATCTTCAACAAATGTCCTAGTAATGTAGACTGGAGAAAAAACAGCATCTTCAACAAATGGTGCTGGACAAACTGGATAATCATATGCAGGAAAATGAAACTAAACCCACACATCTCACCATGCACAAAAATCAAGCCCAAATGGATCAAAGACCAGAAACTCTGCTACAACTGGAAGGAAAAAATAGGAGGAACTTTCCACAATTTAGGAGTGTGAAAAGACTTCCTGAACAAAACCCCAATAGCTCAGGAACTTAAACAATCACTCAACCATTGGGATCTCATGAAGCTGAAAAGTCTTTTCACAGACAAACATACAACAAAGCAAAGCCAATACACTACCTACAAAATGGGAGAAAATTTTTTCCAGCTATACAACTGACAGAAGCCTAATTTCTAGAATCTACAAATAACTAAAAAACCTAAACAATAAAAAAAAATCAAACAACCCACTCAGAAAGTGTAGCAGAGAACTGAACAGGCAGTTCTCAGAGGAAGAAATACAAATGGCAAACAAACACTTAGGAAAATGTTCAATATCCCTAACCATCAAAGAAATGCAAATTAAAACAACTATGAGATTCCACCTTACCCCAGTAAGGATAGCAAACATTAAAAAAATTAAATGAAAAAAAAATGTTGGTGAGAGTGTTGGGAAATAGGAACCCTCATTCACTGTTGGTGGTAATTTAAGGTGGTACAACCACTATGGAAAGCAATATGGAGGCTCCTAAAAAGGATTACTGTAGAGTTACCAACAGACCCAGTTATTCCCTTACTTGGAATTTACCCTAAAAACTCTATGCCTCAATTCAGAGATACTTGCTCAATCATGTTTATAGTTTCTCAATTCATTATACCTAAGAACTAGAACCAACCCCGATACCCATCATTGGATGAATAGATAACCAAAATGTGGTATATCTACACTATGGAATTCAACTCAGCAGTTAGAAAAAAATGACACAATGAAATTTGTAGAAAAATGGTTGAACTTGGAACAGATCATTCTCACAAACTCACCCAATCACAGAAAGACAATTATCGCATGGTCTCACCCATCTGTGGCTCTTAACCTGGATCACCCCAAGATGCTGACATACCTAATAGGCATCTTGAGGACAAGATAATAGGGAGGGTAGGGCTAGAGTAGAGGGTAATGGTGTGGGGGTGCACAAAACTGGACCCAAATGGAACTGGTACCATAAAATCCCTATCCTGGAAGACACAATGAAAGGTTGAATCCTCATCAAGACCTTAGAGGGAATACCTGAATCAAATGGCCCTGGAGAGGGGGAGATGAAGCCTAACCTTAACTTTCTCCTGTTTCTCTCACTTTCTCTCTTTTTTCTTTCTCTTTTATATTTTCTTTCTTTTTTCTTTTCCCTTGGTGCTGGCCTGTAACTCCCAATACCAGGATGCAGTTAACACCCACAATGAGCTGTTGATCAGAGAGACCCACATGGTTTCCTAAAAGAAGACAGTCTTCTGTCAGAGCACTTCATTACCCACCAGAGGTTAATGGGAAGACCCTACTGCTGAAGACACCATTGCTGTCAGTATGGAACATGGAGAGACCTGGCTATAAACTGGAAAAGAGCCAGACCCCAAACATTTAGCCCATCTAGTGCAAGAAGGTGAAACATGAGCTACTGGGGGAAAGTGATCAACATTTGTCTGAGCAACTTGAGGTCTAAGCTACTCAGAAGCAAACAACCTGACGTGATGTTCACACAAGTGCAATTGTGCCACACAGCCATGGTACATAACCAACTGCTCTTGGATTGCCTAACAGACCCACTCAGTGGAAATGAACCTATATGTGGGACTGGGAAACAAATCAGAATCATATCCAGGTAATGAGTTAGCTCTCCAATATCAAGCCCCCACCAATTTTGGACTATAAGAGGGCCTACACCTATTAAATTCTCTCTAAACTAACAATGGTTATCCCATTTAACCTGTGCTGACTACATTTTCTGTTGTAGAATCTGCTTCTCTTGTTCACATGCAAGACCTGAGGAGAGAATTTGCCCATCACACTTCACCAGGGCCCCAGCTGAAATCATAGAGTAAATGAGCAAGAGTGCTGTTTTCTTGGTGAACCTGATATCAGTACAAGGGTGAAGGAAATAGACATAGAGGACACCCAACTCCTACCAAACCCAGAGATACAGAGGCTCCCAAGAGCTCATCACTGAAGTAGACCAAAATGAACATAACATGGCTCAGGGAAATCCATAGAAGAGGGGGCAGAAAGATTGTTAGAGCCAAAAGTTCAGACATTATGCACAGAGACATTGCCTCTTCCCCATAACTGAGGGATACCCCACAATGCATGACCCACAATCCCCATGGGGATAACTGGCATCCCCAATGAGGAGGGTCCCTTGGTGGGGCAGAGATAAGGGTAAGGATGGTACCAACATGTGTTGTTTACATTCTAAGTATGTCCGTAACTAATAAGAAATCATTACCTAAGCCAGATAAATTATAATTAATGCAAGTGATTTCAATTAAATTGCTATTGCAATATATAGGATACATTTAAATATTAGCAAAAGATTTTAAATTAAAGGAAAATAATATTTTTTAAATGTTCACACCTTATTAATTTCATAAACAATTAATTATCTTGCCAAGTAATAAAATATTTTTGCTTAAAAAATGAGGAAAAAGCAGGAAGTTATCAGTGGAATTGATGCTTGTTGTATCTTGAATGAGTCTTGCCAGAGAAGGCAAGGGAGTATCCATGTTTTCATGGACCAGGCCCTAGCTAACTACTTATCAGGAAAAAAAAAAAGAAAAAAAAACACTACCTTGGTTCCTAACCCATATCAATGTAACATTGGCTTCCCACTCCAGCCTAACAGACTTACCCTGCCATGGCAGCCTATACTGTGACACTGTACACCAAATTGAACCCTTTCTTTCCATAAGTTTTTTCTAGTGAGGTATTTGTTCACAGCAATAAGGAACTTATATGGCCCTCTTTCAGTTTGACTCTAGCCACTCCTGTTAGAGTTTCCTTTTTATTGCTGAGACAAACATTTGACTAGAAGCCGCTTATGGGAGGAAAGGGTTTATTTCAGGCTTACAGATCCAAAAGGGAGCTTCATCACAGTAGGAAAATTTGGCTCAATTCAGCATGTATCAGTATACATCCATAGCCAAGAAATAGAAAACTAAAAACCATAAGCACAAACATCCAGAGATCAAGCTGACTCTCTAAACACCTAGTAGGGCTGGATTCAAGGTCTGCCCCCAGTGACACACCTCTTCCAGCAGGATTCTGCCTGCTAAAGACTGGGAAGCTTAATCAAACATACCTAATGCTATGAGAAACATGCATTTACATTCAAATCACCATTTTGTGTCCCTGATCCCCTTAGACTCATCATCATCTGACAATGCAAAATTACACTCAGCCCAACTTCAAAAGTCCCCATAGTCTTTAGCAAACTTAACATTGTCCAAAAGCCCAGTCTCATCTGATACTGAAGACTGTCTCTTAACTGTGAACTCTATAAAATCAAAACACAAGTTATATACTTACAGCACCTAACAGCACAGAGTAAACATTACCATTGCAAAAAGAAGGAATAACAAGGAGACAGGACCAATGTAAAATCAATAACCAGCAGGCAAATACCTGCAGTTCCAAGTCCAACATTTATAATCAGAGATGAAATCTCTGGGTTTCCAATTCTTTCTCTCCAGCTGGGCTGCTCATATCAAGAAGAAAATGTCATCTCCAGCCAGCAGCTCTCCTTGGAAGCCATTCCACAGTCTTTGAATCCAAACTCTGAGGTCTCACTGAAAACTGCGGTTCATCTTCATAGTTCCATATAATGGCTTTACTTATCCAACAGGGATTTCAACCCTATGTCACAGTGCCACATCTCAGCAGCACCTGGAATCAGTTCCTCTTCATAGCTCCATAGAATAGCCTTACTGGGGCTCCATAAAGGAATTTAAACCATGTTTCACATTGGAACATCTCAGCAGCTGCTGGAACAATGTGCACTTCATGACCTGCTTCCCTATATTTCTCATGCTTCCAAAAACCAGTACCAGATGGGCAGTGTAACCAAATTTGTAAATATAGGGTGTAATAAAGCTTCACCCTGAAGAGAAAGATTTTCCATTAGAATTCTTCCTTCAAGCCTTCTCCTTTCAAAGAATTATCATTCCTACTAGCTTGATCGTTCAATGGGTGGATTTCCCTCTCAGATATCTTTTCCATTGTCACAATGAAAAGCAGGTGGCCTATTTTAATGGTGGTAATCTCCCAACAATTTAAGGAACCTAAAACCAGTCTCTGTGCCTATAACTTCAAACTTGCTTGAATTTTTCAGGTGATAAACTGTGTATCTTTCGTATCTTTCTATTCTATACCATCTGTTAAGGACTTTAGTCCATTGCTTTTAATTTCAACTTGGCTCAAATTTTCAGTGTCTGGTCAGAACACAACCAGTCCTTCCACCATTATTCCAGTTCCAACAAAATTTTCTCCTTACCCTTTGAAATTTCATAAAAAAAGACTTCATAGTCCACAATTCTCTCTGCATTTAGCATTTTCAATCTCTCACCAGGACAGCCCATCAAATTCTGCTTACAGTACTGCAAGGCTTCTCCAGTCCAAAGCACCAAATCTTCACAAACTCCTCCTGCAAACACATTCTAAAAGACCAAATTCCACATGGTCATATTTAAGAATCATACTCCTTGGTCCCTTGTTTCTTTCCATTTCCAGCATCTTTAGAATCATGAAATCTCAGTATTGGAAAAAACTGCCACAATTTAGTTTCCCCCAGAAGCCAACTCTAAGATAATGTTTGAGTGTTAGCTGTTTGGGAGGTACATCAAATAAAAGAGTGGTTAAGTTATTCAGGCATCAGAGGAAAGTAATATAGGATGAAAAGTCAGCCACTGTGTTGGGCAACCAGAGCCAGGAACCAGGATAGAACTTGCTTCACACTTATCCCACCTGGGGACAAGTGATCAGGAATAGTTATGCATGAACTCCAAGTGATCGGGAATAGTTATGCATGAACTCATAGAAATCTTTAGTTGAAGACTGCTCATACAGTCTTCATTACCTGAAATCATCTGTCTTCCATATGGATAATAAAGCAGGATATGGAAGCCAGAGAAAGGCCTCAACAACAGGTGTTAGGAGTTGGAACTCTGACCAGTGGGTCCTAAAGTAATAAGAGTGAGGAGTTAGGGACACAGCCATGGCAGCATCTGTTACATGACTTTGTTTCTGTGGCTTTGTTCAGGAATATGAGTTCTGGAGCTCAAATGCTTGCATGTAAATTGTATGCATCATTGACTTGCTATGTGACCTTGAACAAGTTACTATTCTAACTCCAGTTGCCTCCATCCTAAGTCCTCTACTCCTCCTGAATAGAAATGAAGTGGTGCCTCCTAGGGCTGCTCTGATGATTAAATAAGAAAGTCCAAGTGAATCATGTAAAGTACCTTGCTCAGACAGCCTTAGCCATTATGGTGATGGAGGTCATAATAATAGCTAACAATGGTAGAGGATTTACTTTGTGCCAAGCACTCTTTTTAAGTATGCAGCATGCATTAACTTATCTAATCTTCCCAATGGCTAAGGCAGAAGTCATCATTATCACTGTTTTGCAAGTAAATATAAGGTATTACAACATCAGCCAGGTAAACTAGGAAGCCTGAGATTAAAATATGAAGGTTGAGAGCCATCCATTATAAAGAAGGAGAAAAAGGCATTCTAGAAGTGAGAAGCAATGTCCACATATGCTAAAGAAGAGTTTTCTTTAAAGTCTTTCCTCTTTGTATAGTGACAAAGTCAGACACTGTGAAGAATGACCAAATAGTTCCTGATGATCCAAGAGCTGGGTATAATCATTCACTTGAATTGCATGGTGACATTTTCTCCAAGCCCAGGTACTCTCCAAGGCAAGCAGTGGGTGGCATCTCAGTCCTAAGGAATGTGGTCTTTTTTCACCAGAGCCCACAATTACAAAGAAACCTGACCTTTGCAATTTCATTTTCAGGCTTTTGAAATGAAGATGTCAGGATTCAAAATTGGGCAATGTTGTCAGCAGGGAGAAGACTGGAAGCAGAAGAATATTTATGGTGATAAAAAACTTGAGTTCTCAAAGGGCCAGCTAAATTACAGTTGGCACAAAGCATATTGGAGCTTATCCAGATTTACTGTCAGCCTTCTGAATCCACAGCCTTAAAAGGAAGTAAATTGTTGGAGGAATATACCTCCTAAACAAATCAGAGGTAAAAATGAAAATCATTGAATTCCAAACCTTTCTCCTGAATTTTACCACAATATAAGCAACTTGGACATGAACTGATGAGGTACTAAAGAATTGGAAATTCCCGTTATCACTCACTCTAACCCTCCCCTCCGCTTTGGCACCGTTATAGGAGAAGGTGGGTGTCACGCTGTTCGAGGAAGAAAAAGGTTTGAGCAGGAGCCAACAAATGAGTTAACATCAATTTGTTCATTTATCATGCTCTATTTTTTGCCCTTCGGTGCTATAAAGTTTTGAATACTAAATCTAGAAATTGAGAAATTTATTTAAAAAAGGAAAAGTAGAGAATAAGTATCTTCTAAAACATTATGATATTAAGCAGAGATTAATTCCTTCATGATACACCCATCTACAATATGAATTTCCCTGATTTATACACAAATTTAACACATTTATCATGTTAAAAAATACTAGACCAGACCAGGCTTACAGGAGAGATAATTAGGAGATGATAAACATTTATTCACACCATTGTTAATGAGAAAAGTGTTTCTCCTTAGATAGCTTCAGAAGAAGCAGAAAACAAAAACAACAACAGTAATAGTAAGTGAGCATAAAACTTGCAGAACAAGGTGCAATCAATAATGATGAAAACTCATATCCTTACCACAGTTAGTAGCATTACAGTTTTACATTATTTCTACATATGCATGTACAAATGCACAAAGTCAGCTAACCTATCCTCCCTCTCCCTCTCTCTCCCTCCCTCCCTCCCTCTCTCTCTCTCTCTCTCTCATACTCGCTCTCGCTCTCGCTCTATCTCTCCACACCATCTAGTTCTCTAGCAATGGTGCAAGCAAAGACACAAATGACAAGATCAACCTGAAACACGAACTCACTCAAAGATTATTTCACCTAATACAACCATGCCAAAGGAAGTCAAAATTGATGAAATTCTATCCAACTTGAGGTATGTACTTTTCTCCTCATACCAATTCTTTGAAAATGAGATTCTATGTCAGTTCAATTATTAACAAATGGGACTATGAAAAATCAATTTTCCTTATGCTCAGGTTACATCATTAATCCAACACTTGAAAACTACATTTGCTTTGGTTGGTTGTGCTAAAAATAGGGAGGCTTCATTACCTAATTGTCTGTTCTCTTACCTCCCCTTTCTCTTTGCTACGGTACTGAGTTTCACTGCCATCCTCTTTTTCCTGCAACACAGTCATTTTCTGCAGTTTGTATAAGCTTGCTAACATCCTAAAATTTAGGAATTTTGTAGCTTAGAATTACATGGGTTATTTAAAAGAGGTATTGCCCAAGATTATACTGTTTTTTTTTATTTCAAATTTGTTATAGACATAAATACACTCCATGCTGTTCATAAAGACAAAATCAAGTAGCATAGAAGTATATGGGTTAAAAGATAAAAGACCCAAGCTGAATGTGGTGGCTTATGTTTGTAATCCCAGCATTTGGGAGCCTAAGGCAGGAGGGCTAGGAGTTCAAGAACAGCCTCGACTACATAGAGAGTTGTAAGCTACATGAGATCCTACCTCAAAAAGTTTCTGCTGGCTGGAAAGACATCTCAACTGGTAAAATGCTTGTGTTGTAAACAATGAGGAAATGAGTTTGATCCCAAAATTCACGTAAAAAAAAGCTAGGGGCTGGAGAGATGGCTTAGCAGTTAAGGCGCCTGCCTGCTAAGCCTAAGAATGACGGTTCCAATCTCCAGGTCCCACGTTTAGCCAGATGCAAATTGAGGCAAGGGCACAATGTCGCACTTGCCCACAAGGGGGCGCACACGTCTGGGGTTCGTTCACAGCAGCTGAGAGGCTGTGCGGCGCTCATTCTCTATCTGTCTTCCTTTCTCTCTGTGTCTGTCTCTCTCTGTGTCTCTCTCCAAAAAAAAAAAAATAAAGCTGGGTATATTTGGGTATAGTGATGAATGTTTGTCATCCCACACATACAGAGAGAGAGTTTTTGCTATCAATCAAAGCCTATGTAACATAAGAAACTGCTTAGGATTAAAAACCTATATTTGCTGACAATATATATTGTATCTAGTACAGTAAACATTATTTACTATAAAAGTTATGTCAGTACATGCATTTTCAACAGGCCATTGAACATACCCTTGATGACACTGCTTCAACTCTGGCTTCCTCTATCAAGATTATGTCACGGTCCTGGATGGCAACTGTAGCTCCAGTCACGATATCTCAGTTCTAGAGAACAGAAGAGGTAAGGAGAGAGATAATCTGAAAAAACAAGGTATTGAGCATCTACTGATGTAGCATTTGGAATTATTAAGATGCAAATTTCTATCAAAAGTCAAAATGAGCCAGGTGTGGTGGTGACACCTTTAATCCTAGCACTTGGGAGGCAGAAGTAATATGACTGCAATGAGTTCAAGGCCAGCCTGAAACAATATGAAGAATTCCAGGTCAGCCTGAGCTAGAGCAAGATCCTACCTCAGAAAAGCAAAAAAAAAAAAAAAAGTCAAAATTATGCACATATGTACTTAAACACATACCATGTGAGTCAAAAGAAAGGAAATGCAAGTAGGAAATACAGAGAGAATCTGCCTTCCGACTTTTCTCATTGTCTCTGAAGCTAAAAGGAATATTTTAGAAACTACATAGAGGAAAGAAAACTCAGGTTATACTGATCACAGGGTAGAGGAGAGCACAAGAGAAGCTGCCTAACAACCTTAAAGCAAACTAGGAGATAAGTCCTTTGCCAACGGTTTGCCTTTTATATCACATCCTCAACCAAGAAAAATGATACCTGCCCACTTTGCTACCAAGATATCTCCTTGATCACAAGAAACTACATATTCTTATCTTGTATAGTCAGTATGCTGAATTCTGAACTCTAAGCACTCCCTCACTATGGGAAAACTTATATTTCCACCAAGGAAAACAGACCTCAAATTAAATAACTGCTTGTTTAGTCTTGATCATTTGTCTTATTGGACATTTATTTAATTATATCATAACAAAAATTCATTCCTAAAGTTTCAGCAAGTAAACACTCCCCCTTCTTTTCTGAGGCTACATGAAGAGTAAATATTTTACCTAAATATTTAAGTTATACTCAAGAAACAAATAAATTGTAAATTATCATTCATCAAACATTATATCACCTATGTTTTTCCAACTTGAAGAATATCTCATTTATGTAAGTATAAGTTCTGGCTATATATTCTTATCCCTAAATTCAAATATTTTCACCATAATAGAATAGCTATGTAAATTTGGTAGGGTCCTTCACCTTTAAAGACCTTAACCTCAGAGTGTTCAGCACTTAATGAGATATCTCTACCACACCTTCTGAGGTTCAGGGACCATTGCAGAAGAGGTGGTAGAAAGAAGGTAAGAGCCAAAGGATAGGAAGGAGTGCTTCAGAATGTTATCTTCCACACATGGAGTGGCAGTCACATTTGTGACCTCATAGTTGCTAACATCTGCACAATACCTGCATAATATTTGACCCACTGACATGTTGTCATAGAAGATGAAAATAAGGCAAATAAAATCACATCAAAATAGAAGAAGGATTTGTTTGAAAGGAAAGGGGTTCAGTGGAGGAGGTGTGGGGGACAGGGGCAAAGAAGGAAGGCAGGAAAGTAATATGATCAGGATATATTTTATATGTGTGGAGGTTGTCAATTAAAAGTTTATTACAAAGAACTTCTCCACCTATAAAATAAGAATAGTCATTATAACCCATGTTGTGAGCTTGTTGTTGCAAGAACTGTGAGTGGTCTACATTTTGCCCAACTTCCATGATAATCTGTTAACCTACCACAGTTTCATGGCTCAGCCACAGGACTGAATTATTCATGCACAGCAGGCAGCATGAGCTGCATGTTTACATGAAACTTGACCCCTGAATTCCCAAGGAAACAATGCAGAACTGGGCTTAATTTAATATTGCCTACAGAGTGGTTTTGTACTATGGATAAGGAACAAAGACAATTCATAAACTCTCAAAAGTATGTTCCTTCAGATTACCCTATCTGTTTTATAGGAGCTTTACCTTCTTTCCTTAATCTATATAATAAACTCATTCTAAACTTCAAATTAATATGTTTATATACAATGTATATATATATAATGTGCATGTGTATATGCATATATAAACATATGTATATACATATGTGTGTGTGTGTGTGTGTGTTTATACATGTTCTTTCCTAACATACAGAATTCTCTAGTCCACAAAACCACATTGCCCAGGACCCCAAATCATTTAACATCTTAGCATTTGCAATAAATGCTCCTACTCCCCTTCCTGCATCATACTATACTCCTTATACCTTCATCTACCCCTTCATTCCTTTAAAAAAAAAAAGGAGTTTGTCTGTGGCATGCTATTCATTTAGCTTTCAATACCAAACCTTTCAGTAAAACTTCCCTTCCTATAGAGTACCCTACAGTCTAATTCATAATTGAGACAATGAGATAGGTAGGTTAAATCCTGCTGTAAAGTGAACATTCAATGGTGAGTCAATGACCAGCTCTTCTTTGCTCCATACCCTGGGGACCATATTTCCTGTGCCATTTCCTGCTTAGGCTTAGCCTCACTTGAGTACATCTGTCAGCTTTCTAATTAACACAGGCAGAATTTTAATATCCATATAGCTATAAAGTTGTGAATTAAATGTAAGAGGAGCAAAAGAGACATTTCAGGGGAAAATAAAAGAAATAAAAGGAAATAAAAGAAAAGGATAGCTTTTTGTAAAGAGAGACCCAGAGAGATGGCAGGATATATGTTCATATATATCTGAAAGTGGTACATGAAGTAAACTCTCTTGAGACAAGACAATTTACCCAAATCATAAAACAAATAATATCCTATGTGCTATGGTTTTGATATAGTTTGTCCTTCAAAGGTTTGTGTCTTAGAAACTTGGTTCTCCATGCAGTCAGTGGTGGGACCTTTAAGAAGTGGAGCTTAAGATGAGCATGGTGGTGCACGCCTTTAATCCCAGCACTTGTAAAGCAAAGGTAGGAGAATCACTGTGAGTTCGAGGCCACCCTGAGACTACATAGTAAATTCCAGATCAGCCTAGGCTATAGTGAAACCCTACCTTAAAAATAAAATAAAATAAAATAAAATAAAATAAAATAAAATAAAATAAAATAAAATAAAATAAAATAAAATAAAAATAAATAAAAGAAGTGGTGTTTATAGTGACCATCTCAGAAGAGGAGGAGAAAAGAATGCAAGTCAAAGCTTGGGAAGGAGTACTGTGCAATGCAATCATCTGAACTTGAAATGACTACTACTTTCATGAATTAACATCAGCTGTGGTTACTGGCACAAAATCTTTACAAAATTGGCCCCATCAACATTTACACATGGGCAGACTATGGGATTATGAGACCCAAACTATTTGCAGTTAGTGTTTTTTGAGAGGGACAAAAGTTTCCTCAGTGGTATAGTCAGTGGTCTGTTGCCCAGGGTCCTATGTTTATGCAAGCAAAGTTGATTAAACTCAATGCATCTGAACAAAAGTCAAGAAAGTAGGAAGGGGACTGGTTGAAAAGAAGAAAGGATTCAGTGGGAGTGGATGGGGCAAGAAAAGGTAATGCAGGGGTGATTGTGATCAAACTACATTATATACATGTATAAAATTGTCAAAAGAAAGACAAAGGAAAGACAAAGGAAGAAAAAAAGGGAGAGAGAGAAAGAGAGGAGGAAAATATAGTAACAGAGAGAAAAGAAAAAGAAAAGATAGGAAAGGAAAAAAGAGAAAACCAAAGGAAAGAGGAAAGGTGACAGTAAGCAAGAGAAAAGAAAAAAAGGAACAGGACAGGACAGGACAGGACAGGACAGGACAGGACAGGACAGGACAGGACAGGACAGGACAGGAAAGGAAAGGAAAGGAAAGGAAAGGAAAGGAAAGGAAAGGAAAGGAAAGGAAAGGAAAGGAAAGGAAAGGAAAGGAAAGGAAAGGAAAGGAAAGGAGAAGGAGAAGGAGAAGGAGAAGGAGAAGGAGAAGGAGAAGGGGAAGGGGAAGGGGAAGGGGAAGGGGAAGGAAAGGAACAGTTAGAGCCTAGTTAGAAATTATTAGGTCAGTGAGGTCACTGCCCTTAGAAGGGATTAGGGAGACCTTCAGTTAGTTCTCTGGAAAGCAACTTATTGCCAGTCAGCCCAAACCCTGAATCACTCTCTGGCTTCTTGTCTGGTGATGTGATCTTTCATTCTCACATACGTTTCTGTCATGATGCCATCTTCCACTAGGCCCTCACCAGAAGAAAACTGATAGAGCCACCTAAACTTGGATTTTTGACCTCTGACATTGTGAATTAATAAACACAGTTTCCTTATAAAGTATCCTGCCTCAAGTATTTTGCTCACAAGAATGGACTAATACACTATCAAGATAATCACTATTCATATTATATTACTTGCACAACAGGTATAAACTCTCATGCAGATGCTAATATGGGACTTAGTAACATGTATCTTGATTAATGGTCCTGGAGGAAGATAAAGGTGTGTTTGCATTCTGACCTTGCCAGTTATTAATGAGGCGACATTGGACAAATCATTTAATTATTCCAACCCTTAGTTTTATACCTTAAACATGAAGATAGGGCTGGAGAGATGGCTTAGTGGTTAAGGTGCATGCATGCAAAGCCTAAGGATCATGGTTCGATTCTCCAGGTCCCATGTAAGCCAGATGCACAAGGTGGCGCATATATCTGGAGTTCGTTTGCAGTGGCTGGAGTCCCTGGCATGCCCATTCTCACTCTCTCTCTTACTCTCTCTCTCTCTCTCTCTCTCTTCTCTGTCTCTAATAAATAAATAAATAAATGATAAAAAAAATTTTAAATTTTAAAATTAAATTAAATTAAATTAAAAAGCCAGGAGGCCTGCCAGGCGCCTTTTAAAAAAATGAAGATAAAAGTTCTACTCATCTCATAGTAAAATGGAATAATGCATATAAAGTGCTTAGAACAATGCCAGACACTTCAGCATTCCTAATATGAATAAATTAACAATTTGTGGCAGAGATATTTACTGCCCTCTGAATATGCATGTGTCCACCATAATTTCCAGCCCCTTGGGAATTTCCAGATATTGTATACCTGTTCTATCCAATGGAGTATGAACAAATCATGTATGTCCTTTATTGCAAAAACATCTAAAACCAATGTGTGATCTTCTAGCTCTCTTCTCTAGAAAATCCATCACAGAAGCTATACAATAAAATGATAAAGGCACAGATGGAAACAAACAGGACTTCTGAGTTATAACATGGAAGACAGTTGTCTTGAGAAGTCCTTAATTTATATCAATGAGAAACACGCCTTTGTTGGTTCAAATATGGTCAGGGGAGGGGTGAAGGAGAAAAGATGCTGAGGGAGAGTTAACCAAAACTAAAGATGTAATGAAAAAACTATATGAAAACCTGCTTTTATGCTAGGCATAGTGGTGCTTGCCTTTAATCTTAGCATTCAGAAGGCTTGCAGTAAGAGGATTGCAGGGAGTTCAATGCCAGCCTGGGCCACTGTGAAACTCTACCTCAAAAGAAAGAAGAAAGAGAAGAAGGAAAGAAGAAAGAAAGAAAGAAAGAAAGAAAGAAAGAAAGAAAGAAAGAAAGAAAGAAAGAAAGAAAGAAAGAAAGAGAGAGAGGGGGGGGAGGGAGGGAGGGAGGGAGGGAGGGAGGGAGGGAGGGAGGGAGGGAGGGAGGGAGGGAGGGAGAGAGATCTAACAAAGAGATAGATCCCTCCTTTCTTAGATAATTAAATATATAATTGTTAGATAATTAAATATATAATTTTAAAAGAGAAGTCATCGATTGTTATACCAATAAACTTATTAGTTTGCCAAGGTAGACTCTGGTGTAATAACGTCTTTGGTCTGACATCTGTTCACCTCTTCACAAGAAAAATTCACACAACAAATTGCCAACAATTAAGAGAACATCATCAATCTCTCTGTGTGTCCCTGAAGGCTCCCCCTTAAAAAAATAAAAGATGGGGCCGTGGTAGCACACGTCTTTAATTCCAGCACTCGGGAGGCAAGAAGTAGGAGGATTGCTGAGAGTTCGAGGCCACCCTGAGACTACATAGTAAATTCCAAGTCAGCCTGGACTAGAGTGAGACCGTACCTCAAAAAACCAAAACCAAGCTGGGCGTGGTGGTGCACACCTTTAATCCCAGCAATCGGGAGGCAGAGGTAGGGGGATAGCCGAGAGTTCGAGGCCACCCTGAGACTGCATAGTTAATTCCAGGTTAGCCTACACCAGAGTGAGACCCTACCTCGCAAAACCAAAAACAAAAAAAAAAAAAAAAAACCCAAAAACAACAAAAAAATTAGTTGGGCGTGGTGGCACATGCCTTTAATCCTAGCACTTGGGAGGCATAGGTAGGAGGATCACTGTGAGTTCAAGGCCACCCTGAGAGTACATAGTGAATTCCAGGTCAGCCTGAGCTAGAGTGAGACCCGACCTCAAAAAACCAAAAAAATAAATAAATAAAATAAAAAATGCTCACACAAGTGTAATAATGGCACATAGCCATGGTAGGTAACCAACTGCTCTTGGATTGGCTAACAGATCAAGTCAATGGAAAGGAAACCATATCTGGATCTGGGAAACAAGTCAGAATCATATCCAGATGATAACTTTGCTTTCCATTGTTAAGCTCTCACTAACCTTGGGCTATAAGAGCGTCTACACCCTTTTAATTCTCTCCAAATTAATAATGGTTAACCCATTTAACTGGTGCTGACTTCACTCTCCATTGGAGAATCTGCTGCTCTTTTTCAGATGGGAGCTAGACCTGAGGAGATAAATGACCCATTGCACTCCACCCCAGCCCCAGCTGAAACCACAGAGGAATTGAGGAAATGAGCAAGACTGCTGCATTCTCAGTGAATCTGATATCAACACAAGAGTGAAGGAGACAGACATTGAGGACATTCAACACCTACCAAACCAGAGATCCAGAGACTCCTAAGTGCCCATCACTGAATTAGACTTAAAATGCTCCCAGCATGGCTCAGGGAATTTTGTGGAAGAGGGAGCAAAAAGATTGTTAGAGCCACAAGTTGGAACATTTTGCACAGAGACATTGCCTCTACCCCCTCCATAAAGCATGACCTACAATCCCCAAGTGGTTGACCTTCATCCCCAAGGAGTTAGGCCTCTTCAGAAAAGGGTCAGAGAGGAGGGAAAGGATGGTACCAACATGTGTTGTTTACATACTAAATATGTCCATATCTAATAAAAATAAACAATGAAAGCTCCAATTTGGTTAAAGTCTACAACACACATTGGAGAGATACTTTTCTTATTCAACAGACATATGTTGCTCCACAGGCCAGAATCTAGGCAGGTACTTTCTGTCTTTGCCCTTCATGAACTTAGTGCATTTCAGAAGAGAGTGCTATATAGCTGCATCTCTTAAAAGTGGATCCTTGCCGGGCGTGGTGGCGCATGCCTTTATTCCCAGCACTCGGGAGGCAGAGGTAGGAGGATCACTGAGAGTTCGAGGCCACCCTGAGACTACATAGTTAATTCCAGGTCAGCCTGGACGAGAGTAAGACCCTACCTTGCAAAACCAAAAAAAAAAAAAAAAATGTGGATCCTTGAGATGGGTCCTCCTGGACAGGACTTCACTGTGAAGAGCAAACCCTGCAATCCTTCCCTCTTAACCACGTACTGCCTGCATGAGGCAAGCCTGCAGTTCCTGATGTCAAAGTATGGGAACAAAAAGGTTTCCCTGTAGACTCCACTCTTTCAATATGAAAACAGAAAAATCTGGGTTCGGTCACATAAGCCAGATGCTCAAGGTGGTGCACGGGTCTGGAGTTTGTTTGCAATGGCTGGAGGCCATGGCACACCCATTCTCTCATCTCTCTCTCTCTCTCTCTCTCTCTCTCTCTTTCTCTCTCTCTCTTTTTCTCTCTCTTTCTCTCTCTCTCTCTCTCTCTCTCTCTCAAATAAATAAAACTTTAAAAGAAAAGAAAAATGTGAGTTCAAGAGGGAAGAAAGAAGCTCCACACTAGGCTTCTCTCTAAAATATATATCCTTTTCCAGAGAAGTCTGCAGCTGGGAGTTAAAAGATTTCATGCTGCCACTAATAATTGTGATAACCATTTGCCTTTTGGTACTTTATATTCTTTAATACCTAGAAGCTTGGACAGGAAGGAGTAAATTCAAATCACAACCTAATCCTAAGCACAAAGAAAGTCATGTCTGGCCTTGGCACACTGCTGTTAAATGTTTCCCTTATACACTGCTTGAACTCACTTTCTTAGCCTTTGTAGAATTATATGAGCTATGCAAAAAGATTCTTCTATAAATGAGTTATGATAGGTATATAAAGTCAATTTAAACTCTTTCCTAGGGATTGCTATTGCCATTGATTTCAGGTGTAGTTTCAAATACATAGTCTCTATATGCTTATGTATTGAGATACTGAATCACTTATGAAAGAAATTGTATTGTCATGTTTTGATGTTTTTCCTTTCTGCATGGAAGAATAAAGTATATGAAATATATTATATTCAACATACACAAACCCAAAATTCTTTATTCCTGTTCTGTCTCATTATAAGAACAAATGTTGTAAAATGGATATTTATATATTTCTATTTATATTACAGACACATGAAGATGTATCAGTACAATTATGCATGTGGAAAATAGTTCATTGAGATAAAGCCTAAAGTACCTAATATAACAAAGTCAGCAAAAGCTTTGAGATTTTTAGGAATCATATGACCCCATCTTTAACTAAGTTGATACAAAATCATAAAGTAAAAGTACCTCAAGCCATGTCTGGGGCACAGAGGCAGCCAACATATTTCACATAAGTACCTCTAAAACTAGGGATCTAGACAAAATTCTAAATTATGCATTTTTAAATATTTGTTCCCAACAAAACATCACATATGTGGTTTTAGCCAAATTATAAAACATCGTGATTAGGTGGACTTCATGTGCACACATACACTGTATGCATATATGAAAATGTCAAAATGAAACCTATTTTTACAATTAATATACACTATTTTTTGTAATTCAGCAATAGGAGGTATATAGACAGAAGCAGCACCCTTTGGACTCTGTTCATAACCTATCAATGCTCATGTAGCCATCACACAGAGGAAGTCCCCTGTACAGCCTTCTTTTATTTTGGTTTCTTTTTAAAAAAATCACTCCTATCCCCACAAAGTTACTAGTTACTGTTCTTCTGAAATTGGTTTTTACATTCCTTCATTTCTTTCCCACATGCGTATGCATCCATTTGCAGTGTTACTACTTTGCATCCTTCAGAGTGCAGCATAAATAGCATCACAGTTCTTGCATTTTTCTACCTTATGCATTCTCAGCTGGGACAATCTTGCCCCCAAGGTGGTAAAAATGGCTTAGAGGAAGGAAGTAGACATCCTTACTCTGTTGGCACTCTAAAAGCACAGATACATATAGAGCACATAAATAGATATACAATATGCATTACATATTAAAATTTAATGGAAGGATTATGGGAAATGTCTTAAAAGGCTCTTTGGGAAGGCAATAATGAAAAAAGGCATGAGAAACAGCATCCTACATTTTGTTAGCTTCCCTTATATTTCTGTCTGTGAGATGTGCCTATGTTGATATGTGTAATTCCATTCCTTTCTCATGTGTGTAGCATTCCAGTGTATGAATATACCCCAACATATGCACCCATTCTGCTGTATATGGGATTGCTGGTCAATTCTTTAGCAACATCCTTGAACTTGACTCCTTGTAATCATATAAGTGACTTTCCCCGGGACAGACACCCAGGGCTGGTATTGCTGGAGCTTAAATGGCTGCATGATTAGCTTTACTAAATGCTGCTTGGGCAGTTGTGAAACCTGTCTAGATACACAGAAAGACATACAATCATTGCCTCCTGAGAGGAGTTTTGAAGACTTAGTTATCTTTAATTTATCCCTGAGGTCAAGGGTTATGGAGATAACTTTCTCCCTACATCTCCACCAGCACAACACAAGGAAAAAAATTGCAACTTCTCTCAACAATACTCGGATCTAGTCACCTACTTTGTGGAGTGAGTGAGTGTGTGTGTGTGTGTGTGTGTGTGTTCTAATCAGAAGAGTATTATGGTTTCTGCATGTGTGTGTTTTGAAAATAAACAGTTTACTAAAACCATAGATCCAAGAATCTAATTTCGTAAGTTTTTAAAAATATTTTTGTTCATTTATTTTCAAGAGAGAGAGTGAGAGAGAGAGAAGAGAATACATGCAAGAAGGTCTTCATTGCAAAGGAACTCCAGATGCATGAATCACTTTGTGCATCTGGCTTTATGTAGGTACTGGAGAGTCAAACCTCGGCTCATAGGCTTTGACTCAATCATCTTTAACCACTGAGAATCTTTTCAGCTCTAATTTCTTGAGTTTTTAAAAGCTTAAAAATTTGCTCTATGAAGCCAAGCACAGTGGCGCACACCTTTAATCCCAGCTCTTGGGAGGCATAGGTAGGAGGATCATCTTGAGCTCAAGGCCACCCTGAGACTACATAGTGAATTCCAGGTCACCCTGGGCTAAAGTGAGACCCTACCTCAAAAACTAAAAACAAAATGTTCTATGTATAAGGCTAGCAATATTTAGGAATAGCCTTTTAAAGTGTCCTTGAACAATCTTTTAAAAGTTAACTGAATGTCTTTAACTGCACTTATAAAGTTAATAGATTCGACGGCCTCTTATTTTTAAAAGCAACTCTCTGATTTGCAAATAAACCTTTCAAGTACTTAAGTAACCTTACAAATTTCATAAATTAAACTTATAAACAGGACAGTCCTTAAGTGTTTTAAATATTCTAATTCAGTTTATAAATTTAGATTTTAATTTAACATTATAAGTCTAAATTAATGACTCAATTATATAGTTTAACTTTGGAATTACAGTGCTGACTGAACACTCTAAAGAGGTTATATTCTTCTAAACATTACAAATACTTAAAATTCCACATATGCACCGATGCTTTAAAGCAAAAATATAACAGTTCCCCTCTGATTAAATGAAAAAGGTCAATCCTTAATTTTCCTGCCGTTAGAGTGCTAATCTACTAAAGATGTTTATGTCATTCCACACCATTTAGAGATTGGTTTTTCATGTAATTTTGTGGGTTAGCTAAGATATAGCTGAATTATTTACTGCGGAAATGATGGGACTAACCTGGCTCTACTTATTCTTCTTAATAGCAACTTTGAAACTTCCACATAGAGTGGAACATAGTATTACTTCAATATGAGTCATACTTTCAAGACAGATTAGACTCTATCACCCCCACCAAAGTGATTACTTCATTTGATATAGTTTTACATTTCTTTGGCTTGTCAAATATATGTATGAATTTTTCCCTCTAAATCAAGAAACCTTTGAACTCAGTTCTTTTCATGTAATTCTTATCTTCCAGTACTACACAAATTTACAAAATGAAAATCCCAGCCAGATACCACTTGATCAGAGCCCCAAGGTTATCAGAAAAAGCACTTGAAAATCTACTGATGAACTAGATAACTGTATACAAAAATTGTGAATCTGTGCTTCTTTCTTCACATTTGCCTTTTCCTCAAACATACTTCTGAGGGCTGAACAAGGACAGCCAAAGGTAATAGTATGAGATACAAAAACAGTTTAGAGATTTCTTTATCAAATCACAGAAGGAAACATTTTGCCTATAATTTGATAGTTACAACCTCAGCACAAAATATCTGTTATCCAACCACATAGACATGTTTGATTTTTCAGCAATTAAATATTAATTTAATTACTGTTTTCACTTTTGAATCCCAAGATATGATAACTGACTAACAGTTATAACATGGAGTGTGATGGTTAATCTTGTTTAACCTGATAGGATTTAGAATCGTCATGGAATGGTTTAACTGAGCAAGGAAGACCCACCCTGAATGTAAACAGCACAATCCCATGGACTGGGGTCCAAGAATAAATTAAAAAAGAAAGCTGAGCACTACATTCATATCATTCTCTCTCCCTCTCCCCCCTGCTTCCTGACTATAGACACAATGCAACCAGCTGACTTACTCTTCTGCTACCATTCCTGCCTCACCATGATAGACTATACCCTTACTTAAACTGTCAGCCAAAATGAATCCTTCCTAGCCTGAGTTGACTTTGTCACATATTTTGTCGTAGCATTGAGAAATGTAACTAATACATGGTGTTACTCTTGCTTTATTCTAACATCTCATTGATTGCGAATATATATATAGTATGGTGATACACACCTTTAATCCAAGCACTTGGAGGCTGAAGTAGGAGGATTGTCAAGAATTTGAGGTCAGCCTGGGCTACACAGTGAGTTCCAGGTCAGCATGAGCTAGAGGGAGGCCCTGACTCAAAATACATACTTTAAATGTGTATACAGATATCTCAGCACAGAAAAATATTTATTTTCCTTATTGAACTATAAAAAAAACCAAGAAATGTTTTGTTCCACTCCATGTATAGCTCAATTGGATAACTAATAATGAGGACAGAACATTAAATTATACCTTTCAATGCTATTTTTAGCTGGATCAAGGAAAAGGTTCAGCTTTTCCTGATTTTTTTTTTCCAGGATGAAGTTATATAAAAGCTTCTCATGGAGTGAGTGTGCCTAGACAGTGGAAACAACCATAAAAGAAGCATCAGACATTTCAAGATCATAGTTTAGGGCCTGTCCTACAAGCTCACCAAAGGTAAAACTATAGAAGAAAAAGAACACAGAACTAAAAAAAAATATGGCCAGTGGGCAAGAAGCAGTGGTTTTCTGTTGCATCAGATGGTGGTCACTTCTTAGTGAGCCTTTTTCAGGGTGTCAAAATGAAATAAAATTCTCATTTTTGTAACTCATTTGCTTGATTCTTTCCTTAACATGCCTGGCTCAGGCAATCATTGTTTGTTCAGTGTTATTTTATCATATTACAAAATTCAGATTTCTTTCTGAGTGATAAGGAGCAGAGCACTAACAAGGAGAGAAAGTTTAAGACTTGTAGAGAGTGAAAAATGATGGTAAGAAAGGCAGAGATGAAGGAGTGAGAGGGAAAGAATGGATAATGATGCTGAGGAAGGGACAGGAGATGAATTGGACTTTGAGAAAAGATAAAATATCCATTTTCACCAAGATCCATGTGTTGGAAGCTAGCTTTAGTAGTTTGAATGGATGTCCCCCAATAGACTCAAGAGTTTTATTCAAGCTTATAACTTGGTGTCACTGTGGGTGGATCCTAAATCCCATCCTAACTATTTGAGGGAGGATCTGGAAATTCCAGCTAAAGATATGCAAAGTGGCTGAGTTCTGCCTGGGGTTTGCTGGAGTGTGCTTGTTTGTGCTGTGGTGGTTGCTTTTCTCTGTGTGTATGGACCTGTGAAAGGGGCCCAACTGCTTCTGGCATTATGGAACCTCCCATGTCTGTAAGGTTCAATAAATCCCTTCCTCCATAACTGTGCCTCGTTTGGAAGTTCATCCCAGCAACCTGAAACTGTCTGCTAAATTAACCCAGAAATATTTTCTAAAGAAACTTTCACCCTGACTTGTAGGTTACAACTAGGTAGGCCTTCCTACTACTGTAAAAACCAAGTGGATTTCTTTTCAAGAAAATGCTCAAGTTCCACAACAGAAAATCAACCTTAGCCCTAGCTAAGCTTATTTCAAAACAATTGAATCCAACTATACAGAAGACATATAATGTCCCCCATGTTAACTATTTGCTATGATATGAGTAGGTTCCCTACAAGATTCAGTTACTGCCAATGTGATAATATTGATATGGACCTTTAAAAGACTAGTCATTGAGGACTTCCTTCTTGTGATGGGGATTAAGACCTTTTTAAAAGAGATTTTTTGACATAGCAGTTGGCTGGCTTACCCTTTTACCATCTACCATGGAGGACACAGTTTGTCTCCCACTTGGAGAATGCAGCAACAACACATCATCTTGAAAGCAGAGAGTAACCCTCACCAGACAACCAAACCTAACAGTGCCTTGATACAGAACTGTGAAGAAGTAAATGTCTATTCTTTTTTGATTTTCCAGACTCAACTATTTTGTTATAGCAGTACAAGGTGTCTACAACAATCATGTACGTAGCAAAAGCTAATTTACATTTTGTATTATTGTCACATACGATAAATATTAATTGGATTTTCTGTGAAAATTTGAGGAATAGTATTTATAAATAATTATAATGTCGGGCATGGTGGCACATGCCTTTAATCCCAGCACTTGGGAGGCACAGGTAGGAGGATCACTGAGTTTGAGGCCAGCCTGGAACTACAGTGTGAATTGCAGGTCAGCCTAGGCTAGAGTGAGATCCTAAATCAAAAATACAAAATAATAATAATTATCAGAATTTCTGGTTATGATAGTAGAATAGGTGTCATGCCAAAGGAATGTGAAGAAAAAGGAGGCAAGATAATACATACAACACACTGTTCTACCAAAAAGGTGAAAGCGTGTAGACAATTATAACCAAGGAGAGACAGAGGCAGAGAAGCTGGAAGGCACAAAGAGCTACCACCAACCTCACAAACAGTGTGGATCAGCTAAGTTGGTGGCAACAGGGAAATGCTACTACTGGGCTAGCCCTGCCTGAGCCAGCAAAAACAGAACTACAGGGAAGGTATTTTCCTCCACTCACACTGGCCTTGCAAAAATCTTAGACAGAACACCAACAAAACAAACTGGAAGGAATGTGGAAGCAGAAGGCAATGTCGATCTAGCTCTAGCTTCCAGGAGGGAACTAGAAATGGAGCTCAATCCAAAATCCCAGGTACCTACAGTAAGGTCCCAGAGCAGATCTCAACTTAAAGGACAAGGCAGTTACTAGCACTAGGCTTCCAAGCCCAGGTGAGCTCCCTCCCCCTGCTCCAGACCCACATGGAGCCTGCCATACAAGATTGAGGTGGGCCCACAAATGCAGATCCCTGCTGCCTACAGTGGGCCGGATAGCTTTAAAAACAAAAATTGATAAATAGCATAACTGTTTGATAATCCAGTTCTCCAAGGACAACATATAGTTTACCTACAGTAGACCAGTGACACCAGCAGAAAATACTGATAATTATTATTTCTTTTTTATTTTATTTTATTTCATTAACTGTTATACTCCTATACACTCATATATCCTCTCTCCTGGTCCCCATTCCACTGAGGACCCTCCTCAGTGGGATTCTTGGTATTCACTGTGAGAACTTAAAGGCCTCAGTCAGTCTGTGTGGAGGGTGGAGAATGGACCTTACATCCAGATATTCCCACCCACCCTGTGGCTCACTATCTGTTTACCCCTTCTGCAGTGTTTCCATTTTGTCTTACCTCTTCCTACTATTGCATTTATTTAGCTGAGCTTTAAAATGAATCAGGCAATATCAATGGAGCTGATAAAAACTAGCCTAAATTTGCTTTTTTGTTGTTTTTGACTTCTTGCCTCTGTGGGTTTTTTTTACCACATATTTAATTGTCTCTTTAGCCTAAGCCAGAGGAGAATAATCTCTCAAGATTCAGGATTAATATCTGTTACATACCCTCCTTCTAAACTGTGAAACTTCTTTACTTTGGCTCAAGTTGGGATATAGGCCCCTTTCAAAAGAAAGGTTGTTGGATTCTATAGCATAATTTCTCACTAGGTGTTGCAGTAATGTTCATATTGCTGGCAGAAATCACCCGACTAAGAGCAGCTTTTGGGAAAAAAAAAGAGTTTATTTTGGCTTACAGACTCGAAGGAAAGCTCCATGATGGTAGGGAGAAACTATGGCATGAGCAGAGAGTGGACATCACCCCCTGGCCAACATCAGGTGGACAACAGGAACAGGACAGTGTTCCAAACACTGACAAGGGGAAACTGGCTACAACACCCATAAGCCCGCCCCCAACAATACACCGCCTCCAGGAGGCATTAATTCCCAAATCTTCATCAGCTGGGAACCTAGCAGTCAAAACACCTACGTTTATGGGGAACACCTAAATCAAACCACCACACTAGTCTTATGTCATTTTTACTACCTTGGACCCTTTCTATGCTAATTTTATAATTCTTTCTTTACTGCTTTTGACACACATGGAGTATATAAGCATTATAGGAAGTAGAAATAACACAGAAAAGAAATATCTCTCTCCTTTCACTTCTTCTTTCTCAAATTAATATTTTGAAGTAAATTGTTTCCTTCACTTTTCAATATATGTGCATACATAATGTACTTTTATAAACTATAATCATATCATGAAGCTGGCATTAAATCAGTCATTATTAACCAAAGAAATAGAAAATAAACAAAAGAAAGAACTATTGAGACCAATTGGCCAAAAAGATAGTTCTTGTTTTTGCTGTCTTCATTGATATGATACCAGTGGGTAATAGAGAGAAGCCATCATGATGGAGATAACCTTGTCCAATCTTGTTTTCCATGCTCCACATTAGCACCACTTTAAATACAAAATATCAGTGAACTGGAAGAATATATTATTGACGGTATAAATCACTGAAAAGGATTACTATCTGTTAATTGATACTTCATAAAGTGTGTTCATGATGAAGAGAAATCCCAGTAAGTCTGATAGTTTCCTAAGAAAGAGAAAGATGGAAGCCCTAAGACAATGTGTCTTGTCTCCCAGTTCTGCCTATTGCCAGCCTTGGTAAAATTATTCTCCATGGGATGCAGTAGTCAGGGTTGACTTTATGGGTTGTGAGATTGGGCACCTGGCAGGTTTTTACTGAACTGTTTATTCAGAGAATTCACTTAAAAGTAACCCACAGAGCACCTGCAATTGCCTGGGGTCTATGTTAAGCCAGCTGACAAAGCATAACCCATGATAAGAAACAGAAGAGATTGTTCCTCAAATGAAACAGAATTGTAACAAAGAAGCAGTAAACAAAGAAGGACAACAGAAATAATGGTTCTGATTAGCTCCCTTCTCCTGACCCATTAGCCTCAAAATATGTAGTTATGTGAACATTCAAGGTCCAATTACAAGGCTACTTTATTCTTCCCCTTTTTGCAGTATCACCAAGAGGACTTTATTTCTATCCTGCCCTATATCTACTTTGTGTATGGTGGATAAGAATGCCATCCTTTGAATTATAGAAATAACTATAGTACCTTAACCACAGGATTGTTGTGAGTGTTATATGACTGGTACTGCACCTGGGGATGGGGCACATAAGCCCACCATTGCTGCTGCAAATGAACTCCAGATGCACATGCCACTTTGTGCATCTAGCTTTCTGTGGATACTGGGGAAACAACGTGGGAGAACAGGCTTTCCAAGCAAGTGCCTTTAACCATTGAGCCATGTTCCCAGCCGATATGATGCTCAACAATGTTACTGTTTATATCATGAGCTCACCTTCCATTCTGTTCAGAATTACTTGTCACTGGTGCAAATTTGTCAATGATTCATCAATGTTTTACACGTGTCAAGTTTTGCTAGGAGGACACAGTTAATTGTGATCCAATTCCATCCATGGTTTGAAACATGTCTGAAACTTCTCCCTTCAGATTCTAGTTGTATTCATTCTGAGTAACTCTGACTGAATTGATGGGGCCATGCTACTAAGCATCAGCAGGCCTTTGTATATCCTCTGCATGCCACAACCTGACCTCTCTGCCTATACACATTGACTTTGACAGAGAAAGGTCAAGTGGTATTCCAATGTGATCCCACAGCACCCTCGTTCATCTCCATTCTGAAACTCCTTCACTTGTTTCTCTCAACTTTTTCCCTGTTTGTGTCTTCTAGCCAGGACCTTCATAAACCTTAATGGACATATAAAGTAGACAATGGTTTGAACATCCTGATTGAGTACATCTCAGTGGGATCTAGGTGTCTACTTTTCAAACAAATTCCCACAGGAAGTTGATACTCTTGTTTCATGGACCACAATGTGAGTACCAAGACACTATGGTAACAGTGAGCCCCATAGTATAAGGATTCCTAGCTAAGTCTTTGTGCCTCCCACTTCCTCTCTATTTAATCTTCTCTCTGAATGTTATTTGATTGGATGCGCATACTGGAACACTGTTCTGATTACAAGTTAGCAGCAAGTTTTCTGGTCTGGAAGACATTTGCCTCAGTTTCCTGTACCCTGCCCTACTATGTAATGCTCACTTTACATGGCATTTTCTCATTCCAGTGGGTGCTTCCTCTTTTCCAGTTACTACCAATGTGAAGATGAGAGACGTAGGGTAATATTGAATAGACAAGCAAAAGCCAGAAATATAGAAACATAGAAAAAGAAGAAAGGGGGCTGGAGAGATGGATTAGCAGTTAAGGAACTTGCCTGTGAAGCTTAAGGACCCAGGTTTGATTCCCAAGTACCCACATAAGCTAGATGCACAAGGTGGCACATGCATCTGGAATTCATTCACAATGGCTAGAAGGCCTGGCATGCCAATTCTCTCCCGCCTTTCTCTTTGTTTCAATAAATAAAATATTTTTAAAAGGAAAAGGAAAAAGGAAGGTAAACATAAGGTGAGAATAAAAGAGAATGGTGGAAGAAGAAAAAAATGCCTAAGTCTACCCCGCATATAATTCTAGCTCATACACTTATTGTCCTTACTTAGACACCCTTTCTCCATACTTTCCCTAAATACTGATCTCAACTTTATTCATTTTCCCAACTCAACACATCTATACTGCAACAGCCGCGGAGCCAGGGACAGATTCCTAGGCAAAAACTCACATAAAATCAGAGTGTACTGCAGAATGAAAAGCACAAAGCAATTAAAAAAAGAATATCCTGGACAAGATTAAAGTTGGCCTCTCTCTCTCTCTCTCTCTCTCTCTCTCTCTCTCTCTCTCCTCTCTATACTCACTTTCTCTTTTACATTATATATCTTTTTCCTCCCTCACCTTCCTAGGTGCAGACTTATAACTCCCAGTGCCAGCAAGGGGTTAACTTCCACAATGAGCTGTTGATCTGAAACACCTACAAGGTTTCCCAAAAAAGACAGACTTCTGTCAGAGTACTTGGTGACCCACCAAAGGTTAATGGTAAGACCCTACTGTCGAAGACAGCATACGTGTGTAAGACCAAACACAGAGAGACCTGGCCAGAATCTGTAAGAAGGTCAGTCCCCAGACAGTTAGCGAGTCTAGTACCAGAGGGTGCTACATGAGCAACTGGGGGAAAATGTCTGACATTGGTCCAAACAACTTGCAGTCTAAGACACCCAGCAGGAAACCATCTGACGTAATGCTCATACAAGTGCAGTAGTGGCAAACAGCCATGGGGGGTAACCAACTGTTCTTGATTTGGCTAATAAATCCATTCAGTGGATTGGAACTCATTGCTGGAACTGGGAAATAAGTCAAAGCCATGTACAAAAAATGAGCTCAGTCTCCAAGATCTAGTGGCCACCAAAAGTAGGCTAGAAGAGAGCCAATGCATATAAAGTTCCCTCCAAAACATATATGGTTATCCCTTCTATCTAGTACTAACTTCTCTCTCCGTTGGAGAATTTGCTTATCTCTTTTCAGGTGGACAATGAACCTGAAGGGAGGATCAGCTAACCACACCTCACCAGCTGAAACCATAGAACAACGCAGGGGAAGGGCAAGAATACAGCGCTCAAGGCGATCACAACACCAGAAAAAGGCTGAAGGAGATAAATACAGAGAACATCCAACTCCAGTCATTAGCCAGATATCCAGAGACACAGAGGCTCCCAAAACCTCATCAAGGAAGCAGAACTAAAATGACCCCAATGTGGCTCAGGGAAACTCGCGGAAGAGGGGGCGGAAAGATTGTTAGAGTCACAAGTTGGGGCATTATGCACAGAGACTGGGGCCTATCCACCAGAACTCTTGAGCAAACTCACAATGCATGATAAACATTCCCCATTGATGAGGGCCCCTTTGAAAGTGGGAGGAAGGGGAGGAGGACAATGGAACCAATACTATGAATGTAAAATCAGAATAATATAAATAAAAAATATATATTGATAAAAAAAAAGAATATCCTAATGTGAAATTGCAACAATGTTAAGAGAAAAGAAGTAGTCTGAATGCAGGATCAAAGAAGGCTTCTCTGGGAAACAGTTGAGCTAAGAGCTGGTCAGAAGGAGCAATAACCTCAGTGAAAAAGGGGACAATGTTTCATAGGCAGAGGATACCACATGTGTAAAGACACTGGGTGTCTACAGTGAGCATGCTACACAGGAAGAATGAAAAGGACAGGGTGCTTGGGAAGGCTATATAACAACCTCCAAGATGGCTCCAGTGGTCCCTGGCTATTGATATTCACACTCCATGTAGTCATCTTACAGACGGTGGAAAGATCAGGCTGTAAGACCAATAGCATACAAAAGGAATGATGGTAGAACACTCAAGATTATGTTACAAACAACTGGATCTTCTCTTCGATACTCTACTTTCTCTTGAGTCATATGCTACTAGGTAAGCAAACTGCAATACTGTGAGCATCCCTATAGTGAGGCCTATACGGCTGGTATCAAGAAGCTGAGGTGTTCCTGTGACTGTATGAGGAAGTATAGAAGCACATCCTATCGAGTTCCAGTCAAACTTTGAGATGCTGTGTATCCCTGGCCACCAATTTAACTATCTTCCTGTAAGAGTCTCTAAGCCAAATCCACCCAACCAAGCCACAAGAGATTCCAACACTTTGGAAATCATGTGAAATAACCACATTTGTTATTTAAGCTGCTAAATTTCTGGGTAATTTGTTACATAGGGATAGATAATGAATGCAACAGATAAAGTCAGACCTAGTTAGCATATTAAAGATGGTGAGGCTTTATAATCTCTTTCTAACACCCTGAGGGGAAAAAAAGATAGGATGTGTCAGTTATTTTCACCTCAGAAGATATATAAAAACTCTTGGAAATTTCGAGGGAAGTGGAAAGCCTCCTCTGAATACAGAGATAGTAGCTTAGACCCTTTCCTTTGTTCTCTGCAATTCATCATAATCCATTAATCTACGTAAAGCCCAAGTCCCATAGGCCCAAAGAAGACTTATAAGACAAAATATGCCTTGTGAAAGTGTAATATTGTTAGTGGCTCTTTAAGCTTGTTTTAGGAGTTGATCTTCAGACCCCAAGTTAAAGTATTAACATTTAGGCAAACAAAAGGACAGAATTGCAGTTGTTTGCAATAAATCATGTGTGGTACTGTCTGCTGAGGACAATGCTTGCAGGTCCCCCAAGGCAGAGCACACAGCTGACCTCCTGAAAGGAAGGGCTCCAAACATTACAGTACTGTTTCACTGCCTCAGTTTACTAAAGGTGGCCACTCAGAATGCCTCGAGCAGAATATCTAGATTCTAAGGCAGTCTTTGAAGGCTTCATATGATAATGGCTGAGGATCCTTGAGGAGTCGTCTTCCATTAATTGGTCAAAAATAGGAACCTTGAAGAGACAGTTCACTTCCAAACAGAACACTAAAGCAGAAAGACAAGCCTGAGGTCCTGTGAGATGTGGGATTCTAAAGACCCCTCCAGCATCTGAATTAATAAGATCGGTGGAGGGGGTGCTAATGCAGGCAAACCTAATTGGATGAGTGGTACACACACAAATATAAACACACACATACACACACCAAAGTGGAAGAGGAACTAGTTTGGAAGAAAAAGCTTTCAGTGGAAAAGTGATGGGATATATGGAAGGGGGACAAGAAAAGGTAATTGGAGATTATGATGAAAATATATTACATGCATACACAAAATTGTCAATAAAATGAATTCTTTATGATAAATGCATTCAACTCATTAGTATGCAAACTTGAATTCTTCCTTAATAATTGGCACTGGGAAGATGGTTTTCCAATTAAAGGCACTTGCTTGCAAAGCTACTGGCCTGGGTTCAATTCCCAAGCCACCCACATAAACTGAATGCAAAAAGTGGAACAAGTTATCCGGGTGTGGTAGTGCATGCCTTTAATCCCAGCACTTGGGAGGCAGAGGTAAAAGGATCACCATGAGTTCGAGGCCACCCTGAGACTACATAGTTAATTTCAGGTCAGCCTGGACCAGAGTGAACCCTACCTCGAAAAACCAAAAAAAAAAAAAAAAAAAAAAAAAAAAGTGGAGCAAGTATCTGGCATTTGTTTGCAATAGCAAGAGACCCTGGTATATCCATATACATACACTTACACACACACACACACACACACACACACACACGTATGAAATTAAATAAATTTTAAAATAACTAAGTGGTAAAATTATACGTATATTGGAAAAAAAAGATGGAGTGGTTTGAAAGCAGGAGAGGAGGTAGAAGCAAATTAAAACTATACCTATTGTCAGGTGGTGACAGATACCTATAATCTCAGCATTTGGAAGAATGAGACAGGAATGTGGCACAAGTTTGAGGTCACCCTGGGTACATAGTGAGTTCCAGGACATCCTAGGCTACAGTGTGAGACCCTACCTCAAAAAAACATTAACAACAAAACAACTAAAACCCCATCAGTAAATAAAGCTACATTGTGCAGAAAGTAAATTCACTTTGTTGTTTCTAAAAATCCTTAATCAGGGCTGGAGAGATGGCTTAGTGGTTAAGGTACTTACCAGCAAAGCCAAAGGACCCAGGTTGGATTCCCCAGTACCCACATAAAGCCAGATGCACAAGGTGGAGTATGCACCTGGAGTTTGTTCTGGTATGGTTTGTTCAGGTATCTGTATCTTTCTCTCCTCCTATCTCTTCCCCCACACCCAATGCTGAGTTCATAAGCATGTGTGACCATGAACACCTTTTTATGAGAGTGATAGAGAATAAAAGTCAGGTCCTCATGCTTGCACAGCAAGTGCTCATACCCCCTGAGCCTTCTACCCAACCCCTTTGTGGAAAGATTTTTCATTAAGTATTGCCCCATAATTATCTTTCTTGGGGGAAGTGTTGGATTCCATTAGGGTGATAACCATTGAGCTCAAATTTCCTCCCTTTTGGCTTAGAACTTGGAATCAAAAACAAAATAAATAAAACTACTCAAGAAAAAAATTACTTGAAGCTCTTATCATATTGGGAACATGAGTATTCTACGCACTTTTGGTATGCATAGATAAAAACAATGTCCATGCTTTTGGAAAGATAGTAAAATCTTACCAAAGCATGACAAGAAGTCAATCATGATGTCTCTATCAATTTTAGGAACTATCAAAATTCTTTCACTTGGAAGCTAGGTGAGTCTGTATGAACATTAGTAGGTATGCTCTTGAATGACATGTATTTCTCAAATGAATTGTTTTTGTTTTTGTTTTTGTTTTTTTTTTGGTGTGTCAGAATGTCCATATGATAATTCCTGGTAATGTCAGAACCCAACAATATGATTTTCAGTGCTTAATACTTTGTCTTGCATAATGCTTATTCTAAAGGGGCATTCTCTTCAATGGTGCTTACAAATTTATCACTAAGAAAAATGATAATTAAAATGTCAGGGATTACAACTGACATCTGAAAATAGCCCCTCTATTTTGCCCATGTGTTCACATTCCTACTGTGTTAGTCAGAATATGACAGGCTATGCTGCATTAGCAAACCTGACTTTTTTTTAAAAAAGAGGATCTCACTGTGTAGCCAAGACAGGCTTCAAATTTCCAGTTCTATCTTTAGTTTTCTGAGCAAGCTCCATCCTGAGTTTTACAGTGAATGGACAATGTTACATTCCAGCTGGTAGTATATAAGGGTTCACTTTTTCTTACAGTCTCACTACATTTGTTATTTTGGTTTTCTTGATGGTAGCCAATCCAACTGAGGCATGATAGAATTTTCGATGTAGTTTAGATTTGTATTTCCTGATGGATACAGATGTTGAGTATTTTTTGTGTATTTACATTTCTTTGTTTAAAAACTATCAGTTCACAAAAATGCCCCCAAAATACATTAGAGTAAAAGGTGATCTCTTCAACAAATGGTGCTGAGAAAACTGATATCCACATATGGAAGAATGAAACTAGATCCCTCTTTCATACCTTGTACAACATCAATTCAAAATGGATCCAAGACTTGAAATTTGGAAATAGGGAACACATTTTAAGATATAGTGATAGAGAGTTGGGAGTATGACTCAGCAGTTAAAGGCACTTACTTGCAAAGTCTGCTGGTCCTACTACAGGGAATGTAAATTAGTGTGGCCACTATAGAAAGCAATTGGAAATTCCTCAAAACATTAAAAATAGAACTATTATATGATCCAGCTAAGCTATACACTCCTGGGAGTTTACCCAAAGAATCAAAGTCAGTATACCACAATATACCTGTGTAGCCATGTATGTTGTGGCACTGCTCACAATAGCCAAGATATGCAACTGGACTAGATATCCATCAGCATATGAATGGATCAAGAAAATGTGGTCTTGGGCTGGAGAGATGGCTTAGCAGTTAAGGCGCTTGCCTGCAAAGCCTTAGGACCCAGGTTCAATTCCCTAGTACCCAGGTTCGAATCCCAGTACCCACATAATACAGATGCACAAGGTGGCACGTGCATCTGGAATTTGTTTGCAGTACCTAGAGGCCCTGGAATGCATATTCTCTCTATCCTTGTCTCTTTCTCTCCCTCTCTCTCTCTTTCTCTCTCAAATAAATAAATAATAAAAATAAAGTAGCTTTAAAAAGAGAAGAAAATATGGTCTGTATACACAGTAGACTCATTCACCCATAAAGAATGAAATGAAGTCAATTAGAGGAAAATAGCTAGAACTGATGCTCATTACATCAAGCAAAATAAATCATACTCAAAAAGACAAGTATTGCATGTTTGTTCTAATATGCAGAATTGAGATTATGAAAGTAGAAACTATTTGGGAGAGGAGGAACAAAGAAGGGCATTGGGGAAAAAGAGTCTGTTCAGCTCATTTGCAGGACAGAGTAGTCCTGGTTGGCAGTTATTTACTCTCAGGGTTTGAAATATATTATTTCATGCTTTCTTGGCTTTTAGGATTTCTTCTGAGAGGTCTGATGTAATTCTGATACATTTGTCTTTGCAAATAACTTGGCATGTCTCTCTTACAGCTTTCAATATTCTTTCTTTCTTTGGTACTCTGCATTTTCACTGTGGAATGGCTGTTTTCCAAGCATGTCTATTTGAGGTTCAAAATTCCTCCTATATTTGGATGTCCATATCTTTCCCTTTTCTGCTATAATTTCATTAAATAAATTTTCTATGCCTTTATTGTACATCTCAGCAACTTTTTCTAACCTATGGATTCTTAGGCTTGGTCCTTGTGATTACATCCCAAATCTCTGACAAGTTATAGGCATACTTTTTATTTATTTCTATCTGAACATAATCATTCCTCAACTTGTCTTTAATTCTTGATATTTTCTTCTACTTGGCTGATATATTGATGATGTTTTCCATTGAGATTTTATTTGATTTATTGACCTTTACATTTTCAATATTTTCATTTGCTTTGTTGTTTTTTGTTTTGTACAGAACATTGATCTCTCAGTGATTTTCATTTCTTTAAATTTATTTGCAAGCAGTGAGAGATAGAAAAGAGCCAGAGAGAATGGGCATGCTTGGTCTTCCAGCCACCAAGGACTCAAGATGCACGTGCCACCTTGTGCATTCAGCTTCATACAGATACTGGGGAATCAAACTCTGGTTGCCAGCCTTTGCCAGCAAGTGCCTCAACCTCTAAGCCATCTCTCCAGCCCCTCTTCAATGAGTTATCATTTATTTTCTTTGTTAGCATAGATTTGTTATACATAACGATGAGTTTCATAAATATAGTTTCCACAAGCACATCATGTACTTTCATCTTTCCCTTTCTTCTCCTCTCTTGCTCCCATTCCTCCTATCTATGCTTCCAGTCCCACTTATACTCTCATGCCCTACATACAAATGTGATTTATGCACCTATGTGAAATCTAAACTCCACAAATGAAAAGAAAAATATAGTATTTGTCCGAGTCTTACTTTTTTCACTTAATATGATGATTTATAGATGGGTATATACCCAACGGGCTTTAATTCAGTATACCACAGACATTTACACATTTGTGTTTACTGCAAGTCTATTCACAATAACCAAGTCATGGAATCAGCCTAGGTGTCCATGAACAGACAAACAGATATAGAAAGTGAGCTACATACACAATGGAGTTTTATTCAGCTATAAAGAATGAAATTATGTTTCTGAATTTCTTATTCAAGTCTCAAACTTATTTCATTCATCTTTTTGTCTCCTCTTTGAGGTCATTAATAGCTACCTTTTCATCTGAGGCTCAGCATTTTATTTTTTTTTTAATAATTTAACACAGTGTTGATTTTTTTTTGGGGGGGGGGTCTCAAGGTAGGGTTTCATGCTAGCCCAGGCTGACCAAGAATTCACTTTTTAGTCTCAAGCTGGCCTGGAACTCATAGTGATCCTCTTACCTCAGCCTCCCAAGTGCTGGGATTAAAGACGTATATCACCACAACTGGAACAGTGTTGCTTTTTAAAGACAAAAAAATGCCTATAAGAGCTGTACTTGGACACTGAAGAAGACATTAAAAGATAGAAAGGCTTACCATGCTCATTGATTGGCAGTATTAATATTGGAAAAGTTAGTATATTAAAACCAGTGATCTACAGATTCAAGTCAATTCTTATTAAGATCCCAATGACTCTCTTACTAAATTAGAGAAAAAAAACAATCAAAAAATTCATATGGAAGCATAAAAGACCCCGAATATCCAAGAGCAATGCTGGAAAGGTATCACAATATCTGATCTCAAACTTTGTAATAAAGTACTGCGCAAAACAGACATGCAACCCAATGGAATAGAATAAATGATCCAGAAATAAACTCACACAGCTATAGCTATCTAAGTTTTATAAATGTGTCAAAAGCATACATTGAAGAAAAGGCATCCTCATTTTAGCAAATGGTACTGGGAAATATGAATTTCTATATGTAAGAGAATGAAATTACTTCCATATTTCTCACACTGCAATCAATTCAAAAATGTATCAAATACTTTTATGTAAGACCTGAAACTTTGAAACTGCTAGAGAGAAACATAGGTAAAATACTTCACAATATACTCATAGGCAAAGGTTTTCTGAAAAGAACTCCATAGCACAGAAAATAAGCCCAAGAACTGACAAATTTTCTTGGATGAAATTAAAAAATAAACTAGTGTAGAGCAAAGCAAACAATCGCCAGAATGAAGAGACAACCTACAAAATGTGAAAAAAGTATCTTTGCCAACTACACATCAGAAAGGGGATTTATACCCAGGATATATAAAGAAGTATAAACCTTAAACAGAAAAAAATATTATCCATGCCAGGTATGGTGGCACATACGTTTAATCCCAGCACTTGGGAGGCAGCGATAAAAGGATTGCCATGAGATTGAGGCCACCTTGAGACTACATAGTGAATTCCAGATCAGCCTGAGCTAGAGCAAAACCCACCTCAAAAACAAACAAACAAACAAAAGACAAAAATATATATATCCAATCAGTAAATAGGCTAATGAGCTGAGTAGAAAGTTCTCAAAATAATAAACATATAGGGTATTTATTCTTGAAAACGTATACAACATAACCATTGGGGAAATGCAAATTAGAACTGCCTTGAGATTTCATTTTATCCTATCAGAATTGCGATCATAAAAAAAAAGAAATAACAGGCCAGGCGTGGTGGCGCATGCCTTTCATCCCAGCACTTGGGAGGCAGAGGCAGGAGGATCAGCATGAGTTCAAGGCCACCCTGAGACTACATAGGGAATTCAGCCTGAGCCAAAGTGAGACCCTACCTCGCAAAAAAAAAGAAAAGAAATAACAACAAATGCTGACAAGGATGTGGGAAAAGAGGAACCCTTATTCACTTATTCACTGCTGGTGGGAATGTATTGTATGGTCACTATGGAAGTCAGTTTTGAGGTTCCTCAAACAACTAAAAATAGAAGTACCCTATGACACAGCTGTAGCAGTCCTGAGTATGTACTCAAAGAAATCAAAGACATCATAACACAGAGGTACTTGCACACTCACGGCTTTTTGCTATATCTTTCCCAGTAGTCAGCTTAGATGTCCATTAACTGATGAACAGATACATAAAATGTGGATATATACAAAATGAAATTTTATGTATCCATAGAGAAAAATTAATCATGACACTTTTTCAGGAAAATTTGATGGGTCTGGAAATCTTTATGGTAAGCAAAATAACCCAGGCTCAGAAAGACAAATACCCCCGGTTTTCTCTCATATGTGAAATCTAGATATCAAATTATACATTTATTTATATGTGGGTAGATCATGAAACCAGAAAATACATGATAAGAGGAAAGTATGAAATCATAAGAGAGTGGAGGAAAGGTTAATAGAATACATGTGATATGAATGCAGTAGAAGAGACTAGGGGAAAGAAGGGAACCAGTAATAGTGGAGCACAGGTTATGGAGGAAGACAGTGGAAGAAGGGAATGAAAACAATAAATTATGACACATATTATGAAAATGCCATAATGAAACCTATTACCTTGCATAGTAACCTAATAAAATACAAAAATTAGAGCTGGAGAGATGGCTTAGCGGTTAAGGCGCCTGCCTCCTAACCCTAAGAACACTGGTTCCAATCGCCAGCGGTTCCAATCTCCAGTTCCCACGTTTAGCCAGATGCAAAGTGACGCAAGGGTGCAATGCCGCACTTGACCACAAGGGGGTGCGCACATCTGGATTTCGTTCGCAACAGCTGAGACACTGCTCGCACACCCATCTCTGTCTTCCTCCCTCTCCCTCCCTCCCCTCTCCTCTCTCTCTCTCTCTCTCTCTCTGTGTGTGTGTGTGTGTGTGTGTGTGTGTGTGTGTGTGTGTCTCCAAAAAAATAAGATAAAATAAAAAGTTTTAAAAAAAAATTAAAGGAGGGCTGGAGAGATTGCTCAGTGGTGAAAGGTCCTTGCTTGCAAAGGCTGTTGGTTCAAGTTCAATTCCAGATACACAAAGTTGCACATATGTCTGGAGTTCATTTGCAGCAGTATGAGGCCCTGGTGTGCCCATATTCTCTCAAATAAATAAATACTTTTAAAAGGAAAGAAAAAGAACTATACTTGGGAGGGGGCTCTATAATGAATTACTAGCTAGATCTCTTATATGGTAGATGACTGTAAAGTAAGGTTACAAAGCAAAAATGTCACGTGTGAACTAACCCTAGATCTGCAGTGGTGGTTGTACACAGTTTTCTGAGTTGCAAGCTTAATTTTATAGTCCAGTTGTAAAGCTGCCTTCCTAGTTATCTGCTGGTATTCTTAACCAAGACATGTGGAGAGGAATCATTCATGTTCTTCAATGGTCTGGAAAGCATCTTCAGGAGCTGCACCTGAGTTATTTTGACATGTACCAGGGTTTGCCAAAGGAAGGCTATATCAGTTACTTTTTCATTGCTGTAAACAACTACTGGACCAAAGGCAACTTATGGAAGGAAAAGGGTTTGATGTACTTTATAACTCCAGAGAATAGAGTTAATCATGGCAGGGAAGCCATAGTAGGTCTGATTGAAAAGCCAACATCACATCATCACACTGGTAAACTGGAAATATAGAGAGATCAACAGATGGAACCTGGCTATAAGACCTCAAGGCCTTCCCCCCGTGTTATAGTCAGGTTTGCAATGCTGGCAGAAATCACCCAACGAAGAGCAGCTTATGGGAAAAAAAAGTATATTTTGGCTTGCAGACTCAAGGGGAAGCTCCATAAAGTCAGGGGAAAACAATGGCATGAGCAGAGGGTGGACATCACCCCCTGGCCAACATAAGGTGGATAATAGCAACAGGAGAGTGTGCCAAACACTGGCAAGGGGACACTGGCTATAATACCCATAAGCCTGCCCTCAACTGTACACTGCTTCCAGGTGTTAAGTCTCAAATCACCATCAGCTGGCAACCTAGTATTCAGAACACCTAAGTTTATGGGGGACACCTGACTCAGACCACCACACCCAGTGACACACTTCTTCCGGCAAGGCCTCCAAAAGTTTCAACAACCTTCCTAGATAGTACCACCAGCTGGAGAATAAATGTTCAAACACATGAGTCTATGAGGTATATTTTACATTCAAACTATCACATCCCATCTCTGACTGTCATAGGTCCTCTGGCCATCTCATTATGCAAAATTCATTAAGTCCAAATTAAAATCTCCATAGTCTTTATTAGTCCAAGCACTGTCAAAAGTCCCAAGTTTTATCTGACATTCATGACTTTCTCTTAAATGTGAACCCTGTAATATCAAAACTCAAGTTACATACTTCCAGCACATTTCCAGCACATAATGTCCAAGAATATATATTCCAGTTCCCACAGGGAGGAATAGGGGAAGAATAAGGAAAGATGAGACCAAAACAATAATGAAACTCAGCAGGATAAATATCAAATCCTGTAGCTTCGTGTCTGGTATTTGGGACTCACAATAAAATAATGTGGGTTCTAAAACACTTGGTAGCTCTGCCCCCTCTGGCTCTGCTGCCTTTAGCCTCTCCCTTGAGCAGTATGTACCTCAAGCCCACAGCTTTCCTTGGTGGACAAACCTTGGTCCTGGCTTCTCCAACATTCTGAAGTCTCCATAACAACTTAGGGCTCACCTACACAACTTCATGCCTCACAGGGCCTCCATTCAGGGACTCCAACCTTGCCTCACATTGCTTAGCCTCATCAGCTCTCTGAATTGTGGTGAAATACTCCATGATCCCCTCCACCTTGCATTTGGCATGACCCCAAAACCAGTATCATATAAGCAGTGCTGCAAAGTTCTGCTATCAGTTTTGGATGAAGGCTAGCATCTATGGAACACAGCTATAGCAGCTTCTCTATGATAACATTGGTGAGTATGGGACCCCTGCATTCTACCTTTAAGGCTTTTCCTTTCAAAATAGTTTGCGTTATTAATATCTTGACCCTTCAATGGGTTGAGCCTGACCCTCAGGACATCTTTCCATTATCTCAATTCATAGCAATAGATTTCCCTTTAATGGCAGTTATATTCCTAATATTTACAGCAGAAGTGTCTGTAATCTGTGTCTGGTACTTTAACTTTATTCACATTTCTTTCTGCATCAATATTAATAATTTCCATACCTTTATGCTCTGCATTTTGCTCTCTTTCGCTGTAGATCTGAGTCAGGGCAGTTAAAAGAAGCCACACCACAGACTCAATGCTTTTTATGCCTTGAAATTTCTTTTGCCAAACACATTAGCCCATTACTGTTAACTTCAATTTTGCTGAAGTACTCATGGTATGGGTATTTGACAAACTATAGCATGAGCTGCCTTTAGCCCAGTTACCAATAAACACCTTTTCTCCCTCTAAATTATCATGAGACAAGCCTCCATTGTCTGCAGTTCTGATCCTTCTGATCTTTCAAACGTCCACCAGCATAGCTCATTAAACTCTGCTAAAAGCATTGTAAGGCTTCCCTAGTTCAAAGTTCCAAATCTGTCCACAGTCATTTTGAAACCAGTTGCAAAAGACTAAGAATCACATCGTCAGGGTTATTGCAGCAATAGTCTCACTTCTTGGTACCAATTTTCTGTATTGATTACCTTCTTAGACAAAATATATGACAAAAATCAGTTTGAGGGAGGTTGGGGTTATTTTAGTTTATAGTTCTAGGTTAAAGTCCATTATGGTAGGGAGGGAATATCAGGATATGCCACATTTACCAGAGTCAGGAAGTAAGGAGAGAGAGAACAGCAAGTGTGGCTGGACTATAAAATCTCAAGGCCTATCTCCAGTGACATACTCCCTCCAATAAAGCTTCACCTCCTGAATGTTCACCACCTTCCCAAGCAGTGCCACCAACTGGGGACCAAGTGTTCCAACACATTAGCCTATGTAAGGCATTTAACATTCAATCCACCACAAAGATTTATCCCATACAGCTATAAACTGCCCCAACCATCCCATTTTATCATGAAAAAGCAAACTATACAAACAATATCATTGCCTTTGGAGATCAAAGATAATTAAATTTGCAAAGCTTCCAAGCAGCTTTAAGCATCAAATGGAATAGAAATTAACTGTCTTAATTAGAAAGTGAATCATCTCTTATCATGAGTACAAAAATCCTGTCCTTTATCTCTCCTCACTCCAACCCCTCCTTCCTAAGGAAAAAAAAAGTCTTCTGTCTGTTTAAATAGCTATATGAACTTCATGCAGACAGGAGACAAAGTTCATAGCAAGCCACATGGGACTCTTTGCAGTTCTGCCTCCAGCCTATTTCTCCATTTTCTCTCCTTTCATTTATATCCACAGATAAAGCATACTCCTCTCCCATAGCTCTGAACTTTTCATCATTTCTCTACTATAGTCTAAAGCTCCACATACTGGTATATAAAATACTGAGCCAAAACCTACTACTCCTTTGATAGATATCCCTTTCTTCATTTGCTTGAATGAAATTTAGTTATATTGTGTGTAATAATGAGCCTGTATCTAGCTACATCAGGGAGAAAGATAGAGCTAAATATTCCTAAAAACAAAGGACTGAAAGATGGCTCAGTGGATAAAGCACTTGCCTCACAAGTGTGAGTAGCAACGTTTAGAGCCCCAGAACCTACATAAACCTGGATGTTATAGTGGCATCTATAATCCCAGAACACCTAGGGAGAAGGCAGGCAGAGACAGAATAATCTTCCAGAAGCTCATAGGTCAGCTAGCCTGGTGAACATAGAAGTGAACAATAAGAGACCCTGCCTCAAACAAGACAGAAGGTGAGGTCTGACACCTGAGATTGAACTCTGACCTACACAAGAATGCTCTGGTTCACATGCATCCACACTCACACATATGAACACATACACCAAAAAATTTAAAAGGCTGTAGGGATGGCTTAGTGGTTAAGGCACTTGTCTGAGAAACCTAAGGACCCTGGTTCAATTCCCTAGTACCCATATAAGCCAGATGCTCAAGGAAGTGCATGTGTCTGGAGTTTGTAATGGCTGGAGGCCCTGACACACCCCATTCTCTCTCTTTCTCTCTCTCTCTCTCTCTCTATATATATATATATATATATCTGCCTCTTTCTCAAATAAACAAATAAAATATTTTTCAATATAAAAAATAAAATTTGAACTGATGCATAATATGTAGATAAATCTCTCCCTCTCTCTCTCTCACCCCTGACTCAGAAGACTCATACATTCTTTCTAGTCTAGTATGAGCTGCCAAGATTGCCAAGATGAGAAGTGAAGTAGTAATTTTCATGGATTTTACTGAGAAAAGAAATACATTTCAGACTTTGTTTTGTCTGGAAGAATTGGTGACATTATATAAAAGTATTTTACCCTATCAGTGTCTCGTGTATTTCCCCACAAGTGACATCACATTGCAGGGGCTTTGATAAGATCTTTTCTTTTATCAAGAAAAAGCTGCCTTGGCTAAAACACACAGCAGGAGAATCACTGCTTTCTCATCTCTCATGTCCCCTACTGTTTGATTGCACCAAGTTACCAGCAGTGTCTAAAATTACATTTAAAAAGATTGACATTTGCATTTTAATCAAATGATTTCAAGACCAGTAAGCCTAAGAGTGGGTTCTACATTTTGAAACCCTCAAATGGGTGACACAAGAATTTGAAGAACAGTTCTTAAAGAAGTTTAATCAATGAGGTAAGGAAGCCAGGCAGTTTTCTTGAGGAAGCAGAATATGCCAGAATCAATTACTTTATAATTGCTATGAGCAAATATCTGACAAAAAGCAACATAGGGAAAGAAAGGGTATGTTTTGGCTTACATTGTCATGGGAATTTCATAATGGGGAAGAAGGCATAGTGGCAGGAGTCTAACTGGTCAATTGCATCAGGAATTCAGGAAGCAAAGGTCAGAGGGATAGGGGAACTGGCTAACAAACTTCAAGGCCCACCCCCAGTGACTCACTGCCCCCAGCAAGACTCCATCTCTAAAGGTTCTACAATCTTTCCAAAGAGTGCCACCTTCTGGGGACAAGTGTTCAAATACATGAGCCTATGGGAGACATTTTACATTCAAAACACAACGGCACACTAGCTTTACAAAGCCAAATTGAGCAATGCGGCAAGTATCTCCATTCTAGAATAAATGATAAATGATATGTCATCCAAAGGTCTTTAAAAGAGTCACCTTCTTAAGAATGATAAATCATCTCATGAGAATGGTTCTGTTTGAACCTACACTACAGGGTCAAACAAGAAAAGACTCCACTGACAGACTTTTATAGTAAATTAGCCAAAGTATGAGGTATACTAACTTCATTTCTAATTTCCTCTACCTTTTTGAAAAAAATAGGTTCACTCAAAGAGGAATGGAAATAGATGGGATAATTGTAAACATTTGAAAAACAGGAGCTACTAGATATCCATAGAAAACACATCCAATTTTAGGTCACATTATTTTTTTTTTTTTTTTAGCTTTGTCTTCTTTTCAACTAAGAATGATCTGGTTGAATATGTGGCTTTGCAAATTTAAGTGAAGCAGTTTTCTAGCTTCCAAAGGGCAACAGAGTCTCCTTAGCCACATGCCTATCCCTACCACCATCATTTTGTGTTCAAAATAGACTTGGCTTTAGACTTATCTGGAATCAGAAAGTTCTATTGTCCCCTAAAGGCTTCCAGGTCACCATAAGTCTTGATAAAGTGTGATCAACTCATGCAATCACCTTGGTGATTCTTCACTGTAAAGATGCTTCATCGGTATTGAGACTATGTACTCATACTCAGGACTGTTAAGATTATCCCAAGGACAGCTGTACATATCACCAATTCATATCCCATAGCATGGAGTTGCAGTTGTAAGAATATTAACTACACTGAGGGAGGAAATATATTAGGCCCATTGAGGGAGCAAATCCTCTTGTATGAAATCTTTTACTCCTCATATCTATTAGGTACAGAATTCTAGATATTAAGAAACATTCTCTTTATTGAATACCACATAAAATCATGCAAATGATACATGCAACTCAGGAAAATGATACACACTGAGTTTATTGGGTCATTACATTTGTCCCTAAGATAACCAACTTATAAAAACTGATTTTATGAGACATATGGGCTGTTTCACTGTTTCAACTACATTTGGTTTCATGACTGGATTAATAAGGAATGATGTTTATAACTTGAGAAAGACTATAAATACTCGATGTGATATGTTGAGAGGTCACTCCATTTTAAGTACTGTGTATAATTATCATTTTCACAGCTGAAACATACTATACAAAATACTAGCCCCAGTTGAAAATAATATGTATAAAAATTTCTCTTGAAAATGTGACCACTACTATAATACATAAAGAAGAAAGTGATATTCCATGGAGCATATCTTAGCCTCCAAACAAAGGTATTTATTTCCATAAGAACTTCAAATATGATCCTTGAGGGACTGGAGTGATTGCTCAGTGGTTTAAAGCCCTTGTTTTGCAAAGCCTAGCGGCCCACATAGAGCTGGATGCAAGAATTGGAACATGCTTCTGGAGTTCATTTGCAGTGGCAAGAGGCTCTGGTGAGCCCATTCATGTTCTCTCCTCTCCTCTTTTTTTTTTTTCTCTCTCTCATAAATAAATACATAAATATTTTTTAAAATATGATCCTTGAAAAGAATTCTTCATGGCTGAGTGTGACTCGGTGGTAAAGCACTTGCCTAGCATGTGTAAGGCCCTGTATTCTATTCTCAGCACCAGAAAATAAAAAGAATGTTCATCTATAAATGAGTCACACAGAGCATACATCAATGTATTACAGCAGAGCCTGAGTAGATTTTTTTAAAAAGATCACCAACAATGGAATTTTTAGTTGTAAAGATAAAAAGAACTTATAATTATACTTTGGTCATTGATTCAGATTTTTTAATCCATCTGAATGAACCTCTTATTAACCAAATACTGATACTTTGTCATAAAACTTTGCCTTCCAACTTATCTCTATCTTCTGCCCATTCACTAAAATGTATGTGCCAATCATTTCTCTCTTACTTTCAGCTACCATTCCCTAACCTTATTGGTTTATACACATATTCTTTCTCTGCCACCCTTTTCCATAAATTGCCCTTAATACTTAAATGTCTACTTCAGTAGTTAGCTCCCACAGTCTTCTACCTTAACTCCACTTAGGATAGTCAGTCAACTTCCTTTGTTGAAGACCCCTAAGGACTCCATTCCTTCTATTCTGAAGTGAATAAAATAGTCTCTTCCCAGGCCTTCCTTAACACCAATCTAAGTGATATTCTCCATTGCTACATTCTGATCATTTCCTTCATTACATATGTCACCATTAATAATTGTTGCAAGATTTCAAGAGAACTGTCTTCTTCTTCCACCTACTCAATCTCTGTCCAACAAGCTATGCCCAGACTAGGTCAGGGACTTTGGAATTACTTCCTATTATGGTAATTGAATATGCTTCATTATACCTGGGCTAAGAGGAAGGAATGACTCCTCCGTACTCAGTCAGTAGCCATCATGTCCCATGCAAGGCCCCTCCCTCGCACTGTAGTTTCCCTCCTCCTTTCTCTGAAAATCCTTAACAGTCCTCCCCATCCCTTACAGTATTCCAAAGCTTCTTTGTCTTTCCCTTCTGATCACACCACTTTCTCCTGGCATTAAATAAATGTCTTGGGAACAGGAAACAGTTTGTCTCTTGTTCCTCTATCTCAAACTCAGAACTGACAGTTGTATTTTTTTTCATTTATTTACTTAATTTAATAATAATTTAATAACCTGAAGCCACCCTGAGACTACAGAGTGAATTCCAGGTCAGCCTGGGCCACAGTGAAACCCTACCTCAAAAAACCAAAAAATAAAAATAAATAAATCTTGCCCTTCAAATTCTAAGCCTGAAATAAACCCTTCCCTCCCATAAAAAAATTTAAAAAATAATGTCCAACACTTTGCACAATACTGTTTGGTATCCATAGACACTGTTCCTTTAAGAGGACAGATATTAGTCCTATGAATACAAAGTAGCCGCACCATGGCAGGTTCTTCTGTTCTTAATTACTGGGAGAGAGAAAAGCTAATAGCCTTTGTGGGACAGCAGGACCACATACATACTACTCTGATTTATGTCTTTGTAACCTATCCTGTGCCTTTTCTGAGCCCCTGACACTAGTTACAACCTGAGTCATATCCATCCTGTAGCAAGGCCTTTTCTCTAGTTAGAAACCCTTAAAAGGTTATAAAAGTAAAGAATATCCTTTTTGTCCTGAAAGCATCTGCCTATTCATCACCTTGAGAATCTCCCACTGCAGACAGGCTGCTGCTGATAAAGGAATTCTACCTAAATTTGTGCTTGTATTTTACTGATCCCAAATTATTCAGTGGCAAATACATCCTCTTAAGTTTATGTAGGTTCCTTCAATTACCATGTATAAGTAAACATTCAGGAAATGATTAAGAAAACACCACAGCTGAACAACAGCAGTATTAATTGATACACACATTTGTAGGGTACCAAAAAGAAAGTAACATGCTCACAAGACATTATGCCTGAGGTTCTCACACTGACACCTTAGGGCCCCCTTTGACATATTAAAGATCTCATTTTATATTTTTATTTAGTTACTCCAGAAAGTTTTAATGTGCCACCTTGAAAATCATCAGAATGTCCTCTTTAAATCAGAACCTGCTTCTTATTTTCACATCTGTCTTTTATTTTGAGATTAATGTCCTTGTTGGGTTGGACAGATGGCTTAGCAGTTAAGGCATTTGCCTGGGAAGCCTAAGAACTCATGTTCAACTCTCCAAGTCCCACATAAGCCAGACACACATAACACCAACATCCAAGGTTGCACATGCACACAAGGAGGCCCACTCTACTGGAGTTCAATTATAGTGGCTGGAGGCCCTGGAGTGCCAATTCTCTCATTCTGTCTGTCTGTCTGTCTGTCTCTCTCTCTATCTATCTATCTATCTATCTCTTTCTCTCTCTCACACACACACACATAAAAAGTCAGGCTGTTTTTTTTTGTCTCAAAAAATTAATGCCCTTGTCAAGAGACCCTAGAAAGATCATTTTCCCTCTCTGCCATGTGAGCTTACAGTAAAAAGGCACCATCTATGAGGAATGGACCCTTACAGAATCTGCTGGCATTTGATTGGACTGTCCAGTCTCCACACCTGTGAGAAGTGTTTGTTGACTATAAGCCACTCAGGCTTTTTTTTCTAGCAGTCAGAATGGATTTACAATATCCAAAATATTATCTCAACAAGAATGGTAAAGTTGAATATAAAAGTTTAACAATAAAGCTAATAGAAGAGATAAGCAATTTAGAATAGAATCCATAAAAATCTTTACCTAGGAATAAATGTAATGAAAAGTATGCAACATCTATACCATGAAAATAAAAAAAAAATACTGAGAAAACTAGAAGAATGCCTAAATAATTTCAATGTTACACTTACCAAATGAAAATCTCAGCACTATGTTGACAATTCCTTGAATTAGGAAATCACAATTTAAAACTAATTCTAAACTCTATGTAGCAATATGAAGAACCAAGGAGTTCAGTGGAGAGAGGACAGGAGAGAAAGAGAGAAGTGGAAGAGGATTATGATTAGAGTATATTGTGTTTATGAATGGAGGTTGTCAATAAAAAGTTTTATAACTCAACAAAAGAGAAAATGTAAGCTAAGGAACATATATACATACTGCCTTTAACACTTACCATAGCAATTATATAGTTATAGCAATCTATACAGTATGGAATTGGCATGTGATATACAAATTTTTTTAGGACAGACTGCAAAAAAAGATCCAGTCAGGTGTCCCTCAGAAAGCACCCTGTGATCTCATTTAGATACTTGAGCAATCTTTTGAAGATAATAAATTCATCCATCAAAATCTTATATACGACTACAGTGGAAACAATGAAGTGAGACTCTTCCTTGAGAAGCCCATATCCATACTTAGATATGTCTTATTTTCTGCCATATCCATGGTTTGGAACATACCTTTCTAAGTGACTCTCTTTCTCTTAACCCTTGTGCTTAACATCTATATTAACATATTGTTAATAAAATCCCAGATGCATCATATGGTCTAGTCCTGAAACTCTTTGTTGCATCATAGCCATAAATCCAGGGTTTGTCTGAGTCCAGGTTCCTAAAGATTAAGGGACCTCAGGCCATTAAGGGTGACAGTGGAGTCTGCCTCTGTCCCTCTCACTATTAACAATATTGCTTTTTAGCTGTGCCAGATCCCTTAAACTCTGTGAACTTTAGCTTTTTGTCAGTAGACTGAGGATAATGGTATTTTTCTGGTCTAGATGGTAAGTTGGGCAACAGAATACAATGTTTCTCAAACTTAAGTAAATAAAAATTTATGGATATCCCTCTTTAAAAACTAAAAGCCATTTTGTTTTGGTAGAGATAGTATGTATACATCATGCATCATATGGTCATAGAAAAATATAAAAGGAAATATGTTAAAAAGACACTTTCCTATTCTATCCTTCATTTATCAAGGACTCTTCCCCAGGGTGAACCACTGTTACCATCTTCTTATATGCATACAAAACTCTAACATCTAAATGAAAGTAAATATTCATATACATTGATTTTAGAAGCACAAATGATAGGATACCCTTTCTATTGTTAATCAACTTGAATTTTTTAAAAATTGACCATTGTGGTGGTTTTGAATGCTTGGTCCTCAGCTGATGGAAATTTGGGGGATGGAGCCTTGCTGTAGGAGGTGTGTTGTTGGGGGCAGACTTAGAGGTGTTATAGCAAACTCCCTGTTGCCAGAACTTGGCTTACTCTCCTGCTGTTGTTTTCTACCTGTTGTGGCAGAAGTGATGTCCAACCTCTGCCCATGCCATGATTTCCCCTGCCATCATGAAACTTCCCCTCAAGACTGTAAGCCAAAACAAAATCTTTCATTCCATCAGCAGTTTTTGGTAAGGTGCTTTGTCCCAGCAGCAAGAAGGGAACTAAACAACCATACATCTTGGAGGAGATCATACAAACCTCTTTTAAAAGAAAAAAAAATCTAGCTGGAGAGATTGCTAAGTGGTTAAGGTGCTTGCCTGTAAAGCCTAGCAACCTGAGTTTGATTCTCCAGTACCCACCTAAAGCCAGATGCACAAAGTAGGGAATGCATCTGGAATTCATTTGCAGCCTCTAGAAGCCCTAGTGTGTTCTCTCTCTCTCTCTTTCTCTTAGGCATGGTAGTGCATGCCTTTAATGTCAGCACAAGGGAGGCTGGGGTAAAAGGATCCCTGTGACTTCGAGGCCACCCTGAGAGTACATAGTGAAATCCAGCTTAGTATAGGACCCTACTTCAAAAAAAAAAACAATGAAAAGAAAAAAATCATTGTCATGCAAATTGGGTTGTGTGGTGCAGGATAGAAAGTGCATACCCTGCCCCCTAATCCTTCCCTCGGTGAATTATGTAGAAAAGTTTTCTCAAAGTAGAAGACATTATGTTCAACATTTACTTTAGGAGTCTAGAATACTAGTGTTAGAGGATAAGACATGTTGATGGAGGACTGGAAAGATTGCTCAGCAGTCAAAGATACTTGTTAGCAAAGCCTACCAGCCCAGATTCAATTCCACAGTCACCCACGTAAGAAAGATGCAAATGGTGGCACAGGGTGTAGTATTCATTTGCAGCTGCAGGAGTCCCTGCAGTGGTCATACACACGTGGACAGAAAGAAAGAAGAAAGAAAGAAAGAAGGAAGGAAGGAAGGAAGGAAGGAAGGAAGGAAGGAAGGAAGGAAGGAAGGAAGGAAGGAAGGAAGGAAGGAATCATTTTTAAGAGACATGTTGCAAAAAAGCTTTAGTTTTGTGGAAAGACAAAATACAGAGTGTATGGAAAGAGAGGTAGGAGATCTTGGAGATAGAATGATATAAAGAAGTACCCTCTGAGGTGGTAAAATGAGAAACTCACCATTTTTGAGATATTAGTTAACCGGACAAGTAAAGAAATTTTAAAACAAGTGTAAAGTAGTTTGTTGTTTTAAGTTTTTCAGGGGTTTGGGGCAAAGACTGGTATTTATTTTTTTACATTGTGCTGCTCTGAATGTGGCACCACTCTGGGTTTAAATCACATGAGATATTGCTTTTTAAAATGTTGTGCTGAACATATACAAATTATATATATATATATATATATATATATATATATATATATATATATAGAGAGAGAGAGAGAGAGAGAGAGAGAGAGAGAGAGAGACACCCCAACACAACTAGGTATAGACTAATATAATGCAAATTAATAACTTTGTATTAAATATATGAATGCATTTTTGCTGAAACACATTTACTAGTATTCTCACCAGTTGAAAGACATATTTGAATGACATGTTTTGCTTAATTTCCTTCATTACACTTAGAGCATAATGTACCAGTATGTGGGTTCATTGGGTCATAGTGAGTGTCATTGTCATTTTTTTCTCAGATTAAATAAATAGCTTAATTACTAATGAATTATCTCAAAGGAGTAATCAATTTGGGGTGAACTTCAGAAACAATAGTGAAAAATTGAAAATAATCTATTCAGTAAGTGAATTGTGAATTTTTATATCATTATATCACTGTGAAATATTACAAGTTGGCATGAACTTCTTCGTGGGAATCTGTGATTCCTGGAATTCATTCTATTATACTGTTCACTCTGCTCACTCTTACTTTTCTGTTTTAAATTGCTTAAAAGTTTGTTTCTGTCCTATAAGGCCATTTGCCCTTTGTTTATTGAGGTAAATGTCATTTTTAACCCTTGACAATTAGCCTGTCACTTGGTTCTAATAAACCCTGAGAATTATAATGAAGTTTCAGTTTCTGAAAAGCAAATATTTTAGAAACTAAACTTATTCTATGAACATTATCTTCTAAGCATAAGTCAATATTGCAATATTGAGTTTTGCCTCTATTCCTAGTCCAAGAAGTCAGGATGACTTCAAAGGCAGATATGAACTGATTGCTGTCATTTGAACATTGGAATATGTCATCCAAGAGGAAGTCAGATGTGCTTATCAATACACTGTGAGTTAAATACTGTCACTCGGGAAAATTGCTTGGAGCCCAAACTGATTGTGAAAAATCATGAGAGACAGAAATCAAAGCAAGAGGCAGCTTTTAGCTGTTTAGCCCAGGCTGACCTGAAACCCACTCTGTAGCCCCAAGCCAGCCTCAAAGCCATGATGCTCTTGCTACCTCAACTTCCCAAGTGCTAGGACTAAAGGCATGTACCGTCACACCTGGCTTAAGTCTCTTGTTTCATTCATATATATATATATATATATATATATATATATATATAATTATTTCAAAGAAACAGTAATGGTCTGGTGGAGAGGATAATTAACTGAATAAAGAGTGCAAAGGAACTTTCTGGAGTGGTATAAAATCTTGTACCTTGGAGTGTTGGTTACATGGGTGTACATATTGTGAAAACTCATTGAATTGTACACATAAGATTAGAGCACTTTAGGGTATGTAATTATACTTTACCGAAAAGAAAAAAAGAAAACAGGAGCAGAAGGAACAGCTGGTGTAACATTTTTTATGACACGGTTCCATGTGTTTTTATTTTTCTTCAACTGTGTAGCTGTATGGAGTGCTATTTTTAGAATATAAGGCATTGAGGTAAGGAGCTACATCTGTTTAACTTGCTTCACACAATACCAATCCTACTGCCAATTACCAATGACGTTGTTTGAGGAGGATGAAGATAGCTGATGCTTAAAGGACAAAAACTTGGATTTTAATGCAGGAAAAAAATCTAGTAGAAATTGGGATAGTAACAAATGTCACTGAGCATTTCAATTTAAGGTATATCATTTATGAAGCAATTTGCACCATCAGAGTGTGCAGAATCTCAGTTAAATGGTTTATAACTCTGAGTAAGTTTGCATTTCATTTCTTCTCTACTGTTGAGTTCACATTGTACCATCTGTCATATGAGTTTCAAACAGATGCATCACCACTGTCAGTGTTTTATGTTGTCTGTCAAGACAGGGGAAAGTAGAGCAGCAGGTAATATCGAGATGATATTTCAAGGTTGTCTGGAAAGTAATAAAACATGAAGGCCTATGACCCCTTCATCTTAAAAATGGGCATAGTGAAATGAAAATGATCAGTTAGAGCTCCTAGTTCATGACAAACACAGCTTAAAAATAGAAAGGGTCTTGACTAGGTCATCTGAGATTGCTTAGAAAAAGAGGGTAAAAACACATGTAGTCGTATTATCATTTGACATCCAGGAGAGGAATACCATCTTGAGAGAACAAGGTCAAAACTTAACTCAATAAGCAGTCAAGTAAGGAAGATCTGCGACTCATGGACATAGTCGAGTATTTACAACAGACAAAAGATCAGTTAAGGTACCTGACTCAATCCCAAGAGAGTTGATAGAGAAGGGAGAAGAGTCCCCAAACTTACAGGCTTTTGTGCAATTTCCCTCTAAATACCTAAGAGAACCTGATATAAAGATATAGCGGGGGCTGGAGGGATGACTTAGTGGTTAAGGCATTTGCCTGCAAAGCCAAAGGACCCAGGTTCGATTCCCTTGGACCCACGTTAGCCAGATGCAAAAGGGGGTGCACACATCTGGAGTTCGTGTGCAGTGGCTGGAGGCCCTGGGGCGCCCATTCTCTCCCTCTCCCTCTCTCTCTCTCTCCTTCTGTGTCAAATAAATAAAAATAAAATATTTTTTTTAAAAAAGATGTATCAGAAATATCAGGGTGTGTGGTTTGTAGGGATGCCAATGACCAGGTGAGCACACACTCCATTTCTTCTCTCTGATGTCTACTAATTCAGGCAGGTGAGCACAGATCCTTAGTGATGTGTGCAAAGATGCTAGAGAAACACTGTGAGGAATTATTCATTGATCTGTAATACCAAGAAACAGTGGAGTTACCCTGTCGAGGAATAGTACCAGGGAAAGGCAAATTACTGTTATTATTTTCAGTAATGCTGTCAAAGTCATCTTAAAAGATCTTTTCAGCTATGATAAGGAATTTTGGTATAGTTGCATCTCCTACTTGTGATGAATAAGTGGTAGCATGTATCCTCATGATGGAGCATCAGTAAAATGTGAAGAAAAGCACCACTTTACAAATTACACTCAGATCTGCCTTTAAAAAGTTTGCCTACAGGTAGGGATTACAGTGAATCTCAATTCAAATATCTGATGTAAAAGTTTGCAGCTAAGCCTGTGTGTATCGAGAGTAATATATATTCTATATATTTTAACAGTAATTATATACTAAGTGGCATATTTTTAATTATATTTTATATATTTATTTGAGAGAGAGAGAGAGAATGAACACACCAGGGCCTCCAGCCACTGCAAACTCCAGATGCATGTGCCCCCTTGTGCATCTGATTTACGTGGGTCCTGGAGAATCAAACAAGGTTTCTTTGGCTTTGCAGGCAAATGCCTTAACCGCTAAGCCATCTCCCCAGCCAATAAGGGGAATATTTTTAAGTTAATCAGCAAAATAAAAATAAGTATAAGGGTGTCTATGCAGCAATAAAACAGAGAAGTAAAAATAGTATATGACTAGCACTAGAAGAGTAGTTAAAATCATGATAGTTCAATTTAAATACAATGTGACCATACAGTGCTGGGTCAGTGTGCAGCTCCATTGCCAAGCATGCACAAGGCCTTGGGATCTATTCTAGCATTACAAACCCAAAAAAAAAAAACTGTGATACTAAAGAAGTACATAAAACTGATGATTTCACAAATAAAATGGAGATGTATATGCATGTTAATGAAGCAAAATTTTAAGATATATGATACAAATACAAAATGTGTATATAGAGACAAAACTACAGGAAAGTACTCAAAAACTGACATGATCAGGGCTGGAGAAATGGCTTAGCGGTTAAGGCGTTTGCCTACGAAGCCAAAGGATCCCGGTTCAATTCTCCAGGACCCACGTAAGCCAGATGCTCAAGGGGCACATGCATCTGGAGTTCGTTTGCAGTGGCTGGAGGCCCTGTCGTGCCCATTCTCTCTCTCTGTCTGCCTCTCTTCTATCTCTCTCTCTGCTTGCAAATAAATAAATAAAAATTTTTAAAAAACTGACATGATCAAGTTTTACTGTTTTTATTTAATGCTATTTTATATTGTGTCATACAAAGTAACTATGCAATTGTGTAATTGAAGCACACCACCATAAATATTGAGTGTAATAGTGTTATATAATATTATCCTCTAACTTAATCACCCCTCCTTCCCCCTCCAAAACACCCAGTTAATAATTTAAGATATCTCTGGCTACATCTGGCTATATCTCTGGCAGGCAAACATATGTATATAGGAAAAAGTCTAATTTTCTTTCTCAAAATTTATATTCTATATTTTATCCTTTCTTGCATGTATTGTATGTGGTATGTATGTACATGTGTTCATATGTGTATAAGTGCATATGTGTCTGCAGATGTGTGAGGAGACCAGAGGTCTTCCTTCATTGCTCTCCACATGAGTCTGAGACAAAGTCTCTTGCTGGATCCAGAGCTTAACAGTTTGGATAAACAAGCTAGCCAGCAAACCCCAGGGATCCTCTTATCTCCATGGGGAGAATTTGTAAATTGGAGATATTAACTTTTTACCTATCATATGCCTACAAACATCTATCCGGTTTCTTCTTACTTGGGTTTTCATTGTATATCTTTCCACTGGGAAACATATTTTATTCACGTGAAAGTGTGCACGGGCATGTGTGTTGGGGGGATGCACATGCATGTGTACACATGTGTGTATGAAGGTCAGAGAACCTTAGATGTTATTCTTAAAGAATGCCATCCACCTGATATTTGGATACAGTCTCTTAATGGCCCAGAGCTCAGCAATTAGGTTACATTGGCTGGCCAGTGAGGCCTAGGGATCCACCTGTCTCTACCTTCCCAGCACTAGGATTACAAGTGCTCACCATCACAATGATTTGTTACATGGGTTCTGGGGACTGAACTCAGGTCCTCATGTTTATGAAGCAAGTACTTTACTGATTGAGCTATCTCCTAAGACCTGGGAAACAATTTTTCATGGGTATGTCTATAGACCATTTCCTTATTTTCCTCTAAGTTTTCTATTTTTAATTCCTCATCTTCACTCACTTGTAAGGTCACAGAATAGTCATTCTCAATTTCCTTCTACTATTCATAAGTATTTCATCTTACATGAAGATTTATTAGCCCATGTGATGGTAAAGTTCTGTTGTCAACTGGATCTGTTTAGGAATCCACAGACATTCCTCTTGGGAGGGTCTCTGAGGTTGCTTCCAGGAAGGATTGACCGAAGGAGGAAGTCCTTTCCCCAAGGTGAGCCCTTCCCGCAGAGTGGGGGTCGCGGAGGTGGGCTTTATGTAAGGAAGCTCTGGGAGAAAAGGAGCCCCTTCCTCCTGCCTGTGCTGCTTGCTGGTGAGTGCTTCACTTGTATGCGCATCTATCATTCGGCTGTTCTTCCTAGGCATTGGAACCAAGTTTCCTCAGCCTTCCAGTGTGGACTGAAGACCAACGGCTCTCCAGGAAGCCTCCAGGCCTTCAGTGCTGGATTGGGATTGCTGAGGCATCCAGCCACGTGCACTGAGCATCTACTGGATTCTCAAACCTGCAGACTGCTATTGGTGGACTGTTGTAAACTAATCCAATAAATTCCTATTTTAATATAATTCATTCTATTAGTTCTGATCCTCTGGAGAACCCTAATACATCCCATTTAGTAAAAATTTTTATAAGTGGTATATAATATTTTATATAAATGTCCTTCTAAATAAACAACAAAATTATGCTAATAATATCCAATAATCTTTTTCATACTGAAATATGTCAGGTTGTCATTCCTACATTCTTAATCTTTCCTACATTCTTAGAAATGTATTAAAAGATAAATTTATGTCTCATTGCTCTGGTTATTATTTCTTGTTTTGACTATCACAGAATTATTTTAACTTTTATTTAATACTACAAGATCCTTTCCCCTGGTCATTATTCCTCTAAAACACACAACTTGTTAGCAACTCTCACTCATTTCTTCTCCTACCTAAATTTTAAAATGTCTGCCTAATTCCAAAAACTGCATTTATTTTGATTTTTGTAGGAATTATTTTTCATTTACATATGTGTGAATATTTATATAATACTGGTTTCACAAACTATGCATGACATATTTATCCATTTATTCAAGTTCTGTTTCATGTCCTTCTAATAACATGTTACACTTCCTGCCATTACTACTTAATATCATCTAGTTGTTTTATATCTTACAGTAAGTATTATTGCAAAGGAAACTTCTTACTCATTTCTTGCAAGTTAAAAGCTGACATTTTATAGATGTCTTGTATCCTGTTTCTCTTTATTTGTTTCTTTTATTTGTTCCCCCATGCATAGACAGGATCAGTTCAGCAGATGAACCAGTCTAGATATGTGCCAGGGAGCTCTTTCCCTGCCAGGATTACCACATCTATCTTGGAGTCATATCATTTCCAGTTTGATTACTGGGGAAAAAAATAGTACACAATTCTTGGGAATGAACACAAGCTCCATTCATCATGTCCAAGGTCCTCAATCTATCAGATCAGCATGGTCTAAGAATTGTCCTGGACATAGTTGTATACAACCAAAGTGGAGAAATTTTCCCAGAGTACTCTAGTAGCTTTACTAACAAATCCTAAACGTAGGAAAGACTCTTCTATTAGTTTTTGAAGATATTGAGTGTTTGCATGTTTATTACTAATACCAAACCATTTTTAGGACCTATCACAAGGGGACAAAAATCAGTGATCTGGTTAAAAATTAATTTTAAGTAAGAATAAAGACATCTACTTAAGTGTGTTATGGTACATCCATCTAATGGAATTGAAAACATTAAATACAAATAATAGCTTCAGTCTATTGAAAAGACATTCCAAACAATATTTAATGGCATTTCAAATGCTCATGTTAACAAAACTGCATAAATTTGGCATTTTTTGGAGATGGCATTAGAAATAAAATGGGTGGGAATTGTATTTTTGTGTGTGTGTATATATATATATATATATATATATATATATATATATATATATATATATATATATATATATATATATATATATATACATACACACACTAATATGCTATGTGCAGAAGGATCAAAGTACTTTTACATATGTGCAAGCAGATTATATTTATTTTTAATATTTTTACAATAAATATAATAATCAGAGGTCAATAGATAAAACAAACCTTGCTTAAAAGATGCTCTGTCTTTTATATTGATACTTATGAAGTTACCCAGGACATTTCCTCTTTTTCCACATTAACAATGTATATTTGTTTCCTAGGACTGCTATAAACAAGGTACCACCAACACCAGAACTTTAATCTTCTATTTCTGGAGATAAAGACTGAAATCAGGGTATGGCAAGCCAGGGCCCAGCTCCCTCCAATATCTCTAGAAGAGGATCTTTTTTCACTTCCTCTAGCTTTTGATAGTTGCCAGGAATCCTTGATATTCCTTGGCTTGTCTATGACCTGTGCTTGAATCTTCACATCCATGCAAAGGTGTCCAACATTCTTTCATCTACAGAGATATGAGCCTTTGGAGCAGTGCCTACTCCAACTCAATAAGGCAACATCTGCAAAGACCCAATTTCCAAATGAGGTCACAGTCATAGGTTATATGGTTTAGGACTTCGACATCTTATTTACTAAGACCCACCCTCTGGCCTTCCAAAATACATGCCATTCTCACATTCAAAATACATTCATCATATCCTAACCTCCTAGGAAAACTTCCCCTTCTCTCCCCTCTTTCCTCATCTCTTCTTCACCCTGTACTGCACTTTTCATGGAAACTGTGAGTTAATTTCAAGTGTGACTTTATCCAACTCCACTGTACAATCAATGGACATATAATCAGATATTTATAGGATAAAAATTAAAGTAGAATAGATTAACCAAGATCTTTGCTCCCAGAAAAAAAATGTGCAATTTCTAGTGGTGAAATGAAGCCAAGGAAGAAGTCCTCACTTGACTGAAGCCCTCATCTCTCTTTAAGAACCATGAAATGCTTTTATCAAGTGCTTTCTGGGCCAACAAAAATAATGTGGCTCTGCCACCATCAGGCTACTGAGCTTTACTTTGACTATTTGGCCACCAACCAGCGCTCTCTGATTTTTAAAATCACACTGTTCAGCCAAATGTTTCCATGCCTGCAGAAAAAAAAATTAATACATCCCTGTCAGGAAGCAAGTTGTAATTTACAGTTCAGCCCTGATAACAGTGTGAGCCAATTAACCAACCTTGGGAGCACAAGAGAACAGTTTTGATTTTATTTTAAACCTGTTTAATAAATATGATATGCATAGCTGCTGAGGTAATAGCCACCACTAGGAAATTATTGTGAATATAAATTAGCACATCCATTTGCCTAACGCACAGGTAAGCAAGTTTTCAGATTGATTTATTTTTTAAAACAGAAATCAAAGTTGTCGAGAAAAAAAATTTCAGGCAGAAATGCTGAGGCACTGATACAGAGCCAAAGGAGGAAAAATTTACAGAGTAAGGGAGCAGTCTGCGAGGCTGATTCAAGTCAGTATTGGGGTGTTAAAGAAGGAACCATGAACTCCAAATCCAGAACTCAGTCACCAGAACTCAATCACCTGCATAAATTATGCAAATTCTACATACACTGTGTGATCAAGGCAAACTCTCCAGGCAGGCCCAACTTCCTAATTTGGTGGGCTCCAGTACAAAATGAACATTCAGGGCCCCATGTTCACAAACAATTAAGGGTTTCATAATGACAAGAGCATTGTGGATGCAGCTCCGTTTGGTAGAGTGCTTGCCTAGCATGCACAAAGTTCTGAATGTAATCCCAAGCATGGTATAAACCAGGTATATTGGCATATGCCGATAGTCCCAGCACTTGTGAGATAGAAGAATGAGGACCAGAAGTTCAAGGACATCCTCAGCAACATAGTGAATTTGAGGCCAGCCTAGGCTTTATGAGATCTTGTCTCAAAAAAAAAAAAAAAACATTCAAAAAACAAAAGGACAGCTTTGAAGCAAGCACAGTACTCTGGATGAATATGTAGGTTGCACACATCCCAAGTCTTTTTTTTTTTTTTTTTTTAAATTAGTGAAATGGGAAACATCAAAGGTGTATTTGCTTTGTCACTTTCAGGACATTATTAGGGCAGTAAACTGAAAGATAATATCTGTAAAAAATGATGTGTAAATTTTAAAGTTCTTTATCCAGAGCAGAGGCCATGAAAAGCCCAGAAGCATAAGCCAGGGTATCTCCTGAGAAGCCTCCGCCTATGTACTGGAAGTTAATTTTTTTTAACTTTTAAAAATTATTTTATTTATTTTTGGAGAGAGACACAGAGAGAGACAGAGAGAGGGGGAGAGGAAGACAGATAGAGAATGGGCACGCCAGCAGTCTCTCAGCTGCTGTAAACAAAATCCAGATGTGTGTGCCCCCTTGTGGTCAAGTGCGGCAGTGCGTCCTTGCGACGCTGCATCTGGCTAAACATGGGACCTGGAGATTGGAACCGGGTTCTTAGGCTTAGCAGGCAGGCGCCTTAACCGCTAAGCCATCTCTCCAGCCCTTGAAGTTAATTTTTTAATAAGGGATAGTGAAATATCTAAGGTAGTATACATTACACAAGTCACATTGAGGAAATCCTTAAAAAGTCTTCACTGAATTAAAAGAAACCTGATCAGGGCTGGGGAAATGGCTTAGCGGTTACGGCATTTGCCCGCAAAATCAAAGGACCCTGGTTTGATTCCCCAGACCCACATAAAGCCAGATGCATACGGGGCATATGCATCTGGAGTTTGTTTACAGTGGCTGGAGGCTCTGGCGCACCTATTCTCTCTTTCTCTCTCTTTCTCAGATAAAATAAATTAAAAACAAAAAGTTTAAAAGAAACCTGATCACTAAACTCATTGTGATTTGTTGGATTGGAGCTTGGAACAAAAAGGGACATAGGAAGGAAACTATTGGAAAGCCATAAAAACTCTACAGTTGGAGCTGGAGAGATGGTTCAGCAGTTAAAGGTACTTGCTTACAAAGCCTGCTGGTCTGGGGTTCAATTCCCCGGCAGCACCCACCTGGATGTAAAGTGGAAGATAGGAGGGATGGCTTAGTGATTAAGGCTCTTGCCTGCAAAGCCTAAAGATCCAGGTTCGATTCCCTCGGACCACATAAAGCCACATGCACAAGGTGGCACATGCGTCTGTAGTTCACTTGCAGTGGCTAGAGGCCCTGATGCAACCATTCTTTCTTTCTGCCCCTTTCTCACTCTCTCTCTCTCTCTCTCTCAAATAAAAAGACATTAAAGGAAAAACTTATCCAGGTGTGATAGTGCACTCAGGAGGCAGAGATAGGAAAATCATTCCTGTCTGCCTAGCAAGTTTGAGGCCAACCTTGGATACATGAATCCTTGCCTATAAATAAATAATATTTTAAATATTTTCTTTCTTTATTTGACACACAGACAGAGAGAGACAGATAAAGGGAGAGAGAATGGATATACCAGGGTTTCTGGCCTACAAAACCACTCCAGACGAATGTGCCACTTTGTGTATCTGGCTTTACATGGGTCCTGGGGAATCAAATTTGAGTCCTTGGTTTTTCAGGAAACTTGTCCTATGTTATCTAGACAACTGTTTTAAATGACATATACCTAAATATATGTGCATACATATATGCACACATAGAAAGACAAAAAGAGGTCAACAGGCTAGATCAATAGAAATGCCTTAAAAATTTCCCACATATACATCTTCTACATATTTCTAATTTATTCATTCTATACTTTAATTACAGTCTTATTCCTTTAGTAGACATCATTTCATATTCCTACCTAATTAACATGCTTCCAATTACAAGATTAATTCATGCTTGTTGTAGAAAATACATGAGCATTCAACCTCTAAATGTCATCTATCATATGATTTCTGAGAAGTCAACACATTTCCACATTTCTGCATTTGACTCATTTTCTATCACAGCCACTTGTGTGCATGTGTACATAGAGTATAGATTAGAATAATTAAAGTGGCTCTATGCTAACCTCTACGTCCAAAATTATGCTTCATAGACCACTGAGTTCCATGGATAAAGACTTTAAGGATATGATATGCCATACTCTCCAGTTTGGAGATTCACTCTTGTGGTGATTTGAATGAGATGCCCCCCATAAACTCATGTGTTTTGAATGCTTGGTCCCAGCTGGTGGCAATTTGGATAGTGGAGCCTTGCTGTAGGAGGTGTGTTTCTGGGGGTGGGCTTTGGAGTGTTATAGCCAGCTCCCTGTTGCCAGAGCTCAGCTCACTCTCTGGATGCTGTTTTCTACCTGCTGTGCCAGAGGTGATGTCTAGCCTCTGCTCATGTCATACTTTACCCTGTTTTCATGAAGCTTCCCCTCAAGACTGTAAGCTTAAACAAACCCTTTGTTACCATCAGCTGCTTTGTGTTGAGTGTTTTGTCCCAGCAATGCAAAGGTAAATACAACAACTCTGCAAAAATTTCTGTCCATGTATGAATTCTGTTATGATCCAACAGAATAATTCTTGGGAAATGTTAGTATAAATGGTTCCATTCCAGATATTTGCCACTTTACATGATGTAGGAGTATTTGCCTATTGTACTGTAAGTTAATTGCAAATGTCCTTTTAACAAAATGTAAATATTATATCATAAGTATACCATTATTCTTGTTTATACCAGCAGCAAGCAGAAAATTTGCAAAAATAAAAGGGAGACAAAATAGAAAATATCTGAGGCTTTGTGGGGCTCAAAGAACTCAAAGAAAGAGAAAGACCTCTTTCAAAGAACTCAAGTCTGTTGTTAAAAAATGTAGAATTATAGACACTGTATAAACAACTGTTGGTGTTTCACCCAAACTTTCATATAAATTTCATGGATCATGAAATAAAGTTGTTTTAAACTTTTTACAACTGTTGCTAAATCTGAAAATCATGTTTAGCCCATAGATTATACAAAAACAGACAGTAGATTACATTTGTCTTGTATGCTACAGTCAGTGAACTGACATTGGGTTATTATTACTTCTTATTCTTGATAAATACTTTCCCTTTTTATTTATCTTTTTGTTGTTTGTTTTTGTTTTTATTTATGTATATTTAAAAGATTATACTCTTTTGTTTCCTCTCCCCTGTTCCCATTTCCCTGGGGCCCTGCTCTATGGGGTTATGTGATTCACTGTGGGGTCATGAAGGCATCAGTCAGTCCCAATGGGATAATAGGGGGACTGTGCCTCAGGGTATTCCCACCCACTCTGTGGCCCTTAAAATCTTTCTGCCCCCTCTTCTGCAATGCTCCCTGAGCCATGGCAAGCCTGTTGGCAGTCTAATTTAATGTTGAGTTCTTTGTAGCCTGTGTATATCTGCTATAATAGGTTTTGCTTAATCACCGTGTCTGTCACCATTCCCCAGGAGCTGGTTGTTAGGCGAGCAGTAAGAGCAGTGTTCATGGCTAACCCTGGAAGATGTGGAAGAGGTGGCAAGCCTCATGGTGGGCAGTGAGTTATCTTCTTGTTTTATCGATGGATCCTAACTCCCCTCTATTTTCTCTGCCATCTATAAAATAAAGCAGATTCTCCAACCAAGAATGAGAGCAGCCTAGGTTAAAAGAGGTGTACAAAGTTATTTGAGAGAATTTTGGTATGCAAGCCCACTCTTCTCCAGAGAGCAGTTGGGGCTTCCCTCTGAAGTATGAGTTTCCTGACTATGGGAATCTAACTTGGTTTCCAGTACCAGTTATGAGTTCTCTCCCACTGAGCAGCCCTCATGTCCAATCAGATAACAGTTGGTTACCTGCAGACGTGTGCCACTAATGCAAAAGTGTTTACTTCTTATCCAGCTGGTTGGTTTTATTGACCTTTCAATTTTACTTTGTTTTCAGTTTCAAAAATAATTTTAAATTTCATAAATTGAAAAAGTCTAGTAAATTTTACAAGTTGATTATACATTAAGTATAAATATTGACTCTAAATTGCAATAGACTTCTAAATCTATACATTATTTCCTTCATTTTTTTCTTTTGAGGCAAGCCCAACGGAATGACCTTTTTAATGCAAGAGAGAGAAAGAGAGAGAGAGAGAATTTGCACACAATGGCCTCCAGTCACTATAATTGAACTCCAGACATTTGTGCCACCTTGTGCACATGTGCAACCTTGCACACTTGCGTCACTTTGTGCATCTGGCTTATGTGGGACCTGGAGAGTCGAATATGAGTCCTTCGACTTCACAAACAAGCACTTTAACTGCTAAGCTATTACTCCGGCCCTATTTCCTTCATTTTTATGTGTGGAAAATTATTTCCTACTCTGATCTTTTGAATGATCAACTAAACTTTCTTCTGTATTTTATTATATTATATGCCAATATCAAAATTTCATCCTTTCTATCATCTGTCATTCATTGGATATATGATATGAGGTAAGATACTAAACTACTTTTTCTAAATTATTTTCCCAATTTATTTTTCTAAATCTATTTCTTCCAACATTGATTTAGTATGCCTTCCTCTAAATAAGTCTTCTTTCTTTTGAAAAAACTGGGACTTAAATATGGATCTAAATGGCACATAATATTACAGTAAGGTTGAAGTGCATATCTAAGCCATCTATTTATCTACCAATTCTTCTTTCACTCCCTAAACTGAACACTGCTTCAAGGAATGTCCTTTTAGCATACATTTGAACATCTGTTACTGTTAATCATGCTAAAAGACCACTCCATTAATTACTCTAGTTCTTCTTAGAAGAAATTAAAAGGTATCTTGGGGCTAGTTATGTTAGAAATGGCATACCCAGTACATTAATGAATAATCCATGACAAAACCCATGCACAGATAAGTGACTTCAAGTATACTCAGATATAAACTCAATATTTTCTTCCTGAAAATGAGAGTGAGGGACACACACACTGTCTTGGTAAAAAGTATTTCCCCACTTACTTAAGGCCTATAGATAACAGTTTTTCATTCTTCCTGTTAAATTTGTTACAAAAATATGGCTTGAACTCAGTGGTTCATCAATCCCATATTAACTATGACTTTAATTTTGTCCCAGGCTAAACACCTTACTTACCAGAGTCTTAACCAAAAATGGACTATCTGCAAACAGCATCTCTTTCTTTCCTAGACACCCTCTTTGGGTGACTTATAAACATACAAACCTCAAACATGTGTCACCAACAGGAAAAAAAGAAACAGTAGCAATGCTATGCTGCCCGTCTAAAACTCACATTGAGCTTTGTAGATCTGATGCTATGGTTTGCATGAGTGTTCCCTAAAGGTTTGTTAAGTAAAAGCTTGGTCCTAGCAGTGGTGGTATTGGAAGACGTTGTGAAGCATTAATTGATGGAACCTAGTGAGAGGCCCTCAGGTCATTGGGTGCATACCATTAAATAGGATTGTGGGGCCCCTGTCTCTTCCTCAATGTTTCAATCATGATCATAATGTGATTGCTTGCTCTGGCATTATATGCCACCCTTACAGAGGTTCAAAGCAATGTGGCCATCTAATCTTGGACTTGAATCTCCAGAACAATGAGTCAAAATAAACTCTTGGTTTTATAAGTAGTATAATATATCAGATATGTCCTTGCAGTAATCTGAAGCTGGCTTTTATATACCCACTGATGAACAAAGGACTCTAGGTCAAATATGACGATGCATAGGTATTTTGCAAAAAAAAAAAAAAAAAAAAAAAAAAAGCTTATTTGGACACAGTCATGATCTTTCATTTATTGTTGACTATGACTCCTTTCAAAATGCAATGTCAGAGTTGAATACTTGCAACAGATACCGAATGGCCTGCATAACTGGAAACATTTACTCTCTGGTCCTTTAGAGAAAAAGTTACCTGACTACATCCTGGATCATCTACTTCCTTGCTCCCCAGTAGTATAGGTCCTCACAAATATGCTTCACTGATTATAAAGACGGATTCTTATTTCTCTTTTACTTTCACCTTGGTAATTCCTGCTTTTAATTAGAATCAAATCCAGACTACAGTCATTCACACAGAAGTCCAAAGGGTAATGTAGTCACAACTTTTAATTTCCCTCCACTATGCTGCAATCAGCTCACAAATTAAATCTGATTGTCAATGCCTGAGAAATGTTCAAGCTGGGGCCAAAAATAATAAAGGTAATGCTGTTAAGAAAAGGGCAAGGTGCCCCTCTCCTTGTGCTATTTCTGATACAAAAGTGAAGCCTAGACTAGGCGAGAATAGCAATGTGGAAATGTCCACATTTCTGGATCTCTAAAATAGATGCATTATTTTTAAGCACATTTCTTCTGTCAGTCTGAAACCTTTCCAGTGTAAGAGCTGAGACATGTACAGGCCTTTGCTATCAGCGAGGTAATTGCTGGCTCCAGCCCAAGAGGTTCAGTCCCTGAGCCATAAATTGAGTGACATTTTGTACCAGTAATCTTGTGTTTCCTCAGCAGCAAATGAGAACAGGAACAGGCCAAATGATAACAATGCTCTCTATCTTACTCTGCATTTCAAACTCTGGATTTCAAGCATGTGATTTTTTTCCCATATGCTTTCCTAAAAGCTCATCAACATTCGGTGAATAAAATTACAGGAATTCTTTTGTATTCTACCTTACAAGAAAATGAAGTATTCTCTATAGGTTGAGTTCCCTCTCAAAATAGTTCAGAATACCTTAATCATAATCACCTTGGACAGATTTTTTCAAAAATATATTACTTAGACCTTAATTAAAATTACCACGAAACTTTTTGGTGATTAAAGGCTGTGATTGTTAAGTTCTACACTCAACTTGATCAGATTAGGAATCAAGTAAGAGACACACCTCTTGGATGAATCTGTGACAGTGTTTGTAGAATGGACTGATGGAGGAGGGAAGTCCTTCCTCCAGAGTGGGCTGCCCTTCTGGTGGTGAACTATATATAAAGAAGCTACAAGAGCACAGTATTTTGCCTGGCATCCCACACTACATGGTCATATGTACATCTATCTATCCTATTGCTGCTATTCTTCATGGACATTGGGACTCAGCTTCTTTGGCCTTCCAATGTGGACCAAAGACCAGCAGCTCACTAGGAATCTTCCAAACCTTCAGCCTGTTGAGGTGCCCAGCCTTGTGGAATGAGCTACCTGGTTCTCCAACTCCCCAGTCTGCAGACAGCTGTTGCTGAACTGCCCAAACAATATCCTGAAAGCTAATCTAATAAATCCTCCATAGACTACATATCCATTCTGTCCGTTTTGCTCTTATAGAGATCCCTGACTAATACAGATTGGGTTAAACAAATACCATCACTCTATGAACTTAAAAAAAAAAATCCTCTTTCCTCAAGGAGTTTACAGTCCAGCCCACATTTTATGTAAAGAGCTAGATAGTATATTTTTGGTTTTGTCAGCCACATATAGACTCTGTTGCATGTTTTCTGATTGGGAACAAAATGCCAGCCAAGGCTGTTAAGCTTTCTAGAGGATTCAAGTTGAATCTTCAAGGGGAAAGGTAAGACTCTCTTAAGACTCTCTTTTCTAAAGCATATATATATATTAATTTGCATGTGTGGTGAAGATGCACATCAGAGTCTCTTGTTGCTGCTAATAAACTCCATTCACAGGCACCCCTTTGCATCTGTTTACATGGGTGCTAGGGAATCAAGTCCAGACCAACAGGCTTTGCAAGCAAGAGCCTTTAACCACTGACCCGCTTCTCCAGCCCCTCACATACATGTTTTGGTATAAACATCAATCTTGAACTCATTTGGGTAAATGCTAAGGAGCGTGATTGCTGGCTTATATGATAAGATAATGTTTAACTGAAAAGAAATGACCACACTATCTTCCACGCTAACTTCAGTTTTTTAGGTTCTCCCAGCAATGGTTGACAGCTCCACTCCTTGCCAGCATTTGGTGCTGTCTTGGACTTGGACTTTAGAGGTTCTAATATGTGTGCAGTGACATTTCATTATTGTTTAAATTTGTGATTCTCTCTGACATATGAAATTGAACATCTATATTATCTTTTTTTGTTACGATGTCTCTTCTGTTCAGAAGTTTTTCCTATTTTTATATCAAGTTATTTGCATTATTATTTTGAATTTTATATTTGGGATTATGTATTTTTACCCTATCATTGTCCTGTAAATATTTCTTTCCAGCCCGTGACTTCTGTCCTCATTCTTTTAAAAATAAAAACATTTTAAAATGAGAAGGAAAGAACTCTTTCAACTCAACAACAAAAAGCAACCTAACTGAAAAATGAGCAAAGGATTTGAGCAGATATTTCTCTAAAGAAGATATGCAAGTGGCCCCAAACCACATGAAAAGGTGGTGTTCAACATCATTAGCTATTAGGGAAAAAGACAATGAAAACCATAAGATACCACTTCCAAACCCAGTAGGAAAAGTATAAGAAAATATGACAAAAGAACAAGTGTTCGGATGTGGAAAAACCAGAACACTTCAACATTGCTGGGGGATGTAAAAGTATTCTGCTGCTGTGGAAAAGTTTATCAAATGGTTAGACATAGAATTATTAAATGGCCCAGCAATTTCACTCCTAGATACATACTTAAAAGAACTGAAAACAGTAATTCAAGAAGCCCATATACATGCATATTTATGGAAACACTATTTGCAATATTCAAAAAGGTAGAAACAGCCCAAAAACCAAGAGGTATGTGGATAAACAAACATATACAACAATGGAATAGTATTCAGTCACAGAAATAAATGAAATACTTAAATACACCCCAACATGGATGAACTTTGAAAATATACTGCGTGAAGAAATATTGTATGTTTCCACAAACCAAGAGATATGTGAATAAGCAAACATATACAACAATGGAATAGTATTCAGTTACAGAAAGAAATGAAATCTTAAAATATACCACAACATGGATGAACCTTGAAAATATACTGTGTGAAGAAATACTTTATGTTTCCATTTAAGTGAAATATACAGAATAGGTAAGTCCAGAGAGATCATCAAAAGCAGCGGGGAGAGGGGAGCAACTGCATACCAAGCACAGGCTGTTCTTCTCGATGATGATGAAAACATTTTGGAATGAGATAGAGGTAGTGGTGATACAATGCTGGGAATGTACTAAGTGCCCAGAAGTAGTTCACTTTAATGTTTTTTAAGATTTTATTTTTATTTATTTATTAGAGACAGAGAGAGGGAAAGTGAGAGAGGGAGAGGAAGAGGGAGAATGGGCACACCAGGGCTTCTAGCCACTGCAAACGAACTCCAGATGCAAATGTGGGACCTGGAGAATCAAACTAGGGTTCTTAGGCTTCACAGACATGTGCCTTAACCGCTAATTCATCTCTCCAGCCCTCACTTTAAAATTTTATGTTATATAAATTTCATCTCATTTTTTTTTTCAGTTTTTCAAGGTAGGGTCTCACTCTAGCTCAGGCTGACCTGGAATTCACTAGGAAGTCTCAGGGTAGCCTTGAACTCACAGTGATCCTCCTACCTCTGCCTCCCAAGTACTGGGATTAAAGGCGTGTGCCACCACACCCGGCTTCATCTCATTTTTAAAAATAGCTAGGTTAAAAAGTAAAATACAGGGTAGTCATAAAATCAGGAACCAACATTTACTACTGTTTTAAATGTAATTTATTTGAGACAAAGAGGGACACAGAGAAAGCAGACACAGAGAGAGAGAAAAAAATAAAAAGGGAGAGAGAAAGTATGGGCATACCAGGACTCCTGTCACTGCAAAAGAACTCCAGATGTATGGACCACTTTGTGCACCTGGCCCTACATAGGTACTGGAGAATCAAACTCGGGCTTTGCAAACAAGCACCTTTAACCACTGAACCATCTCTCCAGCCCTTTATTGCTATTCTATTAAACTGTGATATATTGATAAGCCATTTCCTATGTATATTTATTTGCCTGTGTTTCTAGACTCTGGGACCACTTTAAATATGTATTTATTTGTGCTAAGGAACTGAAACATTTGTGGTAAAAATTCAAGGCATATAGAAAAATTTCATGATAGCTAAAATATATTAAACCCAGCTATTTGCTAAAAGTGTGTTGAATTGGTCCACCCATACACACTTGAATTCACACAATAACTGCATGAGGTCTATAGTCACTGTGTCTATGCCTGATTTAAAAGAAGAGGAAATAGCAGCTAAGATTAAGAATCAGGGCTAAAGATAGAAACTAGTAAATAACAGAGCCCAAATTTGAAACTGCACAGTCTGACTCCAGAAGTCTGGCTCTTAAATACTACCTGCTATTTCCTTGAAAGAAACAATGGCATTCATATCTAATTCTCTAATTTTGCTCCCCATTGAGAGTCACTATTAGCTAAATATTTTCAGATTATTTTATAACACAATAAGGATCTCACTATAAGCTTAACGTGAGCATATTTTCATTTTATACATTTATTTCATTCACATGACATACCATTGCACAAACATACCACCACTTAGTTATTCAATCCCTAGGTAATGGGCATTGAAATAGTTTCTTTTTAAAATTATTTGTTTGGGGCTGGAGAGATGGGTTAGTGGTTAAGGCACTTGCCTGCAAAGCTAAAGGACCTCAGTTCAATTCCTCAGTACCCACGTAAGCCAGATACACAAGGTGGCACATGCATCTGGAGTTTGTTTGCAGTGGCTGGAAGCCCTGGCATGCCCATTCTCTCCTTTCTCTCTCTCTCTCTCTCTCTCTCTCTCTCTCTCTCTCTCTTTCACTCAGCCTCTTTCCCTCTCTCAAATAAGTAATAAAAATAAATAAAAATATATAAATATTTGTTTGTTTATGTATGTAATTATTCAAAAGAGAGGGAAAGAGAATGGGTGTACCAAGACTCCAAATACATGTGCCACTTTGTGCATCTGGCTTTACATGAGTACTGGGAAATCAAACCCAGGCCACCAGGTTTTGTAAGCAAGCACCTTTAACCACTGAACTATCTCTTCAGCCTTAGTTTCCTTTTTTGACTAAGACAATGTAGCAACAAAACTTGTAATTGCTTTGTCTATTTGTTCCATTATGTTGTTGAAATAAATTTTTACCAGAGGAATTACTTGGACAAAAGATAAGCCCATGGCCCTCACAGTGCTAGAAAGCCCTGTGGGAGCTGCTGGAGGACAATGGTCACCAACAGCATGAATAAGCAGAGGACCCTGTAGACTACAAAACCAACCAGCCAGTCAAGAAGTACACACTTGTCAATAGTGACATGCAGCCTCTGTGGTAACAAACTGTTCACTGATTGGACATGAGGCATGCTCAGTGGGAGAGAACTCATATCTGGTATGAGAAACCAAGTCAGAATCCCATGGTCAGGAAACTCAGACTTCAGAGAGAAGCCCTCACTGCCCTCTGGAGAAGAGTGGGCTTGCACACCAAATAAAGATCTCTCAAATAACTTTGCATACCCCCCTTTAATCCAAGTTGCTCTCATTCTTGGTTAGAGAATCTGCTTTACTTTACAGAAGGCAGAGAAAACAGAGGCGAGCTAAGAGTCATCAATAAGACAAAAATATAGCCAACTGCCCCTCAAGAGAAGTGCCACCTCTACCACATTTACCAGGGTCCAGGAGAAATTGCAGAGGAAGGAAGTGGCAACATGAATACTGCTCTTAATGCTAGCCTGACAACCAGTTCCAGGGCGATGAGAACAAAATTCAGTGATCAATCAAAACATATCAAAGCAGAAATCCAGAGGTTACAGAGAACTCAGTGATAATTCAGACTGGCAACAGACCTACCATGGCTCAGGAAACATTGAGGAAGGGGTGCAATGATTGTAAGAGCCAGAGTGGGTAGGAATATTCTGAAGGCATGGTCTCCTGCTACCCTATAGGGACTGAATGAGGTCTTCATGACCCCACAGTGAATACCATAACCCCAGAGAGTAGGGCCCTCAGGGTAACAGGAGCTGGGACCAGGGGATAAAAAGAGTATAACCTGTTATATATAAAATAAAATAAAAACTTTAATTTAAAAAAGGGAAGCCCATGGGGCTGAGGAGGTGGCTCAGTGTGCTAGAGCACTTGCCACATAAACATAAGGGTCTGAGGAGGCCTGAGACTGCCTAAGTTCAATTCCCCAAGACCCATATAAATGACTAGGTGTGACCAGGCACATCTGTAACCCCATTCCCATATGGAGCAGAGACTAGAGAATTACTGCAGCTTGAGGAAACCATAGCTCCCATCCACAGAGAGGCTCCATCTCAAGGAAATATACAAAAGAGCAATGGAGGAAAGACACCTAACATGCTCCTCTGGTCTTTGTGCACATCACACATACGATAGATGCCAAAATAAAATAAGCCTATTAGTTAACATACTAAGTGTTGCTCATTTTTCCACCCCAAACTTTATGCAATCTTAGGTTCCCGGCCTTAGCATGTGAGAGGTTCTCTTTGCTCATACCATCATCAGTCTTAGGTATTGTTAATCTGTCCTGTCTTTACCAAGTGGTAAGACAAATTGATATCTTATTGTGAAAGTATATATGTCTTTCATTGTTAACAACTTTAGCACATATTCATATATATGTATGTATGTGTGCATGTATGTATATATTGCCTGCTAAACTACTTTCACGAATTGCTTCTTTGTGTCTATTCTTTGCTTATTTTTCCATTTAGGAGTCTGTTTTATTGATATGTAAGACTTGTTACCTATTATAGCTATTAACCCCTCAATTTTTTCCATTGTATATACTGCAGTTTTCCATAAGCTATTTCTTTTCACTTATGGTATTTAGGACCATCTACAAGCTTTCTTGTAATGAAATAAAATATACCAACGTGACCAATGTCCCAATGGTTTAGTTTGGCATTTCGGACTTCAATGCCATGCTCTGAAGAACAGAGAGTTGATGTCAAGACTATGAAAATACTTTTCTGTTTTCCTAGGAAGTTTTTACTTTTCCTTATTATATGCCTTAAGACACCTAGAACTGATGCTGATGTACAGTAAACAGGGCTTTAACTCCATAGATATCCTTTAGGAGGACAGCAGAACAGATAAGCTCTGAAACTGACTTTGTGTTTGGTTGGTTGGTTTGAGTCGAGGTTTCATTTGCTTTTGAAGAAATGAAGGGTTTTTTAATTCTAATATTTTCATTTTATCTTTGTTCATTTGTTTCTGAAGAGAAAGGCCTTAGTTGTAGAGCCACAACAGAGTTGGTCCAAAAGTGAAGCTCAATGGGACTCAAACCACAGTAAATGTACAGCTATAGAGGTGAATAAAATCAAATCAAAGAGAAAGAAGTAAAACTGCATGAAGGATAATGGTGTGGATACTGACATCGACAATTCAGCTATATGCCTATGTGGCCAAGACTCAGAAAATGAGTTTTCTTGGGCTCCTCTCAGAGTGGTTCTTAGGTTATTGCACGTTCAGTACAGATAAGATGCTAGGTGATAAGTTCATCCTTGTTCATGGTGATTCTCACTTCTCATGTTTCAACAAGGAAATGGAGACAGTGCAACAGAGTGATAGTGTGCATGGATGCTCAGGGGCCATAGGGAATTCCTAACTGTTCAGAACTGCCAACTGTCCTGGCTGCAATCCCTGTGCAGAAGTAGAAAGATCTATGGAATGATACCTGTATATCTGTATGTCTGTATATCTGTTGGGTATCTCTGAGTGTGTCTCTTCCTTACTCCATTTTATTGCTCCTTCTACTGGAACATTTAGCACCAGCCAACTTCATAACAATCACTGGTAATCCCATCGTCTTGTCTTGTTTTCATCAAAACACTCTGAAATTATTCTTATTTTTTTTTACTACTTTACATGTTATGTGTTGTATTGTGTTCTCCAAAAAGATGTGTTGATGATTTCACCTGTGAATGATACTTTTTTGGAAATAGTCGTTATAGAAGTAATTAGTTAAATTGAGATCATGTTGAATTAGATGGGCCATTGGTGTCTTTACAAAAAGAGGGAAATTTGTAATATAGCTTTAGATCGGGTATGACAATACTACCAAAGGTGGGGTTTTTTGCTGAGAATATGTTTGGGTATCCGAGGCCTTCTGCCATTCCATATGAATTTTGAGATTTTTTTTTCAATCTCTGAAGAATGATGCTGGTATTTTTAATACTATTGCACTAAATTGGTATATTGTTTTTGGTGGAATTGCCATTTTCAAAATATTAATTCTACCTATCCAGGAGCATGGGAGGTATTTCTGTCTTCTCAAGTCCTCCTCGATTTCTTTTTTGAGGTTTTCTATGGTTTCATTATATAGGATTTTCACAAGTGGGGACATTTTTCACAGAGACATTGCCTCTCCCCCATAATTGACTGCTACCCCCATAATGCATGATCCACAATCCCCATGGGGTTGACCTGCATTCCCAACCAGGAAGGCCTCTTCAGAAAAAAAGGAATGGAGGAAGGAAAGGATGGTACCAACATACTAAATAGGTTCATATCTAATAAAAATAAATTTTAAAAAGAGGGAAATTTGTGCATAGACACAAACACAAAAAGGTATTATGGCTGTGTGAAGATGGACAGAGATTGGAGTCATACTGACAGAAGTCCAGGAATGCCTGGGGCTCAGAAGATAAGAAGATACCAGAAAAGACTGTTCTCTGTTGCCTTTGGAGTGAACTAGGACATGCCAACACTTTGGACTAGAATATTTATACTAGAATGGTGTGATATTGGAGCTGGGAAAACAGTTCAGTTAATAAAGTGCTTGCCATGCATATGAGGACTTAAGTTAGATCCTCAGCACCCATATTTAAAAAGTAGCATGGTGGCATGTGTTTGTAATTCCAGTACCGATGAGGTGGAGGCAGGAGGATACCTGGGGATCACTAGTCAGGTAGTCTAGTGTACTTGGTAATCTCTAGGACAATGAGAGACCTTGTCTCAAAAAAGGTGGACAATCCTTGAGAAACAATACCCGAGGTTGTCCTCTGACATCTACACACATATGTGTCTATGGGCATGCACACTCACAGACACTTGAATATACACACACATATGCACCCAGAAGAATTGTACAAGGTTGCGGTTCTATCGTTTTAAGTCACCAAGTTGGTGCAATTTTGTTAGGGCAGTCAAAGTAATCTAATACCATATTTACAATCAATCTTCTACCCTACCTGTACCATCAATATAAGAAAAAATACAAGACTAAGTCTTGTGCCTCCAATACATAGAACTATGCCTAGTGTATCATTAGTAGCCAACAAATATTTCCTGGGTTCAGCACTAAGTGAGGCATCTCTATTATACCCTCCAAGGCTCAGGGACCATTGCAGAAAAGGTAGCAGAAAGAATGTAAGAGCCAACGGAAGGGGAAGAGTGCTTACAATACTGCCTTCCTGACACAATTGGCCTGATATTCATGACCTCACAGTGGCTGATGCTACCTACACAAGACCTATATAATAGGAGGAAAAAAATGAGGACATCAAAATAGAAGAGAAACTAGTTGGAAAGAAGAATTGGAGGAAGGATTTGGGAGGGGGAAAGGGAGGGCAGTGGGAGAGGATGAGATCATGGTATATTGTTTATATTTATGGAAGTTGTTAATAAAAAGTTAAATATATATATATATATATATATATATATATATATATATATATATATTTCTTGGAAAGAAGTGATGTTTGCAAGCTTTGGCCCTGAACATGAGATGATGCTGGTACCACCTTGTATATTATACAAGCACCACTACTCTTTGCCTCTTTTCTTGTTCTTTGACACTCAAAATATCTTTCTCAAAAGCTTTGTTGGGGCTGGAGAGATGGCTTAGGGGTTAAGGTGCCTGCCTCCTAACCCTAAGAACACTGGTTCCAATCTCCAGCAGTTCCAATCTCCAGGTCCCACTTTTAGCCAGACGCAAAGTGACGCAAGGGCGCAATGCCGCACTTGCCCACAAGGGGGCGCACGCATCTGAATTTCGTTCGCAGCAGCTGAGACACTGCTGGCGCACCCATCTCTGTCTTCCTCACCCCCTTTCTCTCTGTCTCTCTCTGTGTCTCTCTCCAAAAAAATAATAAAAAATTTAAAAAAAAAAAAGCTTTGTTGGAAAGGTCATCACAGCTGCCTCTAACTACTTCTATAGAACTTAGAGCTGTGCTGCCCAATTTGGTGACAACTGACCACATATGACTGTTGCACACTTAAAAGTATACCTAGTTCCTCTAAGAAATTAATTTTAATAACATTCCATTTTAATTATTTTGAATTACAATATAAAAGCAATTTTTAAGAGAGAGAGAATTGTTACACCATGACCTCTACCCACTGCAATCAAACTCTAGATGGGTACACCACCTTGTGTCACCTTGTGCGTCTGGCTTACATGGGGTTTCTGGGGAGTCGAACCTGGGTCCTTAAGCTTCACAGGCAAGCACATTAACCATTAAACCATCTCTCCAGCCCACAAGCAAATTCTTGATTCTGTTAAGTATGCTCCAAACATCTTGGGCATGTGAATATTGTCAACTGTCAAGTTATGGAATCTAAATATGAACTAAGTATTTGGAATAAAAATTTCAAATCCAAGTTGAGATGTGCTTTTGTGTGTGGGGGGGAGATGGTGTGCTGTGGTGAGTATGGTGTGGTGTGTGTGGCACATGTGCAGATGCATGCCCTGAACACATATACAGAGGCCACAAGAAAATATCAGGTATCCTCCTCTTACCTTTTCTACCTTGCTTCTTTGAGAAACTAGACAGAATCTCTCCCAACCGAGAGCTGTCATTTTGTAGTCAGACTGGCTGACCAGTGAGTGCCAGCAATTCTCTAGTCTCTACTCCTCTCCGAGCTGGAGTTACAGGCATGCATGGCCACATCCAGCTATTTATATAGGTGCTAAGGAATCAATCTCGGGCCCTCATGCTTGCATGGCAAGTATTTTTACCCACTGAGCCATCTCCCCAGCCTCAAATTGAGATGTGTTTTGCATGTAAAATACACACTGGGTTTCCTAGACTTAGTATCAAGGAAAAAAAAAATAATTTCAATGATCTCCTTGATCATTTTTATTTTCCTATTTATTTATTTATGTATTGGAGGCAGAGACAGGAAGAGAGAGAATAAGAATGGGTGTACCAGGGCCTCTAACCACTGCAAACGAACTCCAGATGCATGTGCCACCATGTGCATCTGGCTTATGTGAGACCTGGAGAATCGAACCTGGGTCCTTAGGCTTCACAGGAAAGCACCTGATCTTTCTCTCCAGCCTGATCATTTTTATATTGATTCAATTTTACAATGTTTTGGGAGCATGCTTCCTCCAGAGGATGCATACCTTCCTCTTCTTGAGACCCCTGGACTCTGAGTCTTCTTTCATCCTCCAGAGCTCCCCAGGGATCAGGCTAAGGCTAGGACTTCCCTGTCATGTATTTCTGCCATCCTTCTCATAAGAAACCATTTGCTCTCAAATTCCCATAGCAGAGTCTGCTTCTGCGGAACCTAGATTCAGCTAGCCTTTCCTATTTGTGCTTTCAGATCACTGCTTCATTTCCTGAGCACTGGCAGTACCACATGTGGTGCTGGGCACTGCATGCCATGAAGTAATCCCTGTAACTTCCTTGGTATGCAGCTAAAGAGCCAATGGTTAGCTTGAAACGAAAGGCATAAATGTAGAAGAATGGCAGTAATACACAGAGCTGAGCATTTTCATTAAGGCAATGGTGCGGCACATCTTCACCGAGCAAGGATCCTGAGATACAGAATCATCAGCCATCAACACACTGTTTGCTGCATCAGTCACACTGTCAAAAGTGCTCCCTGGGACTAAAGGAAACCAAAGAATGCCTAAGATAAGAATAAAGTCATTGCTTATACATGACCCTGTGTGACAAGAAGGAGCAAAATCATTTATTCTACTCTAAACGCGTGAGAGGACCACCTCTGTCACAGTACAATTGGCCTTTCGTTCTCTTTAAAAGCTGTGCTTTATTCACATGAATAATACCAGCTATCTTAGAGAGAACAGAAGAGGACAAAATCCTGTCTTTTAAGTAGGCAAGTGGATCATCAAAGAATTTCTTTGATTCCCATGAGTCTGCTTCAATTATTGAATTAGTTCTGAACACTCCTCCCTCCTATCCCAGAATGTCATTTTTCTCTGTTACAGCAAAAGCCCCCTTTTTTTCCATTTTCAATACCAAAAGTGAGCAGTTATAACCACATGAAGGTGAAAATGATAAAACACTTTGTAAAATTAGTTACAGGCATTTTTATTTAAATAATGATTACTTATACTAGCTTTAGTTCATTTCATAAGTCTATACTTTAGGAAATTTGAGGTATACCCCACAGAAATAGTAGGATATAAGCCTGAGGAAATGGCTCATCAGGTAATAGCATTTTCTGAACAAGTATGAGGACCTCAGTTTGATTCCCTAGCATCCACATAAAAATCTGGGAATTGGCTGCACTTGTCTTTAACCCCATTGCTGATGAGGGAGGAGACAAGAGAATCCCTGAGACTTGCTAGTGAGCCAAGTCTGGACAAAAAAAAAAAAAAAAAAAAAAAAAAAACCCACGAAGTTCCAGGTTCAGTGACAGATTCCATCTCAGGTGGAAGAATTATAGAGTTCTCCTCTGGCCTCTGCATGTGTGCACAGTGCATGCAAATCTGTGCACACACGAGCATACAACATAAATACTACACATATACACACACCAAAAGAAAGAAAAAGAAAAATGAATGAAAGAAGATACAGAATACACAACCAAGAGTCCTATTTAATCCATTAGGTATAGAAATATAATATGAATAGTACCATTGTAACTCAAAGTAATTGACATGAATCTCTCTGGGAATTTTTTCTTGAATGTTTACATGCTATGCCTCAAATCTAGCTTCTTGACAAATGAAGCTTTAAATCAAAGAGCCACAGTAGTGCAGTGGACAAACATTCCAGGGAGAAAAATTTGTTAGCCACTTACATCTGAATTGGTAAATTCAATTTGGAAATACATATTATATTTTCAAGGTTTAAAATTCAGTTACATGGGAGCATTTAAAATTTTTCTCAGGCTGGAGAGATGGCTTAATGGTTAAGGTGTTTGCCTGTGAAGCCAAAGGATCCTGGTTTGACTCTCCAGGACCCACATAAGCCAGATGCACAAGGGGGCACATGCATCTGGAGTTCGTTTACAGTGGCTAGAGGTCCTGGCACACCCATTCTCACTCTCCCTCTCTCTTTTTCCATCTCTCTGTCTCTAATAAATAAATAAAAATAAAATCTTTTTTAAAAATTCTCTATGTCTCTATCCCCACTTCTCCCTTTCCATGTTCTTAGTTTTCTTGTGTGTAATCCTAACATTTTCTGTCTACTCAAGCAAATATCAAGTCTTTTGTTGTCTCTTTTTATATCTAGTTTGTACATATTGTACTGTCGCTTTTTTTTTTTTTTTTTTTTGCAATTAATGGCTCATTTGAATCAGAGGCCATTAGTAAGCTCTTTGAATCTCAAAATTTGATGCCTGACATTCACCAAGGGAAAACCACCAAACTCAGATGCCTGGACCCAGACAAGACATAAAAATCCAGAAATATGTCCACTTAAAAATGTGTGAACTGAAAGCTGGGCATGGTGGCACATGCCTTTAATCCCAGCACTTGCGAGGCAGAGGTAGGAGGATCATCGTGAGTTTGAGGCCACCCTGAGACTCCATAGTGAATTCCAGGCCAGCCTGGGCTAGAGTGAGACCCTACCTCAAAAAAAAAAAAAAAAGAAGTGTGTGAACTGAGCATATCAAGAAAAGAAGGTTGGCTTTGGGGTCAAATAGATTTGAACCAATTCAAGTCCATCCTCTCTGTGTGTGGTGGCTTATGACATTCATGTGCTTAGTGTAGAAGATGGCAGCTTCTTCCTCATATCACTGGGAGGAATAGAGAGAAGTTGTGGGTACAGATTTAGCACTACATGCAAGAACTGCTTTGTGAGCACCCACACCAGCAGACTGGCTGTCTTTCCATTCCTGCCTCACTTCTTTACCAGCTTCCTTCACCTCCCAGATAAATAACTACTATTCAAACTCTTATCTCAACAGTCTTGCTATGAGGGAAGCCAAGCTAAGGCAATGCCTTTCCAGAACAGGAAAGATAAAGAAGGATACTGGAAAGTATTAGAAAGTTATCAGGCAGATGATAAGGATATATGTGCTTACTATTAGTACTGTTATTGTTGTTATTATTATTGCTATTATTAATACTGCCTCATCTCCATTTTAGGGGTAGCGACCTCTACCTTGTTGCACTAAGGAATTGTTTACTCACCAAATAATTGGACATGGCCTGTCATTTCGATCCCATGTGAGCTGTGTCAGGCAGTTACCCTTGGCAGTGGTTCTTAGAATTTCACTCACAAGTATCTGAATTTAGTTGCAATCAGTCTCCAAAGCCTTCACACTCTTCCCTCTCACTCAGACATGGGGCATACATTATTAATTAAATGACACATTATTACAGCCAGTAATTGAATTTCTCCATAGTTCCTGCCTGTAATAATTAGCATCTGTCAAAATATAAGAGGAGGAGCTGTGTGGCCCTTCCTGTAAACGGCTTGATTTCAGGGGTTGCTGATCAGATTCAATAGATTCAAACTAACAAATGGTTGTAAGTTGTACCTATGTGGCCCTTATTAGCCCCTAGGCATGACAGAACACTGAGAGTCCCCTTTAGATTCTCAATGTTTTCTATAATAGACATCAGCCTTCTCAGTGCAGGCTCAGAACGGTGGCTGCACTTTTAAATTGATGAACAGTAGTCTCATCAGACTATATTCAGTGGTTGTTTTGCACACAAGAAACTATTTAAAAGTAAGTAAAGAGCAGCCAATTAAATCTAAAAATGATTCTGCAGCCACTCTACCAATTATAGGCATAACCAAGAAGCATTTTGTGTGCAAAAATACTCATAAAATCAGAATTGTCAGAGTCAGTCGATAACTATCAATTGTTATTAGTGTAAAGCAAAACAGGAATGCAGGGAAGTGCTGAGCGGGCCAAGAAAATGAATCGAAGGGAAGTTTTCTCATGAATAAGCAAACAGATTGTCTCAAACAGACACACAATTATTTGCAGGAAAATTAGTACAGAAAAGGCATACCAACCCCCAAGTAAAAGAGCTAGCTGCCAAGACAATACCTCCACCAATATTCAGACATCATGAGTCTCACAAATGAGATTAAATCTATATTTGTAACAATATTCATGATAGCTGTGAACCTCAACAGAAATATACACTCCATATCCTCTTTATGTAAATCCACACACAGAAAAGCCTGCCTTAGGAATTTCCCCAGACATTCCCTAGCCCTGCTCCTTTACACACAGCCCTCTTGTTCCACTCTGATGCACAAACCCACATGCATCTGCAGCCATCACTCACTATTTGGCTAAAAGCAGCTTAGGAGATGCTGGTCGGGTTCAGATTGTCTGGATAGTGCCATCTATGGCTTTCATGTCAGCTATATGAATAATAGTATTCATTTCTTTCTCAATAGTATCCTGGTTGCAGGGACTGTGGATGGGGAGATGTTGGTCAAAGGGTACAAGTTTGAGCCCATCATTAGGAATAAGTTTTGTAATCTCATGTGCAGTATCTGACTATAATTAATACTTCATTATAGCAGAAAATTACCTTGAACTCCTGATCCTCCTGCATCCACCCTCCAAGTGCTGAGATTACAGACATGTAGCACCATGCTGGACTTATGCAATGCTGAGGATGAGCCCAGGGCTTTGAGCATGCTAGGCAAGCACACTACCAAATAAGCTTTATCTCCAGTCCATGTGAGGAGATTTTAAATGTTCTCTATACAAATGAACATATGTAAGGTGATGAACACATTAGTCAGGTTGATTTAATCATTGCATAAAGTATACATGCATCAAAGTATCTATGTTGTATATAAGTATGCATGATTCTTGAAAGTGTCCTGGATTATAAGATTTGGTCTGATTGTTACCACATTAAAAGACACAAACACACATTTTCACTCCTATCTGATATGGCATAATAGGACACTCCGGATCTGAATCCTCATTCCTGAACATCTCCAAATATCCTTTGGAAATACCTCACACATGCAAATAGTGCTTTCGTTTCATCATACATAACAGAACAGTTCAACTATGAAAATACAAATGACCGAATAATAGGATGAAGTGATTAGCAGATTCTAGATGTCAATAACCTTAGCTTGTCCTCAATGTAATAGTATTCTATCTAGCTTTTTACCTGCCTCAAAGGGATCATCTTAGTAATCATCCATCAAGAAGATAAAGTATTGAAAGAGACTGCTAAGGGAAGTGCTGGAGGCACTACCCTTGGAGATAGATCAGAAGAAAATAAATAACTACCTCTCCAAGTTACTTTCTAGCCATGTACACTCTATAATTTGTTTGAACTCTGAAATCCCCTGTAGGCAATATGCTAATACAAGTGTTAGAGCATTAAGTACATCCAGGGAAAATGTGACCTTGTAAGACATAAATTTGTAAATGACCAAATTTTTTTAAAAGTATTCTAACGATGGTACCAGCATGACTATCTACATGCTATCTATATAATAAAAAAGCCTCTCACCAACAATAAAACACACGTATTTTGTTAAAAAGGTAAATTCGTAAAAGTTAATTCTAGTTATTCAAGAAATACATGTTCATTGGGAGATACTTGGAAAACAAAGATATCTCAAATAAGAAAGCAATCAATTCCAAAAGGATAAATGTTTTGGCTTATGTTTCAGTGCATAATTACATGAATGATGACATGTGTATATGTCATATTGTAAATTCTACCTGAATCCAAGAAAAAGATTTTCTTCACCTCCAAGGCAGTTCCTTTTAAGTCTCCTTCATTCAGTCCCTACCTACAATAGGTAATCATTATTTTTATTTCTATCACTGTAGATTAATATTGCCTGTTACTGAACTTCATAAAAATAAATTGGGTGCTGGAGAGATGGGTCAGTGGATAGAGTGCTTGCCAAACAAGTCTGATGACCACAGTTTTTCAGATCCAAAGCACCCTTGTAAAGCCAGCCACAAAAGTGGTGCACACATAGCTAGAATCCCAATGTGCCTATGACAATGAAAGGCAGAATCAGGAGACTTTTGAAGCTTCCAGCTCAGTTACTATGGCCTTTCCAGGGGCAAGCGGCAACAGGAGAGCCACTGTCTCAACAAGATGGAAAGAAAGGCCCAATACCCAAACCTGCCCACTGACCTTCTTGCACATACATATCCACACACACACACATGCACACACACACACACACACGAGAGAGAGAGAGATTACAAGGTGGAATCACACAGTGTTCTTGAAATCCATTCATGTTGTCCTTGTCAATGTAGTTTGCTCATTTTTATCACTGAGCCATTTCTACCATATGAATATAATGCCATTAATTTGCATGGCTATACCAATTATGTTTAATCAATCTCCTATAGGTTGATAAGGGTGAGTAGAATCTAGGATGAGTAGTAGAGGGGAGAGCTGGTACATATTCTTTGGGTCTATAGAACAGCTCCAGAGGTGAAGGCTGTGATACTTGTTCACTAACCTTCCTGTGTTCAGATTTGTCAGGGAAAAGAACAACCAGACTCTCTCGCGCGCGCGTGCGCACACGTGTGTGTGTGTGTGTGTGTGTATACACATGGTATGTGCATGTGTGTATGCATGTTTGTGTGAGGGCACATATGCATGGGAGCATGTGTGCATGTGTATATGCATGCACATGCATGTGAAGGCCAGAGGTAGATGTCAGGTATCCTCTCCAATTTGTCTCTACGTGTCTTTTTGAGACAGGGTCTCTCACTGAACCTGGATTTCGTTAGCCTACGTAGCCAGAAAGCCCAAGGGATCTTCCTTTCTCTGCCTCTCCAGCACTGAGATTACAGGCACACACCACCACACCCAGCCTTCATGCGGCTGCTGGGAATCTGAACTCGGGTCCTCGTGCTTGCTCAGCAATCACTCTACCCACTGAGCAATCTCCCCAAGGCCCCAACAGCCTTCTAGAGGAACTGTTCTCAGAACATTTTTTCCAAGTTATCTAAGTGACAAGGAAGTGGCAGTGACTGCACTGGGACACCAGCCAAATCTTCATTAAGGCCTGAAGTACTCATTTCCCCAACTTCGGTACATGGTAGTCCTTGGTAGCTGCAGTGGAAGAATGCTGACTGGCCCACAGCCATAGCCCTTCCCTGGTCAAAATAAATGTAGAAGTCAGCATTCCCATCCTTACTTCAAATCAGGGCATTGGAAGGGGTAGCTCAATTGCAGGACTGCCTGATAGGGTGAAGTGTCCATCCAAACTCCTTCACAATCAATCCCTCCCACTGGCATCATGTTCCTTTCACTCACCACAAGGTTGTTCCTGACAGAAATCACCAGAAAACCTTTTGTATGTAAATGTCACAATCTTGGGACCCTTCCCTGATAAAATCTTACCCACAACAAGCAAATCTGAAGTCAGGTAGAGTCCTCCAACTTTATTCCTCTGTTTCTAGTTCTTTTACATCAACATATACATTTTATATCAACTTATCCATTTATATCAAATTATTTTTTTCTTCTTCCCTTTTGTCTCTAATTCTTCTCAGATATCAGTTGTACATGTGTAAGATCACTGGATACTGTCGCACCAACCAGGGAACCATTAATTGTTTTTGACCTCCTTTCGAGCCTATTCTTAATTGTGGACAATTTCTCATTTATTTGGGGGGGGGGAAGAGATACACATGTACCACATTGTGGAGATCAGAGGACAACTTTCTGATCAGGCTTTACTTTCCACTTTATTTTAAGCAGTCTCTCACTGTTGTTGTTCATTGTTCCATTTTCAAACTGCTAGGAAACTCCTGTATCCTCCTCTCTTCTCCTTCTTCTCACTTTAGGCACACTGGGATTAAAGAAGCCTACCACAGCTCCCAACTTCAACAGGGAGCCTGGAGATCAAACTCAGGTACTCAGAGTTGCACAGCAAGTGCTTTATTCACTGAGTCATCTCCCCAGCCCTCATTTTGAATAATTTCAATTTATTTGTCTTTAAAATTCATTGATCCTTTTTTTCTGCCAATTCCAAGATGATATTAAATCCATCCAGTGAATTTTTTTGTTTCTGTCATTGGATTTTGTAGTATTAAAATTTTATTTGTTTTTCTAAATTATTTATTTATTTATTTATGCATATGTTGTGTGTATGTACATGCACCTGCACATATACACACACCAGGGTCTCTTTCTTTTTGTTTTTGGTTTTTCGAGGTAGGGTCTCACTCTAGCTCATGATGACCTGTGAGTGGCTAGGGAACTGAATCTAGGCCAGCAGGCTTTGCAAGCAAGAGTCTTTAACTACTGAGCCATATTTCTAGCCCCTCATTTGATTCTTTTTTCTAGTTTTGCTTCCTATTATTTGGTTCCCCATTTTAATTTTTTTCATTTAAATTCTTAGATGTAATTAATAATTGCTTCTTCAAAGTTCTTGTCTGTGAACTTAGGTCAGTTTCTATTCACTCCTTTATCTCCTAACTTATACCATGTTTCTGCTTTTTGCATAGCTGAAAATTTTCCATTGTATACTGGACATTATGAGTGACATGTTTTAAAGAGTGAAGATTCTGTTATCCTATATGAAGTATTACTGAGTTTAGTTTTAGCAGGTAGCTAGCTCATAACCTTGAACTTGTGAGGGATTGGTTTTACCCTTTTCCAGAGTGGATGCTTCATCCTTAGTATTAGAGTTAATCTAGTCCTACGACAATGTTTTAATGCCCCACGCATAGCCTTTGTGAAGTTTCAAAAGAAATCCCTACTTACTTATCAATTCCACATAAATTGGGAGGATTCAAGCTCTATTTCCCTTGTGAACAGGGTTTTGAATCCCTGCTCATGGTTTCCAGCTTACTATTGTTGCCTTCCACTGCTATCCTTGGATTTTCCTGCAAATTCAATCTAGCAATCCACTTAGGGATTAGTGGAGATGACATACATATCTGCATGTATATAGGAGATGCACATATAGGGTTTAATGGGAGAATATATGCAAATACCTCTTTGACTTTCTCCTTTCTAGGATTTTTCCAAACTCAAGCTACTCTTACACCTCCTAACCTGACACTCCTCTAGCCTGGCATCAGCTTTTGACTTGAGTTTTAGCCTTCACTGGAGAATTCTTTCAGGAGAAAGATAAATTTGGATTTTCCCCAGTGCATTTCCCTTTTCACAAGAGTAAAATCCAATTTCTGCCTTCTTTTTGACTCTCCTTGTCTCATTGTAGTTTGAATGTGAAATGTTCCCCATAGGCTCATGTGTTTGAATACTGTATCCCCAGCTGGTAGAAGTGTTTTGAAAAGTTGTAGAACCTTTACAAGATAGAGCCTTGATGGATGGATTTGGTCAATAAAGCAGGCCTTGAGACTTTATAGCCAAGATCCACTTCCTATCTGCTCTCTGCTTCCTGAATGTGGACTTAATGTGATCAGCTGCCACAAGTTCCTGCTGCTATGCCTTCCCCACCATGATGCACTGCACCCCCCAAATGTGAAACAAACTAAACCCTTTTTCCCATAAGTTGTTCTTGTCAGGCATTTTGTCACAACAAGAAGAAAAGAGAATGGTACATGCCTTCAAATACTTTGTTCATATTATGGCAAGTATTTATAAATTATGGTTGCAGGAGGGTTAGTCCCATCCTAACTAAATTGCCACAACTAAAACTAGATCTCCTCTATAGAGACAACTTGGCAAGTTCCTTTGTCTATGTAACAATTGGAATTTCTTCTACAATTTAATTTTTCAAGTTCAAGCAAATTTTGTCAAACTCATTCTATTTGTGTCTGAAGCATGGAAATTGCAAACATTCCTACATTTAGTTTTCTTATACAATGATAGTGGCAATCTGGTTGACAGAAAAAATGCTAAGTGATTCTGTAAAAATCCAAAATTTCACAAACTATTCCACTGAGAGAAATAGCTTGTGTGATTTCTGTCTTCTGGCTACACTTTAAGCAGTATACCTGCCTTCAAAAACTGTGGCTTGGGTTTTAAAGATCCTTGCCTCAAAAACAATGAAAAGCTTTGCTGAACTTTTCAGATTATGTTTCTGTTCCTTAGATGGTACTACCTTTACCCACTAGTATTTTCTTTGAGGGAAAGATGGAGGAAGGAAAAATTGACACTAATGGCAACTCTTTACTACACATCACAGCTCACCATTACTTGATATCTCAAGCACACTCTGTGATTTACAGACACAGTGAAATAAGAGAGCTTGACAGGATGTGGTAAGTCCATAGGGGAGCTCTTCTTATATAATAACAACTGAACACCCTATCTACACAGAGACAAACTGGTATGCTTTTCCTAATACACTCTATGGCAACTCCACAACTTAAGGTACATAAAGATTTACAGCATTAGTTATTGGGTCTGAGATTTATATTTGGGTATTTTTGTTTTGGTTCGGTTTTTGTTTTTAGTTTTAGGATTTTTCTAGGCATTTCCATCTCCTGGGAAAAGGAAATGTCTCTTTACGGTTTATGGCCAAGTTTATTATTCACCATGGAGAGTCAAGGGCTGAAATAATATGACTACAAAATTATACTTCTCTTTAGTCATCACAATGTGATTATCATTCTGATACTGGATTCCAGAAGTGAAACTGCAATTGTCTTTTATCAGGACACCTGAGCCTTCCATTTTAAAAGCTATGCATACTGGAAAGCAAAGATTCTTGGGCTTCAAATCATTAAGTAGGGCTGGAGGAATTGCTTAGTGGTTAAGGCACTTGCCTACAAAGCGAAAGGACCCAGGTTTGATTCCCCAGGACTCATGTAAGCCAAATGCATGAGGTGGCACATGCAACTGGAGTTTGTTTGCAGTGGCTAGTGGCCCTGGTGTGCCTCTCTCTCTCTCTCTCTCTCTCTCTCTCTCTCTCTCTAATAAAGAAAAAATAATAAAATAAAAAAATCATTAACTACACAGTGTCAGAATCTGCACGAACCCCACTGCCATTCTCCATCACTCAGACAGAAGTACTAGCTGAAAACACAAGTCATAAACTTGACAATTTGTGTCCTGTTACTTACACTCACCTCTTTTAATCATAAGCATATATTGTGAAAGACAAAAGGCATGCTTATTTCACTCAATATACTTTTAGTTAGTTACCTACATATATTGGACCAAATACCCCTACCACCCACCAATGCTTAGAGTGACATAGCTGAATTGTGAGATGGTAATTGTGTTGTTTCATTTAGGGGTAAATAAAAATCTTTCTATTTGAATCTTCAAATGTTCAGTTATCACATCATCCATGATTAAAATCAGATATCTTCCTGATAGCATCAGAATACCCTGTACCATCTGAGTATTCTGGTAGTGTAGTCAAAATCCTAGACATTTTCTCAAGCTTCTGTCAGGAATAATTGATTTGTATATACAAGAATGACTCACAGGTACTCATTCAGCAACAAAGCTGGGGTAACTAAGAGAGACACAAAAAGGTAAGTGTGCTAGTAATATATTTCAGCCAACAGCAGAATGTACTCAATCGACAATTCATGGCATCTGGATAGCAGGGCTAATAAAAATAACTGGAAATGAATATTACTGTGGGAGACTCAAGGACGCCCAAGTGGGTGAAAACAGATAAATGATGGACTCATCCATGTAGGGCAATATACCTATTTAAGTTGTTAGAGAGAGAAAAAACTGAGAGATGGTTACAAAGATAAAAGAAAAGCCTAGATATTAGACAGCAGCCTAAAACAAATGCTATACTGTCACACACACACATACACACACACAAAAAAAAAAAACTGGAAAAGTAATACAGTCCCTTCAAAAAACAGGAAACTTTGGGCTCGAGAGATATCACAGTGGGCAAAGTACTTGCCTTGAAAACATGAAGACCTGAGCTTGATTCCTAGTATCCATGTAAAAATGTTGGGCATGATGGCATATACCTATAATGCCAGCAGAGAAAGTCAATGCAGGAAGACGCCTGGAGCTAGCCTAACTGGTGAGCTCCAGGCCAATGAGAAATCCTGTCTCCAAAAGAGGTGGATGGTGTTCCTAAGGAACAACACTTGAGGCTATCCTCTGGCCTTCACATTCATGCATGTAACTACACAAACACAAACATGCCCTTGCATGCACATGAATGCACATGCACACACATAAATAGGAAACTAAACCTGAACTATCATTTATTAAACTCTACTCTGTACAGCACTTGTCAAGTGTTGTCTTATTTTTGTGAGTATGTAGCATGTATGCATGTAGTACACACTTGTGTGTGCCCATGCAAATGCATGCAAAGGGAGATGTTGAGTGTCCTTCTCTATCTCTCTTCCACTTTATTTCCCTGAGACAAATCTCTCACTGACCTGGAGCTTCCCGTTTTTCAGTTAGACTGTCTGATGAGGGAGGCCCGGCAATCCTCCTGTCTCCATCTTCCTGTACACTGGGGGGATAGGCATCTGTGGCCATGTTTGACTTTATACATGAATGCTGAGATGGAACTCAGGTCTTCATACTTGTATATCCCCACATCATCTCATTTTTATTTTTACAACAACACTTCAAGTCGTTGCTAGCTCCAGTTTCCATATAATACAAGAATCACTGATAACAATCCCTCCTTCTCAGATCTATGTGAGCTTGCTGTGAATCCCATTTTTATGAAAAACTGATGGCAGCAAAAGCATCCTTAGGGTATTATTTACTCATGGTTTTTATCTGCCTAGTACCTATTTTTACTAAGTTGATAACTGCCACATCATTTCATGTTTTTCATTTTCTATTCAATTCTATTATAAACACTGAACCCATTCCCTTTAATAAATACACACACACACACACACACACACACACACACACACGTGGGTGTGTGCACAATCAAATCAAATTGTTTGTGTTTACAGAGTATTTTACCCAAGATTTAGAAAGAGAGTGAATTTACAACACAGCAGCACAAGTGACTTCAATTAACTCTCCCTGTTGCTTAGTCCTTTTGGCCACCCTGACATTAAATGTGACCTCCAACCTTTCTTACTGGTTCATCTTTCCCCTTTCGTTATTCCTTGTCACTCAGGACCAACAATACCTGAATAATTTCTCCCACATTTTTATAGAAAATGTCTTGGTCCTTCCTATGTTTTGCATCTACTTTACAGATCTTTTCTGAGGACTATAATTGTATGACCAAATTATCCACTGAGGTATTTTCTCAGGAAAAAAAAAACTGTTCTGGTGAGTTGGAGAGAGCTTAAGGCACTTGCCTGTGAAGCCTAAGGACCCAGGTTCAATTCCTCAGTACCCAAGTAAGCCAGATGCACAAAGTAGCACATGTATCTGGAGTTCGTTTGCAGTGGCTAGAGGCCCTGGAGCACCCATTCTCTCTGTCCTTCTGGCCCTCTCTCTCTCTTTCTCTCTGTTTGTCAAATAAATAAATAAAATATTTTCTAAAAAGACTGTTCTGTTTCTAACAGGAATTCTGCTGCCAGCACATTGAGAAATAATAGAAAGGGGAACCAAAGTTTGGAGTAGTCCACAAATTTATCCTTTAAGTGACAGAGTTCATTTTTGAGAACTGTTCTGATACAGAAACCATTACACTCGCATGGCTTCTCAAGTTGAACTGTACCTAATTAAAAGCAAATTAAATTTTCACTTCTTCAGTCTCGCTAGCCACATTTCAAAGACTCAAGAGCTCATGTGTACTGTACTGTACTAGACAGATGTAGAAAAGTTCTTTCAGCCAAGAAAGTTCTGTTGGACAAAGGCATTTCCTCATACCCCATGAAGTTCCCAAACTCTGCTTTCTTGCTTAAGTGTTACCATCTGACATGGAGTCATGTTCCTCTCATTCATTTTTATGTTGGACTGCCATCTGCTGTGTCATTTATAAATGAGAAGAAATACATGGCATCATTTAGTGTGCATAGCCTCTGAACAAAGCAATTGATTCCTTTTTTATAATTTATTTATTTGCATGTGTGTGTGTGCGCGCGCGCATGCGTGTGCACACTGCGGTCTCTTGTTACTGCAAACAAATGTGAGACTCATGTGCCACTTTGTGGCCAGCTTTACACGGGTACTGAGGAACCTGGAAAGTAGGCTTAACCCAGGTTGGCAGGCTTAAGTAAGCATCTTTGGCCACCGAGCCATCTGTACAGTGCCAACCAGCCAATTTTCTGTACCATCCATGAGAAGGCCACCTTGTGCTCAGACAGATGTCCATTGCCAATGTCATGTTTTTCTACCCACCCTAAAGACCTGAAATGGCTCTTGTCAGGAACCAAAGGCTTCATTTCATAAACAAGGCACTGACTGCTTGAGGAACCTTATAGAAGCAGCATGTCTTTTAAAGAATGCTTGTATTTCTACTCTCTCCTTTGTGACTTGTTTTTTGAGGCAGGGCTTCATGGAGTCCAAGCTAGTCTTGAACTCACTAGGTAGCCAAGGATGTTCTTAAACTTCTGATTGTTTCTTCAATTTCAAGTGCTGAAATTCCAGTGTACCACCACACCTGGCTTACATGGTAGTGAGGATTGAACCCAGGGACTTCTTCATGCTACACAAGCACTCTACCAACCCTCCCAGCCTTCCCCTCCCCTTTAAATGATAAAATCCAACCATTTCTAAGAGAAAGCACTCTTATTAACATTGCATTGATAATGGAAGGGTCTTGTCTGAAGCCTGAATTCCCTTGAATTCTCAAACAGCCACCATTCATTCCCCTTCAGTTTTAAGAGCAAGATGTGAGCCAATGGTTTCTTTAATGTGCCTGCATGCTCATCTCTCCTGGAAAGTTTGGAAATGGATGGCAAGATCCACTGAAAGCATTGCAGAGGGCCTTGAGCATGTTTGACACTCTCAAGATGTTTCTCATGTGTGGTGGGGCCAGGTACCTGCCTTCTACACAATAACCACAACATGGAAGTTCCTTACCTGGCTATGCATAAACATTGCCAGGGAAGCTCTGGGCTGGGGAGATGGCTCAGTCAGTAAAGCACTGTCCCCAGAAGCATAAGGACCTGAGTTTGATCTCCACTACCCATGTGAATGTTAAAGATGAGGGTACACACCTGTCATCCCAGCACTGAGGAGGCATATGCAGGAGGATCCCTGGGGCTCACTGGCCAGCCATTCTAGTCTAATTGGTGAGCTCCAGGCCAGTGAAAGACTCTGTGACAAAAAGAGATGGACAGAATTCCTAAAGATAACACCCAAGGTTCCTATGGCCTCCATATGCACATGTAAGCACATGCATGTTCACCTGCACCTGTACACACAACTACACCTGCACACACATGAACATGCATACACACATACCAAAAAGCCTCAACAACCAACTATACCACAAAGCCTGGGCTTAGAGTCAAGCTATCTGTATTTTTTCAAAGAGGCACAAGGGATCCCCAAGGGAAGACAGATTTATAAATTCATGCCTAGGGAAACTTTTTCACCCTTCATTGACCAGGGGAAAATGACCATATAAGATAAATCTGCCCCTCTCTCCTAGCCCTTGGCCCCTGACACAGCACAGAACTTGCCTTACACTATAGCTCCACTCACTGCTCTCCACTGTAGAGAACCCCCAGGGCCCTCCCAGCCTCCATCAGGTTTGGAGTCTAGCTCTACTTTCTAAAAAGAAAATTGAAATAAATCTGTGATCTAGTAAAGTTTGCAGTATGAAATCCCTGAACAATGCACCTTTTATATTCATAATATAACTTTTCTGCCTCAAAATTAGCCTTAATTCTCCCTAGCACCCAACCTCATCTTGAAGCTGAGTCCACAGTTCCAGCTTCTTGTCTTACACTCAGTAGGTGCCCAATAAATGTTAGAGTATAACTGAATAATATGTTTGTAGAAGTGTGCCTAGATTCATAGTCTAATATTCAAATATTTAAGGCCTGTTTTTTAATACTCAATAAAAAGTCCCTTTGTGACAATCAAATTACTTCGCTAGCACAGCTTTGCATACAAAAGAGATAAAGTAAAACTTGAGGAAATTATTGAAATTAGCAGAAGATGCACCCTGCAAGCTGTCTAATTAATGTATTGGGAATTACTGTCATTCCAATTTTAAATCAATTTTTGGAAGTAAATTCAAGAACCTGCTGAAATTTTCTTCCTCGTACGAGTATGAATTTTACTCGTAAATGCTTTTAAACTAACCAGAAAACCAAAGGGAATAGAAAGCATTATTTTTCTCCAAGGGGATTTCCTGCAGAGCCAGCTGGGAATTTACCAAAACTGCATGTAGGTAGTTTTTCTCAGGCTCAGCCACTACAGGCAGTTCAGAGTTTAAAAGTGGCAGGGATGGTTCTGGGTTCTGGTTTCGGGGAGGGGGGGAGGTTGTTCTTTCCTTCCTTTTGTTTAGATTCTCTTTTTTTATACCATCAAAATATATTCAGCACAGAGTATGGTGACATACACCTCTAATCCCAACACTCACAAGGTAGGGCCGGAGGATCTGGAGTTCTGGGTCATTGTCAACTACATAGCCACCCTGGGCTATGTGAAACCCTGTATCAAAAAAAAAAAAAAAAAAAAAAAACTTGTGTGTTGTTATTGTGGTAGTGGTGGTAGTGTGTGTATGCTTAGCTAATTCTAAGTGTACCATCTCAATGGTAAATTTTGGGACATATCTATGTTTGGATTCCTATAAGTGAAGGTTAGAGATCTTTTTATCTCTGTACAAAAGTGGGACCAAACTGTCAAACTACTGTTCACTATTTGTGAGCTTCTGTCCCTTTAAACCCTTAATGATTTCTCCAGTACACAAAATTTGCCAGTTGTGTAGACCTCATGGATAGAAAATTACATCAAAATGGATTCAGAATGTAGTTTAAGAAAATGATCCAAATATTATAAATCTATATGGAAGAAAATCTATTTACGATTGGGAAATTTGGAAACAATTTATGTGCCCTCAGAGAGAAAAATGGCCTATTAAATGATGGTAAAGTCATCTGAAGGAATATTGTGAGACTAGTATAAATGTAGATTATGATTCATGGAAGGTTACCTGGAAATGCATATCAAACAACATCCATTTAAAACAATATACAACTAGGACCACAATAATATGTCACTTCATACCCACTAGGATGACTACAACCAAAAAGAGAAGTAATAACAACTGTTCGTGACAATGTAAGGAAATCTGAATTATTTGTGGCTAATGGGAATATAAATGGAAGAGTTCTTTACCATTTCCTCAAAATATTAAACATAAAATTACTATATAACCCATCAATTCTACTTCAAGGTATATACCCAAAAGAATGAAGAGCAGGTGGTCAAAAAACCTTGTTCAAGAATATTTAGCAACCAGAAGTAGTGGTGCACACCTTTAACCCCGAAACTCTGGAGTCAGAGGTAGCAGGTTAACTGTGAGTTTGAAGCCATCCTAGGACTACAAAATGAGTTCTAGATCAGCCTGGACTAGAGTGAGACCCTACCTTACAAAACAACAACAAAAAAGAATATTCATAACACCACTGTTCATAATAGCCAGAAGGAAGACTGGCCATTAACTAGAGGATAAACAAAATATGCTAAATCCTTACAACGGGGTATTATTCTCAATGAAAAAAAAATAAAATGCTGATTAGTGCTACAACATGAATAAACTTTGAAAATATGCTGGATTAAAAAACAACAGATAAAAGGAACATATTTTGTAGGTATCTACTTATGAGAAATGTCCAAAATAGGCAAATCTATAGTTAGAAAATCTCGAGTTCTGGGAGACTTGAGGGTAAATGAGGAATAACTGCTAAAGGGTACAGGGTTTTGTGGAGGTGATGAAGTTGTTCTTAAATTGATTTTGCTGAATGTTACACAGTTCTGTGACTATCCTATAAACCACTGAATTGTACACTCCAAGTGACTGAACTATATGGTGTGTTCATTGTATCTCAGTAAAGCAGTTATTAAAATGCACATACGTATACACACTATGATTAAAGGAGAGTTCAAATTCTCTAATATTTTATAATACGATTAAACAATTAGAATAGTTTAATGAATCTGATTAATGGAGAACAATCAGTACAGAGATACCCTACCTAGTCTTAGGAGCATTCCATTCCCCTTCAGTGGAGATTCAATTTATTTTCAAACCAGACTCATCACACTTAGAGACAAGGAGAAAGGAGTAGCAAGTGATCCTCTCTAATAGTCAAACGTGGTGTGATAGATAAAAATGATGGCTGGGGACTGGAGAAATGACATAGTGGGTAAAGTGCTTGCCACTCAAGCACAAAGGCATGAGTTTGGATCACCAGCTCCCATGTAAAAATTCTAGCCAGTGTGGCTAGCTGAATTGGTGATCTCTGGGTTAAATGACAGATCTCATTCCAAATAAATAAATAAATAAATAAAGTGAGCTGGGTGTGGTGGCACACGCCTTTAATCCCGGCATTCAGAAGGCAGAGGTAGGAGGATCACTGTGAGTTTGAGGCCACCCTGAGAGTACATAGTTCTAGGTCAGCCTGGGCTAGATCAAGACCCTACCTCGAAAAACCAAAAATATAATATAATATAATATAGAATAAAATAAAATAAAATAAGGTGGAGGGCCTGGGGAGAGGGTTTAATGGGTTAGAGAGCTTGCTGTGCAAGCATAAGGAGCTGAGTTCAAGCCCCAGCTACCACATAAAAAGCCTGACATAGCTACAAATGCCTGTGACAATAGTGCTGAAGCAGGGGCAGGAAGACAAGGAGGACTTCTGGGGTTCTCTAGTCAGCCAGCTTAACTGAAAAACAGTGAGCTCCAGGTTTAGTGAAAGACTCTGTCTCAGGGAATTAGGGCAGAAGAATGACTTCTGTCCTCTGCAGCATGCACACAGGATGTGCACATTTGCACACATACACACATGCAAATACCACATACAAACACACCCCAAAAAACATAAATATGGAGATAAATTCAAGAAGACAGCTAACATCAGTCTCTGGACTATACATGCATACATGTGCATGTGAACCCACATACATACACACACATATGCCCAAACACACAAATATACATACACACATGTGCTCCCCACACACACACGCATACAAACACACAAAAGAGTCTGTAAGCACCCAGCAGATTTGCAATGACCATTTAGGTGGGCATTACTTCTCAAGTTACATCCTCATCTCACTTTTCTCCCTACACTATCCCTGACAATTTCAGTTTTCTCTCATAACTTTGACTCTTCCTGCAGTAAATTATTCCCAGATCTCTTTTTCCAGTGCAGAGCTCTTTCCTGGATTTTAAATGCCTCTAACTGCCTCTTGTTAGTAATAAAGTTTATTAACAAACTGTGTTCATTTCCATTAAGGCCTCTGCCTTTAGAAATAGTACTTACAAGCAAATCCTTTACTATTTATCTGACCCAGTACAAGCTTGTTTATTTGAAGGCTCCACCTCAACACAAAGGTTAAGCTAGCAGTAGGGTGAGAGGAAAATGAAAGAGGAAGGAATTTAACCATGTTCCATGCCTATCTCTTCTGAAATTCCTACTTGGAATCAAAGCAGGTGCATGTCTAAAGACACCACCATTCTCCAACCCCCTTCTCCCCTCCTATCACTCAGTCATAGAATAGTAACTCTGATACTATCAAGAGAAGTGTCGAACAAGCTATATCAAGGACGCTGACAAAAGCCATAAATGCCTTACAATAAGAGACAAATTTTTAAATATTTTATTTTTTATTTATTTATTTGAGAGAGATACAGAAATAGGCAGGTAGAGAGAGAGAGAGAGAGAGAGAGAGAGAGAGAGAGAGAATGGGTGCGCCAGGGCCTCCAGCCACTGCAAACGAACTCCAGATGCATGCACCCCCTTGTGCATCTGGCTTACGTGGGTCCTGGAGAATCGAACCGGGGTCCTTAGGCTTCATAGGCAAGCGTTTAACCGCTAAGCCATCTCTCCAGCCCAAGAGACAAATTTTAATGATAATGTAGTGTTAATGCACCACATACATTATCTCATTTGATGCCCACATCAAGGGGCTGGGGGGTGGCTCAATCAGTAAAGTGCTTGCCACACACAGTATGAGGCCCAGAGTTCAGATCCCTACAACCTACTTAAAATGTTGGGCACAGCAGCATACACTGTAATTCTAGCACTGGTAAGGCAAACACAGGAAGATCCCCAGGGATTTCTAGTTAGCTAGTGTAGCCTAATCAGTGAGTTCTAGGTTCAGAGAGACACCCTGTCTCAACAAATAAAGTGGAAAATGATTAAGGAAGACATGTCACATTGACCTCTGGCCTCCACATGCACGAGTACATATGCACCTGCAAACACATGTGAACTGAAATACATACACATGTGAACACACACCATACACATGCAAATAATACTAATAATAAAACCTACATTAAGTCAAAGGTCAGGGTTTAGGCTAATTGCACTTTCAGATGGGATTCAGACAGATATACTAAGTTGATCAAGGCTGCAGTTAGGAAGTGGAAGAATGAGACTGAACTTAGCCAGACTCCAGAACCTTACTCTATATCAAAGTTCCTCATGTCAGCACCAGTGACATTAGGGACGGATAATTATTTGCTGTGGGGTTTGTCTCTGCTCTCTATCTACTGAATGTCAAAAATAGTGATGACCATCAGAAATGTCTCCAGTATTGCCAAATGTCTCATGGTGAGTAAAATTTATCTCCAATGAAGAAGCATTGCTATGGAGGGGAAGTAATTAGAGAATAAATAAATGGCCAATCTATGATAATAAGTAAATTGTTCAACTAGGATGACCTGGTCCCATATGATATTACAGGATTTTGATCAATATGGAAGGCAGGAAGCAAAAGGAAAGAAAAAGAGTGACAGAATTTTAAAAAAAGTATTCTTTTATAATGACATGCTTTCATTTAAAGCTAAAGAAACAGAAATGGTCCCTAAAGACTTAAGAAGGAAAGACTGTTAAACATTGCTAGAATCGCTAAAGGATTTAAGCTTAAATAAGAGTAGGTAAGCAAGGATGTTTTATAAAGCAGTTTATCCAAGATGCAGCTACAAATCAAATCACCTAGTTAGCTTTAAAAATGCTTGGATCAGCCTGGCATGGTTGTGCATACCTTTAATCCCAGAACTCAGGAGGATGAGGGAGGAAGATCACCAGGAGTCTGAAGCCAACCTGGGTCAACAGAGTAAGTTCAAGGTCAGCCTAGGGGAGAGTGAGACCCTACCTCACAAAAAAAACCTAAAATACACACACACAAAGATGCTGGGATCTGGGTCTCATCTCCATGAGACTGGAGTTTAATTGCCCTTGGATGTGGCCTAGGCTTGGAGTTTTGAAAAGCTTGCCTACTTCAATGGATACCAAGCTAAGAAGGACTACAATCCAGGACTGGATGAGTGCTTTAACTCTACGGGTCTTATCAATTTGGTAGGTTACACTGATTGCAAATAGGTCGAGATGTTCCTAGTATCCTACAGCCAGAAATGTAAATACCCTCTAATTTCTAATCTTTGGGCCATCATCATTCCAAACAGAAAATGAAAGAGACAGAAATGATATTGATTACTTCATAATTTTTCACATTATAAAAATGTAATGGGATTTTTTTTAATTTATTGGATAAAATGTGATTTGAAATGGTTTCAGGGCTCCCAACACAGTGTTTTGGATTGGCCCAAAAATATTTGGTTAGATTATTTTCCTAAAAGTTAACCTTGCCTTTAGCATTATGAATAATCCAGAATTCAATAACAGGTAATTTGTTTTGGTAACAACAGGACATTTTAGGTGTTCATGATTATGCCTTCAACTATGGAAAGTATAACATTTGCTCAAGTAGCCTTGTAACACTGTGACCAGCAAATTGGGACTAATCTAGATACATATGTCACCTTTTCTTTCCCTGAATAGTCTACACCTCCATCTTGTAATCACCAGAACAATTCTGAGGTCCAGGTTAGCCCTTTGATATTGGTGATCATTTCTAGTCACACTGAACAAAAATTGGTTTAGCAATAAGCACTGATTCCTCTAGGATGGCCAGACCTCAAACACTGCTCTATGACATGAGAACAACAATACCCCACTGCTCTCCCCTCAGGCAAACCAAAAATCCTAAGAAAATCATATTCTGATCACCTCCTTTTTCCCTAGAGATCTTCATGTAACAGGTCACCTTCCCTATACATGGAGAGCATAAATGTCCCACAGAGATGCTAAAAATTCAAGAAAGTAGCCCTTGCTACCCCTGCCCCATTTACAACCAGTACCATTTTGTCCTCCAATCATATTTCTGGCCCATGCTCCATTAAAATACATAGTTTTCCCTGAGTCTTTGCGTTTTCATGTCTGACAGCTCCTTATACTGTAAAAATTTGTACTAAATCACTTTTCAAGGCTAGGAAGAGAGTTCTGTTGGTGAAGTGCATGCCTTGCAAATATGATGGCCTGATTTTGATCCTAGGTAGTCACATAAGAATGTGTGCCTGTGATCCCAGCACTGGGGAGGTGGAGATAGGAGGATCAATGGGGCCTGCGGGCCTGCTAGTCTAGCCTAATTGGTGAGCTCTAGGTCAATGACAAACACTGTCTTAAAAAAAGGTTTTAGATGGATAGAACAGCCCAGCACTGAAAACCTAGTCAAATTCTAAGGCTAAGGAAGGTCATATGCCCTACTACTATTCTTGTGCCCATAAAATTACCCTCTAAATATTTATAGATTTGCCCACAAATTAGTGCTACTCTCACCTTTGGTTAGAGAAACTTTTTGCAGTTGGCAGTGACTACTAAGGAGACTTATAATACATCAAAGTGTTGAGAATAAGTGACTCCAGAGTATTCGACATTTGTTGTGTAACAGATTCTTCTGAACTGAAGGAAGAAAGGAGGTTCTGAAGATTCAGGAAGTAAAGTCTTAGAGACCTGAAACTTAAAGGTCACACAACAACTCCCCAAGGTTATGTTAGCTGGAAATGAAAAACATCCCTTGGGGGCAGGGAGGGGACAGTAAGGAAGTTGCAGAGAAGTCAAGAAGTCTGGGAAAGGGTTACAAAACCCTTTACCCAAGGCTATATAAAGAGGAAACAACTGCTTGGAAGAGAGACTCTGCGATGGAGCTGCCTACAGGCGGTGCAGTGTGCTCCAGAGATGCAGCTTCCATGAGTCATCACCTATGCTGAGGTGGGCTTTCTGGGATGCACTGCCTTTGAGTCAAAACAGCTATGATCATCATCCAAGATGGGATGAGACTTCTCGTGGTACAGCTGCCTTTGAATCATCTATTGCTCTGTAAGTAACTCCTCACCCTGCTCTGTAAGTAACCCCAATACACTCAATGGTTCATCAGACTGGTTATGGGGTAATCATCCTTTGGTCAATCATTTGTGCCCTATCTGGGGAAAAGATGTGTACTCACATCACCCCAGGGAAAAGGTTTCCCATGACAGTATCTCTATCACATCCTCCAAGAAACATTGCAGAAGAGGGGTAGGAAGAATGAAAGAGCCAGAGGATGGGGAGAGTGCTATGGAAGACTGTCTTCTGGACATGATGTGGTCATTGCATTCATGACCTCACAATGACTGTTGTTAACTACACAATATGGGGCTATCAACATTCCATCATAGATAATGGAAGAGGGCATGAGGCTTCCATCCCTTCCTGAGGAGTAATTGGCACTTTAACGGTTGCTGGCAGAGCGGGGAACATGGGGGACATTTTCTACAGAGATGTAATCACTGGTAAATTACACATGCTCTGGTAAATAACATGCCAAGCAGGCTCATTTAGGAAACCCTAATTAAACTCGTTGAGTCACAAAAAGACACAAGCAAAAAAAGATATCAATATAGAAGAGGAACTAGTTGGGAAGAAGAAGGGGTTCAGTGAAAGGGGGAGGAGAAGGGGGACAGGAGAAAATCCTAGGAGGAAATTATAATAAAAAATACATTATACACATGCATAAAATTCTCAATAAAAATATTTAAGACTCAATTTGCTATAATTTTGTTAATCTGGCTTAGTTATTATGTAAGTCACAAACTTTGTGACGGGTGAAGAAATGTATCTTTTCTGCTTTACAAAGTCTAGGCTACTTTCCACATACTGGTCTATGGAATCTGTAATTTCTTGAGAATTAATGAATAAAAGCCAAGTGTTATATCCCATTACAATTTATTTTCAATCACTGCTCTTAAAATTAGGGAGTATGTTTATTTTCTTTTGTCATAATGGCCAATTTTGTTGTATATTATGTGGAAAAAAGAGAAGGCCAAGAAGTATACTAAATTTTCCCCAACCTTATAAGTACATAAACATCTTCAAGGGTAAAGTTCAACTGTAATCAACGTTAGTCAAAAAAGCACCTATACATCAACAAGGTCAGGGTTTAGCTAGAATTTAACTTTATTACTATTATTAACTATATTATTATTTATTTCTTATTAACTATATTAGAACTAAAAAAAACATCCACTAGCTAGGCATGGTGACTCATACTTTATAATCCCAGCACTCAGGAGGCTGATGTAAGAGGGTCATCATGAGTTTGTCAGCCTAATCTACACAGTGGGCTCCAAGCTAGCCTGACCTAGAGTGAGACCCTGCTTCAAAAATCTAAAGTGTGTGTGTGTCAGTGACCCTAGGTAGCAGAAATATTTGAATTCATAATACATATATATACACATATACATATTCACAAACTTATGTATAATTTAATTATATTTTAATTACACTAATGGCCCACACTACTCAGTTCTCTTACAAAAAGAAAAAAACATGAAGGCAGGGAGGACAAATGCATTCTTCTTTTGAATCTTCAGGGCATCAATCAATCTGCTTTCTACATTCAAGATATGGCTGGCTGGCCTTGAACTTGCCATGCAACCGAGGATAACCTTGAACTTGTAATCTTCCTGCCTCTACCTCCTGAATGCTGGGGTTATAATTGTGGGCCAATGTACCCTGTTTATGTGGAGCTAGGGATCCAGTCAAGGTTTTGTGCATGCTAGGCAAGCACTCTTCCAACTGAGCTACATACCTAGCTCATAAAGGACAATATTCTTAAATTGCATAAATTATCATTCTCTATTTTGTATGGTTTCTGCTTTTCCTTGCTCCATTGCTCCTCTCTCAAGGGGAGGTAAATTCCAAGCAGGCTGAAGTGTATGAATGGAAAGGATGATGTGACCAGGAAAAAGAAGGGAGCAGGGGCAAGTGGGAGCTTTTTTTTTTTTCTCTAACTATTGATTGCCTGACTCTGCTTTCAGTTTCCATTGATTTGTTGGTGTTGACTGGATTTACTGCTGCTCTGCTTGGTTTCAGGGAGCCAGGATTTTCCCTGCAGCAAAATGTCCCTTATGTATAGGTCATCTCCCAGAGACATCCGCCTATACAGCAAACAGCCAAGAGTTGAAAAGTCAGCCAAACATACCTCTGAGAACCAAGACGATGTGGCTATCCTTCCAATGGCCAGACACTCACAGAAAGGAAACAGCTTCTGGAGACCCTGTGCCTAATTCTAGTGAACTCAAGTGAATGATTCTTCTTTTTGCAGGTTTTCTTTTTTTGCAGCAAATGTGTTGGGAGGTTAGGAAAAGTGGGTGGGGGGCTCACCAAAGGCTGAGAAGCCAACAGCCATGAAAATGATACCTGATAGACTGACTACAATAGAAAAAGACCAAACAACAACAATTAGAAAAAGAAAACCTGCAAAAAGAAGAATCATACAATCAAAAATCAGAAAATATTGGATCATGGCATGCAGAAGCAAATAACCCTATATTTGAACTTCACATAAGGACATCATGATATAGAAGTGTAGGAGAGAGATTCAATTCTTCACAGTAAGCCTGACATATAAAGAAAATAATAAAATTTGTTCAGGAAACTGTTAGAGAAAGCAGAAAAGTAATAATTCATCTTAGAAATATTTCTAGTCAATATGGTTGTATGTGCATGTATGCGTGTGTGCGTGTGTGTGTGTGTTTAGAAAAAAATAAACATCAATAAAACTAAGAAAAAGTAAATTCATAAGTCATTTAAATATGCTTTTTCTTCACTAACATACTGGATAAGTTGGGCTTTACTGTATTTTAAAGTAAGCATGAACCTCTGTGTAGAAGTCATGTTTGCTAGAAATACACTTATAACAATGATGTAATTTAGGAAGGGGAAGAAGGCAGACAGACAACTAACTCCAGTTCCCTACTGTGGACATATGAGGGATCTTCCTTGCCAGTTTTCCCCAGCCACATATGCTTTCCATTTCAAAATTATTATTAGCACAATATGTAATTTATTCTGACTTCACCTTGCATATCATTTATCACTTCCTTTCCAGGCACTTACATTGTATTCGTAAGTTTCATTTTAATAACTGCCTAAAAGTCCATGTTCCTAAACTGCTTCAAGTTTAACTAACTGTCCATAAATAATACCATAGTAGGGGCTGGGGAGATGGCTCACTTGGTACAGCGCTGGCTGTGTGAACATGAGGATCTAAGTTCAGATCCCCAGCACCCAGATAAAAGCCAGGTGTAGCAGTGCCCTCCTGTCATCTCTGTGTACTTGTAATCCCATCAGAGATAGGAAGGTTCCTGGAACTCGCTAGCTCACAAGCCTAGCTGAATTAATAAGTTCCAGGTTCAGTGAAGGACCCTGTGTCCAAAACGAAGGTAAAGAGTTGCACTTGCACACATACCTGTGCCCAAACACATACATGCATGCACACCCAGCACATGTGCAAGTATGTGAAAACAATACTGTAATAAACACTTTCACATACATAGGTATTTGGTCCTTTTATAGTTTTGAATTACTACCAAAGGATAAATTCTTCAAATATAAAATTAGAAACGTCTCCAAAGGAAAGTATGAAATGTATTTGGACAATGACCTGCTTTACAAAAAGAAAGTAATGTTATGATACTAATCAATATCCTCCTTCCCAGATTAGCAGACTTCTAACTTCCCACTTAAAGCCAGCTTTCTTGTACTTCCCTGAATTACTCAAGAACTCATAAATTCATTTAAACTCTGTGGACGGAAGACTAGATAACCTGACCACTATCCAAGGGATGTGTCCCAGTGGCTGCTGTTGCTTCATTTACTCTGTCTGTGGCACAGATGATGAGCCACACATCTGACAAATGGCCACCCAAGGTTCTCTTCCTGTAAATACACCACCAACGGTAAAAAGGGCCCAGCAGACATCATTGTTCTTGTACAAACAGACAGGTATAGAACAGCTCTGAGATACAGTGACACCACCAAAAAGGGACAAAGTAATACCTAGACCAGGGGTTCATTCAGTTCACTGGGCAAGTGTATTGCACATAATATCCATATGAAGAAAAAAGTGACAATATGTGGGGAATACTACTGACCTGATTTTTTTTGTCTCTAAATAGATACCACACAGTACATGCGCATGTGAAACTGCTCCAAAAAAAAGCCTTATATCTTGTTCAGATCAAACAACAACAGATAGTTGAAATTAACAATATTACTTCCAGATTAATTTTAATCCAATTCTGATATTGTTGAAGATATGGTAACAACATAAAAGAATAGAGATGGAAAGTCAGTGATGGGATGTCATCTAGAAACAATACTTTAGATGTACAGTTAGGTTCATTTACAGGCGAGTTACATATGTCACCATAATGTATGAGTGCGAAATAAATGTACTTTCTTTTAACTTAGAAGTAAACCATTTCTCCATCGATAACTGTGCACAACTGTGCCCTCTGGTGGATTAAAATGGGTACTTTTGTAAGACTATACATAGTGCTTTATAGTCACATCTATTTAAAATAAAATTTTCCTAAGAGGCTATCAAGAGCTCAACACTAAACGAGATATCTCTCACACCCTCCAAGGCTCAGGGAACATTGTTGAAGACGGGATAAAAAGAATGTAAAAGCCACAAGGTAGAAAGGATACTTTGGGGCAATGTCCTGACATGAAATGACTGGTGCATTTAGGACACCCACAGTAGTTGTCCGCAGCCCCACAAGACCAGCACTGTTCTGAGCCCATCAACATTTTGACATAGAGAATTGAGAAGGACAAAAAGAATGAGATAACAAAACAGAGGAAGGACTACCTAGAAAGAAGAGGATTCTCAGTGATAAGGGGCAAGGGAGAAGGCACAAAAGAGAATGACAGGATAGGAATATGATCAAATTACAGAATGTCCATATAATAAAATTTTCAATAAATAAAATTTAAAATTTCAGTATTTGTATTCTGAAATTTATTTCAGCAACTACTTGATTCTATCCCATACCAATATTGTCATCTCCTTTCAAATTACTAATAAAGAATTTCGAGCTGGAGAGATGGCTTGGCAGGTAAGGCGTTTGCCTGCAAAGCCTGAGGACCCAGGTTTGATTTCCCAGGACCCACATAAGCCAGATGCACAAGGTGGTACATGCATATAGAGTTTGTTTGCAGTGGCTAGAAGGCCTGGCCTCTCTCTCTCTCAAATAAATAAATGAAATATTTTAAAATTTTTATAAAAAAGAATCTCACCTATAGAAATTTCAAATCACTGCTAAACATTGGCTTGATAGTGTTTAGTAGTATCAGCTAAATTACACTTGTTACTTCTCACAAAATAACTCATATATTAAAATAATAATATAAGTATAAATTAATCTTAGTAGTTCCACACATCTAAAAATGCATGATAAAGCTTTTGATAACAATATTTAAATTTGTAAATATCCAAATAAGTATATGTATTTTTACATTTCATTTCATTGTTTGATTTAACCACAATATATCTCCATGTGGTAGCCCAGATTTTAGTACTACACAACCTAATTACATGAGGTCCCAGTTCTCACGAATTTTATCACTGAGTGGAGGATGGTAAGAAGTAATTAACAATTGCATTGTATCACATGGTGTGAACATTGGAATGCCAAGATGCCCCTTCAACAAAAGATTTGTTGCTTCAGTAGCAGAGAGCTGCTGTTTACATCATAACCCCTTTTTAAAATATTTTATTTTTCTTTATTTGACAGAGAAAGAGGGAGAGAGAGAGAATGGGCACCACCAGGGCCTCTAGCCACTGCAAACAAACTCCAGACACGTGTGCCCCCTTGTGCATCTGGCTAACATGGGTCTTGGGGAATCGAACCTGGATCCTTTGGCTTTGCAGGCAAACACCTTAACTGCTAAGCCATCCCTCCAGCCCCATAACCCCTTTTGAGGGGGCTTGCATTCAATGAGTATAATGGTCTTGCCACCACAGCCCTACTTCCTACAACTAGAAACCATATTTGAGTTCCTGAGAATGCCATAGAGTCTACTATTGCTAGTCCCATATTCAATCTCAGCCCTTCTCTCTCTACCCTAGTAGTTTTCAATTGAGGGCAGTCTGATATCCACCCCCAAGACATCTGACAATGTCTGGTGCAGGGATAATTTGGCATCTACAGGACAGAAGCCAAGGACGCAGCTAACATCCTACAGTGCCCACAACAGACCACCCAGTGCAGTGTGTCAATATGCCAACTCCACCTTGTTTCTTCTCTTCACTTTCATGCTGTTAGTTTCAAGGTTATTTTCTTTTTCTCTTCATTTTTTTCACATGTATGTGTGTATGGTGTGTACATGTGTACACATGTTCATGTATGTGGGTTTTCATGCACATGTGTGTGCATGTGGAGGCCAGAAGTTGACACTGTGTTTCTTTCTCAACTGCTTGTGACCTTATTTTCTTTTGCCTGAGCATGTGGTATGCATGCATGTATGTATTCATATGTGGGGGTGCACATGTGTGTGTCACCAATTTAACTAGCCAGCAAGTCCCAGGGAATCCTCCTGTCTTTACTTTCCTAGCCCAAAGATAATAGACATGTTGCCATACTTGACCTTTATGTGGGTGCTAGGGATCCAAACTCAGGTCCTCATGCTATGGCAGCAAGCACCTTACCAACCAATTCAGCCCCAAGGTCATTATCTTCTGAACACCCTGTACCCTAAACTCTATCTTAACAGTCCCCTTTCTAACATTCTGTAATAAAGTAGTAACCCCAACAAGAAGTATGCTCATAAATTTACTGGCAAAAAACAAAACTGGGAAAACATATGCTAAAAATAAAGGGTGGTTATTTTTTAAATAATGATGCTGAAAGTGTTTCTTTTTTCTTCCTTATTATTATTATTATTAACATATTTTTATGGATACATCATGTGTTAATACCCTCTTTTTCCCTCATCCCTGCCCCCATTTGGTTGGGGACCCTCCTCAGTGGGGTTGCAGGTATTCCTCATGTGGTTGTGGGTTATGCATTGTGGGAGCAGCAGTCTATTATTTTTGGGGGGGGAGGAAATGCCTCTTTTTGTTTGCTTGTCTGGTTGGTTTTGGTTTCTTGAGACAGGTTCTCAGTATGAAGTCCAGGCTGCCCTCAAATTCTTAATGATCATGTCTCAGCCTCGCTAGAATTAGAATCACAGGTATGCATCACCACAACCAGTAGGAGTGACTCTTATTTTCCTTTGTGCTAAAGTGCCCACGTTTTTAAGACACGTTATTTTTCTGTTCTCACTCTCTTCCTCCTCCTCCTCCTCCTCTCTCTCTCTCTCTCTTCCTATTTCTCTCTCTCTCAATGTTCCAATTTCAAAATTAAAAAAGTGGACATGTTCTTCTATAAATGGAGCCTGGTTCCTTCTGAGTACTTTCTTCCCACCAGCAGCACACAGTCCACTTTGAGAAACCTCTAAAACTGCAGTGGTAAGCTAGAGAAATGGCTTAGTGGACAAGGCACTTACCATTCAAGCATGAGTGCCTGAGTTAAGATCCTCATACACCATGTAAAAAGGTGGAAGCCATGACTGGCTTCTGTAATCCCAGCACTAACAGTGAGATAAGAGACAGACAGAACTTCCCAAAATCTTGCAGACTAGCTAGTCTTGTAAATGAAGCAGTGGACAATAAAGAACTACTAATCTTGCCTCAAAATAAGGTGGAAGGTGAGAACTGACCCTGAAAGGTTGTTCTCTGACCTGGACATGTGCATGTCACACACACACACACACACATACACACGTGTGCGCACATACACACGTGTGCGCACACACACACACAGACTTAGTACCATGAAATTTTAGATGTCTTGCTTAATGAAGTGGTCCTCGACTAAGGGTAGTTTTGAACTCCCTCCTTTCCAAGGGACATTGGACAAGATGTTTAACTGCCACAAATTGGAAGAGCAAGAGAGGCCAGGGAAGCTTCTAAGTATTCTACAATGTGAGCAGCCCTCACAATGAATTATCCATCCCCAAGTACCAACAGTGTCAAAAGTGAGAAATGGTGCTTTAAAGAAGTGATCCCGGGGTTGGAGAGATGGTTTAGTGGTTAAGGTGCTTGCCTGCAAAGCCAAAGGACCCAGGTTCAATTCCCCAGTATCCACGTAGGCTAGATGCACATGCATCTGGAGTTTGCAGTGGCAAGAGGCCCTAGTGTACCCATTCTATCTGCCCATATCTCTCTATGTCTGTCTGTCTGCCTGTCTGTCTCTCTCTCTCTCTCTCAAATAAATAAATAAAACATGAAAAAAAAATAGTTTGGGGCTGGAGAGGTGACCTACCAGTTAAGGTGCTTGCCTGTGAAGCCTAAGGACTCATTTTCGACACCCTAGGTCCCATGTAAGCCAGACACATAATGATGCAGGCTCACAATGTTTCACATGCACACAAGGGGTGGCGTACACATCTGGAGTTTGATTGTGATGACTGGAGACTCTGGAGCAGCAATTTTCTGCATCTATCTCTGTCTCTTGCACACATGCATAAAAAAGGGCCAGTCTGTTGGGTTTGCCTCAAAAGAAAATTTTTACAGGAATTCATCCTAGGCTGGGTGTGGTGGTACACAACTTTAATCCCAGCACTTGGGAGGCCGAGGAAGGAGGATCACACTGTAAGTTCGAGGCTACCCTGAGACTACATAGTGAATTCCAGGGCAGCCTGGGCTAGAGTTGACCCTACCTCAAAAAGCCAAAAGAAAAAAGAATACATCTGAGAGTATCCATTAAAGGTCTACTATAACCCACTTAAGGGATAAACCTGAGACAAATGAAAGAAATTACAGGAAGGTATGTAATTCTAGCATTTACAAAATTCCCACCAGATGGCACTAAAACACAAGTAATAACCCAACTTACTCTTTCATTTCAGAATTCAGCTCTTCCTCCTTTTCTTGGGAGCAATAGGATTCTCACTTTTAGGCTGCTTATTGTTGCCCACAACCAATATTTTTATGCATGTAAATTAAAATGAATAAAACTACTAAAACTCAGCCTGGAAGATGAAGAGAGCCACATCTGCTACAGAATTTCCAATGAGGAAGGGAGAGAATCTGCTAGCTTCTTTCCTTCAGCTAACTTAACTGGGTCCCAGGTCACCTGAAAGACAGAAGATTACAAAATTGTTTTATTCTTATGATGGGGTTATCATTTAGATTATCAACTTGACAGGACTTGTGAGAGATTATGTAGACAAGGTTAGCCTCTTGCATGACTTTAAGGGATTATCCTGATTAGGTTAATTAGGTGGAAAGACCCACCTTAACTGTGGGTGACACCATTCCATGGGTGGGGTGCTGGATTATAACAAATGAAAGATCTGGCTGAACAACAGCATTCATTGCTACCCTCTGCTTCCTCACTGTGGGCTGAACATGAACAGTACTTCAAACTCCTGCCACCATGCCTTCCGCCACAATGATGGACTGTAACCTTGAGCTGTTACTTCAGACTTCCATAAATAGCTTCTGGTCAGGTAGCTTGTCTCAGCAACAAGAAAGTAACTGGTACAGATGGTTGAGTAATGGTGTTCAGGCTACTAGTCAATGTAAGCAGAATTGTGGGCATCTTTTAAAAATGTGTATGTGCATACTTATGCACACATGTATGCAGAGGCCAAGGGACAACCCTCAGGAATGTTGTCCACCTCTTTTTGAGACATGGTCTCTCACTGGCCTGGAGCTCACCAATTAGGCTAGACTAGCTGGCTAGTGAGCCTTACAGATCCTGCTGTCTCCACCTCCCCACTGCTGGGATTACAGACATGTGCCACTATCATGCCCATGTTTTTATGTGGGTTCTGGGGATCAAACTCAGGTTCTCATGACTTCAGGGCTGTACCACCTAAGCCATTTCCCCAGATCAACTTCTAAGACAACAATTCTCAACCAGAGATGACTTTGTCCCCAGATATTTAGTAATGTCTGGGGACATTTTTAGTTGTCATAATGGGAGGATGCTACTAGCTAGTGGATAGAGGCTGGTGATACTGCTAAATATCTTACACAGGACAACCCTGAGAACACAGAATTATCCAGCCTCAAATGAAAATAGGACTGAGGTGGAGGAACCATAAAGCAGTATGTGTCTGTGGCTGGGTTTTTCTTTCCCTCTCTCAACAGCTTAGAAGAAAGGGTAGCAGCACAGTCCAAGGCAAGAAAGCAGGGAGGGAAGAACTACAAGACAAGTACAGGGTAAGTCTCTGGCCCTGTGAATTCCTCACACCCAGACAGCTGGGAAAATCCAACACACTTCTGACAGGTTAGAACCACTACCATGGAGCTCAGGGGCAGCAGACAAAGCAATAACTGTGCTAAGACTGGGATACTTGTTCTGTCTTTCCCAAGAGCACTCTGTCTCTCATTTTCCATTATCCTACCCCTCTTTTCTTTCTTTTCTTCCCTGAGGTTATGATTCTACCAGGCTCCAAACTGCTTTAATATAAACCTGACTTGTCCCAGAAAACAGGTATACACGCACGCACACACACAAATAATTAAAATATCATAGCCTTTTCTACACATTCATAACTCATTCCCTACCACATACGTTTTCTGAACAGTGGAGAAAGAATACTGCCTAAAATGACCCCTCACAGAATATGTACTTTCTGTCCCTTACCCTACATTTTCTTCATATATCTTACGACATTATGTCAGGCATAGTGTCCCACTGCTGTAATGGCAGCATGTAGTTGGTAGAGGGAAGATTATTGGTTCAAGGTCATCCTCAGCTACATAATGATTTCCAATCCAGCCTGGGCTAATAACACCTATCTTTAAAATTCCATATCATAATATATAATTGCACTGTTTCATTAATTGTCTATACTCTCTACCCAACAGGCTTTTAATCTATGGAGTCAAAACTGTCCTGATGAACCATGCAGATGCAGAAGCAACCATTACTATTACTCTTAATTTGTACGATAGTCTTCTGTCATATTTGGGTTAGGCTGTTTTAGTTATGAGGTTTTACACAGGAAATAAGAAACAGGAAAACTTAAGTCCTATAACAGTCATCAAAAACTTTTCATACAAGGAAAAAACTGTCTTGCTCAAAACTATATATCCACTAAATAGAATGCCACTTCCTAATAATAATCTATGCCACATATATAAATTTCAAGGTTCTGGAGACCACATTAATAAAGTGAAAAGATAAAGATAAAAATAATTTCACTCTTATTTAACCTAAAAAATCTTTCCCTAAGGTATGGTGCTGGTGATTGAACCCAGGACTTCATGTATGATAGGCAAGCTACATTCCCAAGCACATAGAGACTATTTTTAATAGAGATATTTTACATTATTTTCACATACTAACTCTTTAATGCAGGTACAAGACAATAATACTTGGCATCCAGTGTATATATTTCTTAAATATTCTTTTATACTACTTTGATGTGTCTATAGCATATGAGTAACGTGATAGTAATGCCCCATCATTGATAGTGCCTAATTGTAACTTTTTGCAATAATTCTGCAATAAATATTTGGCTCATACCCTTTTCCCTTGGAATAATTTCCCACAGATATGCACTCTTTCAGGGCTCTTGCATTTTGCCAAATTAGCACGGAAGTGGTATGCTACTTGGACTTCCCGTGGTTTGTGTGTACTTAAGTAGTCTCCTGCGACACTGGCAGGGCAGGTACTGCTAGCAATTGTGATGAAAGACATACTAATAGGTGCTTTCCAGTCAGCTATAATGTACAGTCCGTTAGGTTCTGTACATCTCCGGGGTGATGAAAACACTAGGCTGGACAGGTTAAGTTATTTTCCGAGTATGGGCGTCTCTTTCCCACCTTCCGTTTCCGTTAAGAAACTAGGAGAAAGCAAAGACGGAGATAAAGGCCAAAACGAGAGATAAGAGTAAAAAGTTTGAAGGACAGTAAGTGGAGGCGTGCAGAAAGCGACCCAGGTCGACGCACATTGGGCCTATACCGCAGTCTGAGTCCCCGGTTCCAGTTCCCGAACGTCTTCAGACCCGCTCAGCGTTCGAATGCATCCGAGCACCGCCCTCCTTCCACGCGCCCTCGCCACGCTCCGCCCCGCCGCGCTAGTTCCTAAGCGGCACCCGTCCTCCAGCGTTGCGTAGCCGCTGACTAGGATGTGACGTCCGCGGCGCAGGCGGGACTTCCGGCGTGCCGCAGCCACGAGGTCCTGCGCCAGAAGTGTGCTCCTGGTTGCCTAGGTAACGTTCCCCTCCCCTAGCGTTCTTTCGCCCCACTGAAAAAAAGTCCCATGCTCGCCCACCGCCTGAGATCTGATTGCTGCTTGCTCCCGAGGTGACTTCGGGGTCTTCTGGGTATCTTTGGGGGAGTAAGGGAGAAGCCTAGCGGGTCCGGCCTGACTTCCTCTGAGGCTGAGAGTGCTGGTGTCTTGGTGGTCACATGGTTATTCTAAATTATCCTCCGGCCGCAAAAAGTGGAGCTAGAGGTCTTAGGAGTTCCCAAATCGTGTCAGATTGATCGTAGATGCTCTCTCAACTCTCAGTCATGCTTTTGAATTACTCGATGGCTGTTAATTCTGATGCCGGGTTCTCTGTCTCAGTCTAATTAGATCTGGATTATAAATAAGATGTAGGCGTGGGATTTTTTTTCAAGTGCCCCTGGTAATTCTAATGTGCCATGATGTTGTCACCGTGTTACTCTATATCTGTAGGTGAACTAGAATTTTGCCCATCCAAGCCAATATTTGAATAGAAAATGATCCCCGAACACATCTTTAGAGGGATACTGACCCGTCTACGGTTAAAAATAGTTTTTTCTTTCCCCTTGCACATTATATCTGTGAAAGTCAGGGTTCTTAGTGAAAATTATCTTGAAAACATTTGGCAATTGCGTGGTGGATGGAGAAGACGCTGAGTTTGTAACCATTTTATTTTATTTTTCATCAGAAATGATGGATTAAAACTTTTTTTAACATGTGAGGCTCTCAACTCAACTGTTTTTCACCTGAAGTCAGAAAGAACAACATGACTTGAGAAGTCCGTTCTAAAAATTAATAGCAAACAAGGCCTCAAGAGTTATTTTACTCTCACTGCTCCCATGAATTATGGGTTGAGATATGCTTTAAAAGTACAATTTACACTAGTATAACTTATCAGAATAATGGTCCCTTTGGGGTGGCAATATGAATAGAAATCATATATATTATGCTTTGGATAAGCCTAACTAAAAGCAAGTTCACAGTAAGGTGTATAATCCCCTCTGTGTTCACTGGCATGCTGGAGAAATATATAAGCTAAAGTTCCAGAGAGAAATTTTCATTCTAAAATTATTTCAGAGATGGTAAAGAAATTTCTTTGTGTTTCTTAATCTAGCACTTAAGGATAAGTTGAGGAGAATCGAAGGAAAAGATATAAGAAGGACAGAATGTAGGTGGGAGAGTTTTCAAACTGGGTACAGAACTCTCAGAAGTACTTCTTCTTCTTCTTCTTCTTTTTTTTCTTTACACTGAGAAATCCACCCTTAGAACAGCTGGATAAAAATGAATACAAAATGTAGCTGTCGTATATTAAAGGCCAGGTGAATTGAAAATATGTTAACGTATTTAAACATTTGTGTACTTTAAGTTTTAGGGTTTTAAACTCAGTTTGAGTTGTTAGCCTCTGTAATTTGGTGTAGAAGAGAATAGTGTCAGGATGCAAGTCAATGTCATTAATTTCAGTAGCCTCCAAGGGCAAGAGATGATATATATTATTTGTATGGTGGAAGGAATATGGGACATTTAAAAGGGATGTATTGCAGAATCTATGCCTACAAGTGTCCAAATGTGTGAAGTCCATTGAGTGCAGTATTAATTTAGAAAAAAGAAATTAATGTGGAACTACTGTGCATATGTTTATAGAAAAAATGAAATAAGTCTTTAGAAATGTAAAAGTGTTCTTAACCATTTTAACTAGTCAAGTGTTGCTGCTATGCCAGTAATTTTCAGTAACTGCTTATTTAACCCTTATTCCTTTATGCCCACACTAGGTTTTGCTGTATGGCACATACCTGAAGCAAAACAAACTTTATCTTTTTCTTCTTTTGGAATACATTATCATTATGTCATTCTTGCTTATCCCAGTTTTCCATCCTCCCATTGTCTGGTGTGTTCATGAGTCAGCAGATCACTTGCTTTTTCATGGCCTCAGTTCACTTCTGACTGTGGCTAGTCACATAGGCATTTAGTGAACCTGCAAATAAATCCATTCACAAATCTATCACCCTTGCTGATAAATTAAACAATGCCTTTCTGTGGGCGGAATGTGATTTGTATGGGGGGAAAAAAAAAGAAGAATTGTTAACAACATCCTTTCAGTCTTCTCCAGCTATGCCTTCGCTCTGACAAGTCTTACTGCAACACCCAGGAGAGAGTAAACAGTGCTTGAGGTTGAGAGAATGAAAAGGAAATAAAACTTAGATTCTTGGTTCCCTCACCCTCACTTTTAAAGGCGGCTGTTATAGAGATGGATTCACAGTGATATGTGTACTTGTAAGCAGGCCTGTGTTTAGTCAGAAGATGAAACTTGAACTCCTGCAGGTGGTAGAAGGTCATTAAGGCTTGGGCCATCTTTGATGTCCAAATGCAGGAACCATACAAAGCCACAGGAGGGAGCCCATGAGGACCACCAGCATGATAAGCTTGCCTTCTTCCACCACAGCCAGCTAGGGGTGACAGCAAGGGTGTCAGAATAAGTGCGCAGGATGCAGTACTGGCCAAAATCCCTATTTTATTTTTTTTTTAATTTGGGGTGCCAACTGATGCTTGTACAGTTGAAAGACATCTCTGAGAGGGCTAGTGTTGCATGTACATGGAGGGAGATGTCTTAGAGCCACATTATGACCTCATTTCTGTTATTCAGATTTCTCACCATGCCTTCATTGATTCTGCAGCAGTTTCCAGCAGACACCTCCCTTCTACTTTATAGCAGTGTGTGCTGAAGATCTTAATCAGACCCTCAAACTATCTTGCTGACTCAGGGAGCCACATCTATAGGAAAGGTTTGACTTTCCAGGTGATATCCAGTGGCTGATTTAGTAATAATTTAATAAAAGCAAATGAGCTTTCATGTATTATCAGGATAGAAGTGAAAAACGAAGATAAGGTAGAAAGGAAAATCTAGTCATAGAGTATACATTATAGTTTAGAGGGGAATTTGTGTTCTTATTTTACTTATCTGGTTGTTATGACATATCCTACATCCTATATAGGTATATAAATATGTAATAAAAGACTATATATGGTGCCACTGCCCTTCAACAAAGCGACATTATTTATATGTGTAATTTTTCTAGTGACTTGATAGAAATAATCACATTTTATGTGTTGAAAACTACAAAGCTCTTATCTGTTGCTCATCATATATATTTATGCATTTATAAATATATCTTCCAGAGCAAGCAGAGTCACTGCAGAATAAATGCTTTTTTTTTTTTTTTTTTTCAGAGCGGCTGTATGGGAAAATACATCATTCAAGACTGGAAGGCTCTGTCTTGTCTCTAAGCTTCAGCAGTGTTTAGTGAATGACCTCAATGCTGTTTTTTTTCCTTCCTTTGGTGGTTGAGGACAGACAATGAATGGTCTCTGTATTCCCCCCAGGCTCAGCTGGGTGGTGACCATGATGCCATTGTGTTCCCTAGAGAGAGCTGCCCAGTTTGTAGAGCTGTGGATCCGGCCTTCCCTGACATTGCCAATCTCTTTTCTCTCGGCTCCATCAGCCCAGAAGAAGAAAAGTTGTTTAGTCAAAAGACTCTCCTGGGTAAATGGGGAAGAGAAGATTAAATGAAAGGCCAAGGAAAGACATCCCAACCTTACTGCACCCATAGGCTTTCTCTCTTTTGAGAGGAAAGTTTTGTAGTGTCTGGAAGTGTTGTTCTAATGCCTAAGAATATTGTAATGTTGGCTTTGTGGAAATTCAGGCTTTATTTTGTTTGTTTCCAAGGTAGGGTCTCACACTAGCCCAGGCTGATCTGGAACTTACTCTGTGGTCCCAGGCTTGCCCAGAACAGGCCGTGCTTCTACCTCTGCCTCCCATGTGCTGGAATTAAAGGTATATGCCACCCTGCCCAGCTTCAGGCATTCTTATTAGAACCTTGACTAGCTTAAAAATGTTTCTAGGGCCCATTGTCAGGGGACATTCTCCTTCCCTTGGTAGATAACCAATAGGAAGTGTTGTTGTGATAGCTTAGCAGGGAAGAATATGTATTCCTTCCAAGGCAAATATACCTAAAACTATGTTCCATTTTGCATCCTTGTGTTCTGTGTAGCAGTGCAAGTCAGCAGGGTCTCGATGAGAAATCTCAGCACTACTTGTGCTTTCTGAGCGCTGTTGGTTAACACTGTTACAGGTCTTTGTTGTTTTAATTCCTTAAGTATCATGGAGAGTTGTAAGAAATGGTCTCCTTTTCTGATTTACTCATGGAGATTTCTTTTCCTTTTATTTTTTCTGTGTTCCAAATATTAGGAATAGGTTGCCAAGACTGGATTTAGTCATAATTTCATGCTTGCATCCATGAGTCTTATTCAGGGCCTAATAATCTGTGGAATGTATGAGAATTGTACAGTTCCTCTCTCTACCTTCAAGTGGAAAGTGAAGAGAAATTAGGATGCTCAATATATTGAGGGCAGAGTATACAGTGTAATGGATGAATGTAGAGCATAAGTGGTCAAAAGATGGCTTACAGCCTGTTGGGGTTTTTTTGTTTGTCCTTCTGGGAAGCTAGGAATTGTTTTTATGGTTTTAAAGGGTTATGTGGTATAGTTCTTGTTGTTTTCTTTCTTCTTATGAAGCAAAGAAGACTATGAACATTATGTGAAAAGAATTGCATGTGGTCCACAGCTTTACAGAAAAAAAGAGACCACTAGCATAAACTAAGAGTAATACTGGAAATGTTGGCTAGGACTTCTAAAGCTCTGGGCCAATTGCTATTCCTTTAGAAGTGTTTCTGTGTGCTTTCTCATAGTTGATTTTCAGAGATTAACTTGTAAATTCAAATCAACTCTTGAAGATGACCTATAGGATTTTAGAGATCCTAAAATGCAAAAGGATGTGACAAATAGGTTTAGGAATTTGAGAAGAAAAATTAAAGCCAAGAGTGCAGTGAGCCAATTTGACCTCTACCTCCACCCCGGTGACATTCTACTTGCTGGAGGATGCCAGCAAAACTGGACTCTAAGTATCCCAGCAGCCAAAAACTAATCTAATTCTTCCGCTCCTTGGTAATTAGAACCAAACAAAATTGCTAGCAAAGTTCCTGTATTCCATTATTGATGTAAATTCATCTTGCCTTCATGACCTAGGTCATAATGTACTCTAGCAGCTGGGGTAGGATATAGCTCAGTGGTAGAGTACTTGCTGAACTTGTGCAAGGCCCTAGGCTCCATCCTCAGCATAAGTTGTGGGGGTTAGTTACTTACTATATCTTATAGGGGACACACTGGGCTCAATCTGAACGGCTTGCTTCTGGTTGGAAAGCCAGAACTGGCTTTCTTTAGTGATCTAAGCTGGTTTTCTTGGCTTCCTTCTTGCCAAAAGGCCCAGAGTGAGGGCCTGGAGATCTCTGGGGCACTGTATCACCACAGCCCTGCTACCAAATAATTAATTGAGCCAAAATGATCATGAACAAACTCTGCTAAAAAACTCTCCTTTCTAATCACAACTGTTGACATTTGATCTGCCCGACACTGTCATGATTTACTCTTGGACCTCTTCATCAGTCAATCATCTGCTTTGTTACACATGCCTAAACTTTTTCAGAATATGCAACTATTACCTTTAAGAACAGACTAGAATTTCTCAGAAGTAAGATTTGGTCTATAATAATGTTAAACACAGTGATGTTTATTGGATTTGAACCTATCAAATTTCCAAATTCTGCATAATTGGCCTGGTTTTAACTGTGTCTTATAAGGTATGGAAACAAGTCCAGATCCAAGCTCTTTGTTTTGATTTGTTTTGTTTGTATTTTCAGACATGGCCTTACTATATAGCCTGGGCTGGCCTGGAACTTGCTAATATAGCCCAGGCTGGCCTCAGTCTACCCAGCACTAGAATCACAGGCATGTACCACCACACCTAGTGAAGATGAAAACCTCTCAATTTCCTGAAGACACACAATGTGTTCTAGACATTTCTTTTTTTAATGTTTTTAACATTGTTTTATTTTATTTATTTATTTATTTATTTATTTATTTATTTATTTACTTATGTATGAGAGGGAATGGGTGTATGTACCAGGGTCTCAGCCACTGTAAATGAACTCCAGACGCATGAGCTACCTTGTGGATCTGGCTTATGTGGGTACTGGGGAATCAAACCCAGGTCCTTAGTCTTTGCAGACAAGTGCCTTAACCGCTAAGCTATTTCTCTAGCCCCTGACATTTCTTACTAATTTAATTCCTATGCTACTTGTTATCTAGAAAACAACTGATTAAGACACATGTGGTATTCATGCCAATGGAATTATGCACTACAGGCTCTCAGAAGCTCTTCAGGTTGCAGTGATAGAAATGTGAAACCTGGCTGTAATGCATTAGCTACAGGCTGTACCTTACGGTTTAGCACTCAAGCATGTCCTGATTTCTACCATATTTTCATCTGCATTAGCTTTGTTTCTTTGGGAGGCAAGACCCAATTATTGACTATTAGATATTTTTTCAATGACCTATAAAGCACATTAGCAATTAGCTAGGTTTTTGGGTAATGGCTCCTGTTTTAAACCTAAATTATAGTTTAAAAGTAAGGTGAATTCAATTTGCATGATAAATTTACAGAGGTCATGTCAAGCCTCTTCACAATACTGTATTTGAAAGATTTTCATATTTAAAAAGAATATGAATGGTTCTGTTTAGGCTAAATCTGAAAGTCAGATTTATTTCTTAAGGCTTAGAGAGGTTGTTGTTGTTTTATTTTTTTTTGTGTTTTTTTGTGTTTTTTTTTGGGGGGGGGTTTAAGGTAGGAACTCACTGTAGCCCAGGCTGACCTGGAAATCACTATGTATTCTCAGGGTGGCCTCGAACTCACAGTGATCCTCCTACCTCTGCCTACCAAGTTCAGAGATTAAAGGTAGGTGATACCACACTGGTCTCATTGAGTAAAATATGAAAGAGGATTCCTTTATCAGAATTCTAAAATTCCAAAGCTTTAAATATCTCATTGTTAGTGGCTTTGTCCCACAGAATCTTCAATTCACATATATTTTAGGATATTATTTTTGGTTATGCTGTTTGGTTTGGATTTTTTTTTTTTTTTTTTTTTTTTTTTAGGGAGGGTCTCACTCCAGCCCAGGCTGGCCTCAAACTCACAGTGGTCCTCCTACCTCAGCCTCCTGAGTATCTGGGATTAAAGACATGAGCCCCCATACCTGGCTTCTTTTTGTTTCTGGTCTCATTCTAAATCCCAGGCTGGCCTAGAACTCACGATGTACTGTAGGCTGAACTCAAATACTGAGATCACAGTCATGAGCCACTACACCCAGATCAACTCTTTTTATGCATATCCTAGTATCATTTGGGCATTTTATTACTCTGAACCTGTGAACAGGGAAAGGAAATTATATTTCTTTTAAGTGGGTTGTAAAAGATGTACAGTTGGAGCTCAAACCTTACCTTTTAAATATGTCATTCAGTAGTATTTGGGTGGGTGGGTAGGTGGTGAGTAGAAGGAAAAAGAGTAACACTGGTAGAGCAGTGCTGTATAGCAAAGGTGGTCCATCTTTGCTGGTCCTCAAGAAGGTCCCTCCTGCAAAGAAACAGGGTGGTTAAGGAAGGAGAGTTGGTGTGAAATCAAAACCAAAGCTGATACTGGAAAGACATCTTTTTTGAAGAGGTTTCTGTAAATCCCAGTCTTAAGGATAAACCTTTCTGAGACTTCCTGTCAGTTGGAAAGATGTATTCTCAAACTTTAAGAGAAGCCAAGGTGGTTTTCAATAAGCATTAGCCTATGCTTAGGACAGGCAAATAAAGTAATAGTTGTAAACTTACAATCCATGTTCTGTATATTATATCAAATGTATGTACTACTAAATAGCTCTCTGATGATTTTTTTTTTACTAAGAGGGAACTTTGTATGGACACATCATGTGTTGGTACCATCATTTCTCTCCTCCCTGCCCCCATTCCACTGAGGGACTTCCTCAGTGGGATTGCTGGTATTCACCATGGGGCTGTGGGTTATAAGTTGTTAGAAGTAGCAGACAGTCATTGTGGTGGGGGGGCAATGCTTCTGGATATTCCCTCCCACCCTTTGGCTCTTACAATCTTTCTACCCCTCTTCCACAAAATTCCCTGAGCCTTCGTGATCATGTTTTTCATAAACTACTTCAGTAGAGAAACAAGGAGTTGAATATAAAACCATGCAAGGTCCTTTGGCTCAGTCACTCTAAGAAAATGTCTCCTTAGACCACAAGGTCACAACCTAAGGTGCCAGGTGCTACTAGGTTTGTTACATGAAGATCAGGCATGGTGCTTGCAAGAGGTGACCCGCCTCTTTGGAGCTATCTTGCATACCATGAAATGGCCATGAATAGCCCACAGCAGTGCTAATTAGATGTTCATACCATTTGTTCTTTCTTGCTTTCAGTGCCCACTTGGACTTCCCTCATCAGAGGTACTGTCAATGGTAAGATTACCTAATTTTCTTATAAACTGTAAAAATGAGTCTTTAAATTCTTCATGTTTTGGATGGGGGTGTAACTCAGTGGAAGAGTACTTGCCAAGCATACACAACACCTTGGATTTGAGGCCCTATAGTTCAATCCTCAGTACCACCAAAAAAATACCCTTGATCTTGATGGACTCAATTCATGACATAGACCAAAAAAATGCAGTTTGGGTATCCATAATCAAAAACATTTTTTTTTTTTGGTGTTTTGCAAGGTAGGGTCTCACTCTCGTCCAGGCTGACCTGGAATTAACTATGTATTCTCAGGGTGGCCTTGAACTCTCGGTGATCCTCCTACCTCTGCCTCCCGAGTGCTGGGATTAAAGGTGTGCGCCACCACGCCCGGCTTCAAAAACATTTTTAACACCAACATGACACTCAAAATTTTTTCAGATTTTTGAGTAGTGCAGAATTTGGACACAGTGATACTAAGCTAATAAAGTGTTCATGGACATTTTAAAATTCAAAAGCACTGAAATCTGAAGCATTTCTGATCCTAGAATTTCAGATAAGGGATATTCAATATGAATATCTGACAATCAAAGTAAAAGTACTGCCTCATGCATTACTAAACATCTATCTGAGACACTGAAGAGTGGACTGTGCCAGCAGACTAGTAGGTGGATTGGTTACTTATGGGTGGAACAAAATACCCAACCAGAAGCATATTAGGGAAGGAAAGTTATTTCAGCTTAAAGTTCCAGAGGGTAGAGTATATCATAGTGAGGAAGGCATGGCAGGAGCAGGAATCCTGCATCAAATCCTCACATCAACAGGGAGGAAGTAAAGAGAATGAATGGCAAGTGGGGCCCAGGCTAAAAACCTGCAAGGTCCATGCCCAGTGACACACATCCTCCAGCAAGGCTCCTTCTAAACTTCCTACCTTCCCAAACTGCACCACCACCTGGGGATAAGTATTCAAACACATGAATGTATATAGGACATTTTACCTTCAAACCACCACAGTAGGGAACAGAAAAAGAACCGAAGGGGAAGAAGAAGGAGTTCAGTGGAAGAAGAGAGGGTAATGGGGGGGATGAATATGATCAAAACACATTATATATATGTATGAAATGGTCAAAAATGATATGACATAGGAACATGTTCCATAAAATTTTTAAAAAGAAGGTTATCATGGTTGTCACTTAGAATTGATGAGCCATTTCTAACTTGGAGATACTACAGATGGCCAAGATTAAAAAACAAAAACCTCTTTTCAGTTATGTCTCTGCATCTTATAAAACAATCGTTATCAGCTTAGGTCCTGCCATTGTAAGGCTCGATTACCTTAAACTATTGTCCTGTGGGTATCTCAGGTATACATTCTCAGAGAGCAAGCATATTTTAACACTTTGTTTCAGTTATAGATACAGATCTTTTTTATACTTTTTTGGCTCAGTAGCATCCTCATTGAAAGTAGGTATTTAGTAGATACTAGGTAAATAGCTATTGGTTCACTGGGTAAACATTTGAAGATTCTCTCACAAATGAACCACTTGATGTCTGTCCTAAACACCCCTTCATTTTGTAGATGCCAAGATGCAGAGATACCACGTCTTGGTATTCTCATCCAGTATATGCAAGATACTGGCAACATTATCATCACGCAGTGGCTTGGATGCAGAGTCACCAGAATGCCTACAGAAAGGCCATGGAATCCTATTTCAGTTTCCCATGGTACTTCCCTCAGGCAAATCTTCCCTGGAGCTTGTATGATTATAGGGCTGGGGATCCTCAGGCCTTCTATCACCATCACATGAACTGGAAGGATTCTCCCTACAGTTCTTCATATTTTGAAAAGTCAGGTCAGCCTCCGTGTAACAGCAATAAGAACCAGGCATCCACAAGGGATTACCAAGCCTGCCGTGAAGAGGAGGAGATGGAGTCAGGTTTGGAGTCAGAGTTAGAATCAGAATCGGAGTCAGAGTCAGATGAGATAGAATGCGACCTGAGCAATATGGAAATCACAGATGAGCTCCGCCAGTACTTTGCTGAGACTGAGAGGCACAGAGAAGAGCGACGTAAGTTCAAGCTTCTGCTTCCTCATGCTTCCCTTTCTTGCCCTGACTTTTGCTTCTTTTTTCTTGTTTTGTAGCTCTTCATTTGGATACAGGTAATATTTCAAATCTAGTCCTAAGCCCAGAAATATATGGTGATGTTATATCTTGATTATATTAGTCCCCAGAGTTGTTTGCTATAGGACTGTTTATTTTAGTTCCACAACAGAGCTTATCCTAATAGTATCTCTACCATTTATTGAACATTAGACACTCCACCAGATGGAGTGTGTTCGTGTGCATGCATGTATACATTCTCTAATTACACAACAGCCCCTCGAAGTATTAAACTCATTTTAAATGAGGAAAGTGAACCTTAAGGAGGTTAATTACACAACTACTCATTTGCTGTTAGGATTCAAGTCATGTCTTCCTGAGTCCACTCTTCCTGTGCACCTTCTTCTGTGCCAGGCTTTTCCCTACGTAGTCTTGCCACTTCTGTGGAATGCAGCTCAGAGAGTCCTGCTGCACCACTCGCAAATCCTACATAGCTCCCTTCTAGAGACAGTGAACCAAACCAGAATAATGCAGTATCCTACAGCTCTTATAATGCAGTATCTTACAGCTTTCCTGTTTGTTTCCATACTGCAGTGTAGAGAATTGCAATAAAGGACTTATATCCTTATATCTTCAGTCAGAAAGCAGGAATTTTCTTTTTGAAATTCTTACCTTGCTGGAAAGAATGATCATTGTTCTCCAATCCATTTAGTAGTTGGAGTATACATAACAAATTTATAAACCCTTCTTTCCCCATTATAACAGCATTCAGTCTTAATGCTTTTTTAAAAAACTTGAGGTCTAATTGTATATTTTGACCTAGAATTTTTGTGTGTTTGGTTGGTTGGCTGGTTGGATTTTTGAGACAGCATCTTCTTATATAACCCAGGCTAGTCTGGAACTTGAAATCCTCCTGACTCAGCCTCCTAAGTGTGGAGATTATAGGTATACAGCCCGCACCTTGGAGTATTTTTATAAAGAGAAACATGAAAGTCTGGTACTGACAGTTTCATTTTCACCTTTAAAAATATCTGTTTTTATTCCTAACAGTAAGTTAGCATTTATCAGTCCCTACTGAATGCAGGAGCTGAGCAGTGGGCTTTGGATAAACTATTATATCCTTTAGTGTCCACTTGTGATTTCTCACTAAATTATTTGCCCAATGATTTTTACTTTTCTTATGATTAAGCTATTGGCTCTATGATCTATATTAGGAAGTATATCTAATCAAGTGTTTGTATGCAGTATTTGCTGCGATGAACAGAGTATGTTCCTTTCCTTGCTCTCCAGAAATACTGCCTTTTCTCAAAATTCACATAAAACAACTAGTGTAACTTAGACATATGCAACAAATGAGGAGAGTAGGTATTTGCACATGTCTGCATTTGATTGGAATGCTGTATTACAGCTTTCACAAAAGAAAATGTCGACATAGGGCTTATTACCGTGATCCTTACGAGAAGGTAGAATTAACATGCTTTTCCCACTACATACTGATACTTTTATAGTAGAAGTTATGAGTAAGGATGGGGTTAAACCATCATCTGAAAGATCATTTTGAATGTCCTAATGATTTTAAAGAAACCTGACAATTTATTCAATTAAAAAAAAACTGATATGGGCCAAGCGTGGTGGTACACACCTTTAATCCCAGCACTCAGGAAGCAGAGGTAGGAGGATCGCCATGAGTTCGAGGCTACCCTGAGAGTACAGAGTGAATTCCAGGTCAGCCTGGGCTAGAGAGAGACCCTACTTCAAAAAACCAAAAGAAAAAAAATGGATATGATGAACAAAGTCTGCTGGCTCAGGCCTGTAACTCCAGCTTCAAAGGAGGCTGAGGCAGGAGGGTCGCAAATTCAGGACCTTCTTGAGTTACATAGTGAATTCAAGACCAGCCTGGGCAACTTTTAAAATATTTTTTTTTATTTATTACAGATAGAGGGAGAGAGAGAGATAATGGGCCTCTAGCTACTGCAAACAAACTCCAAATGCATGTACCACCATAGGCATCTGGCTTACATGGGTTCTGGAGAGTTGAACCTAGGTCCCTAGGCTTCACTGGCCTTAACTGCTAAGCCATCTATCCAGCCCCAGCCTTGGCAACTTAATAAGACCCTGCCTCAAAATAAAAAGTAAAAAGATGGGTTGGAGTGATAGCTCAGCAGCTAATGCATTTGCTTCTAAAGCCTAACAACCTGGGTTTGATTCCTCAGTACCAACTTAAAGCCAAATGCCCAGTGGCACTCTTGTCTGAAGTTTGTTTGCAGCTGCTGGAGGCCCTAGCACACTAATATTCTCTCTCTCTCTCTCTTTCTCTCTCTGTGGAGACTGCATGTGGAAAACTGTAAGCTCCATCTTCAATAAATAAATACAGTTGATATGAATGAAATGAAAATAAAATAATATCCTCACAACCAAAGAGATAAATGGAGGCAGTTAAATTATGAGATATTGACAGCCATTCATGTTTCTCCTTCTGGCATTTGTCAGGTAGGTAAACAAAGTTATGGAAATTACCTGATTTGTCATGCCTGGCACTTAAAATTATTTTGAATGAATAAATGAAGTCTTTCAGTATTATATATAAGCTTTTGTGTTCTTACCCCATAAAGTGCTCCACTTGCTGAGTCTTTAGGACCTTTTACCACATGAATTAGGCTCTACATGCTTCATAAACTTGATGAACTTCCTTCTTTTGTTGAGTGCCTTTTCCAGTTCTGCTTAGATTACTTTAAGACTCCATATTCCACTATCATCATCACTATTCTGGATTGAATTGTATCCCCCCCACCAAAAATTATGGTGAAGTCCTGACCCCTACTACCTCAGACTGAGCCCCTAACTTATAGATGAGGTCTTTCCAGAAATAATTTGGGTGAAATAAAATCAAAAGGGGTCCTAAAACCACATGACTTGTGCTTTATAAAAAGAGGAAAATGGAGCTGGAGAGATGGCTTAGCCGTTAAGGCACTTGCTTGGAAAGCCAAAGGACCCAGGTTCGATTCCCCAGGACTCACATAAGCCAGATACACAAGGAGGTGCATGCATCTGGAATTCATTTGCAGTGGCTGGAAGCCCTGGCACACCCATTCTCTCCCTTTCTCTCTCTCTCCTCTCTCTCTCTCTCTCTCTGCCTGCCTATTTCTGTATCTCTCTCAGATAAATAAAGTACTTTATTTAAATTTTAAAAAAACGAGGAAAATGTGGGCTGGAAAGATGGCTTAGCAGTTAAGGCACCTGCCTGCAAAGCCTAAGAACGTCCATTCAATTCTCCAGGTCCCACGTTTAGCCAGACATAAAAGCACAAGCGCACAATGTTGCACATGCACACAAGGGCATGCATGTTTGGGCTTTGTTCATAGAGGCTGAGAGGCTGCTGGTGTGCCTATTCTCTGTCTTTCTCTCTGAAAAAAAGAGGAAAATATTAGCTGTGAGTGGCAGCACACAATTCCAACCAGGATACTGTGGCAGAAGTATCACCACAAGTTTGAAGCCAGTTTGGTCTATATAGTAAGGTCTAGGATAGCCAAGGCTACAGATCAAGACCCTATCTCAAATAAATAGATAGATGATAGGCAGGTGGATGGATGGATGGATGGATGGATGGATGGATGGATGGATGGATGGATACGTACATACATAGGTAGGGAGATAGGTAGGTAGGTAGGTAGGTAGGTAGGTAGGTAGGTAGATAGATGATAGATAGATAGATAGATAGATAGATAGATAGATAGATAGATAGATAGATAGATAGATGATAGAGCAAAAGAAAGAAAAAAGAAAATAAGAGAGAGAGAGAGACAGAGAAATATGGACATAGAGGGAGACAGGCACATAGGAGGGACACCATGAGAAGACTGGCTTTTCACTGCCACAAGCCAAAGAGCATCCAAAAGCAGGGGGCCTGGAAAAGATCCTTCTGTAGCATTTCCACAGGGCTTATGTCCCTTCTGTCACCTTGATTCAGAATTCTGACCTCCAGATCTTTGAGATAATAAATTTCTGTTTACCTAAGCCACTCCCTTCATGGTACTTTGAAAGTGCTAAGAAACAGTGGCCTTGATGAATTTCTTTCCTTTGTTCCTCCCTAATGCACTCTGACTGGAACATAAGCCCTATAGCTTTTGTCATCTCAGGAGAGATAATGTGTAACATTTTTGTTTTACCATGATCTAGATCACAAACCATCAAAATGATAAAAAATAAAAACAAGGATTTTTGTTTGGCATGGTGCTGCACACCTGTAATCCTAGCATTGAGGAGGTAGAATGGAAAGAACTGTGAGTTTAAGGCCAGCCTGCGCTGCATAGTGAGATCCTGTCTCAAAAATGAAAGGTAGGGGAGGATGTTATGGAAATCCTTTCCATCTCCAGTTTTAGCCGTCCACCCCAATACATACATTACCTTTAGGAACAGCACAGAGCAGCTTGTACAGAGCTGCTCACATCACAGGCCCTTGCTCAGCTCTTCCTAGCTAGAGATTCTCATCCGCTTGTGGGCCTCCTTCCTTTGCTTTCCTGGACCTCCATCTCCTTGCCTATGAAATGGAGATCCTAATTAATAGGGTACTAATCATGAAGATAAAAAGATAGTACAAGAGAGGATAGTGGGTTGTACAGTTACTGACCAAAACCATTAATAGTTATAGCTAGTGGTCAGTAATCCATCCTGTTATTAAAGGATTGTTAACCTGCATTTATTTTACTCTGATCAGTTTGCCTGGATTGGTACATGATTGAGTGTGCACATTTTTAATAAAGCTGTTTCAAATAGGTCGTATATTTCTACTCCTGGCAACACCTTTCAAGCTTTTAAGTGGATATAAAACATTAAAAACATGCATGAACTAAAATTCTGGGATCAATCCAATTTAGTCATTAACACAATTTTTAGTTCTATTTCAAGGATAGTCTTGCTTAATAAAATTGAACATAGTAAAATACACAAAAAATAACCCTTTGCCATGTCACTAATAAAGCTAACACACAAAACCAGCTTCATGTTCCTTGTGCTTTCAAATGTGTAGTAAGGACTGGGGGTGTAGCTCAGCGGTAGATCACTTGCCTTGCACACACAAGGCCCTGGATTCCATCCCCCGCACCACTAAAATAAAATATAATATGTACTTAGAGTGCAATTCATAACTGTTTATCCTAGAGTTTCTTCAGTGTTCTCAAGCCCTGCAGGGAGTGGTTCATTCCCTGAACCATTATCAGTTCCCAGGGAGATGTGAGAATTGTGTGATGAAGGAGAGAACAGGATGTAATGCTGGGCTCTAATCTAAAGACTTAGTCTTTTTTTAAAAAGAACCTGTTGGGATTGATCCTGCACAAATATGAAAATTATGAGCAGTATTAGGGTAGAGCTGTTACCTAACATTGTGCCCTGGGTTCTCTCCCCAGCACTGCAAAAAATGACAAAGGGAGTTTATTTTGATTCAGTCTTTCTCAGATTTGGCTCTCATGGTCCGCTGGCCTTGTTGCTTTGGCCTCAGGAAAGGCAGAGTATCACCAGAAGTAGGTGGGGATGAGACGCTATCTTATCTCAAGGCCAGCAAGCAAAGAGAGAGAGTATAAAAGGGGTTGGAGACAAGATAATACCTTTCAAGGCACAACCCTCATGACCTAGTTTCTGCAACTAGGCTCCACCTCCTGGTTTCCACCACCTCCCAATAATGCCATCTCATGAGCCAGGCATGTGATTCATTCCTGTAATCCCAGCACTTGGGAAGCTGAAAGATCACTATTTCAAAGCTTGCTTTAGCTACATTGTTAGTTGAAGGCCAGCCTGGGCTATTATAGACCCTGTGTCAAACCAAAATAATAATAATGCCATTGAATTAGGAATCCAAATGCCCATGGTGCTTTCCAGTCTTTTACCTTCACAGGAAATTGTCTTAGAGATTTAGTCAACATACACAGTTGAGGAAAGGTTTGCTAAAGAGATAAAGAACCCAGGTACCATGAATAATTCAGTAGTTTTGTACACTCGTCTGAATTATTCACTTCCACAGAAACATATGAGTTTTATAATTCATCGTCATCTGAGACTTGTTTAATACTTTCTTAGGATAAAATCCTTCAGACTGAACAGCATGTTCTCCTTTGTATTGCTGCCCTTCTAGATAAGTAGTTTAACATCCTGAAATGATAAAACCACAAAACATTAAGTAGGATAAGAACTCCTGGGACTAGGGATGTTACTCAGTGATAGGGTAGTTGCCTAGTATGCACAGGGTTCTGGGTTATACCTCTGGGTTATACAAAAGAGAAATAAAGAAAAGACTCCATTTGTGTGTTGGGAACATATATGCTATTCTTAAAATAGTTTACTCATTTATTTATTTGAGAGAGAGAGAGTGGGCATGCCAGGACCTCTACCCAGGTCCTTGGGCTTTGCAGGCAAGCACCTTAACCACTTAGCCAGCTCTCCACCCCACACATGTTTTTGATTATGTTATATGTCATTATTTTCATGACACATTTCCAATTACTCAAAACCTTAGTGATAATAATCCTTATGAGAAGGTAGACAGTTATGAAGCTTAAGTCAGCTGTGTTTTCAGTTATTTCTTAGAAACAATGTCTGCCATTAAGAAGATTACTTCTTAGGCATAAATGGCCATCAATTGAGACAGCATGATTTAATCCTAATCTTAAAAGGAATGTGAATGAAAGTTAACATTCCCCATAGAAAATAAGACCCCCCCCAAAAAAAAAAAGAAACACTGCCCCTTTGATCTTGGGGTTATGCCAATTAGATATTTACTACATGTGATTCGGAGGTGGACATTTGTTGTTTTTTTTAAAGGAATATCCAAAGAGCATTTTTTAAACGATGCATAGAAGAGTGTTTTTGGTGTGGTCCATGATGACTAATGCAAATGAGAGCTAGAACTGCTGCCTGAAGTATTGGAAGGAGGACTCTCACTGGGTAGCGGTGAGGAAATAGAGTACACTCTAGGCTTTGAACAGTAGGGTGTGAAAGAAAAGATAAGTCCACTCTGGCTTTAGATAATACTGTGCTCTTTTACCAAAGGGCTCAGATGTGGTGTTTGTACATCACATGGACGACATGACCCATTATGTTCTGCACACCACTGTCAGGTTTCCATCTAGTTTCCATAGTGACCCTTTTTTTTTGTTTTTGGTTTTTCTAGGTAGGGTCTCTCTCTAGCCCAGGCTGACATGGAATTCACTATGTAGTCTCAGGGTGGCCTCAAACTCACGGTGATCCCCCTACCTCTGCCTCCCAAGTGCTGGGATTAAAGGCATGCGCCACCATTCCTGGCTCCATAGTGACCCTTTTTTCATCATGCTAGAAACTCACCTCTTTGTCCTTCAGTCCACCCTCTGTGGAAAACCTAGAGCACATAGCAAAGCTTACATACACAGCCCAGTGTGAGCTGAGCTGTTTGAAAATATGAAATCAGGGCTGAAGGGATGGGTTAGTGGTTAAGGCACTTGCTGTAAAGCCAAAGGATCCAGGTTCGACTCCTCAGGACCCATGTAAGCCAGATATACAAGGTGCCTCATGTGTCTAGGGTTTGTTTGGAGTGGCTAAAGGCCCTAGTGTGCCCATTCCGTCTCTCTCCCTCTTTCTCAGTATCTCAAATAAGTAAAATAAATAAATAAAAATATTTTTAAAATATGAAATCATGGGCTGGAGAGATGGCTTAGCGGTTAAACGCTTGCCTATGAAGCCTAAGGACCCCAGTTCGAGGCTCGATTCTCCAGGACCCACGTAAGCCAGATGCACAAGGGGGTGCATGCATCTGGAGTTCGTTTGCAGTGGCTGGAGGCCCTGGTTCACCCATTCTTTCTCTCTCCCTGCCTATTTCTGTATCTCTCTCTCTCAAAAAAATAAATAAAAATAAAATTTAAAGAAATAAAAATATGAAATCAAACTGAGCACAATTCTACCATGCATTTGTTTCATGTGGTACAGATGATGAGAAGATAAAACCAACCATTGAGATGATAGATGTGGGAGGTCATAAGAAGTGGAAGGGAGGGATGGAAATGCACACTTGCTGTAAGAGTTAAAATGCTGATTGTCCCCTAACTTCAGGTTTGCATTTGACAAGGAACAAGGGCACAGAATGGAGAGGCCAATGAAATGACATCAGTTCTGCTGGCGAGTACCTGTATTCAGAGCATGTTGCTGACGAGCCAGAAATGAAGCATTCTTGATCTAATCAAGTTTCTGCTTTCCCTAGGTTGTGCTGTTAGTTTTGGCAACATAGCAGAAAACCTAAGAAAGACATGCTAATCTTAGAAAACTGAGGGGAAATAACAGTCTTTAACACTCATCATTTTGGTGCTTTGTCTTGCAAACTAATTTGCTTTGGGGCTAATTATCTGTGTAATATTAAATGAATGTTTTTCTGTTACCTAAAATTCTCTAACATTCAACTAACTACTCATGATTTTTTTTTCCTGCTGCACATTATAAGTCTACCTTAGAAACATCTTATAGATGCATAGAGTGAGGCAAAAACATACTACAATCATATAGCCTAAGCTTGGGGTCCAGAAAAGTTTTACCTTAATAATATGTTACTGTGTTTGGTTTGTTTCATTGTAAGCCTGCATGCATATTAATCCTTATGTTAGTTTCCTAGGACTTCTCTGGCAGATTGCCAAAAGTTTGATGATTTCAAACAACAGAACTGTATTCTCTCTGAGTTCAAGTCCAAAATGAAGGTGTCAGCTGGTCCACCTCCTTTAAAGGCTCTAGGAGCTTGCTTCCTTCAGCTTCTCATGTCTCCTTGCACCTGTTATCTTGTCGCAGCATCACTCTGATCTCTGCCTCTGTCTGCACATAGATGTCCGTGTCTCTTTTATGTAGAAACTAGCATTAGATTTAGCATCCACCCTAATCCAATATAATAGTCAGTTTCTTCGTTATCTTTAACTGGTTCTGCAAAGATCCTATTTCCAAATGCGATCCCATTCTGATGTTCTCACTACACATGAATTAGGCAGGGGTAGGGGGTGTTCATTTTGACCCAGTTTTCAAGCTACAATGGAATCTTAAAGGCTATTTTTGATTTGTAGTAAAATAAATTCCCTTGGCCAAATATCCTTGTATTAGTGAGATCTATTGCTGGGTCAAAATAACTGTCAACTAAGAAATAATAATACATGGCCTTTGTCTGCGCATTCATTGGACAGTGATGTCCTGAAAACCTGTTTTCTGTCAGACATAGTTATCCTTCCCCTGGGGGGGGGCAGCAGGGAACAGATTAGCAATTAATGACAGCGCCCTTTCCCCATAGATGGCCCTCACAGAGTGGGTCACAGGCTCCATCATTCTGTCAGTGCAGGTGAGAGGCTTTTCATCCTCTTGATCAGGGTTTTACAGCAACTATCCACTGTGCAAGAAACCATGAACCTCCAAATCTCTTGATAGGCAGGAAGGGCACAAGGGCTTAGGAGCTGACCTGACTGCAAGTAGACACCAGTAGAGGGCTGACAGCAGAGGGCCAGGCCTTTTGTTCTTTGAGTCATATTGCCTGAACCTTGTTAAGAACGAAGATCCTGAACAAATGCTAAACTTGATTATGGGCAGTCCACAGGCCTCCTAGACTGCTGCCTGGTCCTGTTTCCTATTAACTGCATGCTTCATTCATAGATGTCAGTTGGCATGTGACTGTTCTACCGATTTAAACATCTACTGGGTAGTTTCTATCAGAAGAGTAACAAAAAGAAACATAATTAAGAAACATTTTAAATTTTAGGGAAAAAAACATGCAGAAATAGAAATAGTTTCACATAACAACAGAGGGCAACACTTGCTGAGATAGCTAAGATCCCAGTGTTTATTAAAACTTCTAAACTCAGACACTTGGATTTAGACAAGACGTTGAACATCTGTTGGGTCACCGAATCTGTCAGTGAAGCCGATTATAGTCTCCAGGCAGATTTGAGTGTAATAACACTCTTGGGCTGTGCACTCGGGGTACAGAGGCTCTGAAGCACCCAGCATCCCCACTTCTGGCATGCTTTCCCCTGGGCAGATAAAAAGCTAGAGCACATGCTTCTACCATAGCACCTCCAAGGCCTTTAGGGGAGCCTTTGAATACAAAGTCCTTCAGTCACATTCCACCTTTAACATAAAGCCCGGAGGCCAGACAATCAGCCCAGCCCCTGCCCAGCCAGGGTTCTTAGGAAGAGGTGTTCTTAGGACTTTGGGAAAAGCCAATGTGAAAATTGAGCCACATACCTAGTGACTATGTAATTCGCCATTCCATGACTGCCCCTAGTGCTCTATCTAGATCACCATGACTTCCTGGACTTCAGCAAACACCAAACAAGCTAAGCTTTCCTTCAAAGCTATGGTAGAAGAATGGGAGTGAATCAGCCCAGGACAGAGGCAAGGGAAATCAGAAGGAGACACAGCGAGCAGGGAGCACTTTTCACTAACCCACTTTTGGTTTTTTGTGCTCCCCCTAGAAGTTTGGAAGTTAGTGGGGAAAGGTCTTGAAATGGCCATTTTTCTCTGGCAAATGAGGGCCCAGTTCATTCAGAGTCCCTCTGGGACTTGGGTTTGGGGGCCATGGAATTTAAACACCTGTGAGAGCTAAACAACCAAAATCTTGATATCTTAAATTTGTCAAAAAGACCTATATTATAAAGCAGATGCTTGTTGATCTCCAATTCCTTTGCACATAACACCAATATTGTGGCTTAGTTGTATATCTCACAGTCCATTATGCCTCTCTTCCGTGGCTAACAGGTACAGGGTATTTATTTAGCTTGACAGTCATTGGCTTATCCACATATTGCTTCCACATGTAAAAATACAGTGCAGATGTTCTAAGACAGCAGTGGCTGAATATGTGTGGCCAAATCCATTTCCAAATGTGTAAAAACTCCAACTCCAAGGTGATACTTATAAGGAATGGGATTTATGAGAGTGACTGTGCAGCCAAATAAATATCCCTTCACACTTGATTAGCTCACTGCCATCTTCCCTTCCAGATCTTAGTAGAGAGAGGCCTAACAGGCATAATTTATGTCATTGTTTTATTTCCCTCCAACCATCTTCCCTCCTTATCTAGTGGCATTTCTCTTGGTAACAATAGTAGCTCCAGATAATGTACTTTCTGCTATCAATTTCTCTCTTGACAGTCACTGCCAGACAGTGAGTTGGCTTCATTTTACCTTATGCAGCCTCATTTTGTTGATATTTTATGTCTCTATTTGCATAGGAATAAACCTGATATTGGCATGCTGGAAAAAAAGTTTAGAGAGGGGAAAATAAATTGAATAAATATTTCTTGCTATACAGGAACTCATTAGATTAGTAGAAATTGCAGCACCACCTAAGCTCACCTGTGAAGTAGTGAATGAATCGCCACAGTGAGAAAAACAATCCACTGTTGCAGATTTGTTACTGAGGCACAAAGATAAGAAGTCAAGGGTCTTCGTTCCATTTGTAGAATTGCCATTTCTTTGCCCATTTACCTTCAGAGAGTGATGTGTCCTGAGCTTCCTTTGTCTGGTGTGATTTGTGTTCATTGTGGCAGTCTATACTTACTAGGACCTATTCTTTTTCAGTTTACATAAAATCAATACCTCTTTCAGAGAGGTGACTTTCACACCTGCCACCTCATTTGTGATAGTAAGAACTGTTTCTTGGGCCTGGGGAGATGACTCAATGGTGATAATTGCTTACTGTACAAGCCTGGTGTAGCAGACAGCTTCAGGTTCGCTGAGATGAAATTCCAGACCAGGCACAGTTATGGATGAAGGGATATTTATTGAAGCTTACAGATCAGGGAAAGTTCCATAATGGCAGAAGAAGCTGGCCTGTTTTCACAGGGCCAAACACAGACAGAGAGAGACCACAAGCCAAAAGCCACACAGCACAGCACACCTCACCTCAAGAACTTCAGCTAGGCACACTTTGCATATCTTTAGATTTAAATCTCAAATCCACCATCACACTTTAAGATTCACCCAGTGACACTGCCTCCAGCTAGATGGTGCAGATGCAAACTACAAACTAATAAAACACTGAATATATTGGGGGGGCATCTATTCAAACTACTTCACCTGGCAACCAGAGTTTAGATTCCCAGAACCCATGCAAAGCCAGACCAAAGTAGCACAGACACCTGTAATCTCAACACACCTATGATGATGGAAGATAGAGTCGGAAATTTTTAAAGCTTGCAAGCCAGCTAGTCTGGTGTTCTCAGCGGCAAACAGGAGAAACCTTATCTCAAACAAAGTGGAAGAAGAGGAGCAACATCCCAAGGTTTTCTTCTGACCTGTGCATGCATGCCATGCCATGTGGACACGTGTGTGCATGGAGAGAACGCGCACACACACACACACACACACACACACACACACAGTGCTTCTTACAATGCTGGGCTTTCTAGGAAGCTTTTTTTTTTTTTTTTTTTTTTTTTTTTTTTGTTCTGCTGGGAACAGCATGTAAAAAGCAAGTACCACCAGCCACTTATGACTGGGCAGATGAAAAGAGAAACCCAAGTGGTTTCATTTTTCTTCTGTATTTTCAGAACACATTTCAGAAGTTTGGTGAATTGGAGTAATAGACTTCTTTACAGCTTTTTTCCTCATTTCTGTCAGTGTATAGCAACCCCTGAGAAGTAAGAAATGAGATTTATGACTAAGTGGATAAGAAGAATCTGCAGGTTGGGGCTGGAGAGAAAGCTCACTGGGTAAAGTGCGAGCCTTACAAGCATGAGGGTCGGAGTTTGACACCCAATATCCGTGTAGAAATGACAAGTGGTACCATGCGCCTGTCCCAGCGTTGGAGAGGTAGAGACAGGGATACCTAGGTCTCACTTTCTAGTCAGTCTAGCTCCAGGCCCTGTCTCAAAAACAGGGGACAGCATTCCTGAGAATAACACCTGAAGATGTCCTCTGCCCTCCACATGGTTGCACACACATGTGCATATATACCGGTACACACAGGAACACGTATATATGCACACACACCCAAAACAGGAATCTGCAGTTCTTGCCTCAGGATCCAGGAAGCATCTCAGCTAGTCCAACAGTGCCTGATCTCACAGTTGGGAAGGGAAAAATGAGGGGCCTTGGGGGCCATAGGCAGCACGTGCAGTCATGGTGGTAGTGGCAGCGTTCACTGGACCCCTCCTCTGTGTGCATGCATGTTCATGGTCTGATCTGTTCTCAGGACTGCAGCAGGAGCTGGATGAGAAGCGCCTGGATGACTATGTGAACGCTGACCATGGTCTGTACTACAACCCCTACCGGTCAGTGGAGCCCCCAACCGAGAGGCCTGGTGAGCGGCGCCAGGCAGAGATGAAGATCTTATACGGGGACAGCGCCACCAAGATCCTGGCCATGGAGGCTGCTGTGCAACTGAGCTTTGACAAGTTCTGTGACAGTAAGCAGCCCAGGTACTGGCCTGTCATTCCCCTGAAGTTCTGAGCCCTGGGCCCAGGGACCCCAGGGAGTGCTTCCTTGACATATCTCCCTCCCCTTTCCTCCTTCTTTTTGGATACATTGTCTTCATCTCTCCTTTGGATAATTTCTCAGGAAAAATGGCTGGTATAGTGATTAAAAGTGTTCAGCAAAGCCCTAGTGGGCTCCTCACAGGGTAGATGTAATCTATCAGTCACATAGAATTCTGTCAGTAGGATGTATGCTATTGCCAACATGAGAAATTTCCCCTTGACATAAAGTGATCATTTTGTGTACATTCTACCGGTTTTTGATGGCATCAATAATAGTGTTCAGTTCATTAAAGTTCTTGCCTAGAGATACTGCCTCATGTTTTGCCTGTTTTGTTTCCATTTAAACCCTTCTGAATGTCACAAAAGCTTTAAAAAAGCCAGATGGTTTTTCTTTTTTCTCTTTTTTTCTGTTTTTGAAACAAGGTCTCATGTAACTAAGGGTGACCTTCAACTCCTACTACTCCGGCCTCCATATCCCAAATGCTGGGATTACAGGCAGACACCCCAGCCCTAAGCCACATGTTCTCTCTGACCATAACTCTCCTTTAGACCCCACTAAAACTCATGCAAGTATTCTTTTTTTAAAAAAAAAAAAAAAAGTGTGTTCTGTAAAGGTCCAGAGAATAAATACTTTGGCTTGGCAGGCCATGTGATCTCTGGCATCACTGCTCAACCCTGCCTTTTCAGCATAAAAGCAGCTACAGGCAGGTTAAGTAAACAAATGGGTGTGGCTGTGTTTCAATAAAAAAACAGGCCTGGACTGAATTTGGCCTATCAGTGCTGCTGAAATGGAGTGAATCTCCCCTGTCTGATGTGATTGTCTGCAGCCTCCTGTAGAAGTGCACAATTAAGCTCTTACTGTATATGCAAAGGCTGTTTGGATAGGTGAATACATTTTTTGAGAACGAAAACCTAAAAATGGATGAAACAGTCCATTCATAGAAGCCAGCTGCCTTTTACATAAGTTATTACAGTGCTCTGCCAGGGTGAGCCTGTGCTGACCTGAGAAGATTAGCACATCCATCAAAGCTTGGTGAAAAGATTTAGTATTGACACATTTCTCCCTAAGAACATTTAGCTTCACATTCAGCCACTGCCCTGAGACAAATGCATTCCTTTCATTAGCCCCAGGTGTTTATTTTTGCAAGCTCTCATTTTATTACTGGCATTGTAATTTGTGCTTAGATATTGCAGACAAATGGCAGAATTCACTTGCCTCTGAGGTGTCACATGACTAAAATTTCAGTTGTTTAGTGTTTCTCCTTAGAAACTCATATGCCTAAACAATGAAATTAAGATGACCCGGACACAAATGAGCCAAAGGCTGTCATAGCAACAGGTGCTTAGATATTTAAGAGTGGAATACTTCCCATACCTGCCTCCAAAGACACCACCATGCCATCCCACTGCTACTGGTTCTGTTACCTTGGACCAGTTACCTTCATCTCTTAGGACTTCTGTTTCCTTCCTCATCCTTGAAATAAATACTAATGATCTTCCTTCATGGTTATTGTGAAAACCACAATGACTAGTGCCCCTAACCACATACTAAGCTGTCAATATTTATATTCACACTTCCTGTCTTGAAAAATGCCATAGGCCACGTATGGTGGCACATGCCCTTGATCCCAGCACTTGGGAGGCAGAGGTAGGAGGGTCACTGTGAGTTTAAGGCCAGCCTGGAACTATAGAGTGAGCTCCAGGTCAGCCTGAGCTAGAGTGAGGCCCTACCTTGAAAAACCCAAAAACAAAAATGCCGTAAAGTGAGCTAGGGAGATGATGGCTCAGTGGTTAAAGGTGCTTGTTTACAAAGCCTGAAGGCTTGAGTTTGATTCCCCAGTACCCATGTAAAGCCACATGCACAACATGGCACATGTGTCTCAAGTTCATTTGTAGTGGCTAGAGGCTTTGGCTCTCTCTCTCTCTCTCTCTCTCTCTCTCTCTCTCTCTCAAGTAAATAAATTTTAATGCCATAAAATATCAAGGAATCTGGGACATAAAGCTTCCAGATATGGAGAACTATTTCCCTGTGAGCTCTTTGAATACATGTCTTGGCTTCTGGATACCTCATACCAAGTGTCCCTAGGATAATTCGTGACAGGGTAAGCCTATGACTTGTTCATTCATTTAGTCAACAAACACTTGAGTCCCTCCCACTCCAGTTAGCTATACCAGAGTGTCTTCCTCTAAGGAGCTTGCATTCTAGGCCTGAAAGTATACTGGAGGCATATGGGAAGCAGAGGAGAGACCCTTCAGGGCAAGGCTTCTAGGCCTCAGCATCACTGATGTTTGTTGTGTGGCAGGGGCATGGTAGAATGTTTAGCAGCCTCCTCGGCCTCTACCGTCTAGATAGCAGTAATGTTACTGCCACCATTGTGACAACAAAGCATGACCCTAGACATTGTCAAATGTACCTGGTGAGGAGTAGGGAGGAGGTAGCATGAAAGAAGGTGATTATCAGGGAAGGGTCAGAACTAAGAAACTCCCAGTGGTTTGGGGAGACTAGCAGAAAGTTCCATCGGGTGCTGGCTTCTGAGAATGCTATGCACATAGGTACTGGTCAGATCTCAAAGGACACTTGACACTCATGAGATTTTTCCCAACACACTGGAAGGAGACTATGCAAATTCAGATAAGTGAATGGCAGACCCATGAAATGAAGTAGGGAGAGGCACTGAAGAAGGGGTTTGATGCTTAACAGCCTGGCAGGTGAACTCCCCAGCTAAGTGCTCCAGGTGCCCAGAGAATCCATATATAGCTGGAGTTACTTCTTTGAACCAGACTGTTCACTGGTGGACTGTCTGGTCTGACCTCTTCACTAGCTGCCAACAGATGAGTTACCTGAAAAACATGTATATGTGAGACCCCAGTTTCAATGTGTGAATTTGTTTTCTTCCATCCCCTCTGTTCTACATCCCGTTCTTGCTTCTGCCTATTGGTAACAGTCTGCTGCTGTTTATCCATCCTGTGTATGTGAGAGTATCTGGCCATGTAGAGTTTGTTGTCTGTAGTTCCTTGGGCAGTCCTAGAAGAATATGTGCATGGGGCTGGAGAGATGGCATAGTGGTTAAGGCACTTGCCTGCAAAGCCAAAGGACCTAGGTTTGATTTCCCCCCGGGACCCACGTAAGCCAGTTGCACAAGGTGACACAGGCATCTGGAGTTCATTTGCAGTGGCTGGAGGCCCTGGCGTGCCCTGCCCATCCTCCCTCCCCCCCCCTCTTTATCTCTCAAATAAAAATAAATAAAAATATTTTATAAAACAATCTGTGCATAACTCGACTGGCAGGAAGAATCACGTGACCATTTAGAAAGGCCACCTTTGCCACTGAGGGGAATACAGATTGGAAGAACCAATGCATGACAAGAAAAGCAGACTGTTTCTTCTACTTGCAAATAATATAACACAGGTATTTGTGTGGTAGGGTTACCCATACACCAAGCAGTTCTCTAGTGGACCCCAACCAGTGAACTAGATAAACTTCAGTTCAATCTTAACATCATCTACCTGAAGTTAGCATCAGCTCCCATGCATTAAAGGCTCAATCCCACAAAATTGAGCCCATTTCAAGTGTCGATCACAAGTAATGTGTAGTCACCTAAATTATTCCTACTAGCTGGTTATAAGTCAGGATTCCCACACCCCTTCCTAGGATTTGATTAATCTCCTAGGACAGCTAAACAGAACTAAGGGAAACACATTTACTTGCTTAAAGGCTATTAAAAGATACTGATGAGCAGCCAGATGGAGAGGTGAATGCTTCTGTGGGCTTACCATGTGCTCAGCTACCAGGAAATCCTCCAAACCTTGTCCTTTGGGGGATTTTATGGAAGCTACACCTCTAAGGGAACAAGAGACAGTTTATTCTGGAGCCAAATATGAGTGACCATTTCCCAGGAACACATACTTAGGTTACCCCAATTCCATGTTCTTACATGTTAACAATTTAATGGAGGTTTTATAGGCACAGGATGGAAGAAAGTCAATTCAAGGCACTCTTCAGATACATCAGCTGGCCATCAGGTAGGCAGAACGCAGCAAAGCGGGGAAATCTACACCATAGGTTACAGATGCTATCTGATGACATTTTTAGCCCTTGCGTTGGTGAAAGATGGGGGTCTGTTTGCACATTGTAAAAAGATGACACCTGATCAACTGGTCATCAGGATGTTATGTTAGATACAGAGACCACATACAGCAATAAAAGACTATTAAGGAGCTAAAGGGAGCCCAAGGTAATTTGGCTCTGATTTTGCAACATTCCATCTCTGTGATCTCAAGAGCTCTATCAGTCTGTGAAGCAGATGTAGCAGATATAGTGCTTTTTGGGAACTTTAGTTCATCGCATGATTGATTATTGGCTATCATTGGCTATTGCTTGGTAATCAACTTAACCTTCAGCCCCTTTCCCTTTCAAGGACATTGGAAGGCTGAGACTGAAAGATCTGTCATGCTAACGAATAATTAGAGGGCTGGAGAGATGGCTTAGTGGTCAAGGCATTTGCCTGCAGAGTGAAAAGACCCAGGTTCGGTTCCCCAGGATGCACATAAGCCAGATGCACAAAGGGGCACACACATTTGGAGTTCTTTTGCAGTGGCTGGAGGCCCTGGCATGCCCATTCTCTCTCTGTGTGTCAAATAAATAAATAAAAAGAATAATTAGAGAAATATTCTCCAAAGAATAATGGTATTTATTTGAATACAATAGTGCAGTGGGTATATCTGTACCATAGTAAACTATGTCCGTGTAGTTACCTTCTCATTTCTGGGACAAATACCTGACCAGAAGCAGCTTATGGTAGAAAAGGGTTTATGCCAGACTTACAGATTCCAGGGGAAGTTTCATCATGATGGAAGAAGCTGACTCACATTAGCATACATCCGTAGCAGAGAGAGAACCAAAACCAGTGAGCACAAGCTGACTCAGGACACACCAAGTAGTGCTGGTTGCAAAATCTTCCCCTAGTGACACACCTTCTCCAGCAGGATTCTGCCTGCTGAAGACTAAGTAGGAAGCTTAATCTTGATCAAAAAAAAAAAAAAAGTTCCGGGCTGGAGAGATGGCTTAGCGGTTAAGGCGCCTGCCTGCTAAGCCTAAGAACCTGGTTCCAATCTCCAGGTCCCACTTTTAGCCAGATGCTAAGTGACACAAGGGCGCAATGCCGCACTTGCCCACAAGGGGGCGCGCACATCTAGATTCCTTTCACAGCAGCTGAGAGACTGCTGGCACGCCCATCTCTATCTGTCTCCCTCTCTGTCTCTCTGTGTCTCTCTCCAAAAATAAATAAAATAATAATTTTTTTTAAGTTCCTAAGGCTATGGGGCACATACATTTACATTCAAACCACCACAATATACAAAGAGGTTGAGGCAAGGGGAGGATTTATAAAGGCAAAAGGAGGATTGTGTCAGATATTTTGAGGCAATATCTTTTGCCACAATGGCTAATGATCTAAGTGAAGTCTGTCCAATATTTAAGAAACCGTTGCAGTATATAGGTTGACACCGTGGACTCCATTGAGATGCTGACAGCTTTAATCAATTGCTTGTTTCTGCTAGCAACAAGCCAGCATTCTGAGGCCATCCAGTAGCCCACCAAGAGTTGCTTCAATAGAACAAAAGATGCTCCTATCATCCACGAAACTCCAAGGGATTTAGGACCAAAGATTAGAACAAAATATTCTCCAAGAGCCCCTCTCGACCAGAGTTTCAGGAATTTCTTGTCACTAATCAAGCATAGAGACCAAATATATATGTTTTTCTCCAAGTAGATATTTCCATATAAATGCCACATACTAACCAATTGGAGCTCCGAAAATGTATATTTCTTATCCTATCACAAAGTAAAAAGCAAGCCAACCATTTACAAGTCTATCATACAAAAGCTATTCAACCCCACTAGTAATCAGAGAACTGCTAATTAAAATATGTAACATGGATTGAGGGAATGTAGTGCAGCTGGTGGAGTAATTACCTAGCATGCACAATGCCCTGAGTTCAATTCCCAGCACTGTATAAATCAGGCATGGTGGCACATGCCTATAATCCCAACACGTGGGAGGTGGAGCCAGGAGAAGCAGAAGTTCAAGGTCATTCTCAGCTACAAAGCAATTTTGAAGCCCCCCTGGTCTACATAAGATCCTGTCTCAAAACAAAACACCACTAAAATAGTAAGAATAACATTTCACACCCTTAGATAGACAAATGTATGGCCAGGCAGTAGACAGGCAGAATGCCACTGAGGTGGAGTGTGGACAATCCATCCTTTTATTATAAAGGAAATGAGTAACCAAGTAGATTACATAGGCCAAGAGTAGGGAAGGAATATGGAGATTCCTTTCAAGTATGTCACACCCCTAGCATCTAAATATGCTCACCAGCCCAGAAACTATCAGACCTTATTCACATTTCTTTTTATCTTTTTGTGTGTGTGTGTGTGTGTGTGTGTGTGTGTGTGTGTGTTGCTGGATGTTGATTAATTTTATTCCTAGGTTTTGTTTTGTTTAACCTATTGTGAATGAGTCCCCCCCCCATTCCCTTCTCAGCAAGCTCATTCTTGGTCTATAGAAAGACTACTGATTTTGGTATGTTGATTTTGTATCCTGCTACTTTGTGGAAAGTGTTTATCAGGGTTCCACATATGGTAGGCAAGTGTTCTACCATTGGGCTACATCCCAACCCCTTTTGTGAGAGTTTTTTTTTTTTTAAACATTTCTATTTACTTATTTATTTGCAAGAAATGAAAGAGAGGGAAAAGAATTGGCATTTCCTGACACTGCAAACAAACGCCAAATGCATGTGCCACTTTGTGCATCTGGCTTTACGCAGTTACTGGGGAATCGAACCAGGGCCATCAGAATTTGCAAGCAAACGCCTTTAACCGCTGAGCCATCTCACCAGCCCAGTGAGAGTTTTTATAGAGCTTGATCTTCAGGCCCCACTGTCCTTCCTAGAAGTTAGTGGGTGGGACTGACTGTTCTTTTTATGTGTATGTATGTTAATTTTTCCCTTTTTGGTGTTTTGAATTAATATTTTAAGTTTACATACAAAGTAATAGGTTTCATTATGAAATTTTCATACATATATATCAATACACTTGGTTCTTTTTCCATTCCCTTCTTGGCTCCCCTCCCTCCAAGTCCCTGTGCCCTCATGCTGGTCCACTGTCTTCCCCCCAAGTAGACCCTGCTTCTACTTTCACATTGCATGTGTGCCATCACCCTGTTGTTTATTCTCCCTCTTCCTCTTCCCTTAAGATCTCATCTTTCCTTTTCTAGTTTCATGAGCTACACACACACACACACACACACACACACTTAAATCTAGATTCTGCATATGAGAGAAAACATAGTACATATCTTTCTGAGTCTAACTTAGTTCACTTAACAACAGTTTTCATTTCCATCCATTTGTGTTGTAAATGTTGTGATTTTACTTTTCTTGACAACCAAATAAAATTGCATTGTGCATATGTAACCCATTTCCTTTATCCATTCTTCTAGGCTGCTTCTGTTTTCTAGCTATTAAGAATAATTCTGCAATACACATGGATATGCAAGTATCTGTGTGCTATATTGACTTACAGCCCTTCCAGTATACACCCAGGAGTGGTATAGCTTGAACAATCACAAAATGAAATGAAATAGAAGGAACAGAATTAGGAAAAGAAGTCAAAGTATCCCTATTTGCAGATTACATGATCCTATACCGGAAAGACTCCACTAGAGAACTCTTAAACCTGATATTTTGAGAAAAGTGGCAAGATACAAAATCAACATGCAAAACTCAATAGCTTTACTATATGTCAATAACGAACACAATATGTTCAGGGTTCAGTCTGCTCCCTCAACAGGGTCTCGTATTTCCCTGGCTGGCCAGAAACTCACAATGTATAGCAAGCAGGCCTTAAACTTGTAGTCATCCTCTAAGTGCTGGCTTTGCAATGGTTTTGGAAATGTAAAATAATTTCAAAACAAAAAGGGTTTTGATTTGTTTTGGTTTGCTTTTGATACAACGTCTTATATAGCTCAGGCAGGCTGGCTTCAAACTCCTGATTCTCCTACTTCTACCTCTGTGATTACAGGCATTGGACCTCCATGCCCAGTTAACAAACAGTGGCCTCCTGCTACTGACTTTACCTAAGTACTGGGAAATCAAACCTAGGCTGGTAGGCTTTGCAAGCAATGCCTTTCACTGCTCAGCCACTCTCCAGCCCTGTTTAATTGATTTTTACAAATCAGACTTATATCACTTACTCTACTTTTTTGTTTTTTAGAGAATAGGGTCTCACACTAGCCCAGGCTGACCTAGAACTTACTCTGTAGGATTAAGCTGGCCTCGAACTCCCAGCAATCCTACCTCTGCATCCCTAGTGCTGGCATTAAAGGCATAGGCCACAATGCCTGGCTCCTTATTATATTTTTAAAGGCAAGAGATATATTTTTATTCATTTATTTTGGCATTTGTATGTGTGTGTGATATGCAAGTTCACATGTGTATGGGTGTACATGTGCGCAAGTATACATAGAGGCCAGAGGTTGACATCAGGTGTTTTTCTCAATTACTCTCCTCAACTTAATTTTTACTGAAGCAAAGTCTCACTTGAACCCAGAACACATTAATTTGGATAGTCTAGCAAGCCAGCTTGCCCTGAGAATCCCATCTCCACCTTCCAAGCACTAGGATTACACCCACCCAGTATTTATGTAGGTGCTGAGGATCTGAACTCTAGCTCTCATGCTTGCAGACCAAGTACTTTACTCACTGAGCAAACTCTCCAGCCTCCTCCTTTCTTTTTTCTTATATTTTTAAAGATATTTTTAATTCTTACTAATTTATTTGCAGGCAGAGAGAGAGAGAGAGAGAAATAGAAGAGAGACAGACAAAGAGAGAATGGGCACTTCAGGGTCTCTAGCCACTGCAAACAAACTCCAGATGCATGTGCCACCTTGTGCATCTGGCTTATGTAGGTCTTGGAGAATTGAACCAGGATTCTTTGGCTTCTCAGGCAAATGCCTTAACCACTAAGCCATTTCTCCAGCCCCAGCCTCCTGCTTTCTTGACACAGAGTTTTATTGTGGCCCGAGCTGGCCTCAAGCTTGCTGAAGCTAAGTTTTGAACTCCAACCCCCCTGCCTGCCTTTAACTTCCAAATGCTGAGGTCATGGGTATATTCAATATGCCCATTTATGAGCTGCTGGTGACCAAGAGCAGGGCTTTGTGCATGCGAGACAAGATCCTACCACTTCAGCTTTATCCCCAGCCAGGATTTAATATTTTTAAATATTTTACACAGCCTTGTCTTCTTGTAAGTGCTCCACAATCTAATGTGTAGGACCCCAGAGAATAAGCCTAAAGAAAAAGTGAAAGAAGGGCCCAACATTTATGAGGTACCTATTGTGTGCGTGTTACAGTGCTAGACAGTTTAAACGCATTACCTTCCTTGTTTCTAACAACCTTATGAAGCATGGTGCTCCCCCCGCAATTTCCTGAAGAGAAAATTGATTCAAAATAAGACTAAGTAACTTGTCAGGTCATATTAGCTTAAGTATTGATTCTCCTTCACTGTGGCTCAATTTCCTCTTGATTTCAAAAATATATCACAACCCCTAATTTATTCTTGCCTCCAGGATCTTTGAAGCACATGACTTTTATGCTCCTTGGGTGAGTTTTTGCTACATAACAATCCATCCCAAAGCTTAGTGACTTAAGATAAGCCTATGATTCGGTGGACCAGCCACCTGAGTTGGGCTCAGCTGGGGAGCACTTCTGCTGGGCTCAGAAGGGGTTCACTCTTTCATAACTGCAAAGAGCCAGCCTGGGGTTGATTGGTCTTGGGTGGACTCAATTTCATGTCTGAGATTTATAGCTGACTGACTTTGGGTTATCTGCTGAGGTAGTAGGAACACCTGGTATCTCCAGCAGACTAGTCTAGTTTTATAGTGGTGACCACAAGTGCCCAGGACCATAAAAAGAAGACAAGTGCAGGGTACAAACCCTTTATAAACCTGTGATATATTCCCAGTTGCTAATGTCCTGTTAACTAAATCAGATCCCACGGCCAAGCCCAGATTCAAAGGTAAAAAAGTACTGTTTGGGTTTTAAAATTTATTTATTTATGAGAGAGAAAGCATGGACCCATTAGGGCCTCTTGCTTCTATAAATGAAGTTCAGACATATGCTTTATGTGAGTACTGGGGAATGGAACCTGGGCCAGAAGGCTGTGTAAGCAAGTGCCTTTAACCACTGAGCAATCTCCCTAGCCAATGTTTGGGGTTTATTGTTATTACTGTTGTTTTTGTTTTTTGTCCGTTTGTTTGTTTGAGACAGACTCTCACCCTGTAACCCCTGACTGACCTGAAATTCACTGTGTGGCCCAGGCTGCACTTGAACTTGCTTCAATCCTCCTGCCTACTGAATTATAGATAGGAACCACTACTTGCAGCAAGACTCCACCTCCTGAAGGGAAGAACTGCAGGTCACATTGCAGGAGAGCATGCAAGTAGAAAATAGGGGGAATGATTGTTTCTTCTTTGACAAATAGTCTACGGTATCCCTTCTTTGTTCCTTTCTACACACTGGCACTTTTACTGCTACAGCATTGGACTGATATTCTTTTAACTTCCCTGTTGGGGTCTTATTCGAGGAAGTGCAGGGGGTTTTAAGGGGCTTGGCTGGCCAATCATTGTATGTAGTGGTCCCCTTTTTGTGACCAATGACAGCCTGTCTCTGGACAGGTCATCTTGTAGCAGGTTCCTTGCGAGCATGGGACTGTAGCTGTTGTCACGTCAGGCCTGTGCAGAATGCCATGGTCACAGAAGCCACTTCTGCCATGCGGTCTGGCTAGGGCCAGACCAACATTGTGCCATACACTGCCCCAAATCCCTTAGCAACTCTGGATATACCTTTGGCCCTTGTCTCTTGGTTCTTAGGGTTGAAGGACAAATCAATGGCCAGCCAATTCATTATCATACTCATTTTAGGCACTCTTTAGATCTTCTTGAAAGAGGAGCATCTTGTAGACATGAAAGCACATTCCTACAGCAAGCCTTAGAAAGAGTTGGCTAGGCCTGAGGTGATGGCTCGGTGGGTCAAGTGCTCGGCATGTAAGCATGAAGACCTGAATTCAGATCCTTAGCACCCACATCCAAGGGCAGATTGGTGGTATGCTCCTACAATCCCAGTGTTAGGGATATGGAGACAGAAGGGAGGACCCCTAGATCTTGCTGCATATTTACTAGCTACTCTGATATTCAAACTGCTCTTCTGCACAATCAGCTAGATTTGAGTGTGGGTCAGAGTGGGAAGTTAAACAAATTTACAAGCAAAGGCAGCTTTTTGCATGGATCTCAGAGATAGTGTGGTGGACTTCTTGGTTCTAGGATCCTGTCCCGTTCCTTTACATGGCAAAAGGGAACTTTGCAGATGTGACATGGCTTAAAAAATTAAGAGGGTAAGACATGATCCTGTATTCTCCAAGTGGACACAGTTTCATCAGAAGGATCTCTGTAAAAGGGAGGCAGGTGGGTTGGAGTGAAAAGCAGAGGTGGGAGAGATAGCAGAAGCAAGAAGGAGCTGTGTGTCAGTGAATGCTGGCAGCCTCTAGAAATTGGAAGTCAGCAAAATTGATTCTTCCCTAGAGCTGCCAAAAGAAATGCAGTCCTGCCCATGCCACGCCATTAGTCCTACAAAACTCAATGCAGACTTCTGCCCTCCAGAAGTGTAAGAGGAGGTATCTGTGTGGCTTCATCCTGCCGAGTTTGTGGTAATTTGTCACAGTGGCAACAGGAAAGTGTGACGGGAAATGTGTGATTGATTGATAATGCTATGTGCTGGGCACTTCATATACACTGTCTGATATGATCCTAGCACACACCTAGTGTTCAAGTCCTCAGTTTTCATTTATAGAAATGAACATAGAGTAAGTTTCTTTGAGTCACCATGCAAGGCTGCATCAGGAGTGAAGGTTGAGCCAGGTTTTGAGTCTCTCTGAGTTTCTTGGCTCCTTGCTATATATTCTATCTTGAGATGGAGGGAAAGACTTGGGTGAGTCACAGATTTCTGGTTTGGAAATCTTGGGAAACTATCCCCACTGCCTGAAGTTGGAGAGCGGGTCAATTGGCTTTTGATGCACAGCTTGGAATCAACAGGCAGAAACAAATCAATTCTGGGTTGATTTGTGGTAATAGATTCCATGGGACTAAAATGAACCAGTTAGGAAGGCTACAAGAAAAGACAGCCAGGGGTGGAACTTTAAGAAGACTCAGTATTGGAGGGATAGAGGAAAAGGAAACGAATCTACAACGTAAACTGAGAAACTTCAAAAATGTTATGTCAGTGAAAGATACAATCAATCACACGATTCCAATGTGAAAAGTCCAAAATAAGCAATCCATTAAAACCAAAAATTAGTTAGTGTTCTTCAGGACCTGGGGATTGTCTAGAAAGAGTGGAATTGCTGTTAATGGGTCCAAGATTTCCTTTTGGGACAATGAAAATGTGAAATTTGACAGAGGTGGAGGTTACAGAGCACGATGAATTATGAGTTCACTTTCAGATTGGTTACTTTTTTTTTTTTTTTTTTTTGGTTTTTTGAGGTAGGGTCTCACTCTAGCCCAGGATGACCTGGAATTCACTCTTTACTCTCAGGGTGGCCTCAAACTCATGGCAATCTTCCTACCTCTGCTTCCTGAGTGCTGGGATTAAAGGAGTGCGCCACCACGCCCAGGTCCAGGTGGTTAATTTATATTATACAAGTTTCTACTCTTTAAGAAAGAAGTGGGAAAAGGATATTAAAACTATTGGACTGGGCTGGGGAGATGGTTCCATGATTAAAGGTGCTTGCTGGAAAAGCCTGCCTTCCCAGGTTTCATTCCTCAGTACCCATGTAAGCCAGATGCACAATGTGGTGCATGTGTCTGGAGTTCCTTAGCAGTGAAAAGAGGCCCTGGCATGTCCATTCTCCATTCTCTCTTTAAATAAATAAATAAATAAATAAATAAATAAATGAAACATTTAAAAATATTTATTTAAGAAAGAGAGAGAGAGAGATTGAGAATGGGAATGCCAGGGCCTTCAACCACTGCAAACAAACTCCAGACGCATGCACTACCTTGTGCATCTGGCTTACATGGGTCCTGGGGAATCGAACCTGGATCATTAGTGCCTTAACTGCTAAGCCATCTCTCCAGCCCCAATAAAAACATTTTAAAAAACCTATTGGACTTAGAAAATTTAAGACAACAGATTCATGAAGAGTGATATTCAGAAGTCATGTGGTGTTTAGTGCTTTTTAATTTTTATTTTTTGCCCAACAACAGTTGCTCCACAGAAAAGTATTAGAATACTATACCATGGGACACAGTTTGAGACACACTTTCTGTCTAAATGAGTCTTCATTTTATTTTATGTGTGAGTGTGTGTATATTTGTCAGAGGAGAAGGGAATTCCCATCTGTCATGGCACACATGTGGAGGTCAGAGGACACCGTCAGGGTGTTGGCCCTCTCCTTCCACCTTGTTTGAGATAGGATCTCTCTTGTTTGACACTGAAATCACCACACGTTCTGGAGTCTCCTGATGCCACCTGATCTAGAACAGCCTGAAATACTCTCAGCTCCCAAAGCTGGCATTTCCCACCTCTCTCCCTGGAAATGCATTACTCCGTTATGGTTTGAATATGGAATGTTCCCCCATAAGCTCATGTGTTTGAACACCTGGTCCCTAGCTGATGACACCTTTTGGGAAGTTGCAGTACCTTTGGGAGCTGAGGCCCAGCTGGTGGAAGTAGCTCAGTGACAGTGGACCTTGAAGTTTACACATATTTGTCAGCTTCCTGGTCTGGCCATCATGTAAAGAGCTCTGGCACACACTCTACCACCACAGGCTGTTGCATCATGGCTTCCCCACTATAATGCACTGTGATCTTCAAACTAGGGGCCAAACTAAACCTTTCCTCCCTTAACTTGTTTCTGCCAGATATGTGGGTTCCAATGATGAGAAAAGTACCTAATATAGTTGTTGCAGTCAGATTCGCACTGCTGGCAGAAATCACCCGACCAAGAGCACCTTATTGGAATAAAAGGAAGCTCCATAAAGGCAGGGGAAAACGATGGCATGAGCAGAGGGTGGACATCACCTCCTGGCCAACATAAGGAGGACAATAGCAACAGGAGAGTGTGCCAAACACTGGCAAAGGGGAGCTGGCTATAACACCCATAAGCCTGCCCCCAACAATACACTGCCTCCAGGAGGTGTTAATTCCCAAATCTCCATCAGCTGGGATCCTAGCATCCTAAGTTTATGGGGGAAACCTGAATCAAACAGCCACAACACTCTAGGTAAGGAGCCCCAAATCACTTCCTTTCCTCTGTACTCATATGTCATTTAGAGGATAGATAATGGGCACCAAAACACAGTCAGGAGAAATTAGTTTTCTGTAACAAAGTAGGGTAGCTATGGTCCATAAAATTTTATGGTGTATCTCAAAACAAGTGGAAGAGTCTCAAGGTTCCTAACTTATGAAAATGATAAATATTGGAGAAGGTCGAAGTGCTAATTGCTCTGATTTGTACGCATGTACTGAACACTATATCTCACAAATATATGTCCAAAAATAAAACTAAGCACACTTTAAAAAAAAATAAAAATTACAAGTCCACTACCAACAGGGTATCCCTTAATCACTTGCTCCATTAACTTCAATTTTTCCGGTATCACTGTCACCACCTGAAAATGATGGTAGATATTTTTAGATAGGGTCTCATATAGCTAGACTTAAACTGGCTATGTAGTGGAAGTTGACCTTGAACTCCTCGTCTCCTTCCTACACATTCAGAGTGCTAGGATTTAATCATTATACACCACCATGCCTGGTTTATGTGGTGCTGGAGATGGAACCTATGGCCTCATGCATGCTACATAAGCACTCTACCAGCTGAACTACATCCCAATCAGATTAGTTGACTTTGATGTTATGTCCATATAAATATTCATGTTTGATATTAAAAACAGCTAGAGAGTGAAGATACACAGACATACACACACAAGAGGGCACCTCAAAGTTGTCCCCTGATCTCCACACGCCTGACCATGCAAGCACAAATAAATAAAATACATTTTTAAAAAGTAACAGCAGAACCATCTGTTCTCCACTCAGGACATAACTCAAATTTGTAGGATGACAACTCTTGCTGAAGGGCTGCAAGTAACACAGAGACACACTGGTTAGGATCATATTGTCTTAAGTACTAAAATGTGAGAGTTGAAGTGAGTGTGTGTAATTTCTTCTCTTCTTAGCTGTGATGGACATTACTCCCTGTCATTTACAACTATGTCACATAACTCCTACCTGCTCACATAGGCTTCAGTGTGTTTGGGTTTCCAACCCTACCCTGCCTAGCATCACTCAAAGAAGGGACAGAATAGCCATTAGCACCCTCACCTAACAGATAAAACAGTGGCCCAGGCATGGTGATATATGCTTGTGATCACAGCACTTGAGCACTTGGGAGGTGGAGACAGGAGGATCAGGAGTCTAAAGTCTTTCTACATCCTTTCATATTTTTATATTAAAAGCAGCTGGAGAATAAACACACACACACACATACACACACACACATACACACACACACACAGCTAAAGACTTCCATTTCCAAAAGAAGGCAGAAAAGAACCCAAGCACAATGACTTCTACTGGACTCAAACTATCACAAGACACCAAGTGCCATAGAACCAGTCAGAAGCTCAGCAAATCATCGCCTCACAGCCTTTCAACAAATGGAAGGAAGGAAGGGAGGGAGGGAAGAAGGAAAGAAGGAAGGGAAGGAAAACAAGGAAGGAAGGCAGACACCTAGGGCTGGGGATAGAGCTCAGTTGGAAGAGTACTTGCCTACCACCAATGAAGCCCTGGGTTCAAACTCCAGCACAGCATAAACTGGGCATGGTGCCACATGTCTATAGCCTAGCACTGGGAAGTGAAGTCAGGAGGATTAGAAGTTCAAGGCCATCCTCTACTACATAGGAAGTTCAAGGCTAAGGCCAGTCTAGGATACATGGGACCTTGTTCCCCACCCCCACCCCCCCCCAAAAAAGAGAGAGAAACAAAAGAAAATAAAGGATAAAGAAGCCAGGCATGGTGGTGCATGCCTTTAATCCCAGCACTTGGGAGGCAGAGGTAGGAGGATGGCTGTGAGTTCGAGGCCACCCTGAGACTACATAGTTAATTCCAGGTCAGCCTGAACCAGAGTGAGACCCTACCTCGAAAAACAAAAAACAGAAAAAAGAAAAAGAAAATGAATGGGTATCCACCTAAATGAAGTTCAAGAGGCATCAAAGGGCTGGAGAGAAAGCTTAGCAGTTAAAGCACTTGCCTGAAAAGCATAAGGACCCAGGTTCAAGTCCCCAGTATCTACATAAGCCAGATGCACAAGGCGGTGCATGCATCTGGAATTCATATACAGTAGCTAGATGCTCTGTGGTGTGCACTCTCTCTCTCTCTCTCTCATAAATAAATAAATAATAAATTTTAAAAACACAAAAGAGGCATCAAAAATGACACAGGCTGGGGAGATGACTCAGTGCTTGAAGTGCTTGCCATGCAAGCATGAGGACCTGAGTTTGAGTCATTGGCATCCACACAGAAATGTCTTGCATGATGGCACGTACCTATAATCCTAGCACTGGGAAGTGGAGACAAACCCTGGGCACTTACTGAGCAGGTAGTCTAGCTGAAGTGATGTGCTCCTGGTTCTAAAAAAGGAGGTGGCACTAAACATTGACCTCTAGCTTTCACATGCACACTCACACACGTTTGTCCACATGCAAACAACACATACATGTACACACACACACACACACACACACACACACACACAAGCGGACAATAGTCAGTGGCAGAGGTGGGGCCTGAATCCGGTACATGATGCCTGTGCTGGGGAACTATAATGCCTTCCAACCCTGCAGTCATACAGAGAAGTTAATGCATTGATTGCTACTCCATTGTCTAATCAGCCCACACACTGCCTGAGTTTATCACCAGGCAAATTTTCATTTGTTTTTAACAGGAAAAATCACAGCATCCTGAAATGCCTTGAACCAAACTCTGCAGTCTCAACAAACAGCTTGTCTTTTAAATCCATAAGCTAAACACAAGGTTCTTTGCATTCTTTCAGCCAAGCCCCTGCAGCTTTTTCTCTTCCAGCCTGAACTTGTGTGTGATAAAGAGAGCCAAAAAGAGGAAATTAAAGAAATGACTCCAACAGAATATTTCCAAGACACGCTATTAAGTACAAAAAGCAAAAATACAGAAGAACTTGTATGGAATAAAGCCATTCGTCTAAATGAACAAAAATGCATATGTACCTATATAAATATTTATATGCAAAAAATGTTTCCAAGCATACATATGAAACATTATGGCTGAACCTATAGGAGGTCAGGAAGGACCAGGAAGGGAGAGGCCCTGTAAGCACCAGAATATTCAACACTGCCAACACTGACCAGTCCCATTCTATGACTGAGACCCTCTTGGGCCACAGTGTCCTCTCTGCTCTTGTTCTGGACAGGTGGAAATATCCAAGAAGTCACACGCCCCTGAGGCAATCATAGCCCGGGGCTGGAGGGAATTGGTGGAGAACTGTGGACAGGATGATCCAGAGATGTGCATTCTGTGCTGGTTCCCAGAACTTCCTGGCCAGAATTGGCCCCAGCTGATCCTGTGCAGACCCACTCCACAACGTGTTTTTGGGCTGCCTTCTTTCCCACTTCAGCACTCTTTCAAATCAATTCCAAGTTATATCTCTGGGCCAGTTTCCAGAGTAACATTGCCTTTCCAACAGAATTTTAATGATGGAAATGTACACTCTCCACACTGACCAATATGGTAGCCATGCATGACATTGAACAGAGTGGCTGGGTGGCTGTGACCGTTCAATTCTCTTGTCAACTTGATCAGATTAGGACTCAAGTAAGAGATAGGCCTCTTGGGCAGGTCTATGAGTGCATTTCCAAGAAGGATTGATGGAGGGAGGAAGTCTTTCCTCCAGAATGGTCAACACTTCTGGCGGTGGACTATATATAAAGAAGCTGTGGGAGAACACAGGGCCTTGTGCCTGGCTGCCCATGCTACTTGCTGGCATGTACAGCTCCCCTGTTGCTATTGTCCTTCATGGACGTTGGAACCCAGCTTCATCAGCCTTCCAGCATGACCTGAAGCCCAGTGGCTCTCCAGGAATCCATGAAGCCTTCCATGCCAGATTGGGACTGACTGCTGAGGCATCCAACCTTGTGGACTGAGCAGCTACTGGGCTCTCCAACTCTCTAACCTGTGAACAGGAATGGTTCAACTGCCAGTCTGTGTCCTGTAAGCTAATCTAATAAATCTCCTTTATAGTACATATTCATTCTATCAGTTCTATTCCTGTAGAAAACCTTGACGGATACAGTCATGTCAGCCACATTTCATAAGTTCAATAGTTTCATGGGTACCACATCCATCATCACCCACAAGATCTATTGGGCAGCACTGGTTTCCAGATAGCACTGGGAAACTGCATTGAGAAGCAAGCAGCAAGCCAGGTGTGGTGGCACACGCCTTTAATCCCAGCACCCAGGGGGCTGAGGTAGGATGATTGCCCTGAGTTGAAGACCAACCTGTGCTAAAGTGAAACCCTGGTTCACAAAAACAAACAACAACAAAAAAGAAGCAAACGGCATGCTGGGGAATTAGCTCAGTTGAGAACATGCTTACTTTGCAAATGTGAGGACCTGAACCCAGAACCCATGTAAAAATGACAGGTGTGGTCCTGAGGACTTGTAATCCCAGAACTGCGGAGGCAGAGACAGGAGGAGCCCTGGTCTGTCTTGCCAGCTAGTCTAACCTAATTGGTGAGGTCCAGGCCAAGGAAAGTGTATTTCTCAAAAAGCAGGTGGACAATGTTCCTAAGGATGGCATCCGAGGTTGTCCTCTGGCCTTCATGTGAACACATACACCTGTGCATTTCACACAGAAATGTGAATAAGCATGCACACACACAGTCAAGAAGAAGAGGAGGAAGAAGGGGAGGAAGAGGAAGGAGAAAGCAGCTATCTTTAAAGGAACATGATCCAGTTCTCTGGGCCTGTCTGAGGTCTTCGTATGGGGTTTGTATGAAATGGCTGGTTTGAATTCCACATCTTGCTATCTCTACTGCCTAAACAGGAACACTCCTGGATGTGAAATAAAGGCAAGGCTTCTGCTCGCTCCTGTGGCATCTTTATTCAAGTAAGATCAGGGAATCTCACCCTCCCAGGGGGCACAGACCCATGCCAATTCACATTGGACTTCCCCAGGTCCACCTGACAGTGCTGCACCAATCAGTCCAGAGGCTTCTGAATGTTAAAAGTCAGGAGTAGCTTTTCTGTTGTTCCAGGTTCTGCATGTCTCTCAACCCTTCCCTTCTTAATGAGCCCCGACAGGAGGGCAGGGATTAAATTTGGGAGTCGACAAGAGAGCCAAAGCATAAAAGAAACACCAAGAACAACAATGAAAATAAGTAAGTGACTAACGATACTACAAGTGAAAACGTGGTTTTACCACATAAGCATTAATTTTCAAATAGCTCACTTATCTCACTAAGGGAATTAATGGTCAGATACCATCTGTTTGTTTCTGTGTGACTGGATAATAGCCTGGTTATGTGATTATGCTCATTTAATGACGAATATGGGTCTCTCTGGTCTGTTAGCTGATGTGATACTGCTCATAAAAAATGATGAAATTAGAGCCACATACAGTATCTGAATATTCTATTATTCCATTGAGTGTATGAAATGTCTAGAATAGGTGAAACCATAGAGACAATAAGAAGATTAGTGGTTGCAAAGGCTGGGGGAATTGGAGAAGAGGGAATTAATGCTAACGAGTGTGGTATTTCTTTTTATTTTGTTGCTTGTTTCTGACAAGGTCTCACTGTGCAGCCCAGACAGGCCTCTAATTCACGATGATCTTCCTGCCTGAGCCTCTCAGGTGCTAGAATTATAGTATAGGTGTGAATCACTACACTAAGTTCATGGGTTTCTTTTGGAGTGATGGAAACGATCTTGAATCAATTGTGGTCTCATGTATGAGACTCTGTCTCAAAAAAGTCCCCAGAACAAAAGCTAAGAAATATGGGGCTAGAGAGATGGTTTAGCAGTTAAGGAGTTTGCCTGCAAAACCAAAGGACCTAGGTTCAATTCTCCAGGACCCAAGGAAAGCCATATGCACAAGGTGGCACATGCATCTGGAGTTCATTTGCAGTGGCTAGAGGCCCTGGCTTGCCCATTCTCTCTCTTTCCTTCTCTGTTAATTAATTAATTAATTAAGCTAAGAAATCCAAAGATGGCTTATTTAAAAGAATGAATTTGTACACCACATTCTTCTGTATATAAAATCTTTGCCTCTTTTACTGCATACAGCCTCCCAGTCCTGTATTAGAGACCTGCTCCTTGTGAGTCACTTTGAACTTGCAACCTGATTTTTACTTAAAAAAATTTTTTTTTGAAATCAGGTTTCACTCTAACCCAGGCTGATCTGGAATTCACTCTGTAGTCTCAGGGTGGCCTTAAACTCACAGTGATCCTCCTACCTCTGTCCCCCCACCCAAGTGCTGGGATTAAAGGCATGAGCCACCATACCCAGCTTGAATTTTTTTCTTGAGGTAGGATCCCACACTAGGCCAGGCTGCCCTGTGGTTCACTTTGTAGCATAGACTGGCTAGTGATTCTTCTATATCAGCCTCCAGAGCACTGGTATTAAAGGTGTGAGCTAGCACACCCTCCTGCAAACTGACTTTACCTTACTCAGAGGATAAAATCTAGTATTGATTCCAGGGCTTCTATAACCCAGTTTATGTCAGCCAGCTCTCCATTACTATAAACAAATGCCTGAGATACTCAATGAAAAGGAAGTAGAGAGAGAGAGAGTAGCAGGTCCCAATATGCCCTTAAAGTGCACACCACCAATAGCCTAACTTCTTCCCACTAGGCCCCACCTTCTATAAAAGTTCTTCCATCTCCATGTAGTGCCATAGGCTAGGGACTAAGCCTATAAGACATGGGGCTAAAAAAATAGGAAGGCTCAGAGGAGTTATGTATCATGTCTGAGATCATAAAACCAGCACGACCGAGATCTTATATACACCTTGATTCAGATTTGTATTCTTTACCCTGTACCACACCACCTACCTGCATGTAGTCATCAATTTCATTTTAGAGCTGGGAGACTATTCTGATTCAGAAATTTCTAGTGGATAATGGAATAGGCTCAGAATGTAGATAGCTTGAGCATCACTCTTCATACCCAGGAGTGACCTTGGCAAAACAAGATGATCTCACCTCTTTGTAACTCAGTTTCCTTATCTTCAAAATGTGGATGATACTGGAACCTATCTTAAAGAGCAATTCCAAACCCCAGGGAATTAATCATGATCATTCTAAATTGGCCATGGTCATCTCCTGATCCAGTTCTGCCCAAAGACTTCTTAAGACTTAGATGCCTGGAAAGAATTTCCTTCCTGACAAAAGTGAAAGACCAGTCTTTCTTGCTCTGGATGGTCAGAAGAGAATGTGCCAAGAAAGTTTGACAGAGCTAATCACCTGAATTAGCCTATCCACTTTCTACCTTCTTGTCACATAAGATGATTCATTCCATACCTGTAAGCCACTTGGTCTATAGCCCAAAGCCTTGTAAGCCATAGCCCATGGACTCATAAATAAGAACCATAGGCACCCACATAAGAATGCAATAGGGTCTTACAACAGGGTCTGCTTTGTGTCTCCATGTATTTGATTTTGACAAAGAATGGACAGTGTCTTAGGGAGGAACAGAGAAGTTCCCATGACCCAACACAAGGAGGAAACATCAAGCCATTCCTACGTCTCCAGGAAGAAACTGTTTGCTGAGATGAACCCTGTTTGAGCAGGCTCTTGACAATGGGGATGAAGAAGCTCTGGGAACTGTTAACTGAGGGCAAAATAGGGAATGGGACATCCTAGCTGATGCAGAAGTGAGCAGAGCCCAGATGTTTTGAAATGAACTAATGTTTGAAGATATAAGTATCTCCTCTAGCTTATTCAAACATCGTAGAATGTATAGATAGGTCAAAACATCACATGATGTACCATTAATATGTATTTTGGGGGCCTGGAAGTATAACTCAGTGATAGGGCACTTGTTTTGCATGCATGAGGCCCTGGGCTTTTATGTGTATGTTAAGAATACATTCAAATTTTTAAAAATTGAATGCTGGACTGGAGAGATGGCTCAGCAATTGAGGCACTTTCCTGTAAAGCCCAAGAACCTTGGTTTAATTCCCATGTTATTTCAGATGCACAAAGTGGTGTATGCATCTGGAGTTCATTTTCAGTGACTAGATGTCCTTCTGTGTCCATTCTTTCTATGCGTCTCTCTTCTCCTTGTCTCTCTCTGCTTGCAAATAAATACATAAATCAAATATTTTAAAAATAAAAATGAATGCTGAAAAACCATCTGAGGCAGAATGAGGAACTGGCTAAGAGTATTAGCTTTGGGGTCAGGATCTGACTTTAACATACCCCATTCCATATTAGCTGCCTGGTTAGCTTGCATTGCATTGCCAAGATAAGAGAATTTTGAAGATATAATTAAAGTACACCATCAGTAGACTTTTGTTTAAACAAATGGGAGATAGTATAATTCTGGGAAGGCTGGTATCTTCTCTGAATCAAATGAGCCCTTTAAAAAAGGAATTCTCACCAGGTGTGGTGGTGCACACCTTTAATCCCAGTACTCTGGAGGCAGAGATAGGAGGATCGCCATGAGTTCGAGACCACCCTGAGACTACATAGTGAATTGCAGGTCAGCCTGGGCTAGAGTGAGACCCTACCTCGAAAAACAAACAAACAAGGAATTCTCCTGCTAGTTGGTGATTTGTGCAAACCTTGCACAAAACCACAAACAACAAGAAGCAAAGTCCCCCTTTACCCCCTTTAATATCAAAGACAGGGGTAAATAGCAGGAAATAGTGGTCTCTAGGAGTTGAAGGTCCCTCACACCTTACAATAAAACTGGGACTTCAGTCCTGCAGTTACAAAGTGCTGAATTTCGCCAGCAAGCACTTGAGCTTGGAAATGGGCTTGGAGCCTCAGGTAGAAGACACCCCTGCTGGCACCTTTTATTTATTTATTTTTAATTTTTTTCCAAAGCAGGGTCTCACTCTAATCCAGACTAACCTGAAACTCATTCTGTAGTTCAGGCTGACCTTGAATTCCTACCACAGCCTCTTAGAATGCTGGGATTAAAGCCGTGTGCCGCTATGTCTGGCTTAACTTTTGTTTTAAAAGTATTTTTTCGGGCTGGAGAGATGGCTTGGCGGTTAAGGCGCCTGCCTCCTAAGCCTAAGAATGCTGGTTCCAATCTCCAGCGGTTCCAATCTCCAGGTCCCACGTTTAGCCAGATGCAAAGTGACGCAAGGGCGCAATGCCGCACTTGACCACAAGGGGGTGCATGCATCTGGATTTCGTTTGCAGCAGCTGAGGGGCTGCTGGCCCGCCTATCTCTATCTGTCTTCCTGTCCCTCTCTCTCTCTGTCTCTCTCCAAAAAAATGTATTTTCTTTCTTTTTCTTGTTTCTTTCTTTCTTTACTTATTTATTTGCACAGGTGTGTGTGGGGGGGCAACACTCGTGTCTCTGTTGCTGCAAAAAAACTCCAACTGCATATACCACTGCACCTGGTCTGGGAAGCAAACCCAGGCCAGCAGGCTTTGCCAGCAAGCATCTTTAACCACCAAGCAATCTTCCCAGCTTCCAGGTGGCACTTTTCTTTCAGTGCGACCTCAACAGAGAAACCAGTCACATAGTACCCAGATTCCTAATCTGTGAAAACTGAGTTAATACATTTGTGTTTCTTTAACCTGCTGTGTTTGTGGTAGTTTACCACATAATTATAGAAAAGCTATACGGGAACTATTTATCTTGGATTCCTCTAGGACACGGATCAACAAACTAAGTCCTGATCCAAAGGCCAAATCCATTGAATTTTGCAAATAAAGTTTTATTGGAACACACACTGCCCATGTCTGTTTGTTTACCTAGTGCCTATAATTGCTTACACACTGCAATGCTAGAGTTGAATAATTTCAATGTCCAAATCTTGCTATTTACGGAAAAAGTGTTTTGCCCCATGTTCTAGAAGAACTGGAGGTCAGTGTTGAGAGCAAGCAGTTAGTTTGGGTGGCGAGCCAAGAAAGCATTAAAGGAGTGGGAAGGTACATTAATCATTTTTCTTATTGCTGTGATCAAATGCCTTAGAAGAAGCAACTGAAGGGAGGAAGGATTTATTTTAGCTCATGGGGGCTACATTTCATTGCCATGGGAAAGGCATGGTGGCAGGTGGCTCAGAGAACTAGGACTATGTGGCAGAGACTTTTCACCTCCTCATATCTTGATTTTGGCAGGACAGGAAGCAGAGATAAGACAAGAAGTGAGACTGACCTATAAATTTCAATGCCTGCCCCAGATACCCACTTCCTCCAGCTAGGCTCCACCTCCAAAAGGTTCCCCAACCTTCCCAAACTGCACCACCAATTGAGGACCAAATATGTAACCAAAAGAGCCTGTGAGAGACTTTTTACAGCCAAACCATAATAGGAGGTGAAACAAATAAAGGAAGAAGCCAGTAAAGGGGGCATTAATGAGCTGGCTGTCACTGTGGGACTGGGGCTTCATCCTGCCGGGAAACAGCATCAGTCTTGTACCTTGGTGGTACCTATGTGGTGGGCAAGAGATCTTGGGTACGAATGGACTTGAGTTAGTCATTCATTCAAGGCTGCTGCTCCATGGCTTTGGAGAAAGCCCTTGGGAAAATGATTCAGAGACAAGGAGTTGGAAAGCAGCTTCTTTTTACTGGTAAATTCTCCTAGATAGAGGTAGAACAGAAATGATGCCTGCTATAGTAAGAAAGAGGACAAACCGAACTTATCTCTGTGCTGTCACTTCTCTGATTACCTCCTCAGAGTCACAAGAACCAATTTTTTGTGTGTGCGCGCACACACACACACACACGTGTGTGTGTGTGTGAGGATGTACATGTACACTGTGTGTGCATTCATGTGAAAGCCAGAGGACAACTTTGCATGTCATTCTTCAGTTGTTGCCCTTTACTTTTTAAATTATTTATTTATTTATTTATTTATTTATTTATTTATTTATTTATTTATTAGAGACAGAGAGTGAGAATGGGCACGCCAGGGCCTCCAGCCACTACAAACAAACTCCAGGAGTATGTGCCACCTTGTGCATCTGGCTTACGTGGGACCTGGAGAATTGAACCAGGGTTCTTGGGCTTTGCAGGCATGTGCCTTAACCACTAAGCCACCTCTCCAGCCCGCTGCCCTTTTTGTGAGACAAGGTCTCTCTCACTGGCCTGGAATGCTCTAAATAGGCTACACTGGCTGGCCAATGAGGTCCAGGGATTTGTCTGTCTCTCTCTAGCTTCCCAGCACTGGGATTATAAATGTGTGTCACCATGCCTGATATTTTTATGTAGGTTCTGGAAATCAAACTTGGGACCTCATGCTTGTAAGGAAAGTACTTTACTGGTTGTACTATCTTCCCAGCCCTGGGAGTGAATTTCGAATTGATGAACTTGGTGGGAGATGAGAATGCTTAGTTCTGGGGTTTATGGGTTAGTCCTCTAAATTTGTCTCCATACATAGAGGGTCCAGTGTGGCTTGTTCTCCACTCTAAGAGGAGCTTACAGAGTGGCCACTTCCCTAAAGACAAACAAGTCCACAGTTCTATTTAAATCCAGGGGAAAGAGCTGGAGAGATGGCTTAGCGGTTAAGGCACCTGCCTGCGAAGCCTAAGAATGCCTGTTCGATTCTCCAGGTCCCACATTTAGCCAGATGCAAAGTGATGCAAGGGCACGATGTCTTACATGCGCACAAGGGGACGCGTGCATCTGGAGTTTCTTCACAGAGGCTGAGAGGCCCTGGCGCACCCATTCTCTCTCTCCCTCTCTCTCTCTCTTTCTCTCTCTCTCTCTTTCTCTCTCTCTCTCTCTGTGTATGTGTGTGTGTCTCAAATTAAATAAAATCCGTGGGAATGTACCAGAAAATATACTTAGACCTGGATTTATTATTTTATTTTAATATTTTTGAGGCTGGGTTTCAAAACTCAAACTCCCTATATAGAACAACCTTGAACTTTTGATCCTCCTACCTACACCTCCCAAAGTCTGGAATTACAGGTATGCAACACCATACTCCATTAATGCTGGGGATGGAATCTAGGATTTTATGAATGCTAGCCAAGCACTCTACCAACTGAGCCACATCCCCAGCCCTAGATCTGGATTTAAAGCCACATTCTTCTATTATCTTATCAGTAACAAAGCTAATCTTTCCATCTCCTTTAATTGGGCTCTTGCCTTTATTTTTCAATTAGTATTAAACTTCAATAGAAAAAGAGGGCTGGTGTTTATTAGGCTTTTAAACTCCATAGATAATTATTTCTGTGAACTGACTTCCTTAAGCTTTTAACAAACCCTAACAAATTGCTGTGAAAGGCCATGAATACTCAGTTTATGCAATGACATTTTATGACTATATTTACTCAGTACATTTTGTTTCTTTGTTTCCTTGTATGAAACAGGATCATATACAGAGTATTATAATATTGTACCACAAATCTGTCTTTCCAACTAGGATCAAAAACTTCTTATTCTGGACAGATGAGATAAAAGAGCTATATACTGGAACATATATGTGATGGGATTAATGATCTTCAAAACTGGAGCAACAATGGCCTTTTGTGACCTAGAGATATGCACTATAGTCTAAGACAGAAATAACACATGTGCATGTCTACCATAAAAAGAAACTTGCCCAGGTAATGTCACGTACTCGGAGGAAAGAAGAATGGGAGTCACAAAGGAGAACACAGTAATCTCCTATATGGTTTCATTTTAGAAATTTGATTCTTACACCAGTTTGCATTTTACTCTGTGTATAATGAGGCTCAAGCGTGACGAGACTCCCTGCTACTTGTGTTATTTCTCTTTGGCAATGACTTCTATTTCTATTGTATGTTTAAAAAAAGACCCTTGAAATATCTTATAAAATAGCCTGAAGTAAAAATAGAAAGGAAGGTGATTACTTACAGGGAAATGGAAAAGTTGGCTCGAGCAGATTATTATAAATGTGACACAGGCAGGCACAAGTTAGGAGTTGGGAGTTGGGAGTCAATGATTGGAGTCATCTGGCATAGCTTCATCGTGTGTGTGTGTGTGTGTGTGTGTGTGTGTGTGTCTTGTTTTAAGATGGGATTTCTCCATGCAGCAGCTCAGGCTGGTCTTGATTTCATGATTCTCCCACCCTAGCCTCCAGAGGACCACCACACGCCACTCACTTCCCTCCATCTTTTATAGCTCAGATCCTGACTGCTGTGGCCTCACATCTTAGAAACGATTAGGTGGAGCTAAATCATAGCAGCTCAAGAAAAAAAAAACAATGAAGCTTATTTCTCTCATAAAATTCAAGACAGGGGAACCCAGCCCAGTCCTGATGTGGCTGAAGGACCAGTATTCCTTTCATATCATTGTGCCACCTTCTCAAGGTGTGATCTTTCATTTATGGTTGAAGATGGCTGTCAGGAACCCAACCATTAAGAATTCAGAGAAGCCGGGCGTGGTGGCGCACACCTTTAATGCCAGCACTTGGGAGGCAGAGGTAGGAGGATCGCCATGAGTTCGAGGCCACCCTGAGACTACGTAGTGAATTCCAGGTCAACCTGAGCTAGAGTGAGACCCTACCTCGAAAAACGAAAAACAAACAAACAAACAACAAAAAAGAAAGAATTCAGAGAAGCACAAGGAAGGAAAGAAGAACGAAACTGTAATGGGCTTGTTGTGCCAACTGTCTACTAAGGGATGTGTCTGGCAGCAGTCAGGAAAATCTTTTGCTCACATCTCATTGGTCAAAATGCAATCAATGGCCTAACTAGCATCACGGGGAAATGGGAAGTGTTGTCTTTCTCTGTAACCAGCTAAAAAGTCAGGCTTTTCACTCCAATGAAAGATGCTGGGGACAAGTGCAATGGTCTAGAAATTACTCACTGCATTGGTCCCAAATGATAATTCTTAGGATTGGTGTTAAGTCACAACAGAATATTTACTGGGTTGCAATGTAAACACATTTGTGCAAATGTGATGGCTTTTTCCCCCTTCGAGTCTTTATTTTGAAAAAAAATCATATTAAAATCTTATAGCTACATGTGGAAAGTACAGATATGATCATGGTTGGGTGGAGAGAGAGAATCCAATCAGAAGACTTCGATGCCTGTCAGCTAATGCTGACGATCACATTCTGAGAACATGACGTGCTGTAGAGCTGAAAGGAATGGGTAATTAGTGTTCTTCTCTTTGCTCACTCTCCAAGAGAATCCAGGCCAACCATCAGTATCCTTCTCTAGGGCAGCCATGTCATCACAGACCTGGGAAAACCCTTCTTCCTCCATCCCCTCACTCAGACACCAGTAAGCAAAGGTGCATGTGACACCAGTCACATCCTCACAAGTCCCTATCCTCTATACTCACCCCCACATACCAGTGAACAAAGACACACTTGGAAAATATCAGGTCAAACTTGTGGTTCAGGTGAGACCTAGTCTCAGCAATGACGGTGGTGTTGCTTAGCAGACACACTGCTTGCTGCGCCTGGGCCATGTCTCCACCAGATACCATGGTGGGAGGCTGTTAAGAAATGCTAACCTTAAGCCAGTGGGACACAAGTCTACAAACTGGATGCTGCGATTAGATTTTTAATTGTTTATTTATTTATTTATTTATTATTTTTAAAGAGAGCAAGAGAGAGACAGAGACAGGAGACATAATTGGCATGCCAGGGCCTCAGCCACTGAAATTGAACTTCAGGCACTTGAGCCACCTAGTGGGCATGTGCGTCCTTGCGCTTGCCTCACCTTTGTGCATCTGGCTTACATGGGATCTGGAGAGTGGGACATGGGTCCTTAGGCTTGGCAGGCAAGTGCCTTAACTGCTAAACTATCTCTCCAGCCTGTGATTAGATTTTATAGGAGGCAATAAGAGCATTGACATCTTTGGTAACCACATCACCAGAGTACAACTGGCAGCAGGCCATGCACTTGCCTTGGCAAGGGTCACATTTGATCATCTGGTTGGGTGGCTCAAAGCAGGCATTGGTGATCTCTGCTACAGAAAGGTGCTCACGGTATGCTTTCTGTGTAGAGATAACAGGGGCATATGTGTCCAGAGGGAAGTGGATGCAGGGGTGGGGCACCTGGTTGGTCCAGAATTCTGTCAAATCAACATTCAGGGCTCCATCAAATCTGAGAGAACCAGTGATGGAAGATGCAATCTGGCTAATAAGGTGCTTCAGGTTAGTGCAGGTTGGGCATTCACTATTGAGGTTTCTATGACAGATGGCCCCACTGTCTACAGTGAGGGTACATGTTGCTCGAGGGTGCTGTGGGTGGTGAGGGTGGAGTTATAGGGTGCGATCACAGTAGTGAAAACCTGGGGAACTGCGTAAGTGAAGAACTCTAGCTTTGGGACTTCTTTCCATAATCAAAAGAGAGACTACCACCTGGAGGGAGGTAAACCCAAAGCTAGTTCCTCCACCAAAGCTTCGGAAAACCAAGAAGCCCCGAAGACCTGAGCACTGATCAGCCAGCTTGCAAATTTGGTCTGAGATGGGGTCAATGATCTCCTTGCCAATGGTGTAGTACCCAAGGGCATAGTCACCAGGAGCATCTGCCTTGCCTGTGATGAGTTGCTGTGGATGGAAGAGCTGACTGTAGGCACAAGTGTGAATTTCGTCAATGACTGGGGGTTCCAGGTCTGCAAACACCACCCTGGGCACATGCCTGCCAGAGCTTCTATCACTACAGGAGGTGCTGAAGGAGGGATGTTAGCACCTGGCCATCTGGCTAGATGTCAAGTTTTAGGTAGGAGACCTCCCAGCAAGCATTGTCAAACTGACAACAGTCTGACAAACATGACCAGAGATGCACTCTCCATAAAAAGCTAGGTCAACTTAAGAGGAGACATGCCCAGAAGGAACACGCATTTCTACTGCCCAGGGCTGACATGAGTCCAGTTATCTTCAAGTAATGGGCTTGACTTTTAAACATTTTTCTTGAAAGAGCTATTCTTCATTCTGCCTTTATGTTACTATTTTATTCCATGGACTTTTTCATGTCATTATGCCGTTACTTTTCTTGAGCCATAATAGGAATATATAGTGCTTGCTAGACCTCCTCATATCCTTTTAGCTAATTTATTTCTTTTCTAGGAATTCCACTGTTTGTACTCCAGGAAGACATGCCTTCGGGTACTGAAAGCTCCCCTTTCCTGTGATCATGTGAATGTCCTGGTTATTTGTGCAGTGAGTTCAAATCTCGATCTTTGAGCCCAGATGTGTAGGAGTGGCACTCCAGTTTTCTTCACTGATGTCAATTTCTATTTCAATCCTCCATACAGAAGAACAGAAAAAACTCAAATTTATTTAAATCAGAACTCTTCTTTTTTTTTTTTTTTTTTTGCTGGCATTGTTTGTAAGTTGAGAGTTACAGGACGCTAAACCAACCCAAAATTGCCCTTTAGGGCCCTTTCCTCCTCATATCTGCTTTGCTGTTTGGAATTCAGATATGACTGGTGCTCCAGATGCCATCCTGAATCATGAGGTAAGTTACAGATGGAAACCCTTTTCTAGAAGAGACATCTCCCCACCCGTGACTTATGTCTTTTTTTTCTGTTTTTTTTTTTCTGAAGTAGGGTCTCACTCTAGCCCAGGCTGACCTGGAATTCACTATGTAGTCTCAGGCTGGCTTCAAAATCACAGTGATCCTTCTACCTTGGCCTCCCAAATGCTGGGATTAAAGGCATGTGCTACCACACCTGGCTTTCTGTCACATTGTTTTTGAGGCAAGCCCAACAGACTGGCCTTTTTTATGCAAGAGAGTGAGAGGAAGAGCACGAGAGAGTGGGTGGGTTCTGGGGATGGATCTAGAGCAGACTCTTGGACCTCTTCAACCCTCATGCCGGCATGGGAAGTGTTCTTAACTGGTTAGCTGTGCTATCTCTCCAGTCCCTAATATGTAATTTTCTGTGAGGCCCCAGATCACTGATTAAATGTTTATAGGGTATTCTATTTTGTGGATGCAGAATAGCATATTTAACAATTCCTCGTTACTGGACAATTCAGTTTTCATTGTTTTTGTTTGTTTGCAGTACCAAAGATTGAACCCAGGGTCACCTGCATACTTCCATAACTCCAGCCCTACACAATTCAGCTTTTTCTTTTCTTATTTGTGTGTATGTGTTGTCCATGCATGTGTACATGTACATGTATAGGCCAGAGGTTGACTTTAGGTGTCTTTCTCAATTGCTCTTTATCCTCATTTATTGAGATATTAATACTCAGAGCTCACCAATTCAGCTAGACTAGCTAGCCAGCATGCTTTTAGGATTCACCTGTTTCTGCCTCCTGAGCTCTGGGATTATATGCACGTGCCATCACTTGGACATTTTACATAGGTACTTAAGGTACAAACTCAGTCCCTCACACTTGTGTGTGTGAATATTCTTGGACATGATTTTTTTGAGACAAGGTCTCATAGAGCCGAAGATGCTCATCAACTCCTGATCCTCCTGTATCCACCTCTCAACTGCTAGGATCATAGGCGTGCCACCACACCCCATTTACTTGATGTTGAGGATCAATCCAGGGCTTCTTCTATGCTAGGTAAGCAATCTATACACTGAGCTACATCCCCAGCCCTGAACATGAATCTTTATCTACTTGTCTACTTCTGTAGGACAAATGAATGAAGGAGCATGTCCAGCTTAATTGGCCTGGATATTGCCAAGTGTTCTGCCAAGAGATTGCTCAGAGTTGCGCTGCCCCAGGAGTGAATATAAGTGCCTGCATCTCTTATTGCCAGTGTTAGCTATGCAAAACCTTGGATCTTTGCCAGTGTGGTACTGAGAGGAAAATATATTTCATTAACATTTTAACTGGCAGTTTTCTATTATAATTGAAAGTAAGCATTCTGTCACTAATTATTGGCCACTGGGATTTCTTGTTCTGGGAAGCACTGAATGATATCCTGCCTCATTTTTCTGTTGGGTTATCTTTTTCTTTTTGACTTACCAGAGCTTTTTGTAATTCTAGAAAATCAGTCTTAAGTTATATATGTTGAAAAGTTTTCCTCAATATGTGTTTTCTTTGAACTCTATTTATAGTAATATTCTCTATAGGAGTTTTAAATTGTATATATTTACATAGGTTATACTCTTGTATCCCTTCATTCCTGGTCCCCATTTCCCAAAATCTATTTATTAATCATTTTCCTTTTTTCTTTGATATTTTATTTATTTATTTGACAGAGAGAGAGAGAGAGAGAGAGAGAGAGAGGGAGAGAATGGGTGCACCAGTGCCTCCAGCCACTGCAAACGAACTCCAGACTTTTTTGCCCCCTTGTGCATCTGGATAACGTGGGTGCTGGGGAATCGAAACTGGGTCCTTTGGCTTTGCAGGCAAATGCCTTAACTGCTAAGCCATCCCTTCAGCCCTATTAATCATTTTCTACTGTAGTGACCTTCATGTTACTGGGACAAAACACATGATGAAAAATTGCTGATGGGAGGAAAGGATTTATTTTGGTTTATAGTCTTGAGGGGAAGCTTCATGGTGGCAGGAGAAAGTATGGCATGAACACAGGCTGGACATCACCTCTGCCACAGCAGGCGGAAAACAACAGCAAGAGAGTGAACCCAACTAACACTAGCAAACTAGGGGCTAGTGAACCCTCAGTGAAACAAACACCTCTTATAGCCTGGTTCCACTCTCCAAATTGCCATCAGCTGGGGAACAAGCATTCAAAACACATGCATTTATGGTGGGAGGGGGGATCTAATTCAAACACTACATTCCCTATACATCTTTGTAAAGTGTGTGTGTGTGTGTGTGTGTGTGTATGTATGTGTGTGTGTAGAATATAGGTTAGTGTTTGCAAATGCATATGTCCTCTGTGCAAGTGTGAAAAGGCCAGAAGAAAATGTTGGTGGTCCTCTTTTCATTTTTCACTTATTTGTTTTTTGTGTGTACTGGGTTGCGTTTTGTGAATATTTTATGTTATAGTTATCTGTTCTCTTACTTTTTATTCTTAAAAACATTTTATTGACAATCTCTGTAAATATAGACAATATAATATGATCATAAATCCCTCCCACCAGCCTCCCTGTTCTCCCTTCCAAATTCTGTCTCCATGGAATCCTTTCTACTTTCCAACTAGTCTCTCTTCTATTTTGATGTCATTTTTCCTCTCATATTATGCAAGTGCTGTGTAGGTAGTGTCAGCCACTGTGAGGTCATGAATACCATAGTCACTTTGTGCCTGGAAGACAGTTTTGCAAAGCATTTCTCCCCTTCCTTTGGTTCTTACATTCACTACCTCTTCTGCCATGGTCCCTGAGCCTTGACGAGTGTGATAGAGATGTCTCAGTTCTTATCAGCACATTGGCCAGTTTTGACTCACCGCAGGGGTCACAACCATCTGCAAAGAGTAGCTTCGCTAACCAAAACTGAGAGTAGAATATATTCATTTAGCCCCCCTGGGGCGTATGACCTCCCAAGCCATAGGCTCTTCATTAGGTTTTCCATAAGAGGCAAGAATTCCCTTCCTTGGATAAGGCCTCAAGTCCAATCAGATACCACCATTGCATCAGTTGGTATATTTGACCTGGCTAGCCAACCATAAAGCTCACAGGCTCCACTGCTGGTTAAGACCATTGATTCTCTCCCAGCAGTCCACATAGCTGTTTCCAGCACTTTTTTTTTTTTTTTTTTTTTTTTTTGGCTTTTCGGTTTTTCGAGGTAGGGTCTCACTCTGGTCCAGGCTGACCTGGAATTCACTATGTAATCTCAGGGTGGCCTTGAACTCACGGCGATCCTCCTACCTCTGCCTCCCGAGTGCTGGGATTAAAGGCGTGTGCCACCATGCCCGGCTTTTGTTTCCAGCATTTTTTTTTTTTTTTTTTGGTTTTTCAAGGTAGGGTTTCACTGTAGCTCAGGCTGACCTGGAATTCACCATGTTGTCTCAGGGTGCTCAGAGTGTCCTCGAACTTGTGGTGATCCTCCTACCTCTGCCTCCCAAGTGCTGGGATTAAAGGTGTGCGCCACCACGCCTGGCCTTGTTTCCAGCATTTTGCTAGCTAGTCAACAGGGAGGAGACTTCCAGCTCGGCTCCAGCTTGATTTCTCAGTGATCTGTAACCCAAGCATGCAGAGTCTTCAGGAATAGAGTCTTTCCATCTAGTTTTGATGGGCAACCAAGAGCCTTGGCAATAGCCTATAATGTTTTGAGGCCATCAGAGGCATCCAGACCAACAACTGTCTGGAAGGTACCCCATCCCAGGCACAGAAATTTTTCTTGTAACAATCTATAACCTCTTGGCATACATGGTACTTCTGCCAAACTCTCTCTCTTTTTTCACATATGTATTATTTAACTAATGAAGAAATTGCCATGTGACTTATTCATAACATCTTTAATTTTGATTAATCCTCCCTCCATGCCCTCCTCTCTTCCATCCCCTCCATATTTCAACTTTAAAAACCTTCTTACAATTTTCCATGATCCCCTCCCAGTACCATTTTTGTGGTGTTCCCCCGCCCCCTCACTTTCCTCTTCTTTCCAAGTATTCTCTCTTCTATTTTGATGTATCTTTCTCTCTTCTATCATCTATAAAAACATGTTGGTGAGTCAAATATTATGAGGGTCTTGTGCAAGCAATGACAGCCACTATGACATTGCAAATGCAAAGACCACTTTTTGTCTAGAAGGCAGTGTTCTAAAGCACACATCTTCTTGAATTGCTGAGCCATTTTCCCACCCCCTAAATTTTAATAAAATGCAAATATGTCTTTATATTAAGGCCATTTCAGAAATATATTCACAATTAATTAAATGGAATAATGAGAACTAACTCATCTAATAAAGATGACCTCTATGATGTAATTTTTGTTTTATGATTTATGTCTTTGACAATTTCATACATGATTATAATGTGTTTTGATCAGATTCACCTCTATTGCCTTCTCTTGTCTTTCTCCCACTCCTACTGAACTCCTGCCTCTTTTGAACCAGTCTGTCTTCTTTTTTTTTGACATTATTATATTTTAATTTTTTATGTGTAAGAGAGAGATAATTGGCACACCAGGGCTTCTAGCCATTGCAATCTAACTCCAGATGTGTAGGCCATCCTTGTGCGCATGTGTAACCTTGTGCACATATGTCATCTTGTGAGCCTGGCTTACATGGGTTCTGGGGAGTCAAACCTGGGTTCTTAGACTTCACAGGCAAGCATCTTAACCATTAAACCATCTCTCCAGGCCCTGTCTTCTTTTTCATGACTTAAAAAAATGTATTTATTTATTTGAGAGAAGGGGAAAGAAAGGAAGAAGCAGATGGAAAGAGGAGAGAGAATGGGTGCACTGGGGCCTCTAGCCACTGCAAACAAATTCTATGCACATGTGCCACCTTCTGCATCTGGCTTGATGTGGTTACTGGGGAATCAAGCCTGAGTCCTTAGTCTTTGCAGGCAAGTTCTTTAATGGCTGAGCCATCTCTCCAGCCTCTTTCTGACTTTAATTAAGGGTCACTTGCATGAGCATGGTGTTATTTTACTGGAGCATGATTATGGTGGCTTTAATAAGATGTCCCCCATAAACTCATATATTTTGAGTGCTAGATTCCCAACTGGTAGCAGTTTTGGAGATTTTCTGGAGGAGTTGCGTTTCTGGGGATAGGCTTGGATCCCTCTCTTTCTGCTGTTTTTCACCTGCTATGGCAACATCAAGCTCCCCCTCAAGACTATAAGGCAAATAAACCCTTTCCTTGCATCCGTGTTTTTGTTGGGTGTTTTGTCCCAGCAACATGAAGGCGACTACACCAATGAATAATTTAACAGTGGCTATTAATTGCCAATTTTTTGCTAGGGCGGGGTGGGGTTTCATGAACCCCTCCCCCACCTATGATGCAATGTTGACCAGCTCAATTTTGGGCAGGTCTTTTTCAGATAATCGCAGCTGGTATGGGTCCATGAGTATAACATGTCGTAACCAGAAGATAGTGTGGCACAGCACTGCTCTCCGTCCTCTGGCTCTTACATTCTAAGGAAGGCACGGATGCCCTCCCTTCTGTGATGTTCCCTGACCCTGGGGAATGATACAGGTGTTGCACTTAGGGCTAAGCATTCAACAGTCACTTTTTCTTAGCACCTCCACCAGTTATGAGTTTGAGGCCAGCATACAGGGATGCAGAAGACTCTGTCTCAGTGAGAGAGAAAGAGAGAGACAGAATCTTCTTTGAGATAGGATCTCATGTAGCTCAACATGACCTTGAACTCACTATGTAACTGTTGCAGTCAGGTTCGCATTGCTGGCAGAAATCACCTGACCAAGAGCAGCTTTGGAGAAAAAGGATTATTTTGGATTATGGACTCGAGGAGAAGCTCCATGATGTCAGGGGAATACAATGGCATGAGCAGAGGGTGGACAACACCCCCTGGTCAACATAAGGTGGACAATAGCAACAGGAGAGTATGCCAAACCCTGGCAGGGAAAACAGGCTATAATACTCATAAGCCCATCCCCAACAATACACTGCCTCCAGGAGGTGTTAATCCCCAAATCTCCATCAGCTGGGAACCTAGCATTCCAAACACCTAAGTTTATGAGAGACACCTGAATCAAACCACTACATTCTGCCCCTGACCCCATAAACTGTTTAACATACATAATATAAAATACAGTACATTTATCCAACTTTAAAAATCCCCACAATTTTATGAATCCCAATGATATTCAAACATCCCCCATAATCCAAAGTCTTTTAATTGAACCATAATACCAAAAGAAAAAAAAAATCCCCCAAACCCATAATGGCACAGAATAAACACTGATGCTGCAAAAGATGGCATTGGGCATAGCAAAGAAATATTCAACCAATGTGAGATTTAAACAACCAGAGAAAACATCAAACTCTGTAGCTCCAAGTCCAACAACTCTAGTTAGTGACAAATCTCCAAGTCTAATAATTCTAACCAGCAACAAGTCTCTGGAGTTCCAATTCCACCCCTCCAGCTACTCACAGTCCTGGACTTTATCTAGGGCCGGCAGCTCTCCTTGGCAGCCATCTGGTCATCCCGGCATCTCCACTGGGTCTCCACTGCAACCCACAGTCCATCCTCATAGCTCCATTTAGTCTCCATGCAGGCATCCAGCACACCTGCTTCACACTGCCCATGGCTGTTTCCAAAACACAAGACCATGTTGCAAATACAAAGACCCTCTCTTTCCTACATTTCTTATGCTCCATAATACCAGATGGGGTGCCAATTTGTTAATACAGGGCGGGAACAAAGAAGACTTTGAAGAACAGGACACTCCTTCAGCATTCAGGCACCTTTAAAAGAGTCTACATTCTTCCTGTTGCCCCAATGTGGGTCAGCTGGCCCAATCTCAATGTTTGTAATCTCTCATATAATTGCAACTGAATGGGCAGAAGTTTCAGCCCAAAGATTTCATTTCTGTGCCATATCCTTCTGCTCATACCAGTCCATTTCCATGCCACCTACAGTTAAAGTGAGACTGTATACAAAGGAGAGAACTGGCTGAGTAGCAGCATACATAACCTTCTGCTTCCTCACTGTGGGCTGAATGTTACCCGCTCAACTTCAAGTTCCTGCTACCATGCCTTCCTTGCTATGATGGACAATATACTTAAATACAACCTTCCTTCCTTCTTTGCTTAATCTCCTTTTTTCAAGTATTTTGTCCTAGCAATAAGAAGGTAATTAAGGCACACACTAAATTATTATTTGTTATTCATTTTAATGGAGGCATAATATTTCATTTTATGATTATGTAAACTTTAACTCAACCAACCAACACCTTAAATATCTCATCTTGTAGCTTCTTTCCTCTTGGTCACTGTTATAAAGAGAGTTTTGTCCTTAGCTGGGCGTGGTGGCGCAAGCCTTTAATCCCAGCACTCAGGAGGCAGAGGTAGAAGGATCACTGTGAGTTTGAGGCCACCCTGAGAATACATAGTGAAATAAGGTCAGGCTAGGCTAGAGTGAGACCCTACCTCGAAAAACAAAAACACACAAAAAAAGCTTTGTCCTTTATAAATAATGCTTTGGTGAAGACTTTTGAATGTAAATTTTTGTCTGTGTTTTAGATTTTCTTTGTCTTATGACAGATTAGAGGTAGAATTAGCAAGTCAAATGGAGAACACATTTTAGGTTTTCCATATTCACTATCAAATTGCTCTCCAAAAAGGTCGTGCTATATAAATTCCCATGCTTATGAAAGTCATACAAAACCTTAAGGGAAAGAAGTCTCTCGTTAACAGTCATCTTCCTTAAAAAGATTTCTTTTTATAATGAGAAAGTGCTAGAGTTTCTCACATCATATGCATTGCAGAGAGGGTGAGAAACAAGATGTGCGTATGAAAGAGGCAGTGGAGCTTGCAGAGCAGAGCTGCAGTTAGATGATGATCCAGCTTGAGGATCATATGAAAGCGAGTGTGCTTGGTAGGTATAGAAGTAGACGTGGCTAAATATACGTGGTTGCTAAGATACTAAACTGGAGACTATTTAACTTTTAACACATTCTACTCAAAGTGAGTCATTCTGGGACTAGCCCTCTCTTCTTTTTAAATGATATGACATGGAAACATTTGGGACAAATTGGTGCTTGGCCAGAAGGGGGGAAATGTGCAGAATGACAACAAGATAAGAAGTAGGAAGGTGTGGGGTTTGGAACAATTTGTTACCTCATAACTCCTTGTCAGTCGTTTGATCTGTTGAGTCAAATAAAACAGGAATATTGCTGCCCATCTCATCTACCTCAGAAAGCTTTTATGAAGATCACCTATGCTAATAAATGGCAAAGTGATAAACGATCACATTAGAGTCTCAAGCCCACAGGTTAGGATACTTATACATAAAGAGGGCCTTGAATTCCTCTCCAAAGGGTGCTCTTGCATTCAGTGTGGCACACTGGGCAATCTGCTTTGGGGGAAATACATTCAAAGGGCAAGAATAGCATCCCAGGTGTGAACCAGGAACATACCGGTGGTGGTTTGATTCAGATGTCCCCATAAACTTAGGTGTTCTGAATGCTAGGTTCCCAGCTGATGGAGATATGGGAATTAAAGCCTCCTGGAGGCAGTGTATTGTTGGGGGTGGGCTTATGGGTGTTCTAGCCAGTTTCCCCTTGCCAGTGTTTGGCACATTCTCCTGTTGCTGTTGTCCACCTTATGTTGGCCAGGGGGTGATGTCCACCCTCTGCTCATGCCATTGTTTTCCCCTGCCATCATGGAGCTTCCCCTCGAGTCTGTAAGCCAAAATAAACCTTTTTCCCCCCCACAAGCTGCTCTTGTTTTGGTGATTTCTGCCAGCAATGCGAACCTGACTGCAACAATATCCCACTCACCCACCTGATGAAGTGCCCCAAACTCCCTGGCCAGACAAGACAGGCTTATCCCCTCCTGCTTTGTCTTGACTCTCCATGGTGTATTTATAAATAAGGACAAGAAGGGATCTACCAAGAATTTCTTCCCTGAAATTTCTTTCTATGAGGAAAGCTGCCTGTCATGTTTCCTATCTCAGAAACGGCAGATCTTTAAACTTTCTGTGACTCCAGAATTCCAACCACACACCTCTGTCAGTGCTCACCATGCCAGTTATAACATGTCCTATGGATTCTATGATTTGCTTCTTCCTCTCAGACTGGTCAGGCTCCATGTGCTAGGCAAGCACTCTACCAATTTAGGTATATCCCCAGTACCCCCACCTAGCACAGGCTTTGTATTAGTTGCTTTTCTCAGTGCTGACAAACACAACTTAAGGAAGGGTTAATTTAGCAGGTACTTCAAGGGATCCAGTCCATCATGGTAGGGAAGGCATAGCAGCTGGGCACATTATATCTCTAGTCAGGGAAAAAAGATAAATGCCAGTGCTCAACTCGTTTTCTCCTTTTTATACATCCAGAAATAGTGTCATCCACAGTTAAGGTTGCTACTTTCATCTCAGCTAACCTAATCTAGTAAACGACTTCCAGACAGGCCCAGAGGTTTGTTTCCATCATGATTCTAAATCTTGTCAAGTTGTTAGCTAAGAATAAAGGAATGGATGGTGGGAGGGGCTGAGGGTATAGCTCAGGTGATAAAGCCTAGCATGTATGAAGTCCTGGGTTCAACTCCCAACACCTCATAAATTAGGCATGGTGCCACATTCCTGTAATCATAGCATTTGGGAGGTCGAGGCAGGAGGATCAGAAAGTCAATGTCATCCTCAACTACGTAGTGAGTTTGAGACCAGTCTGGGCTGCATAAGACCCAGGAAAGAAGGAAGGAAGGAAGGAAGGGGAAGAGGGAGGAAAGGAGGGAGAGATAAAGACCGATTTTCCAAGGCCTAGATCATTGAAGGAAAGAAACATCCCCCTTGTAAAGATGAAGCCATTGTGCATCTCAGTTCCATAAACATACTCAAATTAATCACTCTACATAACTCATCATAGTGAGTTCTTATACTTAAGTCAAAGAACAGATGATTTTTTTTAGTGTGGTCCTCCTAAATTCTCTACCTGAAACCTAATTCAGTGGTTCTCTGCATCTGATGAGTCTAGATAGCAGTAGACTCTTAATAAATACTGACACCTGTAAAACACCTCCAGAGAGTACCATGTAATTGATCTGAGGTAGGACACACGTACTATTTAAAAGCTCCTCGGGGAGAATGCATGCAGCAGGGGCTGCAAATCACTGCTCTGAAGTATCTGGGCTTGAGATGCAGGATCTAAGTAATTAAACCACAGGGATACATACATTGGGCTTCCAGGAAATCTCTGTAAACTGTTTTGCTCACTCCTACGCGATCCCTATGACACACCCTCAGTCGCTTGCTTTTAAACTTCAGACTCTTCTGGTCTTCCATTCAATACAAACCCAAATCCTGATGGTTCAAATTATAGCCTAGACCACAGCACTATAGAACTTGTTGACTATGAAAGGGTGTTACCGTACAGTTGGCTTTCTATCTGAACTTGTCTCATGTGGATGGCTTTATGGATGGGAAGGCAAACAAACTTAGTGCACTGTGAAAACCGTTTCACGAGGGGTTGGAGAGATGTCTCAACAGTGAAAGATATTTGCTTGCCCCCTATTCAATTCCCTAGTCCCACATAAAGCCAGATGCACAAGTTGGCGCATGTGTCTGGAGATTGTTTGCAGTGGCAAGAGGCCCTGATGCGCCCATTCTCTCTCTCTCTCTCTCTCTTCAAATGAATCAATGAAAATCTTTTGAAAAGTCGTGAAATTTTGCTCTTGAAATCAAGCATTGTCAGGGTGGGATTCCATCTGACTCCCTTGTGATGCCTGTGATGGATGCCATGTGGCCAGAAAGTAGATGAAGAATCTCTAAACGAGGCACTTCCTCCCCACCTTTGTGTGTGTGTGTGTGTGGTGTGTTATGTGTAGTGTGTAGATGGGCATATGCCTTGCATGTGTGTGGGTAGGCCAGAGAAGATGTTCAGGCGCCCTTCTCTATTGCTCATCCACATTATTCCTTGAGATGGGGTCTGTTTCTCCCACTGGAGCTGCCAATTTTTCAGTCAGCGAACACCAGGGATTTTCCAGTCCCCACTCCCTGCTCACTGGGGTTATGACCATGCATTGGCCATGCCCAGCTTTTCACTTGGCTTCTGGGTTCTCAAACTCTGATAGTCTCGGGCCCTTCCAGGCCCTCATGCTTAAGTGGCAAGCACTCTTTAAAAAAAAATATTTATTTGAGACTGGGCATGCCAAGATGCCAAGGCCTGTAGCTACTACATACGAACTCCAGATGCTTGTGCCACTTTGTGCATCTGCGTTTACATGGCTATTGGGGAATGAACCCCAGTCATTAGGCTTTGCAGGAAAGCCCCTTAACTGCTGAGCCATCTGAACCTCTGAGCCATCTTCCCAGCTTCCTCTTATTTTCTTCTTAGGTCCTAGGCTCTGAAAGAACTGTGACTCTTGGGGAGAAGATAAACAAGAATAACTAGAATATATCTTAATATCAGTGACCCAAGGTGTCTTTACATAAGAACACCCCGTCAGACTGAAAGCTCTCAGCAGGCTAGGTTCCTCTTTCCCATGGTCCTGATCCTCACTGCCTCTCACAGAGATATGATCATCAAGTAGATAATTGGTACAGAAAAAAAATGCCCTCCCCACCCTCAGTATTTCAATAAGCCACAAAACCCCGTGGTTTCCTTGCTATAAATAAGCTTACTGCCAGACTCCCATGCCATCTACGGTCAGTCCACTGGCCTGTTTAGAGCTTTGAACCACAAGAGGGCAAGAGACAGGATCAGAAATAACATGCGCGACTCTCTGGGGCCATGTCATGCTGTGGAGAAAGAGTGCCTTCCTGGCATGGACTGATGAATCAGGAGCTCACAAAAGATTTAGGGTTTGAGGTTCCCTAGCAGCCACCCAACTGGGTCTGGTTCCAAGATCCCTACATCAGTCATTTCCCTGGCAACTGGCATCTCAGCATAATTCTGGTGAATATGAGTGCCTGAGGCTGAGCTTGACAATTCTCCCCAAGTTGTGTTATCCCAGGAATAGATTCAACTGGTGTTTCACTTGAAATCCATGTTTCCAATTAAGGCCTCAACCATCATGAAGATGAAAGAAGTAAAGATTCAGGCTGATCATGCACTTTCCACAAAAGAGCAAAAAGCAAAGTAGTTCCAGGTCTTATCACAGTGTCTTCGTTCCACTTTTCCCACTTACTATATTTTAAAATATTTTTTATTTTATTTTTATTTATTAATTAGAGAGAGAGAAGGAGAGAGAATGGGTGCACCAGTGCCTCTAGTCACTGCAAACAAACCCCAGACACATGCACCACCTTGTGCATCTGTCTTACACGGGTTCTAGGGAGTCAAACCTGAGTCCTTAGGCTTCCCAGGGCAAGCGCCTTAACTGCTAGGCCATCTCTCCAGACCTCCTTTCTTGTTAAAACATCATACAACCAAGATTTTTTTTTATGTTAAAAGAGTGCTGTTTCCAGTGCCTATGAAATGGAGGAGACTAGTATTAAGACTTTTTTCTGGAAAGAAGCTCTATTTTTTTTTTCCATTGGAAGGTTCCTGAGCTAAGTCAATGAAAATTTCTCAGGACCAGGATGTTTGCCTTTCGGCCCTCAACAACATCAGTTGCTTCTCACTCAGATACATTTCATGAAAATCTATTAAATAGATACATTTATTACTAACACTAGAACATGCTATTCTGCCCACAGATAGCAAGGCTTAATTCAAGTGCACAGTGTGATTCGAAGTTACTGGTGCCAGGCTAAAGCCACCGAAACACCGAGAGAGGTCTCTTGACATTCACACTTATTTTTGAAGTGGATATTCCACCAGCTTGCTAGCATATGATTCCCTGGTGTAGCAGCAGATTTCGGATTTAATCATGTGCCAGAAATAAGCGAGTTGTTTTACTAAGGAGGAGGCTGTGGGGATTTGGGAATCTGCAATCATGAGTTTGGGAAATCTGTGAGATGGAACAATGCTTTATTTTCTTTCTTTCTGGGGTTGAATTTGATTTCGAATTTATAGAATACTGAATCAACCTGCATTAAACATGTCTGCAGACACTGCTAATTGTAATAATAATGTTGCTATTTGTCAACTCTCCTTTCCTTAGGAATCAAGCTTTCATATGACAGGAAGTCAAGAGACCCAGGTTCTAGCCATGACCTTGCCTCTCACTTGTGCTATTTCAGATTTTTTCTCAATCTGTTTCTCTTCTCTTTTCTCCTCTCCTCTCTCTTGTTCTTTCTTTCTCTCTCTCTCTCTCTCCGCTCTTTCTTCTTTTAAATTTTTCCAAATCTGCATGATCTACTTCTCTCTCTCTCTCTCTCTCAAACTTCTCCAAGACTGTTTCTTCATGATAAAGTTATATCTTGACCTGCATGACCTTTCTTTCTTTCTTTCTTTCTTTCTTTCTTTCTTTCTTTCTTTCTTTCTTTCTTTCTTTCTTTCTTTTTAGAGGAAGAAAGGATTTATTTCAAGCTTAAATATCCGGGGAAGTTCCACCAATGGTGGAAGAAGCTGCTTCCATACTTCCAAGCAGAGAAGCAAAAACAGGTACACCACCAGACAGCACCACAAGCAAGTGAGGCCACAGTTCAAACCTGTCTGCATATCTTTGGGCTGTAATTCAGATCTGCCCCAGTGACACCCCCAGAGCAGGAGTTAGCCTGCTAGGGGCCCAAAGCTCTAAGCTCAGGGGTTTTGTTTTTGTTTTTTTCCAAGGTAGGGTCTCACTCTAGCCCAGGCTAACCTGAATCTTTCTCTTTCTTGCTTTTTCTTGAGACAGAGTCTCATGCATCCCAGGCTGACCTCAAACTCACTATGTGGCTGAGAATAACATTTAGCTTCTTTTAAAAAAACTTTCTCCACCATCCATGACATAATGTCGATGGGCCCAAAATTGTGCAGGTCTTATACAGGTCATGGCAATTGCTATGAGTTTAAGAATGACTATGGTTCTTAGATTCTCTCTGTTCCTTCTTCTTCAATGTTCCCTGAGCCTTGGAGATATAGATGTCTCACTTAACACTGAACATTCAACTATCACTTATTCTCAGCCCTTTGATGAGTTCTGAGTCTCCCTAGTAGTCACTGACATCTTCATAAAAGAAGCCTCCCTGACCAAAGGTGAGAGCTGCCTTAATCTATGGGGCTAAACACAACATTTAGAGGGCAATTTGATAGGCACAACATATCCATTTAGCCAAACAACAGTAGTAGCTTCCCCACCAGGGCCTATGACCTTCCAATCCATAGGCTTTTGACAAGTTTGCAAGTACCAGACATTAATTCTCTCATGTGGAGTAGGCCTCAAATTCTATTAGGGAGCAGTTGGTTACCCCCACAGCAGTCAGGCCACTACTACACCAATGTGTCCATCTTGCCTGGAAGGTCAGTTGTGTAGCTCACAGGGTCCATTACAGGATAAGATTGTTGGTGACTTCTCCCTGAGCAGCCTGCATAGTACTTTCTAGCACTATGACAGCTAGGAGGAAGGGGGAGGCTTCCAACTCTGTTCCAGCTTAATTTCTCAACATCTTAGACTCAAAGCATGTGGTGTCTTCAGCAATAGGGCATTAACATTTAGGTCTGGTGGGCAACAAAGAGCATTATTTTGGGAATCTCAGGAGCCTCCCAGACCCACTGGTAGAGATCCTACCTTAACCTTAAACTTGGGATCCTCCTGCCTCAACCTCCCAAGAACTGGGATTACAGGTGGATGCCTTATTTACGCAGTGCTAGGATCAAACCAAGGGCTTCTAGTATGCTAGGCAAGCACTCTTCCAACTGAGCAACATCCACAGCTCCATCATGATATATTTCAAAACACTACCAACAACTACATTTTTAGAGGAATACAAATTTCCAAAAATTGTACAGCCAAATAATAAGACATAGTAGGCTGTGTGTATAACTTAGTGGCAGTACGGGCTGAGCATGCACAAGGCACAATGCTTCAGCCCCTTCCCCAAGAATATTAAAGAAATGAGAAGATGCAAATAAAAGTTCAAAAAACCTGTAACCCCACTGAGGAGGGTCCCCAGCCAAATGGGGGCAGGAACGAGGGAAAAGAGGGTACCAACACGTGATGAATCCATATGAAATAAGTTGTTAATAATAATGAAGAAAAAGAAAAGTAATAAAATAAAAGCTCAAAGGAACCAAAGAAATAATTTAGGGCATCTTTACTTTTCCTAACATTTTAGCTCTGTGACTACCTTCTTTTTCTCTTATTTTAGTGGGAAAGATAGAAATTTTTAAAAAGAAAAAGGCAGAAATAGAAAGCAGAGGCACAGGAAGGAAAGAGGCGAAAAGGAAGAGCCAAATAGCATGGTGACAGAAGCTGAGGCCCCCGGGCCTGCTGTTCTCCTCTTCTGCCAGTAGCTCAGAGCACTGAGGCAAAACAGAATCCGTAAGATGGTGGGAAGGCATCCAGCATTAGTTCTCATTCTCTGCTTGGAGGTCATATCTTAACTCACTTCAGCAAATATTTACAGAATCCCTGCTTTCTGTAAGAGGACAACAGCCTCAGGCCTTTGGACCTTGCAGGGAGATGACAGAGGTAAGGGTGGCAGAATGTTCCTAAAGAAACAATCTCAGGAAGTGGAGAATCTAGTCCAAGGCTAAATGGTAGATATAGGAGGCTGTGGAGAACAAGGGGACATCCACGGGCGGAAAGGGCTCTGGGCAATATGCAGAGGAGAGGTGGGACTTGCGAGAGCTCTAGGGTTGAGTGATAGGGATGTGTATAGGCCTGAAAGAAGTGGAAGTGTCTTCTAAATACATCCATTCTTTCTCCCAACACTGTTGCAACACATGCCACAGGCCTTTGGAGGACAGTCTCCCATTCTCTTCAGGGCCTTAGCTATTACATAGCTTTTGTTTCTTTGAGACAGACAGGGTTTCACATTGTAGCCCGGGCTGTCCTAAAACTCACTATCTAGCCCAGGATAGCCTCAAACTCATAGTAATTCTCCTGTCTCTGCCTCCCCAGGGCTGAGATTATACTTGTGAGCCACCATATGTATTTCATTTAAAATAAACCTGAATGTATGTACCATTAGTGAAAGAATCAGCACTTCTTCCTTGCAAAGGAGCATTTGTATAACATGCTGTACATTTCTGCTTTCAGTTAATGTGAGGTTTATTTCTTGGAAAAAAAATATTTTTATTATTCTCTCCACTAAGACCTTAATCTGCAGTGAGTTTCACCAGGCTCAGAGGACGAACTCATCCTCTCATTGGGGATTTTATATTGTTATTTGTAAAATGATCCACTAATGTAAATGTAATATTGGCTCTTTTTTTTTCCATTCCATCACCTCTGGCAATTGATATTTAGATTGGGAGTCAAGGGGCCCAGAAGAGAGAAAATGAACTCTCCTCTGTGATATAGGTTCAGTTTCATTGGCTGAAAAGATTAGATCTTGAGACAGGCAAATAAATGGTCTTTTCTGCACTGGGGGGGGGACCTGTTTTTAAAAGAAGCTCCAGAGAGCTGCACATGGTAGTGCATGCCTGTCATCCCAGGAGGCAAAGGCAAGAGGACCTGTGTAAGTTCAAGCCAACTGGGCTACAGAGTGAGTACCAGGCCTGCTAGGACTATATAGTGAGACCCTATTTGCAAAAAAAAAAAAAAAATGGCTGGGAAGATGGCTTGTGGGCTAAAGAATTTGCCATGCAAAGATGAGGAGCAGAGTTCAGAGCCCCAGTACCCTGGTTCTGTTATCAACTTGATCTGATCAGGAATCAAGTAAGAGACATACCTCTTGCATAGGTCTGTCAGCATGGTTTCAGGAAGGATTGATGAAGACAGTTGAAGACAGGAAGATCTTCCACAAGAGTGAGTAGTCCTTCTGGTGGTGGCCATCATGAAGCTTCAAGAGAACACAGCTGCCCATGGTACTTGCTGGTGAGTGCACCTCCCCTGCTACTGTTGTCCTTTGTGGACATTGAAACACAGCTTCATCAGCCTTCCCACATAGACGGAAGACCAGTGGCTCTCCAGGAATCCTCCAGGCCTTCACTGGTAGATGGGGACTGCTGAGACATCCACCTACCTCATGGACTTAGCAGCTACCAGGTTTTCAACTCTCCAGCCTGCAGACAGCCAGGGTTGGACTGCCTACCACATATCCTGTAAGCTAATCTAATAATTCCCATTTATAACACATTTTCATTCTTTTATATATATTTTTTTTATTTTACAGAGAGTGAAAGAAAGAGAGAGGCAGAGAGAGAGAGAGAGAGAGAGAGAGAGAGAGAATTGGTGCACCAGGGCCTCAGCCACTGCAATCGAATGCCAGATGCTTGTGCCACCTGGTGGACATGTGCGACCTTGTGCTTGCCTCACCTTTGTGCATCTGGCGAATGTGGGATCTGGTGAGCCAAACATGGATCCTCAGGCTTCGCGGGCAAGCACCTTAACCCCCAAGCCATCTCTCCAGCCCACATTTTCATTCTTTTGATTCAGTGGCAGTCTATCCAATAATCCCAGCACTTGGAGGGACAGACAGGGGATCCTTGAGATGAGCTGGCTAGCTAGACCAGCTGAATCAGCAAACTCTGGGTTCAAGTAAGAGACCATGCTTCAGTAAATAAAGATAGAGAGTGATCAAGGAAGACACCCAGCATCAACCTCTGACTTCCATACGTACACATACATACATGGAACTGAACCACTTGCATGCAAACATGCATGAACACATACATGTATATCTCATACATACAAAATAATAAAAGATTCTAATATCTGGATTTAGTACACACATGTACATACACAAACACACACATACACACCAGAGAGAGACCAAAAGCAAGCCTCTGCATGCTGTCATTTCATTTATGTGCAGAGCACACCGGTGACAACAACCCACCCACAGAATAGAAAACAATCTTTGCAAATCATAGGCTGGGGCTGGAGCTCAGTTGGTAGAGTGCTAGACTAGCATGTGTGAAAGCCTGGGTTTGATTGCCAGCACTGCAAACTGGGTGTGGCAGAACACATCTGCAATCCTCGAACTCTGAAGATGGAGGCCTGAGGGTCAGAAGTTCAACATCATCCTAGGCTAAATAGTAAGTTTGAGGGCAGACTAGGATACATGAGACCCTGTCTCAAAAACAAACAAACAAACAAAAAAACCTAAAACCAGGCATGGTGGTGCACGACTTTAATCCCAGCACTCGGGAGGCAGAGGTAGGAGGACCACTGTGAGTTCGAGGCCACCCTGAGACATAGTGAATTCCAGGTCAGCCTGAGCTAGAGTGAGACCCTACCTCGAAAAAAAAAGCATCTATGATCATCTTGATGAGAGTTATGACAGTTAGATATAGAATACAGAAATTCTCTTTACAACTCAATAAGACAAATAGGTAAACCAAAAAATGGGCAAAAACTTAGACTAGACATTTGTTCAAAGATAATATATAAACTGTCAATAAACAGTGAAAGATGTTCAACACCATTATCCGTCAGGAAACCAGATGTCACTTCATATCCCCTACAATGGCTGTTCTAAGAAAGATAGCTAGAATGGCCAGGCATGGTGATACCTCAGTAGCCAGGAAGCAGAGGCAGGAGGAACACTAAAAGTTTGAGGCTGTCTTGGGCTACAGAATGAGTCTGTCTCAAAACCAGACAAAACAAAACAGAACAACAACAACAAAAAAAAAAACCCAAAGAAATGTGAGTAAAGAAGTGGAGAAAATGGGATCCTTATCGGCTATTGGTGGGAATGTAAAATTGGACAGTTCCTTGGAAAAAAAGCATTTGTTACTTTTGCAAAAAGTCAAACACAGCCAGGCATTGTGGCTTACATCTATAATCCCAGCATTTGGGAGGCTGAGGTATGAGGATTATCGTAAATTCAGGTCAGCTTGGACTACAAAGTGAGTTCCAGGTCTGCCAGACCTACAGTGAAACTCTGCCTCAAAAAGAAAAGAAAAGAAAAGAAAAGAAAAGAAAAGAAAAAAAGAAAAGAAAAGAAAAGAAAAGAAAAAAGCCAATGCTGAGTTAAAATGCTACCCATGAGTTCCACTACTAAGCATGTACTCAGGAGAAATGAAAACATATATCCACACAAAAAAATATACACAAATTTTTATAGCAGTATCATTCATAATTGCCCCAAGCTAGAAACAACTTGAATGAATGAATGATAAACAAAATGTAGTCTATCTATACAACAGAACAAACAGTATGTGGAATCAAAAGAATGGAATATGCATGCATGCCACAACACAGATAAAGTTTGAAAACTTTATGCCAAGTTAAAGAAGCAGAGAGGGGGGACATTTTGTATGAATCTATCAACATGAAATGTCCAAAGTAAGTAAATCTATAGAAGCATAAAATATATTCATGAAGTTTTTTAAAAAAAAATATTCATTTTTTTCTCAAACAAAACAGTAGGCTGATTTCTTCTTGCAATGCTATTTTCTATGATAAAATGGGACAGCAATACAGACACAGCCCAATTAATGGGGAACTAGGGTGGCAACATTCTGCTAGGAAGGAGAATAAAATAAAAAACAGTAAAAAAAAAAGGAGGGGGGAGTGTTGAGGTGCATGCTTGTAATCTCAGTACTGGGGAACCAAAGACAGGAGGGTCCCTGAGGCCAAATCTGTGAACTCTGGGTTCAGTGAGAAACCCTGTCTCAAAAACTCAGGTGGAGAGCAATTGAGGAAGACACTCGACTCTGACCTCTGTCATACATATATGTATGACATACATATATGTGCATGCACACCCTCACACACACACGTGCATGCTCACATGTCACATACACGTGCAAAAATAAAAACATCCCTCCCTTCATCATCTCGCACAGAGAGGAAAATACAATTTCCCTCCTGGCAGATCATGTACTGTGGTCAATTGTGAGATGACTGGAAAAAAAAAATCAAAAAAAATATTGTAGCCCTTTCTTTGCCTTAAATCTCCTAGTAGAAACATAAAACCATCTTTCAAGAAAATTTCAAAGTATCTTTGTATAGACCAATACCTTTCCAAAAATATCTCAAATGTATTCTATTCCTCTCAATATATAGAATTTGAAGTCATTGGTGCTGTGGGCACCTGGTGGGAATCACTGAGCCAAAGGGAACCTGCAGGCTACGGAAAAGGATTCCACATGGGGACCAAGCCAGAGCTCCTGGCTGCTGGCTCCCGCTCGCACTTGTTTAGTGGCTGCCAAATTTTCAGCCCAACTACCCTGGCCCAGCGCCTGGTATGGGAGAATGTGACAGGCTCTGTCTCCCGAAATAACTATTGAGCTCAGACCTTGCCTTGGGTAGGCCCGAAGCTCCTGGTTTGGGGGGTCTCCTCAACAGTGCAAAAGGCAGGGCTGGGGAGATGGCTCCTTTGGTAAAAAGCACTTATTGCGCAAGTGTGAAGAACTGAGCTGGGGCCGTCCAGAACTCACATAAAGCTGAGCACAGTGGCTATAATCACAGCACGCTATAGTGGTAGGAAGCTGAAACTGGAGAATCCCTGAAAGTTTGTGGGACTTACACAGTGGCAAACAACGTGAGACACTGCCTCAAATTCTATGGAAGGTGAAGACTTGACCCATATCCATAGCACATGTGCACAGCAGGTGCACAATTAAACTCTCTCTCTCTCTCTTTCTATCACACACACACACACACACACACACACACACACACACAGATTTAAAATACTAAATTAAAAAGTAAACCGGGTGTGGTGGAGCAAGCCTTTAATCTCAGCTGGAGAGATGGTTTAGTGGTTAAGGTGTTTGCCTGCAAAGCCAAAGGACCTTGGTTCGATTCCCCAGGACCCATGTAAGCCAGATGCACAAGGTGGCACATGCATCTGGAGTTCATTTGCAGTGGCTGGAAGCCCTGGTGCACCCATTCTCTCTCTCTCTCTGTTTCTCTCTCTTTCACTCTGTCTCTTTCCCTCTGTCAAATAAATAAATAAATAAATAAATATTTTTTTAATGCCAGGTAACTGCTAGGCAGGAAGGGACTCTCCACTGAGCAGAACTTTCTCCATCCAGAGTCCACTCTTTGTCCTACCTGGGGAGAACCTTCTCACATTCTTTTTTTTTTTTTTTTTTTTTTTTTTTTTGCGAGAAAGCAATTGTAAGTAACTGCTAATTGGTCTAGGGTTTCTTTTTATTTCTTTATATTTATTTGAGAGAGAGAAGCAGAGAGAGAGAATGGGTGCATTGAGGCCTTCAGCCACTGCAAACGAATTCCAGACACCTTGTGCATCTGGCTTACGTCGGTCCTGGAGAATGGAACCTGGGTCCTTTGGCTTTGCAGCCAAACGCCTTAATGGCTAAGCCATCTCTCCAGCCTGGATTTCTTTTTTATTAGTAGTATTAGTATTATTTGAGATAGGGTCTCATGTAGCCCAGGCTGGACTGAAACTGTCTATATAGCTGAAGATGACCTTGAACCATTGATCCTCCTGAGTCCACCCCCCAAGTGCTGGAATTACAGGTATGCACCACCATACCTACCTTTTGAAATTATTTTTGTGATAATGAAAGTGTTTAAAAACTGATTGTGGGACTGGAGAGATGACCTAGTGATTAAGGCACTTGCCTGCAAATCCAAAGGATCCAGGTTCATTTCTCCAGGACCCACAAAATTGAGATGCACAAGGTGGTGCATGAGCCTGGAGTTTGTTTGCAGTGGCTGATGGCTCTGGCATGCCCATTCTTTCTCTCTCAGATAAATAAATATATAAAATAAAATAATTTTTAAAAATAAAATTTTTTTTAAAAAATTGAGTGTGGTGACGCTGGCTACTGGAAACCCTCAAAAGTGTACACTTAAAAATAAGGATGGGGCTGGAGAGATGGCTTAGCAGTTAAGGTGCCTGCCTCCTAAGCCTAAGAACCCGGTTCCAATCTCCAGCAGTTCCAATCTCCAGGTCCCACCTTTAGCCAGATGCAAAGTGACACAAGGGCGCAATGCTGCACTTGACCACAAGGGGGCGTACACATCTGGATTTCGTTCACAGCAGCTGAGAGACTGCTGGCGTGCCCATTCTCTATCTGTCTCCTTCTCCCTCTCTGTCCTCTCTGTCTCTCTCCAAAAATAAATAAATAAATAAAATCTTTAAAAATGGATGCAAAAAACAATGAGGATGCAACAGAAATAAACATATTAAATACTTTTCTCATTTTGGATGGGTGTGGAAAAGGGTCAGAAATCAAATGACAATGACTCATCTGTTTGTCCTTTCTAAATTGGTGGCTGTTTATTTCAGTGAACGAATACCTTTTTCCTTTAGTCTCATGTAGCCCAGGCTGGCCTCAAATTCACTGTAGCTGAGGATGACCTTGAACTCCTGATTCTCCTGCCTCCACCTCCAAAGTGCTGAAATTATAGGCACACCCTACCACTCCTTGCTCAGTAAACCAGTCTTGCTGGCACAAATGGTTGTCAGGAACATGCCATAACCCACTCTGTCACAGGGCAACACTGATGACGAACAGCATCATTCTAGAAGACAGGCATCCCTTCCGGGAATGTCATTTTTGTGGACAGAAACTGGTTGTACAGGCCAAGAGGCAGGAAGATCACATTATTAGTCTGTCATGGAATCTAGATGAAGAAGATCAATCTTGTGCTCAGAAAAACAAGTTTCCAATTCCCACAGACACCTGATGTACAGGACTTGATGGTCACTGATGACCTTTTGTAGTGTTTATCGTGTGGATCCCAGGACTTCCACTTTTGGAAAGCCATTTTATAGAAACAATCTCAAATTCATGTTCAAAAAGGCTATATACATGAAAACATTATCACAGAACTATTTATGGTAGTGAAGAATGGCCAAAGAAGCCATTCCACAGTCCTAAAACCATTCAAGGTAGGAATACTGGACTATGTTTAGTGAAAATGTCTTTGAAAGAAATATACAGTGTAATGTGAATAAACAATGTATAAATGTACAAATGTGAAATATACACATAAAACTGGTTATATTTGGGACTTTGAAAGGCAGGAGGTATTTTTATTTTTATGTTTCCCATTTTTCTGCAATGAGCTTTTATTATCTTTAGAATGAAATAATTATTTTTGAATTTATTAATGGAATTAAAATTGTGTTTTCTCCTTATATAAAGCAGTTATGTCTATTGTCTGCATTTTGTGGTTATCTGAGACAATACTTCTCAATCTTTAATGTGAATGCAAATCATACAGAATCTTGGTAAAATTTGGCCCATAGGGCTAGGGATGTAGCTCAGTTGGTAGAATGCTTGACTTGCATGCATGAGGCCTTGAGTTTGATCTCTAGCATCACATAAACTAGGTGATGGTACACACCTGTTATCCCACTACTTGGTGGAGGAGGCAGGAGGATTAGAAGTTCAAGGTCCTTGGATACGCATCTAGTTTAAAGCCAGTCTGAGTCAGGATGCTTTTCCTGTGAAATGTATAATACTTGCTTACTCTCCCAAAAGAGCTTACTTGTCAATGACTCACCTCAACTTTCTTTAGTGTGTCTATTATATTTTAAAAAACTAAAAATGAGTCTGGAGAGATGGCTTAGTGGTTAAGGTGCTTGCCTGCAAAGCCTAAGGACCCATAATCTACTCTCCAGATCCCACGTTAGCTGGACGCACAAAGGTGAGGCAAGTGTAAGGTCTCACATGCCCACTAGGTGGTGAAAGCGTCTGGCATTTGATTGCAGTGGCTGAGATCCTGGCACATCAATTCTCTCTCTATCTGTCTCTCACACTCTCTCTCTAAAATAAAATTTGAAAAAAAAATTGAAAAAACTGAAAATGTTTTTTTTTTCATTTTCATTCTTCAAGCATGGCTCATGATATTACCCTATTGTACAGATAGTGTTTGTATGAGTTTTCTCTTGGTGCCATAACAAATTACCACATACTGGGTTGTTTAAAACATCAGAATTTTCTTTATGTATTTGCTTGTTTTTACATGTTAGCATTTCCAGTGGCCATAAGTCTTTAAAATCAGTTGCCCATCGCCCCTCACCAGGGCCCCAGCTGAAACCACAGAGTAATTTCGGGAAATGAGCAAGAGTGCTGCTTTCTTGGTGAACCTGATATCAGCACAAGGGCGAAGGAGATAGATGTAGAGGACACTCAATTCCTGCAAAGTTTGAGCAAACATGGTCACCACCAACAGTGTGGGCTGGAGATTAACTCAGTTAGTAAAGCCCTTGCCTGACAGGCACAGAACCCTGGGTTCGATTCCCAGTCCTGCATAAATAAGGTGTGGCGGGGCACACTTGTAATCTCAGCACTCAGGAGGTAGAGGCATGGGGATCAGAAGCTCAAGGGGATCCTCAGCTACACCGATAATTTGAAGCCAGCCAGGGGTACATGGAATCTTGTCTCAGAAACAAACAAACATGAACAGCACAAGGAAGGAAAAATGGGGGCTGGTGGAAATTAGAAAAGGAAATGCCATCAAAACTATAAAGGAGGGATGCGGAGGAGTACGAAAGAGGAAATGAGAAACAGAAAAAAGACAGATTGAGAACAGTCAGTGATGATGAGTAAGGCATGAGAACAGCAAGGGGGACAACTGCTGCGAGTCCAAGCCAAGGACACTGTGGGAGTGGGAGAATAGCTTTTGAGCAGCTAATGGTTTCTCTCAAAGCAATCAGGCTCTGTCACGGCCCTAATCACCTGACTTGGAGTCCTCACTTCACACAAGTAGACAGGCCTGCCACATAGCGAACCTGTGGAGAGCAAAGAAGATACTCAATGGTTTAAGCTCAGGGAGATGAAACTCTCCAAAGAGAAATGAATGCTGCCTTCAGAACTCTCTCCTGAGAATAAAATGCTTCCTCTTGTGATAAAACCTTAATGAAGGAAGACAACCAAGAAAAGCATCATTGAATGCTACCAAAAGGAGGCAAGTGCCAATTTTTGTGTACATTCACATACATGGATATTTACATATATTCCTTGAGGTGTGATTCCTCGAGGAGAATGGGTTGCTCAACTACGTCATGCAATGTGCCATGGTCTGTGTGAAGGGAGGGACCAAACGTAAACCCAGGTCTGCCTATGATCCAAGCCTGCCTTTATTTTTGTTTTGTCTTCCTCGATCACTCCACCTTGTTCTTTGAGATGGGTCTCTTGCTGAATTTAGAGTTCACCAATTCAGTAGCCAGTGAGCCTGGGGAGGAGTCCCTGTTTCTACCTCCCCGTGCTTGCATAAGGTGAGCACTAGGGATGTGAACGCAGCTCCTCAGGCTTTCATAGCAAGTGCTTTTACTCACTGAACTATTTTCACCTTCCCAGCATAACCTGCTTCTTCACCCATTCCATAAGCTGCTTCCCAGCGGCAACTATTGTGTTGGGGCTCACGGAGCACCATTCATCTTACCACTTGCCCTTCTTGCTAGGATTTGATATTTAAGTAGGTATAAGTGGTTCAGCAGGGAAGTGAGACCAGCAACAGGCCTCTGAAGGCAATCCCCAGCATCCCAGACCTCCCAAAGAGGTTCAGAGAGGGCCAGCTCTTCCAGAGAGGAAATGGAGCCGAGCCCAGTTTTCTAAAACGTCAATCTGCTCATGCCACCCACGCAGAACTCCTCAGCAAAGGGGAAAGCAAATGCCTCAGAGCTGCACTCCTACATTTTTTTCAGAGCTCTTTGCTATGGTCCAAAGATGTACACATGCAAAGGTCGATTAAGAAATTGGCTTTCCAAGTGGCATTTTGTGTGATAGGTTTAAATCACAAAACCAGTTTTCAAATACATGTGGGGCAGTGGGGAAACATGGGAGTCAGGCAGGATAATGGGTGAGCTATTCAGTGGTGAAAATTAATGCCATGCTTTATTATTCAGAATCAGTCATTTGACAGTACAAAGAAAAAAATTAACTGAGATAAAATTCCCTTTTGGGGATGTAATTATGATTCTAAAGCAATCATTATTCATTTTACATATTAGGAAACTGCTCCCCAAATATGACCTGTTTGGAGATAGAAAGCTACATCAGTATAATTCTAATAAAGGAGTTTGATTCTTTATCTCAAATTCAATTGCACTTAAAGAAATCAAAATAAGTACAACAGCATTTAGAATTAGAATTATGAATTGTAATAAGCTTATTTTAATAAAGGACATTATGTAGGGTGACTGATGGGCTCATGTTTCATCTTTGTGTATGCTATGATTTTATTTGTGACCCAAAAATACAAAGGATATTTTTAAACCCATGACTAGACAACATAGAGACAAGGAATGAATAGATGTATGATTTGGGGTAGATTGGATGACAGAAAAATGCAAACCTATCTACTTCCTGATTACCTTCTGTCTTTGAGAAGGAGCAAAAAGTGAAAAGAAAGAACAAAATGAAAAGCAAATATCATTCTGAAAGGGGAGACTGAGGAAAGTTGAATAGCCAAGAGAAAAATTTAAAATTTTTTTAAAAAAATTTTTTAAATTTAAAAATTTCCCTTCACAATCCTGCAAGAATCTTCAGTGGAGAAACTCAAGTTCAGCTAATAGGGCTCATGGAGAGCTGTGATACTAAGCCTGGACTCCATCCATCATTTCCATCCATCCATTCCTTCCATAAACATCCAGTGAGGAATTTATAACACAGAGAGAAGAACCCATCTACCTTCAGACTACTTCCATGCAAGCTGAGAGTGAACACCTCTGCTATGACCTGGAAATTTGTGCTCTGCAAGCCCATATGTTGGAATGCCCAAGATGATTTTATTGAGCCTTTAAGAGGTGATGAGTGCCCTTGTAAAAGGAGATAGACACAAAGAACACTCAACCCCTACCAAATCAGATATCCAGAGACACAGAGAGTCCCAAGACCTTGTCACTGAAATAGACCTAAAATGAACCCAATATGGCTCAGGGAAAGTCCCAGAAGAGGAGGCCAGAAAGATTGTTAGAGCCATGAGTTGGGTCATTATGCACAGAGTCATTGCCTCGCCCCCATAACTGATGGCTACCTCTGTAAGGCAAGATCCACATTACCCATGCGGGGAGGGCAGGGAGAAGGCTAACAATGGTACCATCATGGCTGTATATATACTATATACATAACTAATACAAAAGGGGGAAAAAAGGAGCCCTATGGGGACCTATAATCCTTTCTACTCTGTGAAGATACAGAGAGAAGATGGCTGGCTATGAACCAGGATGTCACTATCCCCAGGCAAGTACAGTTGCCTTGATCTTGGACTTGAAGATCCCAGAACTGTGGGAAATAAATTTCCATTGTTCACAATTCCCACACCCCAGCCACGGTCTATCGGATTTTGCTGGAGCACTTTGAACAGATCAGGATAACTTCCTTTTCCTTTAACCTGAGTTCAAGATTTCAAGCCTGTCAGTTACATCCTTGGGTTCTACAGGACTTTGTAAGCACCATCGCCAACCCTTTGAGCCACAGTGAGGTGGGAGAGTACGGTGGAGTGGGGTCCAGAAAGCCTTAAGCAAAGGATAAACCTAGAACTATGTGTGTGCTAAACAGAAGGTGGCCTTTTTCCACAAAAGAAGTTGTCATTTCCTTGTGGACATCATGGAGACATGGATTATCATAACATAGAGTCAAGGATTATCCAGATGGCTGAAAACAATGTTGCCCAGAGAGTTCTGGTCAGTGACCTGCGATGAGCCTGGAGGAAGACAGGTTACTAGAAGCACTAGCAGGAACAGCAAATGTTAGGAAGGAGATTCAAGCTGTAGAGTGACCCACATAAGCTACCATGATATTTTTATCTGACCAAGAGTTTGGTTTCAATATGTGTTCATGTGGGTGCATGCACATGTGCCTGTGTGTGCATGTATGAGCACATGCATGTGAAGACCACAGGACAACCCCTGGTGTCATTTTTCAGACACAGTCCACTTTTTTTTTTTTTTAAGAGAGAGACACAGAGAGAGACAGACAGAGAGGGAGAGGAAGACAGACAGAGAATGGTTGCGCCAGCAGTCTCTCAGCTGCTGGGAACGAAATCCAGGTGTGTGCGCCCCCTTGTGGGCAAGTGCAGCATTGCGCCCTTGTGTCACTTTGCATCTGGCTAAACGTGGGACCTGGAGATTGGAACCAGTGTTCTTAGGTTTAGGAGGCAGGCGCCTTAACCGCTAAGCCATCTCTCCAGCTCACGGTCCACTTTTTTTGAGACCAAGTCTCTCATTGGCCAGGATCTCTCCAATTAGACTAGCCTAGCTAGCCAGTGACTCCAGGCATCCACTTATTAAGATCACAAGTGCAAACCACCATACCTGTCCTTTTTATGTGAGTTCTGGGGATCGGCCTCAGGTCCTCATGATTGCAAGGCAAGCGTTTTACCAATTAACTATCTGCCTGGTCCCCTGAACAAGAATTTGAATGATCTTTTTTGTTTGGACTGAGAGTATAGTTCGTTAGTCCTGCAAGTACCTAGCATGTGTAAAGCCCTGGATTAAATCCCCAGCTCCAAAACAAAACAAAATGAAACAAAATTGATATGTTCAAAATGACATAATCCAAATGGAAGTGATATCTGTTCACTGAATAAAGACTCAAACATAAGATACATGCTGTGCACAGAAGATACAGTGGTGAGTAAAACTAATAAGGTTCCTGTGTATACCAATCATCTATCAACGCAGTGAAATTAACACAAAATAAAACAAGGGCCAGGAGTGTAACTCCTTGGTAGAGTGTAGGCTTGGCATGAGAGAGACCCTGGGTTTCACCCCCCAGGACAGAAAGAAGAAAGTGAATGGGAGAAGAAACAAAGCTTAGATATCAGCACAGAACACTGAGAAATTGTATCCACTGAGCTAAAAGAAAACTCAGCATTGTGTAGGTTCTCCATGGTCGAGATAAGAACACATTTCTAAACCAGGCGGGGTGGCACATACCGTTAATCTCAACACTTGGGAGGTAGGAGGATCCTCATGAGTTTGAGGCTAGCCAGAGCCTACAAAGTATGTTCCAGGTCAGCCTGGGCTAGAGTGAGTCTCTATCTCTACAAAACAAACAAACAGCGTATTTGTAGAAGAATGGAGGCATGTAATGCAAGCATCCAAACTTGCTGAATGGGCATCATGTGTGTTTTGACAAGGGCAGGTTCTGTGATACGATGGGAACACCAGGCTTATTGGAGTGAGATCCAGAGACTGAGAGGTAAGGAAAGTGTGAAAATGACAGGGTTAAAGAGGACACGGTGATGATGTGGGAGAGACAATGAAGTGTTAGTGCAGGAGGAAAGTCCTGGGAAGGAGGGAATGGGACCTGAATTATTTAGAGAACTTTTTTTTTAGACAGAGCCTCATGTTGCTTAGGCTGGTCTCAAACTCCCCATATAGCCATGGATGACCTTGAACTCCTAATCGTCCTGCCTTCATGCTGGGATGATAGATATGCTCCAACATACCCAGTTTACATGGTGCTGGCAATGGAACCCAGGGTTTGTGCATTGCGGGCAAGCACTCTACCAACTGAGCCACATCCCCAGCTTGAATATAAAGAACTTTCTAATTTTACCCCAGTATCGTCATAGCCCAATGGAAGATAAAAACATGCATTATGAACTCATCTAATCCAAAGTAAAGATGCAACTGCAGCAGGTTTTGGAAGGGGAGATGTTTGCTGCCATGAAACCCACAGAATTCATGACTCAGCGGGCTGCTCAGAAGGAGGTGAGGCTCAGATTTATGATTCAGCAGCCAGCAGGCAGCTTAAGGAGGTGATGCTCAGGCTGAGCACCGGATGCTAAGGGTGACCTAGCCAGGCAGAGAGGGTGGGAATGGCGTGCACAAAGGCCCTGCATTGGGAATCAGAGCCTGGAAGAGGAAAAATGAGGCTGGAGAAAGAAGACTTGGAGCAGGTAATGGGAGACTAGAGTCAGCCTGGACAGAACCTTGAAAGACATGGCAAAGAGGACCTGAAATGTAGATTACCAAGGCTAGGGGAGGTAGTTCAGTTGGTAAGTGCTTGCCTTGCAAATATGAAGACCTGAGTTTAATCGCTAATACACATAAAATGTTAGGCATAGTGGTACAGCCCTGTAACCCAGAATTGTGGAGGTAGAGACAAGAAGAACCTGGCGCTCACTGACCATGGTGCCTGAGGTTGTCCTTTGGCCTCCACAAGCACCTGTCCCCACAGGAACACATATACCTATATGCATGTGTACCTGTGCACATGCACAATTTTTGGAAGGTTTATAAATCATAAAAGTTTTGATTTTTTTAATGACCACCAAAGGGGGAGGGTCGTAGCAGTTTGCAATAAAAGAAACCTGCCATTGAGTACGTGATGGAATCGGGGAAACGCACAGTAACTGAAGATGGGCAATATGTTAACAATCACTATGGTTGAGAAATGAGTATTGAGCTCTCTGTCCTGAGACTTATTCAAGTCACAAGGGATTCCTGCATATGGAGACCTGGGCTGCAAGAGTTATCGTATCAAGTTTTCGATCACTCAGAGAGCTGCTATGATACATTTTCAAGAATCGCTTGAGGGGCTGGAAAGATGCTCAGTGGATAAAGGCCTAGTAGCTCAAGCCTGGGTACTGGAGTTAAATACTTCTCAGACTCACATTTAAAAAAAAAAAATCAGAGAAGTCTTAGTGGGCTTCTGTAATCCTAGCACTGTGGTGGCAAGAAGGAAGGTGGAGACTGGAGAATTTCCCCAGAAGCTCTATCCGCAAGCCCAACAAAAAGAACAGCAGCAAAGTGAGATCAAATGAGGTGGACCAGCAAAGATAGACCCAAAAGTTGTTCTCTGACTGCCACACATGCACAACGGTAGGCACGTGTTCCCACACTCACAAACAGGAACACATATACATACTAGATAAATAAATAAACATTTTTAAAAGAATCACTTGAGAGAGGCATCTGTCAAATTCCAGCCCTAAGCAACCACTATGTTGTTTTGTTTGTTTGTTTGTTTTCCTAAGATGCTACCAAATTCACCATTACTAGGTCATTGGGACAGATGGAAAAGTAAGAGAAACCATTTTCAGCCAGTACAAATGATGGGCTAGTTAAATGATTTTGGAGCTCTATGCATGCTTCAATTTTAGATGTCATCTGTAAGTATAAAGAACTGCCATCAGATTAGCTATTTGCTGTGAGATTTTGATACACTGCTGAACTCTGATCTAACTTCACTCATGTGTACCTCAGACAGCCATTCAAGACAGACATGGCTCAGACTTCTGAACTGACATGCTTAATTCAAAGCACAGAAAAAAAATCACTCTTACCAATTTCTCTGTCTCATAGGACAAAGCATGAAATGAACCCAGTTTTAAAGTCAGAATTTGATTTAAGCCAGCTTTGCAATCCACAGCCTTCCCCCGCCCACTGCCGTGTCCACCTCACTTCTAGCCTGCCACTTGTACGGCACACCATGGATATAAGCATGCCCTCATCTTTGAAGCCCCAGTCCAGCCAGACACAAATCCTGAAAGGAAAGAATGCAGAAGTCCTGCTGTAAGGCAGGAGGGGGTCCTCAGAAATGGGAAAGCCTGTCTGGTGACTCTACTTGGAGTCTTTTATGGGAATTTACTAGATGGGGGCTGAGCTGGTCAGTCCAGATCCCACGCCAGGTATCCATGTGCTTTGTCTTCTTATTCATGACTTCCTGTCAGATTTCTAGGGAAGGGGAACTCCTCAAGGAAAGAAAAGATTAGGAAAAAATTAGCTTCCATGCCATATGTTCAGGCACCTGGTAATTTTATGCATATCCTCCTGTCAGGTTTTAGTGAAAAAGAGATAAGAAGAAAATAAAAAAAGATCTCTCCTTACAGGCTCAAGGACATTTCCTGCTTCTAGCCAAGAAAAACAATCTATTCAGGGGCTGGAGAGATGGCTTAGTGGTTAAGGCACTTGCCTACAAAGCCAAAGTATCTCCATACGATTCCCCAGTACCCACGTAAGCCAGATGCACAAGTTGGCACATGCATCTGGAATTCATTTGCAGTGGCCTTTGTCTCTCTCAAATATAAATAAATAAATAAAATATTAAAAATAATAAAGCTCAATGGAACTGGAGAGATGGCTCAGCAATTAAAGGCACTTGCTTAGAAAGCCTGCTGGCCTGAATTCAATTCCCTAGCCACTCATGTAAAATCAGATAAGCATTCATTTGCACACCTGGTGCACCCATACACCCCCCCACATGCATGCACAGGTACATGCAAATAACTAAATAATAAATAGAATAGAGCTAAATTCCCAGTGGACAAAGGTGCTGTATTTTAAGAAATCCATGGGTGTACCACACATACACATGGCAACAACTCCATAGAATGCAAGGGCTAATGATTAAACACCCTCTCACTCCTCTCTCCTGAACAGTGGCTCCACTCCCAGAAGCCACCCCTTAAGACTTTCATGTTTAGGTCCCTCTGGAGGCAATTTCCATAGTTCACAGAGGTAAGGCAATTTGGATAGTCACGATCATCTTGTTTTCACTGTGATGGGAGAAACTACTGGTATCTAGCGCATCAAGACTGGCTGGCAGACCTCCCACAATGCACAAGACAGTAATACAATGAACATGTGTCTTCCTTCCTTGTTCCCGCCCTTTTTTTCTTTCTTTCTTTCTTTCTTTCTTTCTTTCTTTCTTTCTTTCTTTCCTTCCTTCCTTCCTTTCTTCTTCCTTTCTTTCTTTCTCTTTCTTTCTTTCTTTCTTTCTTTCTTTCTTTCTTTCTTTCTTTCTTTCGGTCTTGCTCTCTGTGTGTGTAGTATTTGGTGTGTGTGTGTTTGTGTGGATGCACTCTGAAGGCCAGAGGAAGACAATGTGTGTCCTCTTATAGTATTCTTCCACTTTATTTTCTTGAAACAGAGTACCTAACTGAACCTGAAGCTCCCCGTTTTACAGAAAGACTGAAGGACCTGTGAGCCCTTGAGATCCTCCTGTCTCCACGCCTTTCAGCACTAGAGTCCTAGATGTGCACAGCTACATCTGGATTTCTATGTGGGTACTGGGGATTGAAATCAGGTCCTCACTCTTGCACAGCAAGCACTTTTGCTCACTGAACCACTAAGCCCCATGTGTCCCTGTTTTTTGCGCATGTTTTTACTTTGAATTCTTTTCTTCTTCTTACAGTGCTGGGAAGAGACACAGGGCCAGACACAAACTAGGCAAATATTCTACCACTGAGCTACACTCCAGCCCTCACCCCATTACTTTCATGATCCTATGATATTCAACCAGATGAGAACTCTGCTTCTAATGACCAATGCCTAAGAAATAACTGTCTCTCATGTAAGGGTGAGGTGTTTTAGAGTAGTTTAAAGACATACAGATTTTTTTTTCTAGAATGCAATTACATGTAAGTTGAAGGACTGCTGTGTTCTGTTTTGCTGGGATCTTTAACAAAGGACTCTCCATTCTGAAACATGACATAGATAGCCAGGGAACTCTTGGTATTTAAATTACCAAAGCAATACATTTGACTGGCAAGCCTCTAAGGGGCCTTGTTAATGAAGATTCTACACCTAGGTTGTTCACTGGATGACTCCCTTACTCCTCCCAGTGTCTGTGTTCCTCACCATTTGCACATTTAGAAATACTGGTTTAAATTACTCTCAGTTCTCCTTCATAGTTAAGGAATTGTACTGGACTTCCCCCCTTGATCTTGTTTCATTTGAGCAGGGCAGAAGGGGCATTACAAATGTATGCTTATAAACAATATGGGGTCCGCTGGCTTTAGTCTTGATGATATGCTTAATTCTTTCTTGATTTATCTACTTTAAACAATATCTGTTGGCCATGATGACTTAAAATATGGGGATATAAGATTGGAGAGATGGCTCAGAGAGAAAAGTGCTTGCTAGCAAGCATGAGGAACTAAATTTAATCCCCAGAACCCATACTAAATGCTGTTGGTGGCACATGCTTGTAATCATAGCACTGGGGAGGTAAAGACAGCCAGATCCCTGGGGCTCACTGATCAACCAGTATAGCCTACTTGGCAAGCTCCAAAGCAATGACAACCTGTCTTGGAAGAAATGGATAATGTTCCTGGGCGACATGATCTGAGGTTGTCTTATGGCCTCCACATGCATGTGCACATGCACCCACATACATATGAACATGTACACACATATTCATGCACACCATACATATACAAAAAAATGAGGATTTATGTCTATCTCAAAAAACCTTCTCCCTGGGATGATGTGAACATACATCTTTTCTTCCATGTAGGCCACCAACAACAGACCAAAGGATGATTACACAAAAACCAGTTGTAGTGAACCAATGAATTTATAGGGCTTACTTACAGAGCATGGGTGACTTAAGGGCACCTTCATCACCACAAAGTCCCACCCCATCCTGGATGGCAACCTCATGGAAGCTGCATCATGGAGTCCCCCAAGCAGCCTACCACTTAGGTGGAGTTTCCTATGTGGGAATTACCACTGTGGATGCTGTTCCCTCAGCCTCGGGGTTTGGGCTTACTTACAGAGCACAGAGATCCCCAAAGCAGCTACACTCTCAGGGGAAGTTGGATATAACATTCATACGCCTGCCTCCAATAATACACCTCCTCCATGGGTAACGTTAATGGGGGACACCTAGTTCAAACCACCACATGCAGCAAACCCTTTACCCATTGAACAATTCACCAACCCCCATTGTGCATATTCTTGGAGTCACTGTCAATACACATATATGCATATGAGAATGCAACTAAGATTATAATGTATATTTAGTTTTTTTATTTGGCTTTCAAAGCCCCCAAATATCTGATAATTTCCCATATATTTCTTTGTAAGCAAGGGTACATGAAGCTAGGTGTGGTGTCACATGCTTGCAATCCCACCACTAGGGGAGTAGAAGCAGGAAGATTATAATTTCAGGCTAGCCTGAGCTACAGAATGAGACTATGTCCACCATCACCCCCAATAAAAGTAAAATTCAAAACAACATCAAACATAATCATATAGATTAGAATTTCTCAGCCTCAGTATTACGGCCATCTGGGGCCAAACCTATTGGCATCCCTGCCCCTCCTCCCTAATTTAAATGCTCAAAACTCTCCATGGGTTTGGATTTAGTGGGTAAAGAAAAAAGCGTTTGCTGTGCAAGCATGACAACTGGCATTTGGATCCCCAAAACCCAACTAAAAGCTCAATGCAGTAGTGAGTGTATATAGTCAAAACCTCCTACAATGAGATAGGAGGCAGAGACTTGGAGAATCCTAGACACTCATGGGCCAGCCAGCCTAGCAAAGATAGCAGTGAACCTTGTTTGAGGTGGAAGCCAAAGACCCACACCCGGACTTGTCCTCTGATATTCTCCACATGTATACCATGGCCTGCGCATGCACACACACACACACACACACACACACACACACACACACACACACACACTCCAGACATTATTAAATGTTTCCAAGGTCACAGGATGGGAAAGAAGGTGGGAGGGAGGGAGGTTGCCTGGGAAGGTACCAAGGGACAAATTGACTTTGGGTGGAGAACTACTACGCTAGCTGCTCTCTGACTGTTGAGCACTTGCTACTTTCCTGTTTTTGTTTGTTTGTTTTATTTGCTATTTGATCTCACCCTCTGATAAACATCCTTTCACATTCATTTTGACTTTAACGATTGTTATTTACTTAGGAGAGAGTCCCAGAAGAGGAATTAGTAGGTCAGAGGCTATGAATATTTTGAAGTCTCCTTGGTACATACTGCCAAATGGCCTTCCAGAAAGCCTTACCCAATTTATTCCCCCACCTGCAGTGTGTCTTGTTTTCATTTGCAAGGATTTTGGTTACTTAACATGAGAATATTAGTTTTATTTTAGAATAGCATTTAAAAATGAAGTTGAATATGCTTGATCTACACCCTTCCAACTGTGGCTTTCTTTTTCCTAAAGGTTTCACAGACAATTGCTTGGCGAAATAAATCCATGACACTTCCACAGTGAGGAAAAGTTTCTATTAAAATGTGGCTTTCTTTTAACACTGTGTACACAGCTTCCCATTGTCACTGCCTCTAATATTTGGACAGCTGTTCTTTCTTTTCTTTGGTTAAAAAAATTCAAGACTTCTAGGGAATGACAAGAGCAGACTGATGGTTTGCTTTCATCAGAGTGCATACAAAACTTCCCAGCTCTTGTCCCGGAGTGGCTCATGGAGGCTATATCATATTAAAATACTATATTTTAAAATATTTATTTATTTGAGAGAGAGAGGGAGGGAAGGAGAGAGGGAAAGAGAGAATTGGGTTGCTAGCGTGTCTTGTTGCTGCAAAGAAATTCCAGACATATGTGCTGCTTTGCACATCTGGCTTTACATGGGTACTGGGGAATTGAACCCGATCTGTCAAGCTTTGCAAGCAAGTGCCTTTAACTGCTGAGCCATCTCTCTAGTCCCTTAAAACACTAGTTTAGATTGTCATGCCCAAATCCCATTCTGGTGTTCTTCCTGTTTCCTCAGAATCTGCTAAGAGGTAGGCTCCAGACTGGGGACATGGCTCAGTTGATAAACTACTTGCCCTGTAAGTATGAGGACCTATATAAAACAATCTGTGTGGTGGGACACACTTGTAATCCCAGCATTGGGGGTGGGCAGTGACAGGTAGATTCCTGGGGCTCACTGGCTAGCCAGTCTAGCTTACTTGGTGAGTTCCAGGCCAATGAGTGACCCTGTCTCAAAAAAAAAAAAAAACACAAAAAAGTTGGATAACGTTCCAGAGGAACACCACCAAAGGCTGTCCTCTGGCCTCCACAGCAGACACACACATGCACCCATCCACAATCATATACACAAATAAATAAATAGGAGCCAACCAAACTGCCCTTCACCAAGACAGGTCTTGGTATGAATTCCTCATTCCCCTCACCAAGGCCACCTCTGCCTTTGTGTTTTTGCAGGCAGCCTCAGTTATTGTCATCTGCAGTTGGATTTCTCCATCCTGGTACACTCTGGACTCATTCAAATGGATTACTTTGCTGTAACAGGAGGACAAAAGTTAAACCTATGAGCTCCCTGCTGCTTTATTCCTGCATGAAGATTGGTTAGAAACGATTATTCCCGTGGGATTGTGAAAATGAGTCAGTGATCCAAATGGCACAAATCTCTGTCCTTTTATGTAAAATATTATTAGGCTTTCTAGAGCTCTATGCCTTGATAAAATCTTTCCTAATCCAATAAATTTCAATGGATGAAATGTTTGCTTCCTCCTCCCTTTCTCAGTCCCAAAGCCTCTCTCTTCTGGCTTAAATGTCCCCTAAATGCACTATCTATTGTTATAGTTTATGTAACCCTCTTTTCAAGTATCATGATGTATTTCCAAAACAATAAAGGAACACAACATAAAATGTTACTGGTGAACACTGGGCTCAGAAACGTCACAGAAAGCATTAGCCCTCCAGAAACTACAGGGTCTTATGGCTTTTCTAATATCTCTGTGAACAGGAAGATTCTTCCCTAAGGAAGCAGAAAGAATTTAAGCCCTCAACACTGTTAAACCATTAATTCGCTTAAAAGCTCAAGTGCAAGGCCTGAAGCAACAGCAAACCTGTTGGCTAAAGTGAGTTTGTGGTCACCAAGGACCTTCCAGGGTGGGTTTCCAGGGATCAAGTAGGTTGACCATAGACACCACTAGATCTGGTGCTATCCTGTACTGGAGGGTGCCACCTGTGCCCTTGTAAGTCACTTGTTACCAACAAGTAACTTCAATTAGTGGTCTGCGGTCTTGTATGCACATTGAATTACCTGGAGAGATTTCAGACTATGGTGTCTCCACCCACAGAGGCCTTCCTGAAATCTGTTTCCAAAGCTGATTGTAAAATGTGGTCAGGCGTGACACCCACTAAATTAAATCACACTTGCAGCTCATGTCTGATCAAAAACATCCAGGACTACAGATTGAGACAGCGCTGCCAAATACTGGGTGTCCTTGGGCCAGTGTCCCCCCGCGTCAGTTTTGTTATCTGTACAATGGGTGGTGGTAAGACCTCAAGGTCCCCTCCAGCTGTGTCAGGTTTCATTTGCACTTAAGATGCTAGAATCTTGCTCCCCTCTTTCCCCATCCTCCCTGTGGTTCTAGGGTTTCCTCGCCCCTTGGCGCTTGCTCCCAGGTCGCTGTAAAAGCTGCGTGCTTGGCCACAGCACGGGCGCAGCCGCTGCCCCCAGCTTGGCCCTCGCTCCGGGCTCACAAAGCCCCCGGCGCTGACGTCAGGGCCCCTCTCTGCACGGCCGGCCCCCAGTGCAGGCGGAGCCGCGCCTCGCTCCCACCCCGGCCAGGAGCGAAGAGCCAGCGGCCAGCCCAGCTCAGCGCAGCGCAGCCAGCCCGGAGCCAGGCCCGCGCACGTGCCCGCCAGACCTGCAAACTTGTGCCACCCGCTCTTGTGCGTCCCCGGGGAACCCGATCGCCCCGAGCCCGTGCCCCTCCCGCCAGTCTCCAACCATGGGTAAGAGAGCTTGCTGGCCGCGCTCCACGGCCACGATCACGGCCACGATCACGGCCCCACCGAAGGTCCTGCCCTACCCTCAGCTCAGGTGGCGCTACCTGAACCACCTAGGTGACTGGGTCCAGACGGGTAAGGGAGGGGAATGCAGGCTGGAGATGGGTGGGGCGCCGCGCAGGTGTGCGGAACGCCCAGGTGTGTCTCCCAGCCCCTTCGCTGGGGACGTCCCCACTCCCGCAGTAGCCAGACTGCATCCTGGGCGTGCCAAGCGGCCAAGCTGAGGAGCTGGGACCCCCGAGGGGTGGCAGGAAGAGTAGACATCACGTTCCGGCTGCGGACTCGCTTATTTCCAGGGGTCGGTAGAGAGTATCTTCTTGCTTATTTCCCGGGATGATCTCCCTGTCACACTGGAGCTCTCAGTTGCGAGTCCAGTCGTGTCTCGCCCTGTCGTGGTCCTATTCTCCTGAAACACACAGGAAACATACCCGTTCCTCCAAAGCCAGGATCGTCCGAGAGAGCTCGTTTGGGAACCCTGACCCTACAAACCAGGGGAATGACAGGGAAAGGGAGAGAACAGGATGGGACAGATGGGGAAAAATTTGCCTCCCCCGCCATGAACTGTCTAAAGTGGAACCCCAACACAGGTGGATACGATGAGAAACGGGTTCCGATGCAACTGGGGGAAACACCTAGCAGTGGTGAAAGACACAGCTGAGCTGAGACAAAATCTCCAACCTGGCCGGAGGAGGGTCCTTCCTGTCACTTCCTAACGCCTCGAAATGCTGCGATCAGCAACATGTCCTTAAAGGGCACTATGGGGAGGAGTGCCTGGGAAATTAGCCTGATTCCTGGCCATGCCCTACAGCCGTGCTTGAGAACAGGTTTTCTGTTTGCTTCATTATCCTTCTCTAGTGACAGCCCCATCCACAGTGCCACAAAGACTGAGAAGGACCCCTCCGAAGCAGTCCTAATGAGGAAGGCAGTGGGCTTAACCATTGCAGGTTAAGAGCGATGGCTGAGGAGTCTCTTGCTGGTCCTGCCTCCCCACCATCACTTACCTCTTCCCCCACACTATCCTTACTATTAAGTGTGTGGTGAGGGAGTGGTAATTTTCTACTGGTTAAAATTTTCGTAAGGGATCGCAGGGACACATTATTTTGCACGTAAAGGGAAGAACCTGAATGAATTCTACAGTATTTATCTGTAAAATTTTACTATGATCAAAATATTAGGGGAAAAAATTCTTTCCAGGAAGTTAGGGGAGAGCTATGTAAGATCCTTCTAGAAAGAGCAGAAATGAGTGGCCTGTAGGTCTGGTGCCTACTTCTTTCAATGCCCACATGTGACTCCCTTTTAAAGGAGGTTCAGACACAAAAGTCAGAAGTGTAGTGTTGAGGCAAACATTAGATAATTTTGCTGAAATAAAGTTATTTCTGGATTTTGAATGCTAGACATTTAGACTCATGTGTTGAATTTGAGTGGAGAATGACCAGTGGGCACCTTCTTCACACTGGTGTGCACAATGCTCCCTACTCTGTTGGGGGTGGGCTTTAATTTTAAGTGGGTGTGGAAGGTAGCCCCAGTTCTCATGAAACATCTCAGCTAAAAGCCTGCTCTCAAGGAAGTACTTTGTGTCTTGAACAATTATTGGGTCTACCCTTCAGTTGCCAATTTATGTTAATTTGTGCATACTTCACTGACTCTGGCAGTAGTCTTGGTTTTAGTTTTGTAGTTTACATTTAAAAGAAAGTTCTCTTCCTGCCAGAAAGGAAACATACTGACTTCCTTTACATTCCTAGTAAATACACTACAGGGCCATGAACTGGCTTTATTTTTCCAGATGTACTTAATTACTGAACATACCCTTATGAATGTTTTTACTGAAATGATTTAATGTTGGGAAAATTCTGACCATTGGTTCATTCAGTGGGTTTTACACACATCACTTCCTTAAGCTGGTATCCGTTAGTTCACTAGTAAAACAGATGAAGCTTGTGGACTTCAATGCTTCTTTGGACTTACACTAAGGTATTCAAAGATGTTTAGAAAAGCAAGATAATACACAGTAGTAATGTGTACCATTCCACCTTTCAATGTGTCTTAAAAGAAAATGAGCTGATTTTTCCCTGTTTTGTTACATACAGTTCACACATTTAAGTATAATAAGCCAGTGGGTTTCAATGTCCTCCGAGCTGTGCAGCAATTACCATTATCTAATGTTAGAACATTGTCATCATCCCCAAAAGAAACCTTGTACCCATTAACAGTCACCTCCCCCTATTCTCCCTTCTCACAACCCCTAGCAACTGATAACCTGGTTACGTTCTGTCTCTATGAATTTGCCTCTTCTGGATATTTCATGTAAATGGAATGAGCCAATTAATTGTGTGAAGTGTGTTGGACTATTCAGGAACTTGGGTTGTTTTACACAATGAGAAAATGATGGAATATTGTTTGTATGCAGCACATCACCTAAAAGACTGTGCTGAAACTAATGATTTCTCTGGCTGAAGAGTTCCACCTATTACAAGCATACCATCTCCCTCTGAGTTACTCTGTTGTATCTGATGGCAACACACCTTGGCCAACAGTATGTTCATTCTGTCATTTTGCTCATTGGCCTGAAGACAGTAATTAGATGGATTCAATGCAATAATTTCTCATAAGGCATTTATGGAATATGGCTCATGATCTAGAAAGAAATGTTGATTTTTATTGCCTTAGCTGCCTCTAATGTTACGTGTATGGGGAATGATCAGATACAACAAAACACAGAAATAATTGTTCCCCCTTTAAAGTAAAGAAATCTTGTGTTTTATTTTAATTTTTGGTTTATATTTATTTATTTATTTAAGAGTGACAGGCAGAGAGAAAGAGGCAGATAGATAGAGAATGGGCATGCCAGGGCCTCCAGCCAGTGCAAACAAACTCCAAATGTATGCACCACCTTGTGCATCTGGCTTCTGTGGGTCCTGAGGAATCGAGCCTTGAACCAGGGTCCTTAGGCTTCACAGGCAAGCACTGTTTTATTTTAATAGATGGTCAGGGCTGGGGAAATTGCTCAGTGGTTAAAGGCACTTGCTTGCAAAGCCTGATGGCCTGGGTTCCACTCCCCAGTACCTGTGTCAAACCAGATGCATGAAGAGGCACATGCATCGGGAATTTATTTGCAGGGACAACAGGCCCTGGTGTGTCCATGCTCTGACTCTCTCTCTCTCTCTTTCTCTCTCTCAAATAAATAAATATATTTAAAATATGGGATTGCATGGTGTTTGTGGGCTCAAGTGATCCTCCTGCTTCCTCAATAGCTGTGACCACAGACCACCACAGTCAACTGCAAGGAAAATTTCATGATCATGAAATTAAGTCATTTCACTAAATGGTTTTTTTTTGAGAGAGAGAGACAGAAAGGGAGAGGAAGACAGAGATGGGCGCACCAGCAGTCTCTCAGCTGCTGCGAACGAAATCCAGATGCATGCGCCCCCTTGTGGTCAAGTGCGGCATTGCGCCCTTGCCTCACTTTGCATCTGGCTAAACGTGGGACCTGGAGATTGGAACCGCTGGAGATTGGAACCAGTGTTCTTAGGCTTAGGAGGCAGGTGCCTTGACCATTAAGCCATCTCTCCAGCCCTAAATAGTATTTTTTAAAGAAAATATTCCTGTAAGCCAAGCTTGGTAACACATAATCCCAGTACTTGGGAGGTAGAGACAGGAGGATTAGGAGTTCTAGATATCCTCAGCTACTTTGTAAGTTTGAAGCCAGCCTGGGCTCAAAAAAAATAGAACAAAAATTTATTTAGCTGTGGAGTGCAATAAATCATCAAGCAATCTTATCTAAAGGGCAGCTATCTGATTCGATGGGCAGGATCTGGGTTTCTCCATTCTTCACAAGCTCCCAGCTCTTCCCTAAGTATCTGTGTGAGGGTGATTAAATCATTCTCTCTTAACCTCAGTTACTATATTAAAAAAAAAAAAACTTTGAAATTACTTCCTTGCACCCTTCAGATCTATCAGTATGTAATTTAGAGAAAAAGAAATGAGAGGGTAAGGTTATGCTTGAAAAACAGCAGCAAACAGCTCCCTGATTGTTTAAACACGATTTGGCTTCTGTCAAGCCAATAGTACAGGCCTCATTTGTCGTTGGGTTAAATGCTGGCATCTTCCATGTGCCGGCCTACAGGATGACTGGCTCTTCTCCAAGGCAACTGGTGGAGGAAGCCATAATGGGGTCCCTCTTTAAAGCTTCCAGCTTTGGCTTCTGCTGTTTTCTCTTTAGAGAGCTTTTCCTGACCCCCCCCTCCAGAGTTCCAGGCCCAGAAGATCCATCCATGCAAGTGTTTGGTTCTGGAAGTTTGTTCAGCAATTCAGATGCAATTGGAGACAAAGGAGTGGTGTCCTGATGGATAACTGGGCAGGAAACAGTCCCAGCATGCACTAGTCAGTCTCCCTCTGAGAAAAAAGTCGTGGTAAGGAGCCCACCCCCAGGGCCTTAGAGAGGCTCCTTTCAAAGTAGACTGTAATTTTGAGTAAACCTCAAACCAATACCACAGAGGACTGCTTGCGACAAACACAAAGTAATTAATTCTTCACTGTATTTGCTCTGGCCCTTCTGGAAGCTTATTAGAGGAGAGCACAGTTGTGTGCTTTATTCAAATTGCCAAATTGGTAAATCCTAAAAAGTGCCACTTATATGTCCTCAACATTTTAGTTAACTTCAAAAGATTCTGTTGGATAGTCGAGGCCTTTGCTTTGAGTAGGAAACTTCACCTGGGGTTTCTTCCATACATACGTGAATGGTAGCCAAATTCCATTGACTTCTGGTGTCCAGTTTGAGCTTCCTTTAAAGTAAAATGACAACACAAAGGCCCTTGACACCCATCTGTGTGCAGAGTCTTTTTCTGTCACCCACCTCATTCCCTTTAAACCCTTAACATTTTCTTGCCATTAATTATATTGGCAACTACTTTCCAAGTGATTCATTTTCGTTAAGATTTTCCAAATCAATGGATCTGGACATAGAATAGACATCTTGAAGAAGATTCTAGTACCGCAGTTCTATGGGTAATGGTCAGTGGATATAGGGTAATTTGTGAGCCGGGTATATTAGGTGAATGAATATGTTGGTAAGAGAATATCTACTGTATTTTTGAGCCATATTCATCCATTTATTTAATAATTATAAACATGATTTTACTGATTATGATTATCTGGCACATTGAAGTATTTCATCTAATATGTCTCTCTTGTTGTCCAAATATCAACTTGGTCAAATACAGAGATTCTATTCATGGTTCTAGCTTGATGTTCACGTGAATGCTAAACATATTGTACATGTCCCACAGGTACTTGATGAAGAATATGAATTTTACCAAATTTTACAAACTATGATAAATTATACTAAAGAGCATAAATGACATTATTATTCTTTAATAAAAGTAAGACTTTTATCACAGAACTTCATCAAATAACAGAGAATTTCAGAACGTGAAGTCACTTTAGAAGTAATTCTTTCATTTCAAGCATACACAGATACAAAGGCATGTTTAAAGAGCAGTTTGAAGGTTCTTCTTTTGTTATCATTGTTATTATCATGCCTTTAGTTTTTCCTTCCTCTAATATTACATGGTTTTTTTTTCCTCCGGTGAAAAACACTTTCTTCCTTCCTGTTAGATTTTTGAAGTCCAGGAAAGTGAGGGCTGAAATCCTTTGTTTCAGTGAAGTTTATTATTACCCTAAGAATTAAAAATCATCACAAATTTTGTGTTCCCACTATGGACAGTATTTGGGTTAAATTAGTTCCTACCACCATACCTGCAATGAGCATGTGTGAAACGAACAGCAATCCTCTTCTGGGAAGAAGTCAAAGGAGTAGAAGAGGCCTGCTTAGATGTACCGAGGGTTTGGAACACACCATGAAGTAAAAATTGAACAAAAATAATCAGACTCTGTCCTCAAATAACCAGTAATTTCCTAAAACCAGACGAACAAAGGTCAGTAGCACAAAGGAAAGGGACCTCTGAAGACAGAAGTGAGGAGGTGACATTTCAGAAAAGGGTTCCTGGGAAGGCAGTGACATTTGCTCTGAATCTTGAGACATGAGCAGGATGATGAGAGTCAGGGTGTCTAGGAAAGAACATTCCAGGGCCTGGATGAATTTGTGCAAAAGCGAGAGCCATGACAACAGCGGCTTTTGTGTGGCTACCTGGAGGAAATGAAACGGCCCTATTTTATGGAGTGGGGAGAGCTGAAGCCAGGACATTGTAATGTACCACATGTAATGTACCAGGGAAGAAATCAATCATTACTCCATTGGTCATAGAGAATCATGAAGGGATTTAAAGCAGGCAGGTGACCGATGGAGGGTAATGACAGTCTCTCTGATGTAATGAAAAGAAACCAACTGAAGCCAGGTCTGGTCATGCAGGCATGAAATCCCAGCTACCTGAGAAGTGAATTCAGAGGCAGGAGAATTGCAAATTCAAGGACCACCTGAGCTATAGAGGGAATCCAACGGCAACCCTGGCCAACTTAGAGAGAGGGATGTAGCTCAATTTTAGAGAGCTTGCCCAGCATGCATGAGTCCCTGGGTGCTATACCTAACACTCCAAAAACAAACAAAAAATAAAACTAAGCAAAACAAAAAAATCTATTGATATAGGCAATCCTTAGTATCTGGTAAATTTTCAAATAGATGGATAGAAGGAATTCTGAGGAGGTAATACATTGTCTCTTCTGTGATACTTGTTGTGGAAAATTGCATTGAAGGTGTGTACAAGGGCTGGAAGGATCATGACCACGGTAACCTGTGGAAAAGAGGTGAATAAGCAAGGTTTATTGGTGGCATCCTAAAGAAATGGAACTGGACAGAACAGGAAGTAGAGTACATTGCAGGGAGGAAAGATAGAAAATAGATTTGGTGGGCCAACTGAAATCAGGAAGGGAGTAACATATTTTAGTTGATAACACAAAGACACATGAATGAATCTTTGAAAAAATTGTTTTTAATCATGTCTACTGTCACCTCCCTTTAAAGACTAGAGAACAAAGTGTGACTTCTCTGAGACAGGAAGAGATCATGCGTAAAAGATGTGAAACCTTATTCTTATGTATGTATTTGCTTATTGATATTGATTTTTTTTTTTTTTTGCTTTTTCGAGGTAGGGTCTCACTGTAGCTCAGGTTGACCTGGAATTCACTATGTACTTTCAGAGTAGCCTTGAACTCACAGAGATCCTCCTACCTCTGCCTCCCAAATGCTGGGATTAAAGGCGTGCGCCACCACGCCTGGCTTGATTTTTAAAATGGCATTGTTTCTTCCAGATTTTTGAGACTAGAGTCTTACTCTGTAGCCCACATTAGCCTGCAATTCACTTGCCTTGAACTTGTAGCAGTTTTCCTGCCCAAGTGCTGGCATTACAGGTGTGAGCCTAGCTCTGTGTTTCCATTTTGGTCAGTTGTATTTTTCAAGGGTTCTACTTCATCCCTAATACACAAAATTCATAATATTCTTGTATTATCTGTTAAATCTTGTTTTGAGGTTCAGTATATTCTTAGTCATATGAGAATTTGTATTCTTATTATTTTTCTTGACCAAACTTATTTTATTTATTTATTTTTAAAGATTTTTAACGTTTTTATTTATTTATTTGAGATTGAGAGTGCAAGAGGCAGACAGACAGAAAGAGAATGGGTGTGTCAGGGCTTCCAGCCACTGCAAATGAACTCCAGATGCCTGCACTACCATGTGTGTCTGGCTTTACGTGGGTCCTGGAGAATTGAACTTGGGTTCTTTGGCTTTGCAGGCAAACACCTTAACCACTAAGCCATTTCTCCAGCCCCCAAACTGCTTTTAGTTTTTGAAATAGGGTTTTACTATGTAGCTCAATCCAGCCTTAAACTGATGATTTTTCCGTTCTAGCCATCCAAGAGCTAGAGTTATAGATTAGTGCCACTTAAAACAGTTTTAAAATTTGTTTTAGTAGCTTGATTGTTACCTTAGAAAAGCATATCATTTAATGAAAATAGAATATGTTTTCCAACAATCAGAAAATAGAATTTTAATAGCTAAAAGTAAAAATTGGGGCTAGGGAGATGGCTCAGTGGGAAAGAGTGCTTGTAAGACCCCAGTACCCATGTGAAAAATCTAGGCCTGGCCATGGTTACATGCATTCATGTAATCCCAGTCCTGAGGGAGGTGAAGACAGGAGAATTACTGGGGCTTGCTGGTCAGCCACACTGTCCAGAAAACAGCAACTCTGAGCTCACTGAGAGACTCCATCTCAAGGACATGATGCAGAAGAGGACACCTGACATTCTTCTCCGACCTGTGCATGCCTGCACATGTGTGTACCTACACAACATGCATACACCACCAAACACACACACAATAAACTAACAAAAATAAAATAAATAAAAGTATAAAAGCTTATTGATTAGAAATAAAATAATAGCTGCCAAAGGCCAAAGTATATAAGCTTGATCTTTTGAATTTTATCGCAATGACTGTATATCACTTGGTATGTTTGAATTTGGTATAATAAGAGCTATCAGAAATAATCTTAAGTGAGACCAGGCTTCAGTTGAGCTTAGTATTTCCTTGCATAGCTATTGTTTACCTTTGTATAATGGTTAAATTTAACTTTGTTATTTGATGCAATGGAAATTGGCACTGAAATAACAGAAGTCCTTTTCTCTTCCCATATAAGCATACTTTTGGAGTCAGGATTTTCAACCTCAATGCTATTGACAGGTTGAGTACTGTTTTGTGCATCATATGATGTTTAACAGCATTCTCAGCCTCTACTCACTATATGCTGGAACATTCTTCTACTGGTTAACACCCAAAACTATCATTGCAAATAACCCTGATGGGATTAGGGTGGTACACAGCACCATATTGACAACTGAGTAAGAAGCAGGGACCTGGGGATATAACTCAGTTGATAGAGTGCTGGCCTAGCATGCATGAAGCCCTGGGTTCAGTCCTCAGCACCACATATACATGTTTGTAGTACTAGCCCTTAGAAGGTAGAGGCCAGCCTGGGCTACATGAGGCCCTGTCTGAAACAAGAAAGAAAGAAAGAAAGAAAGAAAGAAAGAAAGAAAGAAAGAAAGAAAGAAAGAAAGAAAGAAAGAAAAAGAAAGAAAGAAAGAAAGAAAGAAAGAAAGAAAGAAAGAAAGAGGAAAAGAAAAGAGGGAGGGAGGGAGGGAAGATAGATAGATAGCCAGCCGTGGTGGCACACCTTTAATCCCAGCACTCAGGAGGCAGAGGTAGGAGAATCACCATGAATTCAAGGCCACCCTGAGTCTACATAGTGAATTCTAACTTAGCCTGGGCTAGAGCGAAACCCTACCTTGAAAAATAAATTTAAAAAAGAAAAGAAAAAGAAAAGGAGGAAGAGAGGGAGGGAGGAGAAAGATTTAAAGGGACCATAAACCTTTTGTGTATTACAATAACTTAAAATTAGATTTGTACCCTCATATAGGATGGTGTTGAATGGGAGAATCTCTGATTTCAAAGATTTTCTCTTCTCAAGAAGGGTTATTTTTCTAGATTTTTGTAGCTTATGAAAAACATATTTTGTTTTTATCTTTTCCCATCATTACCAGAGAATCTAGAGGTGTGATGGGGAGCCTGTCAGACCACGTGATTCATTTCTTCTTTGGAGTAAAATGGTGAGCCAACATGACCTATCCCAGAAATAGTTATTATTCAAATGCTTAGTGTTCTTTTTTTCTGAAAGGACTGGATCTTTGAAGTTTGTTTTCCTTACGAACATTGTCTCCATCATCCTTCCTTCTCTTCATTAAGTAGAAAGACATTAAGGAGCTAATCACATCCTTAATTACCATAATGGCCTTTCCAAATTTAGAATTCATCTCCTTAGCTGGAATCAAATCGACCCAGATTAAGGCTTTAAGGCAACCTTCCAGCACATTCTGTCCTTAGGGTACGTGATCATGTCTTCATTAAGTTTCCCTTGTTCATTCATTCAAGAGTTGGGAGACAGGAGCTGATTTCATTCTTATTGCCCACAGAGATCCTTCTCCTATATCCCTTGAGTTCCATGCTTTTCCTACCTCTTTGCTTCCATATCCTTCAAGACTTTCCCCAAAGTGGAGATTGTAAGTCACTGTTCCCCTAGAGATCTGAGCACATTTCCAAGAGTACTAGTGTAGAAAAAGAAGCCAAGGTTAGGCGGAGCTTAGAAAGCCTGTTATTTTGTATGTGCAGCAGGTCACTGTTCTAGGTCTAGAAATGTGGATCTTATAACACCTCCCTGAAAAGGCTGATTCAATGGTGGATTTTAGAATGGGAACTTAAATTTTAGACATCTGTTCCTTCACACAGTGAGCAAAGAATAGAGGTATAATTAACCAAGTAATTCCCACACTTAAGATAACTTTATTTGATGCAGCCCTAAATTTTATATTTTACTTTTAGTTTTCTCAATTGGCAAATTCTGAATGTTTCCATGGTAAGTAAAACAGAATTCAGATCATGAAAGGGATGAATTTCCATTGAATGAATTATTACCATTTGCAAAGCCATTGTACTGAATTACCAAAAACTCTTCAGAGCTCTATTATATCATGTTATCTTGTTGCAAATATTTTTAATGTTTTGGGAGAAAGCATGAACATTAAAAACTCATTTGAGAATTTCTTTTTGAAATACAATACACACACAAAAAGTGGGGAAATTATAAGCATACAATCTTGATATATTTCTTTTTTTTTTTAATTTTTTAATTTTTATTTATTAATTTGAAAGAGAGAGAGAGAATGGGTGTGCCAGGGTCTCTAGCCACTGCAAATGAACTCCAGACATGTGCACCACCTTGTGTGTCTGGCTAATGTGGGTCTTCGGGAATCAAACCTGGGTCCTTTGGCTTTGCAGGCAAATGCATTAACTGCTAAGCCATCCCTCCAGCCCAGGCTTGATATATTTTTATAAGTGCTTAGATTAAGAAGCAGGAATACAGGGCTGTGTAGGTAACTCAGTGGTCAAGCACTTGCCTAGCATGTGTGAGGCCTGGGTTCCCTCCCTAGCAAACATTACTATCAAGGGGCCTTGCAGGGTTCCCACTAATTTGCACCAGCATCATTTTGCCTGTTTTATACTTTATGTAAATGGAATTATACAGTTTAAACTCAGGTTGCCAGCTTTTGCACAGTATTAATTACATTGTTTTAAAACTCAGGGATGTTTACAATCTGTATAAATCATTGATTACAAGTATTTATGAGAAGTCTTCATGTATAGTACTATAGTAGAAAGAGCATAAGCCATACATTCTTACCTCCTGTTTCAGGTAAAAATTCTGTCATAGCAGCTGTGAGACTTTGAAAGTACTTGATGAGGAAAGAGACATCTGCATGGCACACATGCATGGAGCTGAAGAGATTAGAAGATCAGTGTTACCATCGTGTACTTTGGGAAGGGAAAGTCCACCCTGAGGAATTGTGAATAAAAAAAGGAAGTTGTGGGTTGTTAGGTTAGATCATTCAGGAAATGATTTTTTCTTGGCTTCAGGATATAAGAATATAATAGATACTGAGGCATCCTTTCCTGATGAAGATGGTGTTTTAGAATATTTATGAATTATCTGTAATTCCTCAGAAAGTGGTGGTTTTCATTCTGAAAATACAAGTAGATATATAATTGTGTTTAACAAATTAATTTTGGTGTTTAATATATTTTTTAATTTATTTTCAAGCAGAAAGAGAGTAAGAATTTGAGAAGGAATGGGCATACCAAGGCCTCTTGCCACTGCAAATGAACTCCAGATGAATATGTCACTTTGTGCATCTGGCTTTACATGGGTACTGGGGAATCAACTCAGGCCATAAGGCTTTGCAAGCAAGTGTCTTTAACTGCTGAGCCATCTCTCCAGCCCAAATTAATTTCTTTATAGGCTATTTGGACTGAGATAGTCATAACCTGCCTTCCTTCCTTCAGTAAGGAATTTTGTCTTGTTGACCACAGCAAAGATTTAGTCAGCAGAATGAATGTTTTACCAACTGTCTTTAATATTTACCATGTTACCACTTCTTTTCAATGGATTATTTCCATTTTATTTTCCCACCAGTAGTATATAAGCATTCTATCATCTCAGTATCTTTAGCATTAAGCATAGTTGCATTATTCATTTTAAAAAATCTGATAGGTACAAAATGACACTTTAGTATTTTTTTAATGTTGAATGTCCCCAGAGAGTCTGAAGGTTTGGGATCATTTCTAGACTTCTTGAGTTTTGTCTTCCATTTATGTCATTTGTCTTTGTATACATTTTGGCTACTGTGACAGTTAATCTTGTTTAATAACTTGATGGAATTACCATGGAAACAAATCACTGAGAATCACTGTGATGGGGTTTCTAGATTAGGTTAATTGAGATGGGTTAATCTACCATAAATGTGGGTGGTATCATTTCATGAGCTGGAGTCCTATACCAACTGAAAAGAAGGCTAGCTGAGCACTGGCATTCATCTCTCTCTCCCGCTCCTTCCTGAGTATGCAATGTGAACAGCTGTCTCCTGCTCCTGCCACCACACCTTCCCCACCGTAATGGACTTTATCCTCTGAAACTGTGTGCCAGAATAAACCTTTTTAACCTGTTTCCTGTCACGCATTTGGTCACAGCAATGAGAAAATAATTAATACAGGTAATATAATAGTGTTTAGTTAAGGATATGGTCAATGTTATTTTTCCTCTCTGTGACTTACTTGTTAGTTTTGCTGAACATACAATTTTTGCTCTGATTTTTTCATGCTTTAATAAAGTCATAATTTTCAATCTTTTCTTTTGCTACTTTATTATTTGTGCTTTATATATTTGCCTTATTGAAAAAAATGTTTCTGTCCCCCAGGATGTGAAAATATTCTTTTCCTTTGCCATTTCTTTTAAGGTCTTTATTAAATAATGCTTTCCATTTTTCATTCCTTTGCTTTCATCAGGTATATTAGTTGACTTCTCATTGCTGGGACAAAATATATGACCAGAAGTGACTTAGGTGAAGAAAAAATTATTTTGGCATATAGTTCTAGAGGGTAGAGTCCATGGTGGCAGGCAAAGCATTGCAAGCACAGTAAGGCAGCATCATATCCACACATCATCGGGGAGGAAATAGAACACCATGCATGGATGGAGTATAAAACCTCAAAGCCTGCTTCAGTGACACACTTCCTCCAGCAAGGCTCCACCTCCTAAAGATTCCAGGACCTTTCAGAACTGTACCACCAGCTGAGAATTAAGTATCCCAATACATGAGTCCATGGGGGACATTTTATATTCAAACCAACACATTATGATTTAATTTTTTTGATGTACTGTGAGAGGGGAATAATATTATTTTATATTCTCCATGCAGAAACCATAGTAATTCACCTTGCATGTTGGTTTTTACATTATATATGATACGTGTGTGTGTGTGTGTGTGTGTGTGTGTGTGTGTCTGTGTGTCTAAGTGTATCTCTGGACTTCATTCTGTTCCTGTGCTAGTATAGCACTGTCTTAATTAACTTGGATTTATACTAAGACAGGCTATCTCTTAGAAGTTTCTTCCTTTTGCTCTTCTCTAAAAGTAGTTGAGTTACTCTTAATCTTTGCTTTTAGAATCAGCTTTTCATTTTCTACAAATATTCCTGTCAGTACTTCAAGTGAACTTGTAGTGAATTCATAGAATAAATGATTTTGTGACAGTGTATTCATTTATATTGACTCTTTCATTTATGTACATGGTGTGTTAGTTTGAATGCAAATGTATGTCCCTCATATCCTGAGGTATTTTTGATTAAGACTGAGGTTATAACTTGAGTCTCCAGCAGGCAAAGCTCTGCCAGGGAAGAGGTATGTCACTGGGGGCAGATTTTTAAAAAAATATTATTTATTTATTTATTTATTTATTTATTTATTTATTTGAGAGAGATACAGAAATAGTCAGGTAGAGAGAGAGAGAGAGAGAGAGAGAGAGAGAGAGAGAGAGAGAACAGGCATGCCAGGGCCTCCAGCCACTGCAAACGAACTCCAGATGTGTGTGCCACCTTGTGCATCTGGCTTACATGGGTCCTGGAGAATTGAGCCTCGAACCGGGGTCCTTAGGCTTCACAGGCAAGCGTTTAACCACTAAGACATCTATCCAGCCCACTGGGGGCAGATTTTGAATCCAACCCTACCAGGTGATGAGAGCCAAGTTTTGAGTTCTGATTGTTCGTGTTTGCTGGCTAATGTCTCTCTGCTGTGGATGTAGGACAATGTGAGCCAGCTTCCTCCACCATCACGAAGCCTCTCCTGGATTCTGTAAGCCTGAAATAAACCCTTTTCTTCTATAAGCTGCTTCTGGTCGAATGTTTGTCTAGCAGCGAAAAATAACTACCATACATGGTATATCTCTTTACACATTTGACCTTCTTTTATGTCTCTCGATAACATTTTTACATACTCTTGAAAATTATTTTAAAGTCCCTCATCATCTCTGTAGCTTTTGAAGTAGATATGAACTAAATCAACTAAGGTCAAATCTAATTCCATGGAATTTCATGGTTCCCTTTGATAAACTTGTGACTTCAGAAAATCTAGCTAGATAGAGAAACTTGGTCAAATAAATGAATAAAATATAGAGGGAAGCTAATTCTGGGTTACCACATACCAATCTATTAATAAGAGTTGTATATGATAGTTGTGTGACAGTGTCACAGTTTCAGGGGTTTTTCTTGTGTGTATTCAGCAGAAATGGTATGTAATGGCTTGAATGTTGACTGATAGAACTTAAGTGTTACATGCTAAAATATCTGGATCCTGTTTTTAGGATTGTGAGGGATCTGAACAAGGTTCCTTCGTGACAAGATGATGAACTTGATAATATCTGAATATTCAACAGGTGACTGTCAAGACTTAAGGCTCTCTAGGCCCAGAGAAAACATAAGGCAAATGAACATAATTTCAGTATGTTCTCTAAGGCCAAACAGATTTCCTTCTTAAATTAATAGAAAAGCTGATTTTGGCTTCTCATTCTCTATCAATATGACTATACAAGCAACATGTTCCATGAAAATAGTGATAATTGGGAAATAGCACAAGAAATTAGCTAAAAACTGGAGAAGTAGAGACAGAAGGATCACTTTGAGTGTAAGGCCATCATGGGCTACATACTGAATTTGAGGCCAGCCTGGGCTACATAGCAGGACATTGTCTCAAAACAATAACAATTACAAAATAAAGCTAGGTGTGATGGCATATACCCATAACCCCAGCACATGGGAAATTGAGGTAGGAGAATCATGAGTTCCCAGTTGAAAGAGGAAGAAAAAAAAGCCCAGTTCTCCACTACATCTTAGAGCACTGTGTGAATGTTCCTTCCATGTTTGGTAATGTTACTTGTGAAAATGAAGTTTTCATGGTTGATTCAAGATTACCCAGTTTCCCAAAGTAATTTAATGGATCAGTCCCCCCCCCAGAATATTTTACATAGATGTGCACCCTGCAATGAGGAAGCCTGTACTTGGCCTGTAGCATGAGCTTGATTTATTCCGGAAAGTGGCTTATTCAGCTGTCAAATGAGATTATGTGTGCAGCTGCTACCCATCATTTCACAGAAATATTCTTCAACAAGGCCTCAAACTTTTACTTATTTATTTCAGGGCTACAGAAACCACAAATGTAATTCTCCTAAGACATAACTTTAGAAACGTCATTTTTAATATGGTGTGGTTTCTCTTGTGCATGATGAAGGCCAGAGTCAAACAGGACCATGGGATACTTTAAACATCTTTGCCTGTTGACTCTAGGCAGCACCATTCTTCACCAGCACCCACATTTGTATATGTTTAGATTTCTGCCGTCTTAAAAGGCTGCAGTCATATGAATCTTTTTTTTTTTTTTCTGAGACAGGGTCTCATGTAGCCCAAGCTGTCTTGAAACTCCTTCTATAGCTGTGAGGTCTTGAACTCATGATTCTTCTGCCTGTACCTCCCCAGTGCTGAGACAGGTTTGGGTCACCACACCCAGCTAACAATCCATTCTCACAGTTCACCGTTTTTGTCAGGTTTTGTCTTTGGGTAGTTCCTTTAAAATTCTTTTTTGACATTTGAAAACTTTATTAAATTTACTATCAGTCAGAACATCCTTTAGAACAGAACATTTTCAATGAGTCTATGGCAAACTATTTTGGTTTGGCATTTAGGACTCAATTACTTTGGAAGGACATTTGCCCCAAGAAGTGGATTGATTCATTCGTATTTTGTACCCAAACATATAGTAGCTTCAGAGAATGAGCACCATAGCTGGTCTGTGGTGCTTTTTCATAAATGCTCTTCATTATTAAACATATTTCTAAAACAATAACTTCCTTTGAAGTTGTTTTTTTTTTTGCTCTAGAAAGATAGCAAATACTAATGTACTTAATTAAAGTAAAATTAGTGGCATCATGGGACTCTTTTAGTATCCATTAAGCCTTAGGTAATATTCAAGCATGAAGGACTTAAGTGTATGGTATTGCACATATGTAAGTAAATTATTTATTTATTTATTTATTTATTTATTTATTTATTTATTTATTTGGAGAGAAAGAGAATGAATGGGCATGCCAAGTCTGGCTACTGCAAATTAACTCCAGATGCATGTGCAACTTTGTGCATCTGACTTTATGTAGGATCTTTGGAACTGAACCTGGGATGGCAGGCTTTGCAAGCTATTCATTACTGAGCTATCTTCCCAGGCCTGTTGTTTTTGCTTGTTTTGTTTGCTTTTGTTTGCTTTTGTTTTTTGAGGCAGGATCTCACTGTAGCCCAGGCTGACCTGGAACTCACTATAGCCCAGGATAGTCTCAAACTCACAGTGATCCCCCTACCTCAACCTCCCAAGTGCTAAGATTAAAGATGTGAGCCACCATGCCCAAAAGAGTAGTTTCTTAATGTGACCATTTTAGAATTTAAAATTGAAGGCTAAGGCCAGGGGTGTAGTTCACCAGTAGAACACTTGCCTAGCATAACCATGGCCTTGAGTTCCATCCCAAGCACTGAAAAATACAAAATATATAAATAAACTTGAAATCTAAGCTGGGATGTGGCTCAGAATAGAGCATTTGCCTAGTATATGCAAGGCCCAGGAATCAATCTTCAGCAAAATAGATGGATAAATAAATAATAAAATGGAAGTCTAGACTTGGGGTATGACATGGGGGTAGAATATGTGTTTAGTATGCCCAAGACCCTGGGTTCCATCCACAGCAATAATAAAGACAAAAATAAATGATAATTAAGCTTGAAGTCTAAATTTAGATCAGGAAATTAAGTTCTTTATTTTTTACCATCTTATTTTTTAGCCATTTAGAGATTTGTATAGATATAGTAATACTTTGTGATTACATTTCAGTTTCCACAACCCAACGTGGCCTGGAGAGATGGTTTAACAGTTAAGGCGCTTGCCTGCAATGCCTAAGGACCCAGGTTCAACTCCCAGAACTAACATAAGTCAGGCGTACAAGGTGGTTCATGCGTCTGGAGTTTGTTTGTAGCAGCTGAAGCCCCTGGCATGCCCATTCTCTCTCTCTCTCTCTCTCTCTCTCTCCCTCTCTCTCTCTGTAAATAAATGTTTAAAAAGAAAAGGAAAACAAGAGCTTATAGCCAAAGTAACTGTGGCATACAGTGGATTTTTAAAAAATTGTTCTATGACAACTTCGTATTTATTTTGATCATACACATCCCAGTTCCCTCTCTTATTCCCCACTCACTCCTTCTGAACCCTTTCTTCCAAACACTTAATAGCTCCACCACCTCCCTCAGCAAATAGTAACTGCCGTTAGCTCCTCAGGAGAAGTGGGGTAGAATGGGTTGCTGTCTTGAGCCCTCTACCTAGTTGGTGGCTTGAAGATAGGTAACTTTCTGCTTGTGCAAACTCTTCCGTTGTGCTCACAGGCTAGATTTGGACAGTTAGGCATACGTTCTTTTTGAGACTGGAGGAAAATGGACACCTCATGCTCCCAGGAAGCAGGAAAGTAGTTTTTGCTTCAAGTTGGCACAGTGGTGCATATCTGTCATTCCAGCACTCAAGAGGTACAGGCAGGAGGATTGATGAAAATTTGAGGCCAGCCTGGACTATATGCTGAGTTCCAGGCTAGTCTGGGCCACATAGACGGAGAGTTTTCAATCAGGGTCAAGATTACCCCCAGGTAATTGGCCGATGTCAGGAGGCATTTTGGTTGTTACAGTTCAAGAGAGAGGTGACGATCCTGAGCTCAGGTGAACAGTGAACATTGTATCCTCAATATAGTTACCTGTTCCCAGATAGGGAAAGCACCCAGGCTGCTGAGTGTAAGCCTTTTAGACATAGATTCTGTGAGAAGGTTTGGAATTTGGCTTGCTAAAAGGCAAGAGATTGTAGACAGGAAATAAAGGTCCTCAAGTGTTGAAATAGCTGCCCAGTTCAGCAAGTGCCTTTCCAAAGGTCATCTTTCTGAACCAGATCCTCCTGGATCCAGCAAAGCTAGTCCCAAGAGTCGCTCTTTACTGGTGCTAAGATGGACCTACTGGAGACCTTCACTTAATACACACTGGTCTCTTATTATGAACATGACGTTCTTTGTGATGAAATAGTGGCACACAAATCATGATAGCATATATGATATAAAGCTGAACAAAATCCTTTGTACACAAAAGGTTTTATTTACTTGTTTCACCTTTCTAGCAAGCTCTCACATAATTACTGTAACAAAAAAAAGATAGGGTAGCACACTGGGGCAAAACAATTACTTTTTCATTCACCATTTAATTTCCAGTAATAGACTTAACCTTTTTTTTTGTTTTCTAAGAGCTGCTAATGAATAGTGTAATGGCTGGTTTGGGTGTCATGTTTCCCTGACTTTCCCAAAGACCGGTGCAGCTGCTAGGATGAGGCATAGGAAATAGACAGTATTGGGTTTTTTTTTTTTTTTTTTTGGTATTACAAACAATACCATTTCATGTAGTTCAGTCTGATGTGGTCCAGTCATGCAACGAGCTAAAAGGAAAGTAGTGTTCTCAGCACAAGACCCCCAAGGTCACTTCCAGCAAGATAGTTCCATAGAAACTATGCAGCCACCTGTTCTCGTTCTTCTGAAATTTTGCCCATGACATTATAGCCTCATTCGGGTCAGCCTTCAAAAGACTCTGGTTTTAGGTTTCTCTGTCCCTAGTCCTGGCGTTTCTCTCACAAATGCTATACTGTAGAATTGGAGGATGCCACCCCCTCTCCTACTGCAACTCCTTTGGAGAAGCAAAAATAATAATGATAATAATGATAGCCAACCCCGGGCTCTCTTTCCTACCAATGTGGATTCTGTGTGCTGTATTTGCTTCAGGTGTGTGCAATGCCTGTCTGGAGGGATAAGCGGAATAATGGAGAGGTAGAGGAAGCTCTTTAGTGATGTTCAGTCTGTTATTTCAAGTGTATTTAATGAATGCTTTTGTGTGCATTCTGCTGTATACAATTGATTATAGTATTCACATGAAAATGCTATCCTCGTATATTTAGCTGAAATTGGTTAAAAATGTCATTTCCAAATAATTACTAAATGTCAAGTTTTTATGTCTTGACATATTGGATACTTATTCCCAAAAATACTTACATCTCTTTAATACTGTTTTTTTTTCAGCTTGCATCACTTGCTTTAATGTCTTTGTGAGACAAATCTAAATGCTTTCACACAGATTTCTTTAATCTCCTTTAAAAATATTTTCACGTATTTATTTGCTTCAACAAAGCTCTGTGGTTTTGTAATTGTCCTTATTAGCTACAGATACACCTGGGGAGAAAGAAGGCCAAGCTCTGAATGTTCACTGTGGTTATTTAACTCATCGTTTGCTTTCCAAGCCAGCTTCCTAGCTCTCTTGGCCCATATTCTTTGGAAATGCAAATGTACATTTGGCCCTTACACATTACCAGCTCTTGGCCTTGAAGCACACCTCACAGTCTTGTGGCACAAGTCCCTGACAAGCAGAAAACTTAAGGTAAAAGTAACGCAAAACAATAGAAACATGTTCGATAAAGCATTGTCATCTGGTGAAGGACTATTACTTTAATCCTGTATTTCTACCACATATATCGACATTTTAGACTTTTTTTTAAAAATATTTTTTAACTTTTTATTTATTTATTTATTTGCAAGCAGAGAAAGAGAGAATGGGCGTGCCCGGGCCTGTAGCCACTGCAAACGAACTCCAGATGCATGTGCCCCTCACGCATCTGGCTTATGTGGGTCCTGGAGAATCGAACCGTGATCCTTTGGCTTTGCAGGCAAACGCCTTAACCACTAAGCCATTTCTCCAGCCCGACATTTTAGACTTTTTAAATATTTTTTTCATTTTATGATTTTTTTTTTCTTTTGGTTTTTCGAGGTAGGGCCTCACTCTAGCACAGGCTGACCTAGAATTCACTTTGTAGTCTCAGGGTGGCCTCGAACTCTTGGTGATCCTCCTACCTCTGCCTCCCGAGTGCTGGGATTAAAGGCGTGCGCCACCACGCCCGGCTAGACTTTTTTTTTAAATAACATAGCTGGCTGTTTTAATGACTGTATTAACAAGTTTCACATTTTAGTTATGGCCACATGTTGCTACTTGTGTAGGTGAACATTCTCTTGAAAAGTATTCAGTTGGGAAGTCTCCGACCTTTTCAAAAGGGCATTTTCTGAATGTAGCAAATTATCATTGATAGTTGAATGCAGTTAGGAAAGTAAAGATGGTCTGTACTAAAACTGATCAAAATTGTGTAAGAACCAACCATAAATGTCAGTAATGCGAACCCCCTGATGACACATCATCACCATTTGGTACTTCCTTCTTCCGGGGCTGGATGACATCATCATGGATAACGGAAAAGGAACGGCCACATTGTTTGAATGCTGAGCCAATTCTAGTCTCATGTGTTAGTCTAACATACAATAATTCATTTCATTATTTCAATACCTTTACTGCCTAGGAGAAATCTTTGGGGGTAATGGAGACAGGATATATATTATTGTTCCCATGGTAACATTGTTCTTAAAATAGCAGGCTATGCTTACTCAATTTAAAAATATCTACCATTTGATGGCTGTAAAGTAAAAACCCTTTGTACATAATTTGTTCCCATCCACTGACTCAGTCTTCATTTAACAGGAATTTCAACAAATGACTTGATTACATCAGATTATTACTATAAAGCACTAAAGATATTTAAATATCCATCATTGAGAAAAATTGGATATTTACATAAATACCAGACATGTGTCCTTGCCATAGTGAAACAACCTTAAGGGAATGTTTCTCGATAACTCACAGACACAGCGACAAATTGTTCTTCCGTGTGTCAGGGTATCTTTAGCCACAAGACATTGAACTTGATGCGCTTGCTGACTTTTCACTTGAGTCTATGCAATGCTACACTGAGATCCGTCAGTCTATCTCTCCCCGCTCTTGTCACTGAGTTTCCCTCATAGGTAGTCTGCTGCCATGTTTCACTTATGATTTGAAGATGGAGTCTCCTTCACACACACACACACACACACACACACACACACATTAATAAACAAATGCATGTTCTTTTCAAACAGATGTAAGCACTGCAGAATAATGCATCTTCTCCCATCCAGGAGCCTGAAGTGGGTGCCCTGGATTGGTTCCACCTCAGGAGGACAATACATAGGCTATATGGCGTTCATTGACCACCCAGACTTTTTATATCACTGTTTTGCAAATAGCTGGGGCTTGGCAGAGCATTGTAAATTCTGGAAAAGTGGAGAGCATTGATTTATGGACTATGTATTCATATTGATGCTATCAATATATCTTACTTTAGACAGAAGCACTGACAACTCTCTTTATGTGATTTCTGTTTATATATCCATTCCCCAAACCTGAGGTCAGTTATGAGCTTCTCTTCTGTTCCCTTGTGCCATTATGGAAAGCTTTCATTGGCAGAATGCATCCGCATTTCTGTGTTTCCATCTTTTTGATGGCTCAAACAAGCTCCATTGGTCAGTGAAAAAATAAAATTATAGTTGAAGCTTCATTAGGCAGGCCCAGAGACTGCTGCCTGCCTGAGATGCCCTTCTGGTTCTATACCCATGTATAGCCTGCCCCTGCTGAGGGTGGGCTAGAGCAGCTGAAAATCCTGCTGGGCCTTTCAGAGCCCCTTGGGGGGTGAGTAAGTGACAGATGCACTTAATTACTAGGTATATCACAAACACAGAGCAATGAGCTTTGAAGTCCAGACCAAAAGACACTTGTTAAGAATCAGCTGGATTTTCAAAGACAGCCAAATATATGTGTGTAACGGTTAAGAAATGGAGATATGCACACACATATACAGAATACATATATCTTTGTCATAAAGACAAGGAGCAGGGCTGGAGAAATGGCTTAGCAGTTAAGGAGCTTGCCTGCAAAGCCAAAGGACACAGGTTCAATTCCCCAGGACCCACATAAGCCAGATGCACCAAGTAGTGCATGTATCTGGAGTTCATTTGCAGCAGCTGAAGGCCCTGGCATGCCCATCTCTCTCTCTCTCTCTCTCTCTCTCTCTCTCTCTCTTTCTCCCTCCCTCAAATAAGTAAAGTAAAAATAAATTATTTTTTAAAAGGCAAGGAGCATATAGTTATTAGCAGTATACATGCATACATGAACAAATGTGTGATGTGTACATGACAAACACACCCATCATGCACATATGCATAAGATATGTGTACATATGTAAGAAACGTTTACTGAATCCTTACTATGTGTAGACAGTATGCTAAACACTATGCTTGATCATACACTGTGTGATCCTTACCATGTCACATTTGTGGGAACTGGGGACCACAGAGGTAGAAAGTGTTAAGGCCAATATTTGAACTCAAGGCTTCTGGCTCCAGTTCTGCAGCCACATCTGCTCTTAGTGGAGATGCTACAGTGAGGATTAGTTAATGATCCAGTCAGTTTGGCTTGTTGGGTGCTGCCACTTAGAACCGCAGGGGACCTGCCAGGGGTCATAGCAGAGACAGAATGGAAATGCTTTGCCTCCTCCCTACCCTCTGCCAAGTAGTATGAATTTTCTAAGTGGTACCAATGGTGGCACACTTTTTGGGGGAAATTATTTATTTCTTTGCAAGGAAAGAGAGAGAGGTACCAGGGCTTCTTGCTTCTGCAAGCAAACTCCAGGAGCATATGCTGCCACTTTGTGCATCTGGATATATGTGGGTACTGGGGAATTGAACCTAAGTCTGACTTTGCACCTTTAAACACTGAATCATCTCTCCAGCCCATTGGCACACTTTTGATGATGGGTTAAATTTCTGCCAAGTTTTCATAATAAATTGAATAAGGTAGTGACCAACCTGAGACTACTACCATATGGGATTCAGTAAAATAATATAAATTGCTTATCTTCTCCGTATGCACTTCCAGTGACAGTATCCTTGAAAGTAAAGAGGTTTGAAAGAGACCGTCTCATGTGTCCCACACTGGCTTAAACGCTCTGTGTAGTCAAGGATGACTTTGAACTTCTGAGCCTCCTGCTTCCACTTCCCAAATGCAGAGATTACAGGCATATGCTACCATACCTGTTTTATGCAGGGCTGACGATGGAAGCCAGGGCTTTGTGCATGCTAGGCAGATATTCTCCCAATTGACGGACACCCCTAGCTCAAGAATACAGATGCTTTTGTCATTTCTTCTTGATGCATGCGTGTATGTTCATGTGTGTGAGTATAGTCACACACATTGCACATGTAGAGGTCAAAGGACAACTTTTGGATGTTGGCTCCCGGAAATCTCAACCTCCCAGTTGACAGGATTAAGGGTGTGAAGCAACACACACCCTTAGAGACTTTGGCTTTATTAGATTATCTGTTTGTTTTAATCCGCACTACTGCATAAATACTCTGTGCTGGTTTGGACTGTATGCATATACTGCTCAGTTGAATTTTAGAATTTGCCAGTAAATTGCTCCACCCAGTCTACAAGAATACCTGACTAGCAGGCAAACTCAACACCTAGGGTCACTTCTGCTGTTTCCTTGGAGTATAAGAGCTACACTTGGCACCTTAAACTCCTCCCCTTAAGATATATAAAATCAGATTTACATGGCTAAGAACACTTCAGATAACTAGAAAACCCAAGCATCAAATTAACTCAAGATGCAAAAATCTCTACATTATAATACAAGATACACAAAAAATCAAGACAATACAATCCCAACAAAAGCTATAAATCCATCAGAAATGACCCTCAGTGAGATTGTTTTAGACAAAATGCCTGACAATGACTTCAAAAAATGATTCTATCTATACTCAAAGAAATTAAAGGAATCAAAGAGGAAAACAAACTCCTGAAGGAGAACACAGGAAACCAACTTAATGAAATAAGGAGGTCAATAAAAGACATGAGTAAGGAAATAGAAATAATGAAAAAATACCAGTCAGAAATATTAGAAATGGAAAACAGAGTAATTCAAATGGATGTTGGTCCTCATCTTCCATGTCATTTTGAGGCTGGGCCAGGTATTTGAACTTCTAGTAAATTCTCCAGTCTTCACCTCCCATCTTGCCATAGGTGTTCTGGGATTTCAAAAACTAGCCACAAGTTGTGGCCTTTATGAGGGTCTGGGGATCTCAACTCAGGTTCTCACCCCTGTCCAGCAAACATGTTTTATCCACTGAACGATCTCCCCAGCTCCCAAGTAATTATTTTGTAATAGAGCAAAATACACATGGACAACTTCATTACTTTTCACCTCACTGTGTAACCTGTACCCTACCTCAAGATCAGGTGTGGTATAGTGATCTAAGAAGAATGGAAGGACTTGAATATAGTGGGATTGTCTTGAGTTTTTTTTTTTTTTTTTTTTTTTCCCATTACTGAGGATGGAAAAACCCAGGGCCTCATGCATTCTAAGCAAGTACTCTACCACTGAGTAACATCCTTAGCCCCAAAATTTTTAAACATCTTCCTGTATTATAATTATGAGGATATGCCTTTATACCATACACACTTAGTTACAGATATATAATACTTTTCATCTAAATACTTTCCCAGGGCCTGGAGAGATGGCTTAGCAGTTAAGCACTTGCCTGTGAAGCCTAAGGATCCCTGTTCAAGGCTTGATTCTCCAGGACCCACATAAGCCAGATGCACATGGTGGCACATGCATCTGGAGTTTGTTTGCAGTGGCTGGATGCCCTGGCATGCCCATTCTCTATCTGCCTCTTTCTCTCTCTGTTGCTCTCAAATAAATAAATAAATAAATAACAAAAAATTTAAAAAAAATACTTTCCCATCTAAATACTTTTTTCATCTAAAGTACTAAAACATATTCTATATTTTCCTTATTGTGCCATAAAGTGGAGTGAGTGAATCTGAAGATCTCATATTTATAGGGCAAAATATAAAAATGAAATAAACAAGCCGGGCGTGGTGGCACATGCCTTTAATCCTAGCACTTGGGAGGCAGAGTAGGAGGATCGCTGTGAGTTCGAGCCCACCCTGAGACTACAAAGTTAATTCCAGGTCAGCCTGCCTAGGTCAGCGTGGTGAGACCCTACCTCAAAACACCAAAAAAAAAAAAAAAAAACAGCTTAAATTGGAAACTTTTAAGCTTTTTTCTTTCAGTTTTCTTTTACGTTTTTTGTTTTTATTTATTTTTGACACAGGGTCTCACTCTAGCCCCAGCTGACCTAGAACCCACTCTTATAGCCCAGGCTGACCTTGAAGTCAACGTGATCATCCTACCTCAGTATCCGGAGTGCTGGGATTATAGGTATGAGCCAACAGGCCTGACTTATTTTCTGTTAATTAGTTAATTTGCACACATGTATGCATGTGTGTGTGCAAGACTCTTGCTGCTGTAAACAAATGCCAGATGCTTGTGCCACTTGTTGCATCTGGCTTACATGGGCAGCTTGGGAATTGAACCCAGGTTGGCAAGCTTTATAAGCAAGCACCTTTAACCCTTGAACTATCTTCCCAGCCCCTTATTTTCTTTTTTTGAAATAGGGTCTCAGTATAGAACTCTGGAACTCACTATGTAGACCAGATTGGCCTCAAACTCAAAGTGATCCTCTTGCCTCCACCTCCCAACTACTGGGGCCCATAGGTCTATGCCATCACACCCAGTGAACAATGACATCTTTTATTGATTCAGCATCACTATAGAGATAATTGTCAACAGTGGACCAAAGGAGAAACTGCAGAAAAAATGTCACATTTTCTTTATTATTATTATGGGGTTTTAAATTTTAAAATTAATTTATTTGCATGTGTGTGCACACACATACCCATGCATGCCAGGGCCTTTTGCCATTTCAAATGAACATCCTGTGTTTGGGCCACTTTTTGCATCCAGCTTATGAGGATGGCTTGGGAATTGAACCTGAGGCAGCAGGCTGAGAGTAACTAGTGAATTCAAGGTCACCCTGGGCTACAGCAAGACCCTACCTCGAAAAAAATAAAAATTAATAAAAAATAATTGGGCCGGGTGTGGTGGCGCACACCTTTAATCCCAGCACTTGGGAGGCAGAGGTAGGAGGATCACCATGAGTTCGAGGCCACCCTGCGACTATATAGTGAATTCCAGGTCAGCCTGAGCTAGAGTGAGACCCTACCTTGATAAACCAAAAAAAAAAAAAATGGGCTGGAGAGATGGCTTAGAGGTTAAGGTACTTGCCTGCAAAGGCAAAGGACCCAGGTTCAATTACCCAGGACCCACATAAGCCAGATGCACAGGGTGGCACATACGTCTGGAGTTTTTTTGCAGTGGCTGAAGGCCCTGGCAAACCCATTCTCTCTCCCTATGTGCCTCTTTCTCTCCTTCTCTCTCTCGCAAATAAATAAAAATAAATAAATAAGTAAAATTAAAGCCGGGTATGGTGGCACACACCTTTAACATACACAGAATACATATATCTTTGTCATAAAGACAAGGTATTTTTGAGCCAGGCGTGGTGGTGCACGCCTTTAATAACCCCAACAGTCTGGAAGCAGAGGTAGGAGGATCACCTTGAGTTCAAGGCCACCCTGAGATTACATAGTGAATTCCAGGTCACTCTGGGCTATAGTGAGACCCTACCTTGAAAAACACACAAAAAAATTTAAATAAAAAAAATATTTTTATTTATTTACTTGAGAGAGAGAGAGTCGGACAGACAGAGAAAGCAGACTCGAGTCAATAAACTACAGACACATGCCCCACTTGGTTTATCTGGTTTTACATGGCTACTGGGGAATCAAATCCTGACCAGTAGGCTTTCCAAACCAGCACCTTAACTGCTGAGTCATCTCCTCACCCCCAACTAAACTCCAGAGACATGCGCCACTTCATGCAGCAGATTTATATGAGTACTGGGGAATTAAACCCCGGGCTGGCAGGCTATGCAATCAAGCGCCATGCCCACTTCTTTTTATTTTACTTTACTTTTTCTTTTATTTCTTTTTATTTTTCTGAGATAGGGTCTCATGCAGCCCAAGATGACCTCAAACTCCTGATATAGCTAATTTATGTGGTGCTAGGGCTTTATACATACTAGACAATTACTCTGCCAATTGAGTTCCATGCCTGCTTCCCCTCTCAATCTTTTTGACAAGATTTTTCTCTTTTTTATGTATTTGCATTTATTTATTTATTTACTAGAAAAGAGAGAGAATGGGTATGCCAGGGTCTCTTGCCACTGCAAATGAACTCTCCAGATGCTCATGCCACTTTGTGCATCTGGCTTGATATAGGTATCGGGGAATCAAACTCGGGCCATCAGGCTTTTCAAGCAAGTGCCTTTAACCACTGAGCTATCTCTGCAGCCCCAAGATCTTTCTTCATGTAACTCAGGCTAGCTGCACACTTGTGATCCTGCCTCTGCCTCCCAAGGGCTAGGGTAACAGTCATGTGGTCCACATTTTTAAAATTTATTTCCAAGGAGGGGGGGAGAAAATGGATGCACTAGGGCTTCTAGCCACTGCAAATGAACTCCAGATGCATGCACCACTTTGTGCATCTGGCTTTACATGGGTGCTTGGGAATGGAATCTGCATCATTAGGCTTTGCAGGCAAGTACTGCTGAGCTATCTCTCCAGTCCTGTGGTCCACATTTTTATCAGTGATATGAGTCTATGCCTAGCACATGAATCAAACCCATGGATGATGAAGGTACACTGAAAAGAGTAGGCATTGGGTGACAGGTGGTGAGGGCTTTTTTGACAGGGAAGAAGGAAAAGATGTGAATCTAAGGGGCTACTTGGGATGTGCGAAGCTTAGCCAAACAGTTGCTGGAGAGTTAGGTTGATTGACATCTGTCGAGGGAGTCCTTAGACACTGCTCCTACGCTTGAGTCTAGCTTTCCAGTTTCCTCCTGCGTGCTCTGGGCTATGTTCCTTAACCTCTCTGAGCTTCATTCTCCTCCTCCATTTCATGAGAGGGGATAAGAAAGGGACCCACCTCATTCCATTGTGTTGATAATTAGATGATTTATGTAAACTGACACTCCTGGCCCATAGTCAGCATTGTGATCATCAATATTAAGACATGATTAGCAGCAAGTTGGTCTTCTTCATTATCCAATCAATGAGCCTACCCAGCAAGCTAGAAGTATCTGGTGGTGCATTCGTTAGAAGCACAAACTAAGTGTGAGTTATATGAGAACTCTATTACCCTCTTTGCAATCATTCTGTAAATCTAAGAGTTTTAAGATAAAATTCTGGGACAGGGCAGATGGCTCAGCGGCTAAAGGTGTTTGCTTGCAAAGCCTGCTGGTCTAGATTCAATTCTGCAGCCACCCTTATAAAGCTGGATGTATATTGGTTTGCAGTGGCAAGAAACCCTGGCATACCCACACACATATGCAACTAAATACACTTTTTTAAATTAAAGGATTAATTATTGTTAATAGGAAAAGTAAGAAAAAAGTCAAGAGATTTCCCACATACCCCTTTCCCATACACGTGTGTCACCTCCCTGAAGTCTGGATGTATTTTTATAAATATCTTTGATAATGGACATCGTTTGGGTGGCATGTTATAGTAGAAGAATAAGATGGATGGAATTATCCAAGTTTTAAATGGTTTCAAGTAGCCTGTGCTTCTGACTTTTTAGGTGTAATTCTTACAATTTCCTTTTTGAAATCTCACTTGTGCTCTCAATACACCTCACTGTTTTCAGAGTTCTGCCAGGGGTAGTAGTTGAGAAAGCAGATATTCGAGCTCTTATTATCATGTGCAAAACAAAGGAGGATAGGCTATAAATCAAGACTTGAGAGAGTCCTCCAGAAAATGTATGTTCTTGGAAGCATTTTGTTTCTTTGTTTCTTTTAACATGAGTACACTATAGTCCATTAGTATCAGTGACTTTCTCATTGCTGTGAACAGATACCTGACCAGAAGCAACTTAGGGAAGCAAAGGGTTTAGTTTCAGCTCATAGTTTCACAGGATAGTCCATCATGGTGAGGAAGCCATGACAACAGGAGCAAGAACAGAGCTGGTACCACATTGCAACCAGGAAGCAGAAAGAGAACAGGAAGTGAGGCAGGACTAGAAACCCCCTAGTGACCCACTCCTCCAGCAAGGCTTTTCCTAATGGCTTCCCAACTTTCCCTGTGCCACTTTGCTAGGACCTAAGTGTCCAAACGCATGAGCATATGGGGAACATTTTCTATTCAAACCACAACACTATTTGAAAGTCAGAGAAGCTCAGATTAAAATCCTGGCCATCCACCTTTACTCACGAGTCTTATCTTCTCCTAGCCCCATCTCTACCTACCGAAAATCTCCCCTCTGGTAGTCAAGAAGAGTCATGTAAAGATGGAAGAGAGGTGCTGAGCACTGTCAGGCGAGTCATGAGCTATGCAGTGACATTTGTGTCAATGACAGACTGCATATGCTACAGCGGTTCCATAAGATCAGAATGAAGCCGGGCGTGGTGGCGCACACCTTTAATCCCAGCACTCGGGAGGCAGAGGTAGGAGGATTGCTGAGAGTTCGAGGCCACCCTGAGACTACATAGTTAATTCCAGGTCAGCCTGGACCAGAGTGAGACCCTACCTCGAAAAACAAACAAACAAACAAACAAAAGATTAGAATGAAGGTGAAGCGGAGTGTGGTGGTACACACAACTGTAATCCCAACACTTGGGAAGTGGATATAGGAGGATCAGGTGTTCAAAACCCTATCTCCAAAAAAAAAAAAGTGGAGCTAATAAGTTCATATCACCTGGTGACACGTGTTTATGGTGGTGCTGCTTTAAAGAAGCGTATCACATCACTAGTGACACAAAAGCATAGCCAGTACAAATTAAACATGTTCAATAGTGCTTGGTAATGCCATTAAATAAATGCTATTTGTTTATGTATTTACTATTGTTGTCATCATTAGTTTATAGCATATTCCATATATACATGTGTGTATGTGTACGTATATGTGTATGTATATACATATGTACATATATATATATATATATATCCCATGGTAAAACTGTTCCAGGGGGCTGGGGACATAGCTGGGTTGGTAAAGTTGCTTACTTTGCAAGCATGTGGACCTGATTTCAGATTGCTAGCACCCACATAAGAGCTCGTCACAGTACACATACACCTGTAACCCCAGTATTTTGGAGGCAGAGACAGGAGGATCCTTGGGACTTGCTGGCAAATTAGTCTGATGGGATCCGTGACCTCCAGGTTCAGTGACAGACCCTGTGTCAAAACACAAAGTAGAGAGTGATTGAAGAGGAAGGCACCTGATGTTGTCCTCTGGCTGCCACATGCATACACACACACACACACACACACACACACACACACACGTTCAAGCACTCAGGCCACAAATGAGACCATGCAGAGAAAATAAAAGTGTACTGGGTTAAGCATCACACACAGCATGTTTCCCATGCCTCTTGCTTGCCTCACTTTCTCTTGTGCCTAATTTCATCTCATGTTCTTTTCATCTGGCACTAGGAGCACGGGGATCTGCCATGTATATACATATACTGTACAGCTTAAGTGTGTAGCAGGCTATTGCACATAGCTTTGGGTAAGTACACCGTATGATGTTTGCACAATGACGGGGTTCTCCGTACATTGTTAGGTTATGCAGCACTGTGCATGGTAAGGGCCCAGTAGACATCAGTTGCTATCTGTGACATCCCACACAGGGCTCTTGTGGCCACTTAAGAGTTGACAGAGCACAAAAGGATGAACAATTAGCATTACAGCCTAATGAAACTGCTGCAAGTAGGGGCTGGAGAGATGAGATGGCTCAGCGGTTAAGTGCACTTCCTGAGCAAGCATGAGGGCTTGAGGGGAACTGAGACTGTCAGAGTTCAAATCTCCAGATCTCAGGTAAAACATCTGAGTGAGGCCCCCAGCACCTGTAACCCCAGTCCCACAGGGGAGCAGTGACCCGAGTATCTTCAGAGGCACTCAAGCCATGGTATTAATTTTAAAAAAGGATACTAAAGCTCAAACACAAGGCAGGAGGAAGAGCAATGGAGCGGTTCACGTGACATTTCACTTCAGCCTCCACAGCGAATGACTTCAGCTGCAGGTGAGTTTATGGGGTGCAGCAAGGCACATACAAGTGCATACACCACACACAAACATACCACACATGCGCAGAAAGGCAAGCTGCGGGCAGGTTGTAGAACAGGAACCATGGAGCAGAAGCTGCAAAGGAATTCCCTTGTACACTGAGTCCCTCCCATTGAAGTGTGGCCAGACCCTTCTCAAGCTGGCGGTGGTATTGCTTGTATGGCCATCATTCTTAAGTGTTCTGGAGATGGCTGGAGAACACAGAAAGATGATTCTTTTCCCCTGCGACTAAAACCTACCACATAACTAGCTCAGTGATGATTAATGCCTATAATCCCAGTGCTAGGGAAGAAGAAGTTCAAGGCCAGATTGGAGAGTTGGCTTAGTAGTTAAAGCACTTGCCTACGAAGCCCAAGGACTCAAGTTCAATTCCCCTGTACCCGTGTAAGCCAGATACTCAAAGTGGCACATGCATCTGGAGTTTGTTTGCAGTGGCTGGAGGCTCTTGTGTGCCCATTCTCAATCTCTCTCTTTCTCTCTTTTGCTCTATCTCACAAATAAATAAAGAAGTTAATTAATTTTTTAAAAAAAGAAGTTTAAGGCCAACCTGGGCTACATAGAAAGACCCTATCTCATCTTCCCAATAACTCTACTACATAACTTAATAAGGAAGTCCTAAATTACATGTTAAAAGCGTATTAAAATTGGTCTTTGAAGCCGCGTGGGAATAACTTTATCACTGAACAGGGATTTTGAACCCAAACATTTTTTTTTTCTTTTCCAGTAGTTAATCTAGTTTTTGAAGTATTAGAAACTTCTGATTAATTTCATCCCAAGATATGAATTTCAATAAACTGAGCATTTCTTGAAAAACAAAACATTTAAAAATGCTCTTGGGCTGGAGAGATGGCTTAGCGGTTAAGGCGCTTGCCTGCAAAGCCAAAGGACCTCGGTTCAATTCCCCAGGACCCACGTAAGCCAGATGCACAAGGTATGCATCTGGAGTTTGTTTCCAGTGGCTGGAGGCCCTGGCACACCCATTCTTTCTTTCTTTCTCTCTTTCAGTTTCTTTCCCTCTCTCAAATAAATAAGTAAAAATAAAAATATTTTTATTTTATTTATTTATTTATTTATTTTGGTTTTTCGAGGTAGGGTCTCACTTTAGCTCAGGCTGACCTGGAATTAACTATGTAGTCTCAGGGTGGCCTTGAACTCACGGCGATTCTCCTACCTCTGCCTCCCGAGTGCTGGGATTAAAGGCGTGCGCCACCACGCCCGGCTTAAAAATATTTTTAAAAATGCTCTTGGCTCCTTGTCTAGATGGGCTTGAAAGAATCATGTGATTGACATGCGTTATATCCATTGAATTTAAACTTCTATCTAGTCAAATTGTTAGTTCAAACTAATCTCTTTATACTTTATTTATTTATTTATTTATTTTTATTCTGTGAGAAACTATTTTTTTAAATATGGATCAAGTCTTCAAAACCCAGTGGCCAATAGAAGCAAATTTCACTGCCTTCCCCACTCAGCAATAGGGACATGATGTCCTAGAAACAGCCAGACCTATGCTAGACTTTATTTGAATGCTAGGCTCCAGAAAGGGTCTTTAGAATTAAATTTGGCTATTAGCCCAGATTTACTCAAATTTGTAACAAGCGCAGCTTTGTATCCAGCATGCCCCCGCCCCCAACTTTGTAAGTGGTTAGGGGAGGGGAAGTGGGAGGAGGCTTGGGAACAAAAGACAAAGGCAGCTGCTGGGAGAGAACCCAGCAAAGGGAGAAGAAAACAATTCTCTCACAACAGCTGTGCACATTCTCAAAAGCAGCGGCCCTGGCTTTACGCTGGATTGCTGTAAAGTTTCTGAAGATTTCAAGATGTTCTTTATCGGGGGAGAAGTGAAATGGAGTAGGTATAGGACAGAGGTGGATTAATCAGAGGTGAAGTTGGTTTAAGAGATCACTGACTCCTGAATCAAACCAGCCCCTGGCTGCTTTTAAATAGATTTCGGGGCTGTTGTTTACTATTCAGCATCAAGATAGGTTTTGAAGGTTATTCCTTTTGTTTTCTTTTTATTATCTTTGATCCCATTGTTGCACGAATGGAGGATATAGCTCTCGGGCCAAATCTTCTCAATGCCCAAGATCAAATACAGGTTTTTCAGCGTGTGGCAGAAAATGAGAATTACCAGCTTGGGATGTAGCTCAGTAGTGGAGCGCTTGTCTAGCATATATGAGATCCTGCATTCAATCCCCAGCATTGCATAACTGGGCATGGCGGTTCATGCCTGTCATCCCAACACATGGTAGATGGAGGCAAGAGGATCAGAAATTCAAGGTTATCCTCAACTACGTAGTGAGTGTGAGGCCAGCCTGGGATACATGAGACCTTGTCTCAAAAAAAAAAAAAAAAAGAGCTGGGCGTGGTGGCGCACGCCTTTTATCCCAGCACTCGGGAGGCAGAGGTAGGAGGATCGCCGTGAGTTCGAGGCCACCCTGAGACTACATTGTTAATTCCAGGTCAGCCTGGACCAGAGTGAGACCCTACCTCGAAAAACCAAAAATAAATAAATAAAAAAAAAAGAAAAAGAAAATGGAATTGTCCAAGGTGGCATGGCTGCTAGCAGTCTTCCTTGAAGGTGCTCATCTCCATGGGATGCAGATGGCTCACGTTCTTGAATTTCTTAGCATCGGAGACAAGTCTGACATTTTACAAGGTTGCCTTCTTCAAGTGGAAATTTTCTCTAAGCAGGTTAGCTGTTGAGTTTAGTATACCGTAAAGAAGGAAAATGATTGTTTTCTGTGTATACATGCATGCAGTATATGTATGCGTGTGTATAAATGCATGTGCCTCACAAGCATGCGTCCAGGGGCTAAAGGAGGACATCAGTGTCCTCCTTAATTGCTCCTATGCCTTATTTCGCACTGAAGCTAGAGCTCCCCAGTTTTCAGTTACACGGGCTGACCAGGGAGCCCCAGTGATCCTCAGGTCTCCACCCCCTCGGCACTGAGGTTACAGAATTTGCCATTTTTTCACAAGCTTTGGCCATACTTGAGTCTCAGCTCCCCTACAAAGACTAGGGTTATAGGCACACATGGCCACACCCAGTTGTTTAAGTGGGTCCTGGAAATCAAACTTCAGAGGCCTTTAAGGCCTCCTCAGGCCTTCATGCTTACACAGGAAGTACTCTTAACCACTGAATCATCTCTCCAGCCCTGGGAAATAAAATGTATTTATTTATTTTTATTCACAACTTCTATACTTACAAACAATAAACCATGATATTTCCCTCCCACACTTTTCTCCTTCACAACACCAATCTCCATCATATCCCCTTCATCTCTCCATTAGTCTCTTTTAATTTCACGTCATCATCTTTTTCTCCTATTATGAGGGTCTTGTGAAGGTATTGCTAGGCACTGCAAGGTCATGGATAGTGAGGCCAATTTCTGTCTGGACAGTTGCATTGTAAGGAGTCATACTGTTCCTTTTGCTCTTACATTCTTTCCTTCACCTCTTGTGCAATGGACCCTGAGCCTTGGAGGGTGTGACAGGGGTGTTTCAGTGCTGGACACTCCTCCATCCCTTCTTCTCAGCACTATGTTGCCTTTTGGGTCATCCCAGTGGTCATCGCCATCTGAAAAGAGAAGCTTCTCTAACCAGAAGTGAGAGTAGCGTTAATATATGAACATGAACATTAAGTGTAATGCTTTCAGGGCAGTTTGGTGGGAATAATATACACATTTAGCCAGAAAAGATTCTTAATAAAGCCATATTTGAGCATGGTGATCTGCTACAAGACCATTGCATCAAATAATTTTTTTTTTTACAGTACTGGAAATTGAAACTACAGCCCCACCACACATGCTAGACAAGTGTTCTAACACTGAATTACATTCCAAAACCCACAACTAAGTTGATTTTTTTTCTGAAAGTAGGCTTCAAGTAGATGACGCCTACTCTGGGCCTCACCCTCTTGGGTCCAGAGATAGAAACAGCTTGTGCAGTAAGTTTCCGCTGCCAGAAGGTCTGATTGTGGTTGAAACCCTAAATGTTTGCCAGGTCAAGCCTTAGAAATCAGCTTGGAATCTTCAGACATCCACCCCCACAGAGTCAGACCTAAGCCCTGACTGGACTGTGAAGTTCAGAGAATCCGCAGCTCACTAAGACTTCCCTGCTCTCACCATCTATGTCCTGCTCAGCTTTCAAAGCCTTGCATGCACCCTGCTGGCTCTTCTCCCTCTGATTCTGCTACCCCTGGTGCCAGTCACAGACACCCACTCCCAGCCCCTCCTTAGTAGAGTGTCATATCTGTGTGTGACTCCTCTCCCTGGTGAGCTAGGATGGTCAGTGTGAAATCCAATGGGTCTATCATTCCTTGATGGAAAGAGTCCTTTCTGCACAGAGTGACACGTTGGTGTTGGATAGCCATGGCCATGAAGCTGACCTTGTATGGCCCTGACCGTGCGTCTGTTCTTGGAGGCTGGCCTCACGTTGGAGAACATCCAAGAGCCTGCACGGCAAAATGATAATGAGTGGGAGCTTAGGGACAGAATGCTGATGTGTCTGTTCTGCTAACTACGTGCTTGGGAAGGGCCTGTCTATTCTCTCTGAACTTGAATTTCCTTATTGGTGAATTGGGAATTGCACTTACTTGATTGGATGCTGTCAAGACTAAATGATATAAACCAACACAAGGAAATTTGGCTAGCCTTGTGCATAGCACATGTTCAATACATGGGAGATAGTACTTGCCTACGTTGGTGCATAGTTTGATGCTAGGGGTTAGCCTGATATATATCCAAGTTCTAAGGCCGGTCTCCTGAGTTCAGAGATGCTCTGAGATCCTGGAGGCCTGTATTCAGGGGCTTTCACCTTGCAGAGTTACAGTGAGCACTGGTGGGCCAGGAAAGGGTCCCACGGACAGAGTGGTGTCACAAAGCATGAAAGAAAGTCTATCCTATCTGGCCGTCCCTTATGATCCTGACATCCATGCTAGCCGTGGTCATTTCTAGGATCCAGTGGTTAGCTACGACTACGGCTAAACACTCTAAGACTCTCTAGTCCTGGAATGACTCCAGGATCACCTGGTAGAATTAACATAGGGATACACATTAAGATCCTCCTCAGTACACATCACGTGCCTCCTTCTCTCTTGATGGAGCCAGATCCTCAATGCCTTCTCTATGGGACTAGTCCCACATGCTTCCTGGAGTTCAGGCTATATGGAGCACTGCAGGCTATGTGTTTTGGGCTCCAGTGACTCTCTGGGATTGTGAAGGTCATCAGGATAGGCAGAGATGGCCTTCTGTGTTATTGACTCAGCATGAATTGTGTGTGGGGAGAGAGGGGGAGTCATGGGCCCTAAAGGTTCTCATTGATTTGTTGCTGTCATTTAGATGGCTCCAGTGTGCATGCTGTTGGGACACAATAGAATGAAGTTGGACTAAATGTTAGAGGCCTAGGACTTCCACCAACCATCCGATCTTGGGCAAACCACTGAACCTCTATGTGCTTAAGTGACTTCTTCGCAAGTATGGTAATCCCCTCCCTAAGGAATGATGAAACAATGTTGAGAAATCATTTCCTGAGCAAGCCATTTTCATTAACACGGTGGGAAACCAGCTGGGTCTAGCGCAGAAGGATGAAATGGTCACATGAAATAACTGATAAAAATGGTGAAAACAGCCGGGCGTGGTGGCGCACGCCTTTCATCCCAGCACTCTGGAGGCAGAGGTAGGAGGATGGCCGTGAGTTTGAAGCTACCCTGAGAATACATAGTGAATTCCAGGTCAGCCTGGGCTAGGAGCCAGATCCTACCTCAAAAAAATGAAAAATAAAAGAAATGCTGAAAACAAATCCAACTGGGCTAGGAAGATGGCTCAGCAGTTAAAGGCACTTGCTTGCAAAGCCTTCCAGCCTGGGTTCCATTCACCAGCACCCATGTAAAGCAGGACACAAAACGTGGTGTGTGTATCTGGCATTCATTTGAGGGGCAAGAGATCCTGGAGCACGTGTATGCACACACACATCCTCACACACACACACATAGACAGACAGACACACACACACACATACACACACACAGAGGTGAAAATAAATAAAAATTAAAAACAAAAAACCCAAATCCAATCTATATTCATGGAATAACTTTTGCAAGCAAATTAAGTGACTTCATAGATTTAGATGTGGGGTATATCTCACTTGCTGTTGAAGGCACCCATTGCCACAAAAGAGTGATAATATTTTTTTCTTTCTTTTTCTTTTCTTTTTCTTTTTTTCCGAGGTAGGGTCTCACTCTAGCTCAGACTGTCCTGGAATTCACTCTGTAGTCTCAGGGTGGCCTCAAACTCACAGTGATCCTCCTTCCTCTGCCTCCCAAGTGCTGGGATTAAAGGTGTGTGCCACCATACCTGGCGAGTGATAATCTTTTTAAATAGGATGCTGTGGTAGTTTGAATATATGTCCCCCAATATATTCAATGTTTTATTACTTTATAGTTTGCATCTGTAATCACCTTGGGGCCGGTCTTAAGGTGTGGTGATGGTTTGAGAGTCCATTGTAAAGATATGCAAATGTGTCTAGCAGGAGTTCCTGAAGTTTGCTGTGTGACCTTTTGGCGGTAGTTTTTTACTCTGTGTGCTGTGGTGGCTGGTTGGCTTTCTCTCTCTCTGCTTGGTCCTGTGGAGAGCAGGCCGCTTCTCTTGCCATTATGGAACTTCCCCTGGATCTGTAAGCTTCAATAAATAATATCCCTTCCTCCATAACTGTGCCTGGTCTGGAAGTTCATCTCAGCGAACCTGAAGCTGTCTGCAACAGTAAAGTGGTACCGAGGAGTGTGGGGTGAGATGAACCTGACCGTGTGGATGTTCGTCTTTTGCAACCTTTGTTTTGGAGGAATGGGCATGGACTTGGTGCTTGCAACTGAAGATGCCTTCTGGAGTGGTAAGCCAAGTTTTATGGACTATTCTGATGAGAGTTTGAGAATGCTAAGTGCAGATAGTACTGAACTTCGAGGCTTGGCTTTTGTGGATTCTAAGGGGAAAGAAAGACTACAGAGGACTTTGTTGGAACTGGGCTACTGGCATAAGGGATGGCTACGTTCTGCTATCCAGGCCCAGAAAGTTTGATCAAGGTTAAATTTGTAATGGACTGATGTGCTTGGCTAAAGATATCGGACTGAGATTTTAAGATTTTGAGTTGGAAAACCTGAAGCAAGCTAAAAGTAGAGGCACTGAGACTGGTTAAGCTGCTATTGTTGACACATTAGCAATCTTAAGGAAGGTGGAAGGAAGGTGGCCTGACTTGATTTACATTAAAACAATGGAGAGGATGCCTGAGGAAAGACTGTTAGAAATGCAAACTCTTTGGAAAGAGTTGACTGGAGAAGGAACCTGCTTTTCAAGGCTATGGTTTATTTTGTCCCTGAATTTAGAATATGGCTGTGTCCTGCACACCTGGTATTAGTTTTGGAAGCATGAAAATGCATGGAGTGGTCATGAGTTGCACACGGTTCCAGGAGCCGCTGCTGAGATGCGGCATGAGGCAGGGCATGGAGACCCTCAGGAATAGGCTGGAAGAGCCTTTGGAAGATGGACCGTGGGTTGCATGGAGACCTGAAGATGTTTTGGATATACCAGGACTGTGCAAAAGGGCTACCATGGAGTGCAGTATTGGCATGGGATGAAAGTTTTCCCTGGCGACTCTGCCCAGCTGGAGGGGCGGAATTGGAAAACCTGGAGATTGTCAGTCTCTGGTTATATTGAACTTGAACTGCAGAAGTTTGATGACGGCTGATGATAGTTGAGTTTGCATTATTCTAGTCTCTCTTTGCTTTTTACCAGTTAAAAATGTTTACTCTGTGCCTTTACATGTTGAAAGTATTTAACTTGTTTGATTTTACAGGACTCACTATCTTAAGTTGGTCAAGACTGTGAGAACCTTTGAAATTGGACTGAGTACAATTTACAATGTGTGATAGTTATAAATCTATTGGGGCCAAGAGCTAAATATATTGGGGGCCAGGGGCGGAATGTGGTAGTTTGAATATATGTCCCCCAATATATTCAATGTTTTATTACTTTATAGTTTGCATCTGTAATCACCTTGCTAGAGGCAAGGTCACTGGGGGCCGGTCTTAAGGTGTGGTGATGGTTTGAGAGTCCATTGTAAAGATATGCAAATGTGTCTAGCAGGAGTTCCTGAAGTTTGCTGTGTGACCTTTTGGCGGTAGATTTTTACTCTGTGTGCTGTGGTGGCTGGTTGGCTTTCTCTCTCTGCTTGGTCCTGTGGTTGGAATTAACTATGTAGTCTCAGGGTGGCCTTGAACTCACGGCGATCCTCCTACCTCTGCCTCCCGAGTGCTGGGATTAAAGGCGTGCGCCACCACGCCCGGCTTCCAACTGAAGGATTTTGTTAAAGAAGATCCTACCTCAGTGATGACAGCATGAGTCTAACATGAAAATCATGCATTTACACTCACGGCACATACTCAGCTACTTTTCTTCAACTACTAATAGTCTAATGATCAGAGCAGAATTCTGAACTTACAACAGCCAATGAATAATGAGTCTTGATCTGAGAAGTGACCCTTGTAGTGTAAACTTGTCACTTTTCCTTCTATGTGACAATTCTTTAACATTCTGTATAGCATTCCTGAAAAATAAGAACCTGGGGCTGGAGAGATGGCTCAGTGGGTAAAGTGCTTGCCTCTGAGTTTGGATGCCCAGCACCATGTAAAATCCTCGTGTGGTGACATGTGTCTGTGACCACACTGTTGAGGAGGAGGAGATGGGGATCCCACCACTTGCTGGCTAGCTAGTGTAACTGACTCCAGGAGCTCCAGGAACAGTGAGAGACCCTGGCTCACAAAAATAAGGTAGAAAGAGATTAGGGAAGACACATGATATTGGCCTCTAACTTCCACATGCACATGCAAACAAACAAACAAACGAATGAATGAATGAATCCCTTAAATTCAGAGGTTATTTAATGAATTTGTAAAGAGAAATCAAATCATCAGGCAGATATAGGTCTGCTAATCCCTTTCCTGGTGAGGAAACTTGCCCGAGGGCCTCTAAATCTCAGGATTTCATAAACGGCTTCCGTGATCATCCAGGCTCACACTCTGCATCCTGCCTTCTGTGTAAGGATGTGTTCTGTGCTCCAAAAGAGGACTCAAACCCAGAATCTCCAGTTTGCAACACGACCTTGTCTGCCTGTGTTGACTTAGGACTAAGCGGTTCCCATTGCTGGCAGGCTTAGGAAGAGTGGAAACAAAGTCAGATGACTCTGAAAGTCCCTGAAGTGCCATGACAGGAAGAAAGGATTGAGTAAGAATCATGTTTTTTTTTTTTTTTAGACTTAGAAGAATGAATCTTCCTTTGAAAAGGGAAGTGGGAGATTCCAGACAGTAACCAGAAACCAAGGAGCCTAGAGCTATTGAAACCTCGAGGGAGGAAGTGAAGTTCCCTTTGGGGTCATGGAAGCAGCTGCATTTACCCACAAGTGCCTGTATCTCTAAGCTACCTTAGCATTTGGCATGTTAATTTTTCTCTTTGCCATTCATTTTCACAGCCTCTTCAAAGACCGCTGAGGCACTAAGGGATGTTTCCCACAAAGGCAGATTCTGAGTCAATCTGTGTTCACATTTACATTTATGCTACTGCAGGTTATCTTTCCAACACTGATCCAGATATTTCCAATGTGGGCCTCAAAAGAACCTTGCTTTAGAGAGTTGGATAATGAGGCTTAGTGGGATGAAGGAATGTGACATGTCACACTGGGGTTTGAAGACCTGTCTGCAACTCTAGAATCTTCTCCACAGCTGCCTCCCGTGTTCAGTACATTGTATGACTGAATTCTTGAGCTCTATGGAAATTGAGGAATGGAATGCAATGTTACTTGTTGGAAATGTCATGGGAAAAAGTTGTCTCGTCAGCTCTGTTTGGGGGTTTCAGATTACACCTGAATCTAATTCTGAAATAAAATATTATTCAGAAGAAGGATTTTTTAGAAATATTTTATTTATTTATTTATTTGATTTTTTTGAGGTAGGGTCTCACTCTGGCCAGGGCTGACCTGGAATTAACTACGTAGACTCAGGGTGGCCTCGATCTCATGGTGATCCTCCTACTTCTGCCTCCCAAGTGCCAGGATTAAAGGCGTGCACCACCACGCCCGGCTTATTTATTTATTTGAGAGCGCAAGAGAGAGAGAGAGAGAGGCAGATAGAGAGACAGAGAGAATGGGTGCACCAGGGCCTCTAGCCCCTGCAAATGAACTCCAGATGCATGCGCCACCTTGTGCATCTGTCTTTCAGGGTTCTAGGGAATTGAACCTGGGTCCTTAGACTTCACAGGGAAGTACCTTAACTGCTAAGCCATCTCTCCAGCCCAAGAAAAAGGAATTTTTAATTTTATTTCTGAAAATTTCATTACTGCCTCTCAGCCCCCTCCCACTCCCACTCCCACTAAACTCCTCCCCAGATAATCCCCTTTCTACATTCATGTCTTTTGTGCTTGGGTATGTGTGGGTGTGCATGAGAGAGAGAGAGAGAGAGAGAGACCCACTGAGTTAAAACTGAGATTGCTTGCATGAGTATGGGTAGGGGGTTATTAACTGAAGTATGGGCAACTTAGCAGTGGCTACACCACTGAAAACATGATTCCCTCTCCCCTAGCAATAATTAACTGCCCATAGCTAATTTGGGAAGAGTGTGGTGTTGGGAGCCCCTCCATCATCCGTGAAGGAATGTTGACAGTCTTGTGTAGGAAACCACAGCTGTTGTGAGTTCATGAGTGTAACAGCCATGCTGTGTCCAGAAGACAGCATTCCATAGCATCTCTCTCTACTTGAAAATAAATAGTTAAAAAAAAAAGCTAGGAGAAAAGATTTTGAACATCTTCACCATAAATAATAAATGGTAGAGGAGATCATTATTTCACTAGATTTAAACATTACACAGTGTATACATGTCTTGAGCATTACACTGAACCCCCTTAATTTGTACATATTTGATGATTTTTTTTTGCATCAGTTTTAATTTTTTTGTTTTTTGGTTTTTTGAGGTAGGGTCTCACTCTAGCCCAGGCTGACCTGGAATTCACTATGTAGAGTCTCAGGGTGTCCTCGAAGGCGTGCGCCACCACACCCGGCTTGTATCAGTTAAATTTTAAAAATAAAATAGAGATTTAATACAAAAACACAAACACACAAAATTATAGTCTTGGATATACAGTCAGTTGTAATATAATGTTTGTTTGGAAAACAGGAACAACATGGGCACAGTCAGAACTCCACATTTGCTTATGAGCCATTTTATTCTGGTGAAACATTACTTACATGCAGAAAACTGGACCCAGACTGAGTAATGCTGGACCAGAATATAGAAAGTACACACATGTATAACCTGTGTGCTACCTCAGTATATACTGTGCATTTGGAACCACAACATTCCCAGGAAATCACAAGCTATAACCCTTCTAACACTCATCCAAGTACAATCTTCAGGGATTTCAGCAAGAGAAAATAACACATCTATTGTCATCTCTTAACCATTTAATATATGTAAAATGGTGTTATCATTTTTATTTGCTCTCCTATCATTTTAAAAAATGTAAATCAAAGCCGGGCGTGGTGGTGCACACCTTTAATCCCAGCACTCGGGAGGCAGAGGTAGGAGGATTGCCATGAGTTTGAGGCCACCCTGAGACTACAGAGTGAATTCCGGGTCAGCCTGGACCAGAGTGAAACCCTACCTCGAAAAAAAAAAAAAAATGTAAGTCACTGTTGAAGTTGTTTTGGGGGTAGGCAGTGTTTGAGACTGTAGCCCAGGCTAGCCTAGAACTCACTACCTAGCCCAGACTGGCCTTGACCTTGCAATGATCCTCCTGCCTATATCTCCCAAGTCCTGTAATTATAGGTACGAGTCACTACGTCTGGCTCAATTGATGATGTTTTTGAGTATTGTGTCCCTAGCCCCATCTCTCCAGCCCTGTCTTTTATTATTGTGACTTTTTTTTGAAACAAGGTCTCACTATGTAGCCCAGGCTGACCTGAACTCAAGGTCTTCCTGCCTTGGCCTTCCAAGTATTGGGACTATAGGCAAGTACCAACATTCCTAGCTTTTTGTGCCCTTTACCGAAAGTAAATTTTTTTTGAGACAGGATCTCATGTAACCCAGACTAGCCTCAAACTCACTATGTAACTGAGGCTGATCTTAAACTTCTGGTTCTCTTGCCTCCACCTTTGAAGTGCTAATATTGCAGGAATCCACCATCATGCCCAGTATGTGGTGCTGACAGACAAAGTCAAGGCTTCGTGCATGCTATAAGCACTCTACCAACTGAACTACATCATCAGCCCATGCGTGATAATTTCTAAGCCAATCTATATGGGTCACATGAGAGCACAAGTGACTCAAAAGCACCAAACTTGCCATCCAATTTCATGCTAGTCAATGTTGTTTTCAAAATGAGAGAGACTCATCCCTTTACAGATGTTTCATAAGATGATAAATTACTATTAGTAATTGATCCATAATCCCCCCAAGAAGGAATAGATTTATTTGCAAAAGGAACAAAACTAATGACATTTAAAACTCAAAACTGAAGGGGCTGATGAATGGTGGAAGGGAAAGCTAACATTTCACGAAAAGTCACTTCGTGCCAGAGCTTGTTGGATGTCTTCCAGTACTCAGGCCCCGTGTCTTCATAGCATCCTGCTCCAGAGGGGGGAGGGGAATTGAGGGTCGTAAGTGATCCATCTGTGAGTCACAGCTCCTTTCTCCAGAGCGATGCAATCGTCACATTCTGCTCTGTCCCCACCGTTCACAGGCTTTCTGGATCCATGCGTGTGTGCTTCTCTCTTCTCTAGGTTGCTGATGACCATCCATGTAGTAGTCACAAAGATTAAATTGACAGCCCAGAAAGACTTTATCTTGTATGAGATTGTTTTATGATTTCTTTCTTTTTGGTTTTTCGAGGCAGGGTCTCGCTCTAGCCCAGGCTGACCTGGAATTCACTATGTAGTCTCAGGCTGTCCTGGAACTCACGGCGATCCTCCTACCTCTGCCTCCTGTGCTGGGATTAAAGGCGTGCGCCACCACGCCCGGCTGTTTTTTGATTTCTTGTCAACCTTTTGTTTCTCTTGTGGTTCTGGGGATAGAAGTCAGGGCCTCAGGCGTGCTAGGTAAGTGCTTTACCACTGAGCTCCTGTCTCAACCCCCACTGTGCACCACAACTTGGGGACTTTTATGTTTGTTTGTGGGATTTTTTATTAGTTATTTATATAGTGTGTATACAGCCATGATGGTACCATCTTCAGCCTTCTCCCTGTCCTCCCCCCATGGGGATTGTGGGTCTTGCATTGTGAGGTTAGCCATCAGGCAATGTCTCTGTGCATAATGACCCAACTTATGGCTCTAACAATCTTTCCTCCCTCTCTTCCACAAATTTTATTTGTGGGATTGTTTTTTAGACAAAGTCTCACTCTGTAGCCCAGGCTGGCCTGAAATTTACTATATAGTCCAGGCTGACCTTGAGCTCATAGCAATCCTCCTGACTCAGCCTCAGTTCGAACTCAAATAGTTCTGGTATGGGAGCTGAGATTTTTGCATATCTTTTTGTATTTATTATTTATTTGCAAGGAGAGAGAGAGAGAAAGAGAGGGAGACTAGGTATACCAGGGCATCTTGCCACTACAAACAAACTCCAGATGCATGGGCCTCTTTGTGAATCTAGCTTTACATGAGTACTGGGGAAATAAACCCAGGCCATCAGACTTTGCAAGCAAGTGCCTTTAACCATTGAACTCTTTCCAGCCTGACATAGGCATTTCTGACAAACACCCAGCGAATGCAGATGCTGTTAATCCAGGGACCACAGGTTCTCTCTCTCTCTCTCTCTCTCTCCTTGCAACCCAAGTCCTCATGTGTGCTAAACTCATGCTCTACTGTGGAGCCTCACTCCCAGACTAGAAACTACGTTTTAAAAACAGCAATGAGCCGGGCGTGGTGGCGCACACCTTTAATCCCAGCACTCAGGAGGCAGAGGTAGGAGGATTGCCGTGAGTTCGAGGCCACCCTGAGACTACATAGTGAATTCCAGGTCAGCCTGGACCAGAGTGAGACCCTACCTTGCAAAACCAAAAAAAAAAAAAAAAAAAAAAAAAAAAAAAACAGCAATTACCTAAGAAGGCATAAAGACAATTATAGGAGGTTCTCCAACTCTTTTTAGAATTCCACAAAGTCTAAAAGAGCAACTTTCAACTGGGGGCCATTTGATACTGTCTAGGCACTTAGTGGGTAGATTCCAGCAATGTAATTATGTATGTATATATATATATATATATATATCTATATATGCTCAAAAAGTGCAAGGATGGCCCCTGCCCTAAAGTGTCACATGACCCCAAATGTCAGTAGCGCTGAGATTGGAAACCCTTACCAGGAGAGATAACACACACTCCCAGGAAAGCAGTGCACACTTACATCCAATACGCCCCCTTGTGACAGGGGTCACCCAGAGTTGGCGCCACGTGGCTTGTAGTGGTAAAGTTCAGCAATGGACATTAATAGCCAACTGTAATTGACTTAAAACAGGGCAAGTACATGAATTGTAATATAATGAATGCCATTAAATAAGCTAAAAAGAAAACAGTTTGGAGGCATGCGATTGACATATACCAAAGGAGACCTTGCAGGTGGAAGGGTGGGTGCTTAGTCCTTCTGCAGCCTGCATGTGGTGGGCTGAGCTGACACCATACAAAATTGGCGCTGCCTATTGGAGTAGTATGTGAGTGAGCCCAGCTGGACATATTTGGAACAAACTTGGGACATTCCTTGGACTCTTGAATGTGACTTGCAGCTGGGCAACATAATGGTGAAATATTATGATTCACAGATCTCAGATTCTTTGGAACAATAGAAATACTCCAGAATTCTCTGTGGAAGATTGCCCCCTTTCACAGAGTTACAAATACAGACTCATGCACAGAAGTTGGTATGCTTGTTAACAAACCACTCTTGTTCCCACAGGACATGCAAGTGACAACATGTGGATGTTTCAATGTATTAATATAGAATCAGTTTGTATTCTAACCATTGAAACAGCAGCAGCAAGAGTGAGGAGTCCCTCATCTAAATATGCTCTGTTGGAAAGATTTCTCCTGTCGAGTGCGATTCTCGTTGTTGGTTAAAAGAAATTGAAGGAACTAGGGATGTTGGTAGAGTGCTTGCCTGGCATATGAGAAGCCCTGGGCTCGATGCCTAACCTAGCACTATATAAAGCACTTTTGGGGTTGCATACCTGTAATCCAAGCACTCAGTAGGTAGAGGCAAGAAAATCAGAAACTCAAGGTTATCCTTTAGTACACAGCAACTTAAAGGCCAGCCTAGGCAACATGAACCCCTATCTCAAAACAAAACAAAAAACAACAAAGACATTTAATATAACGCAGCTTGCACCAGAAAGATATTTATAAATTAACTAAAGTCTCTCTTGGAAATGATATAATAGTAAACTAATATCAATTTTCTCATGGAAGGAAAACATGTGCTGGGTCATTCAAGATGACCTTAACACTTGTTGATTGTGAAGGACACATCTAAAATGCACCATTTCAACAACTCTCAAGGCCAGTAGAACTTTAGAGACAGAGTCCAACTGTGGTAAAGAATGTGTGGAGCCTAAAGAAAATCTAGGGAAAGGGAGGAGGGTGGGGAGTGGATTATGATCATTCTATATTGTTTATATTTATGGAACTTGTTAATAAAATGTTTTAAGAAAAGACTCGCCAGGTGTGGTGGCATATGCCTTTAATCCCAGCACTTGGGAGGCAGAGGTAGGAGGATTGCCATGAGTTCAAGGCCACCCTGAGACTATGAAGTGAATTCCAGATCAGCCTGAGCTAGAGTGAGACCCTACTTTGAAAAACCAAAAAAGAAAGAAAGAAAGAAAGAAAGAAAGAAAGAAAGAAGAAAAAAGAAAGAAGAAAGAAAGAAAGAAGAAAGACTGAGACTACATAGTGAATTCCATGTCAGCCTGAGCTAGGCCGAGACTCTACCTTGAAAAGCCAAAAAGAAAAAGAAAAGAAAATCTGGAGGCTGGGGTGATGACTCAGCAGGTAAGAAGAACATGCGCTGTGCAAGGGTGAGGACCTGAGTTTGATCCCAGAACCCAAAATAGAAAGCTGCGTGTGACCAGGTTGAAAGGAGCAAAGGCAGGAGAGTCACTGGGGCTCACTGGTCAGCCACTATAACCAGAAAAAAAAAATCTAGACTTTTCTTATAAACAAAAATATGTCTGCTGAATAGTTGATTCCATCATCTGGAATAAATGTTCCGTATTTTTTGTTCCCACAAGTACAGTCAAGATAATTAGTTGAAGCATCACAGTTGTTCTTAAGTTTTTAAAACTCTAGAGTACTCTATATTGTACTTATTTCTAAATAATTCCTCTGTCAGGGCAAATCATAGAAAACTGATAATACGTGACCATTTTCTACCTATAACACCAACAATCTTGTATGGTCCAGTCCAATATTTAATAAAGCATTTTAGTTCTTGTATTAGCTTTGAGGATTGGAAAAATGTCTTAGCAGTTAAAGGCATTTGTTTGCAAAGCCTGCAGGTCTGGGTTCAATTCCCAAACCACTCACAGGCCAGACACAAAAAAAGTGGCTCTAGTGTCTGGTGTTCATTTGCAGAGACAAGAGGCTCTGGTGTGCCCACACGTGCATGTAAGTAAATAAATATTTTAAGTGGATATCATAAGAATATCTGTCTTCTGAATGGCTGGCTCTGTTCATTGTAGTTTTAGTCTCTACATGGTTTCAGGAACCCTTTCCCCTACTTGAGGGGAGGGTGATATATTTCATACTTCGATTGGAAAATCAGGGTGGTTCCTTCCACTGTTTTCCAGCCACAAAAAGATTTCATTTCTCTTAATTAATTTAATTTATATCTTCTGACTGTTCATTTAATTTTTCATAAGCATTATGTGTATGGTTTGTTCTTGTTTGGTTTTTGACAGGGTTTCACACTGTAGCTCTTCACAAGAAGCAGGGTTTTTAAGGTCTGAAAAATGTTTTTTTTTTCTTCCCAGTCACCTTCCAGAAACATTTGTTAATAATTGGCAACGATGTTCCCCCAGAATGATAATTTGTCTCCCCCTTGCCCAGCAGTTTTTGGTTTATTCCAAAATACACACAGACTTGACCTCAGGATTTTGCTCAAAGAATATTATTCCTCTCAAGAGAAATGAAAGCTGCATTCTCAACACAAATTTAGAATCCTTAAATCAACTATAAATGAAAAAAAAGTACCATCTCATTATGCTCTGGAAAAAAGTAGATTTATCGGTTTTAATGTGGCCATTGTCAGTGTCTTACTGTGCGACAGGATCATAGTGCGGGGGATGCTAAAGAGCTTATGGTCCCCCCTGGGCTGTTGTGATTATGTGGGTATATTTAGAAACTGTAAGAAAAGCAAACCATGAGCTAAGAGGCCCCAGCAGACACTCTTAAATTAAGATCTAGCCCATTACGAGAAAAGCCCCCAAAAGAAAATATTTGCATGGCAAGGAGTGACAAGCTCTTTCTCACTGAAATGATATTGTAACATTTCAGGGAAAACAGTCACTGTGCCTTACTTATTATTGCCATTTATCTCTCCTAGGACTGAGCAGTTGTCAGAGAGGATAAGCTAGAAGGTCTGATTTGGTTCTGCTTATATAAACCTCCATATTGAGTAGGTGAAAGGATACAGACCCGTTTGTTGCAGGTGCAAGATATAAAATGTGAAGTGATTCCCTATCTAAGCACGGGTCAGCACGGAACCCAACATTGATTATGATCAGCTGCTGGACTCGTCTCCTGTCTCACAAACTTTTCTGTAACTTGTAAATGGTTGATAGAGATATGAGGCTCTGACTGAATTTACACCAAGTTCTGGTAGCCTAGGCTTGCCTCAAGTTTGATCTTCCTATGTAGCTGAAGAAGACCTTGAACTCTTCATCTTCCTGCCTCCATTTCCCTAATCCTGGGATTACAGGTGTGCACCGCCCCTCCTGGTTGTTTCCCGAGTCTTGATGTAAGAGTGAGGGTTTGGTTTGGCAGAGGAAGGGCTCCGTGTCATTCTTAAAGTAGCTGCGATGCACATCTATTTAATCTGCACGTGTGTTTAATGGTGCAGTGGGCCAAGATGTTTTTGGGTCCCTCGGAGGCCATCAGTGTGATTGGGCATTGCTCCTTCCTCTCTCCTAAATGCTGTGGAAACAGCAGGGCTCCCTCTTTGAGATATCAAGGAGAGTGACCCTTCCCCACATGACAGCGAGTTTCCATCATGGAACCAGCTGGGCTTTTACCGGAGGAAAGTCCGGGCTTAGCTTCAGCAGGATTCCCACACAAGGTCCCTGAGGAAGGAGATGGAGAAATGAAGGAACACCCCCTGCCGAGTTTTAGCCTGTTTTTCTAAATCTCCAGGTGGGTTGAAGATTTCCTGGAGAGGAGGGCAGAGACCTCTGTGGGCGCAATGTTACATCCCTGCACTGAGGGCAAATGCCTACTCCTTGCATAGTGTCCACATGATGCCTCTCATCTGCACAGCCTTCCTTACCTTCAACAAGTGAAATCAACCAGGTGGAAACAAGGCTTCTCTTCACGGACCTGGGAACTCCTATTCCTGAGTAAAGGCATTGCTGCTAGTACGTGACTTTTTGTGGGGTACTGAAAACCTCATACTACCCAGGATCCTTTTTCATTCTGATTGCCTCTTGCCATTCAGCCAAACCTGACTGCTGATTTTTATTAGTAATGGGTCTTTCATATGCAGAAGGGAAAAAAGTGAAATTTAGACAAGTATAACATATAAATTGTCATCAACTCCCACTATAGTCAGAGAGAGGGTAGAAGTCAGTGTCAGACAGGAAGAGGGTTTTTTGTTGTTTTTGTTTTTTGTTTTTTGTTTTGTGCTTTTTAGACAAGGTCTTGCACTTTAGCTGGGGGACTGGCTTGGAACTCACTATGTGCCCCAGGTTTGCCTTGAAGTTGTAGCAATCCTCCTGCCTTGGCTGTCAAAGTACTGAGATTACAGGCATGAGTAACTACACCCAGAAACAAGGTTGTAACTTGGGCTGGAAAGGTGACAGTGGTTAAGGCGCTGCCTGCAAAACCTAAGGACCCAGGTTTGATTCTCCAGTACCCACGTAAGCCAGATGCACAAGGTGGTGCAAGTTTCTGGAGTTCGTTTGCAGTGGCTAGAGGCCCTGGTGCACCCATTCTCTCTCTATCTGCCTCTCTCTCTCTCTCTCTCTCTCTCTCTCTCTCTCAAATAAATAAAAAAATATATATAATTTTTTTAAGTGTTGTAACTTCACTGTCGGTCACATACTGTCTCACACAAGTAGGTAACTCTATCAAGCTGAACATAGAAGGAAGATCTAGTCATTTGAGAAGCTAAGAGAATTCTATGTCTGAATTATGTCTTAAGATAGAAGTCTTCTTTTCTTTTTGTGTGTGTGTATAGGGTGCTCATGTGGAGGGTGCTCAGAGGACAAACTCGAGGTATCAGTCCAAGCCTTCCACCTTGTTTGAGACAGTGTCACTTGTTTGCCATTTTGAACATCAGACTAGCTGGCCCATGCGTTTCAGGGTTCCCCAGAGTGCCTCCCATCACCACAGGCATGTTACACATGTGTGTACTGTTTGTATCTGGCTTTATGGATGTGCTGGGAATCTGAACTTCAGTCACTAGGCTTTAACCACTTAGCCATCTCCCCAGCACCCAAGATAAAGTTCTTAGATGTGGCATCTTGACAATCCCTGAAATCATGTTTAAGAAATGCCACATTTCTTTTTTTCTTTTATTTTCTTTTTCCTGTTTTAAGGCAAGCCCAACAGACTGGCATTTTTGTTTGTTTATGTGAGAGAACAAGAGAAAGAAAGAATTACAATGCCAGGGTCTCTAGGTATTATAATTGAACTCCAGATGCATGTACCACCTTGTGTGCATGTATGACCTTCGCGCTTGAGTCACTTTGTGTGTCTGAAGAAATGCCACATTTCTAATGAAAATCCTTACCTCGATATAAGGTTTAGTAAACACCCTGTCAATCTAGTTTAGGGATGAAAGCTTGTTATAAAATAACCACCTCTTGGGCTGGAGATATGGCTCAGTGGCTAAGGTATTTGCCTGTGGAGCCTAACAACCTGAGTTCAATTCCCCAGCACCTATGTAAAGCCAGATGCACAGTGACACATGCATCTGGAGTTTGTTTACAGTGGCTGGAGGCCCTGGTGCACCCATTCTCTCTGTCTCTCTTCAGTCTCTCTCTGCAAATAAATAAGTAAATAAATAAATAATTAAAAATATAACCACCTCTGGGGCTAGGGAGATGGCTCAGTGGATAGATAACATGCATGCTGCTCTAGCCCTCATTCCTGAGTTTGGGTCCCCAGAATCCATAAGATCTCTGGGATTGTCCTATGTTGCCTAAGCTGACCTTGAGCTCACAAGCTCAAATCATCCCTTTGCCTCAATCTCCTGAGTAGTTTAAACTATATAAGCACATACCACCATACTTGGCCAGGTCCATTTATTTTTGTATTATCTGCCTATGGTTGCTTTTGTGTTGAAATGAGCAGTTGATTCTTTGCAATAAGGCCATATGTGCTTGAAAATAAAAGGCCTAACATGTTTAACAACTTTACTGAGACAATTTGCTGACCTCTGGTTTAAATGATACAATATATGTTTAAATTCTCTTAAATAACCATACAGATGGAATCACATGAGAAATTTTAATCCCTTGAGAATAAATGTTAAACCACTTGTTCTGAACAAGCCCTATAGAAAGAAGCACCAAACTGGAATGTCACCTTCTTCCTTCCAACTGTGGTCCAAGGAATGTTCACATCAAAGCCCTCATCCATTGTGCACTGGCTGTACTTCATTTCTAAGAGAAAATTCTCTCCAGACTGCTTGACAACCAAAGTGACTGTATCACCCACTTTCTCATTGCTAGGACAAAATACCCAACTAGATGCAGCTTAATGAAGGAAAAGGTTTATTTTCACCTTACAGTTTCAAAGGGAAGTCTATCACAGTGGGAAAGCATAGCTGAAGCCAGAAGCTGTATCACATCGTCACATCATCAGGGAGGAAGTAGAGACAGGATGACAGACAAGCAGGGCTGGCCTATAACACCTCAAGGCCTGCTGCCAGTGACAAGGCTCTACCTCCTAAATGTTCCACACCCTTCCTGAACAGTGCCACCCACTGGGGATGAAGTATGTAAACACATGAGTCTCTAGGGCTATTTCACATTCAAACCACTGCAGGGACTCTTCATGTTCTACCTCTACAACATGGTCATCCAGCCCTTTCTGCCCCCATGGGTCTCTCAAGAGTTTAGACAGAGAATACAGGACGTTCAGGAGAAATCTACATTATTGCCTCCACTTACGCTGACTCCTTGAGACCTTTTGTTTTCTTCTTATGTTGTTTAATGTATACTACTTAAACTCAGATGAACTGAGTGATTGTTTCATTTCCCCAGGCATCCTGGGAGATTCTGGAAAATAGATGCTGTCTCATAATGATACTGGTACCTCTGCTATATATTAGTAGCCTTGAGTTAATGTTTTTCTCTTTTTTATCTGTTTTCTCAGGAATTTATTAATTTTCTTTTTGAGACAGGATCTCTCTATGTCACCCAGGCTAATGGGAAACTCTCAATCCTCCTGCTTCAGCTTCCGGAGTGCTGAGATTACAGGCACATGCTCAGGAGATATTTCTTGGTCACTTCTGTCTACAGATATGGATACTAAATGGATGACATCAACCCTAGGTGTTGGTGAGATCCCATGAGCAGTGCAAGGAGAGCTGTGTTTCCTGAGACAGACACTTTTCTTGTTAATTTTTCACACTTCTGGATCATGATAGGCAAATTCTTCATACTGCATCACGTGTATTTTTTGCATGTGTATGTGATGTGCACATGTTCATATTCATATCATATTCACGGGTGCACATGTGTATGCAGGTACGTGTGTGTGTGTGTGTGTGTGTGTGTGTGTGTGTGTAAGCCAGAGGTAGATGTCTGGTGTCTTACATGATCACTCTCTACTTTCCTTTTGGAGACAGGGTCTTTCACTGAACGTGTCTTTGTTATCAGAGGAAAGTTTATTTCTGTGTGGAAAAGCATTCTTTTTAAGCAGCCACATTTATATTGGATTAGTCTTAATACGCCTAAGATTGTACAGCTTATTATGGGCACAGGGAACAGTGACACAGACCTGTGAGAGTCTGTGGCTGAAGAAGATTTTGTTGTTTGGAAGGAGCTTTACAGAATAAGATCAAAATGAAAATTCACCCAATCCTTACTAAAGGAACATTATTAATTTAGACCACAGATTTTTGTCTGAAGAAGTGATTTTTCCTGGACTTCTCAAAATGTCAGTTTGGGGCCCATCTTGGGAGGCCACCTGGCACATAAGCATATGTACGTAGTGAGGTTGTGGGTTGCATTTGACCTCCTTTTGTACTTGAGAGAGCTTACAGAGGATCCCGACATGACTTGCCAAACTCGCCACCACATAGTGACAGAAAATCACAGGGAGCAGGAGGGGTGCTCGAGCCATGCTGAGAACCTGGTCGAGTCAGCAGGGACTTGTAACCCTTTTGGTCCATCATTTTTTACCTAGCTGTTTTGAGCCCTTGTCTTCACTTGACAAAAATGGTTTCCAGGAAGAGAACGCTGGCAGACCTGCGAGCTATGCTGGACAGGGAGCTAAAATGTTCCTTTGCCTATTGCTCAAATGAAATAGCTCTTAGGTCCATGATTTGCTGCCCCAGGTCTAGAGCCCAGCCCAGAAAGAAAAATGCACAGTGCATAGTAGGCAGAATTTTCTTGCCTGTGAACATTCACAAGGCTGCATTGTGGAAACAGAAGCTGCTCAAATTGTTCATTGTTTGGAGGCCCCTACTTTGGCAGCCAAAAGCGAATTCATTATGCCGTGATTGGCATAGTTTTCTTCTGTTTATTTCATGCCATGGGTACAGCGATACAGTGTGCACTCCCTGAAACCTCTTGCTTGCCTGTTACTGTCCTAACCTTCCTCTCGCCTTCTGCCCCTGCCACGCTGTTCTCTAAAAACTGTGACAAGCACACTTCTGACTGCCTGAAATCACATACAACTCCAAGGAAAACACACTTTGAAGGTGGGAGGCAGAGGTTGGAGGATCTCTGTGAGTTTGAGGCCAGCCTGGGACTACAGAGTGAGTTCCAGATCAGCCTTGGCTACAGTGAGGAGGACCTACCTCAAAAAACAAAACAAATAAACAACACACACACACACACACACACACACACACACACACACACACACACTTTGTTCTTGCACCGGAGTGGATAAGGTGACCCACAAATATTTATTAAGCACCCATAGAGCACATAGCAGTGTGTCCAGAGGCTTCCTTTTGGGGACGGCAAGCTCAGATGAATATCCACACATCATATTAGGGCTGTTTTGTCCCCAATATGGTCTCCTGAGCAAAGGATGATGTTGCTTTAGTTTATCTGCATGCTTTGTATAGCTCAAAAGCAAGGTCAGTGTGGCTTCTCACCACTTGCCTTACTCCTTTTTATGAATTCCAGAGCAATCCTTCAATGGTTACATGCATCTTGAGTCAGCTAGGGTTCGGGTACCAGTTCTCATTCTGCATTTTCTCACCACCTTCCAGGTGATGGAAGGCCACTGACAAGGGAGGGACCAGAACACCTGAGTAGCATCTGTCCCATAAGTAGGCTATCAGTGGCTATTAGTGTGATCACATAGGGAGCTTTAAGAAATACTCCTGCCCTAGCCCTACCCTCCAGGAAGTGTGGCTTAATTGCTCTGGAGTGTGGCCTAGACAGAAGGGGCTTTAAAATTTCCCCTGGTGATTTTACTATGCATCATTGTGCCTGTATTACAGCTTTAGATATGAAAGAACCCCAATGTCCTTTTAGAAGAGGGGGTAAGTCTTCCTTTTGGTTCTACACCAAGTGTGTGGAAGCCAGGGAGGCTCTAAGCATCCTCATGCAGTCGAATAGTTCCAGAGCAGCCAATGCTCTGGCCTCAAATATTGTATATTGGAAGATAGAGGCAGGGGGATCAGGGGTTCAAGGCCAGCTTCAGCTACATGAGACTCCATCTGAAAAAAAGAAAAGTAATCATAGGGCCCACCTGAGGATGGGTAGGTGGTTAATAGTTGCTGAGGGAGGGCAGAGTCATTATCTTCAGTGGTGTAACCACTGGTAACTTGCCCATGCTCCTATGAGTCACAAAAAAATAAAAAGAAAAGACATAAAAGTAGAAGGGGGCTGGAGGGATGGCTTAACAGTTAAGGAGTTTGCCTGCAAAGTCAAAGGACCCAGGTTCGATTCCCCAGGACCCGCATTAGCCAGATGCACAAGGGGGTGCACGTTTCTGGAGTTTGTTTGCAGCAGCTGGAGGCCCTGGCACACCCATTCTCTCTCTCTCTCCCTCTTTCTCTGTCAAATAAATAAATAATTAATAAAATAAAATATTTTTTAAAAAGTAGAAGGGGGCTATCTGGGAAGAGGAAGGGGATCTGCCAGACTAGCAGGTGGGAGACTACTGAGAGTAATGGGAATTGAATATGGTCAAATTACATCATATAAGTGTATAATGAAATGGAAATGAAACTTATTATATGTAATTAATATATACTAATAAATAAGCAAAATCACCACCTCAAATTCTATGATTGAAAGGGGAATATGGAGAATAGCTATTGCTTAATGGTTATAGACTTTTCTATTTCTGAGTTTGTGTAAATGTGAAAATTCTGTAAATGGGTGCTGGTGGTTACATTATAAATGTATTAAATGCCAGTGATTTATAAAGTTTATATAGGTACCTTTAACCACAGTTTTAGAAAAGAGAATGTAGCTCATTTGGTAGAGTGCTTGCTTAAAACACAAGGCCCTGGGCTCGATACCAACCATCAACTGGACTTGATGGTACTGACCTAGAATCCTAGCACTTGGCAACAGAATCAGAATTTCAAGGTTATCCTTGAGTACATAACAAGTTTGTGGCCATCCTAAGCTACATGAGACTCTGTCTCAAAAAAAAAAAAAAAGGTTCAGGCTGGAGAGATGGCTTATTGGTGAAAGCACCTGCCTGCGAAGCCTAAGAACGCCCGTTCGAAACTCCAGGTCCCACGTTTAGCCAGACACAAAGTGACACAAAAACACAATATCGCACATGAGCACAAGGGGGCTCACCTGTCTGTAGTTTGTTCACAGTGGCTGAGAGGCCACTGGCATGCCCATTCTCTCTCTCGTCTCGCTCAAAAAAAAATGTTTAAAAAGGGCTCCAGTCAGGTGTGGTGGTAAACACCTTTAATCCCAGCACTTAGGAGGCCGAAGTAGAAGGATCACTGGGAATCTGAGGCTTTGTGGAATTAAATGATGCCCTTCTTTACCACATTGTCACCTTTGTGAAGGAAAGTACTAAGTTTGTTGTGGTCTCCATGGCATGCCCAGTGGCCAGTGGCTTTCCTGGGACTTAGCAGATATTCTGTAAACATTTGCTGGATGGATGGATCTAGTAGCAGTGCATCTGTTAACCTCCCTGAGGATGGAAACTCACCATTACCCGTGCATTTATATTTAATGTATTCTGTCTTCTAGCCCTCTGGCTGTGGGATGAAGAGCCTGTGGTTAAGTACCTTTTCTAAGATGCTATTCTCTGGGAATTAGCTTAGAACAGAATTACCTGGGGTAGTTGATCCTAATTCATGTCAGAACCACAGCCCATGGATTTCTATTATATTCATCTGGGGTTAGGTCAAGCACCTGGCCTTTATAAATTCCAATGTTGACAACTACCTAGGTCCCTGCTTCTCAAATTATGGTCACAGCCCCGTATATTTTACCACAGTTTTTTTTAAAAAAGAGAATGAATCTCATTTGGTAGAGTGCTTGCTTAACAAAAAAAGCCCTGGGCTTGATATCAACCATCAACTAGCCTTGAGGGTGCTTGCCTATAATCCCAGCACTTGGGAAGGGTTGAGAACTACCGAGGTCCCTGCTTCTCAAAGAGTGGTCACAGCCCAGTAGCATTAACATCACCTCAGAGCTCTTTGGAAATCTTGAGTCTCAAATTTAGGAATCAGAACCTGCCTGGTAATTAAAGACTCCCCAACTCAGTTGTTCACATATTACAGCCTACAGGTTCCTTTGTTTTGAATGTGGCACTATTTTAGTTGGCCTGGGGAGCTGTGGGCTCCACCATGAAGGAAAGTGTTGTGTATTTCTGGCCATGGGAGAGGTCTGCAATGCAAAAATAGTTCACAGAGAAAGAGGTATTGTTACCATCTGAAGCAGTTGTGGTTCTATTCTAAATAATTGGCTGTGGAGACAAAAGGCAAAAAGCATTTTCTCTTTCATTTCTAGTCTCAATTTTCAAAGCCTCCTCCAAACAGGACAGGAAACAAAGGTGTGGGAAGACATTCAGGAGCCGAAATAGATGAAATAAAATAATCATATCCTACACAGAAGAAAAAGAAGAGGCAAAAGTTACATCTTTTTCTTCCAGAGAAAATAATACACTTCCTGTTTGCCTTCACTGAGAGCAGAGCATAATGCTTCAGTGTGTGCAGAGCTGTTGAACAAACAATGTCTAAGAAACGGCTGAGAGGACAGAATTGGGAACTGCCAAATACTGGCTCAGTTAAAAACCATGTGACAACTGAAGTTCTTGATTTCATTTGCCAAGATGAAAGGGAAATGTACATGTAATTCTCTAGAATCTTTGTGGCTTCCCATGAAAGAAAATGGAAAGTAATTAATTCTACCCTCAGGAGAATTATATGTAGCTCTATAATGATTGAGAGTATTTTCCTACACCAAGCTTGTAACCAAATGGCTTTCTGCAAGAGAGTGGCTTTTACAATAATCCCTGGCTGCATAACACAATGTTTCAAGTCCCTGACTGTTTCCTTTAATGTTGATCACATGGAAAGATGATGGGAGCTGCTGGGTGTGGTGGCTTACTCCTTTACTCCCGGCACTCTGGAAGCTGAGGTAGGAGAATCACTTTGACTTTGGGACCCGCCTGGGCTACAAAGTGAGTTCCAAGTCTTTGTAAAGTGAGTGAGACCCTAACTCAAAAACAACAATGAAGCCGGGCGTGGTGGCTCACGCCTTTAATCCCAGCACTCGGGAGGCAGAGGTAGGAGGATCGCCGAGAGTTCGAGGCCACCCTGAGACTACAGAGTGAATTCCAGGTCAGCCTGGACCAGAGTGAGACCCTACCTCGAAAAACCAAAAAAACAAAAACAAACAAACAAACAAACAAAAACAATGGGGCTGGAGGGATGGTTTAGCGGTTAAGGCACTTGCTTGTAAAGCCTAAGGACCTAGGTTCAATTCCCCAGGACCCACGTAAACCAGATTGCACAAGGTGGCACATGTGTCTGGAGTTCGTTTGCAGTAGCTGGAGGCTCCAGTACACACACGCTCTCTCTCTCTAATAAATAAATAAATAAATAAATAAATGAAAATAAAACAACAACAACAACAAAAGGCTAAGGATAAACCTCAGTCAATAAAGCACTTACCATGGGAATGTAAGGATCTAAGCTGGAACCCCCCACTACTCACATAAATTCCCTGTGGGCATGGTGGCCGGCCTATAAATCCCAATTTTTAGGAGGTGGGGACAAAGAATCCCCAGGGCCAGCTCACTAGCTAGACTAGCTGAATTGGTGAGCCCTGGGTTCAAGTGAGAGAGCTTGTCTCAATCAATAAGGTGGAGAGCAAGGGATGAAGTCACAGGAAGTCAAACTTTGGCCTGCACACATACATACCGTCACACTTGCATGCTCAGGCATCCACACCCACATGCGCACCCACGCAAACATGCATGCATGTATTCCAGCACACTACACAAACATACACCAGAAAAAAAAAAAAGAAAGATGATGGGAGATAGCACGATAGTCAAGCAAAAATAGTTCCCGAGTGCTGAAAGGACTTGTAGAGACCAACGAATTCCATGATGCTCTATCTATTTCCGTGTCCTCATCACACCTGCAGAATGTAAGCCCTGCAAGTCACATCAGCTTTGTAAGGCAGGCGAGGCATGGAAGAGTGGAGAGGTCATTGTGAAGCAAAACCTCCTCAGCCCAACTACTGGTGTTCCAGTTGCAGTGACTCACAGTGCAAATGAGCTGACTACAGGGCTGGAGAGATGGCTTAGTGGTTAAGGTGCTTGCCTGCAAAGCCCAAGGACCCAGGTTCAATTCCCCAGTACCCACATAAGCCAGATGCATAAAGTGGCACATGTGTCTGAGGGTTGTTTGCAGTGGCTGGAAGCCCTGGTGTGCCCATTCACTCCCTCCCTCTCTCTCTCAAATAAATAAAATATTTTTATTTATTTATTTTTTTGGGTTTTCGAGGTAGGGTCTCATTCTAGCCCAGGCTGACCTGGAATTCACTCTATTCTCAGGGTGGCCTCAAACTCACAGTGATCTTCCTACCTCTGTCTCCCAAGTGCTGGGATTAAAGGCGTGCGCCACCACACCCGGCCAAATAAAATATTTTTGAAAAGCTTTGAGCTGACTGCATCCTGGCTCCACCCACATGGGATGTAGCCCGCAGGGAATTGCTCCCCAGGTGATCCTAATGAGCCAGTGTTGTGAATCCCTTCTTACCTCTTCTTACCACCACCCTTCTGTGCCTCTGTTGCCAGTCACTGGGGAAGTAAGACATAGGTGATAGCATGCCAATGAAGAAAAGTCTTTTCAGAGCCCCTGCTGTCCCTGCAGCCACGGGGAGAAGGGCTGTGTCCCTTTGCTACCAGTGTTTCTGGTGCAGTGGACACAGTATGACAGTTCTGTACTATCACCTCTAGAAACCTTATTTGGTTTTTTAAAAATTTTTATTTGTGTGTGTGTGTGTGTGTGTGTGCGTGCACGTGTGTGTCTGTGCATCTCTTGCCACTGCAAACATATGTCCAACTGTCTTTATGTGAGTGCCTGGGGAATTTAATGCAGGCTCACGGGCTTTGCTAGTGGGTACCCTTAACAACAACCCATCTCCCAGCCCCTAGCAGCCTTACTTTACATCTTCCTGTGTCTTCTCCCAGAAGGAGAAGCCCCAAGGGCTAAATAGACCTCTCCCTGGTACTCATCATCAGATTTGTTTTATTTATTTGTTTATTTGTTTGTTGTTTAACATGTTTATGGTGTGCATGCATATGCATGTTCATGTGTGGAGATGCATGTGTGTGCATGTGAAAGCCAGAGTCAATGTTAGGCATCTTCCTCAATCACTCTTCACCTTATTTTTTCTTTTTTTGAGACAGTCTTTCACTCAACCCAAAGTTCACCCAATTCAATTAGACTAGCTAGCCACTGAGCACCAGGGCTCCTTTGTCTCTCCCTCCCCCGGACTGGAATTACAGGCCTGCATCACCATGCCCAACTCTTCCCATGGGTACTGGGCATTCAAACTCATGTCCTCATGATGATGTGGACAGCACTTTACCCATTGAGCTATATCTCCGGGCATTTTGACTTGCTTCGTACTCACTGGACAAACTGGTATGGATAGGATCACAGTTAATGCAATTGGAAGGTGAAGGCCACCATTCCTGGGGACATTGGTAGCGTAGCACCTGACTTTAGGCATCAAACACTGAGAGTAAAGAGCCTCTACCTTTTGGCATCATTTTCTTCCATCCTGACAACTTTAGTAGAGACTTAAAGTAGACAGCAGGAGAGCCAGGTTCTGTGTTGGCGGAAAGGCATGTTGGGAGTAGGGAAAGGATGATATTAGCAGGAGAATGACTGCTGAGGGCCTAGTGCCTTTTCATGCAGGCAAAGAGAGGAAATATAAGATTCCAGGACAGAGGCCTGGGACGACAGGAGTATATAGGGCCTCCATCCCTCTCCTACCCTGTAATGTCAACAAGTGCTGGGAACTTATAAATACTGCCTATGTGGGCAAGCAGTTTCACACGGTCCAGAAAAGCAGCTACATCCTGATGTATACGCTACTATAAACATAAAGATGAAGGAATGTGGTGTTCAGAGGCAATGTTTGCAGATTTCTCTGGAGAAAAAAATGTGGACTACAAAGAGATCAATTGAGTTCCTAAAGGCAATGGGTTAAATTAATCATTGATTAAACGTGGAACTTCAGGTTCCAATTTTGCTTTCTGATTCATTAGCTTAAATTTGAATAAATTTGCCTCAGTGCACATGTAGAATACTAATTCAGTAAATTCTTTGTGCCACATAACCCAGGAATCAAGATGCGTTTTATGGTCATGAGTCATAGAATCAAGAGATCTGTATAAACAGCAAGGTCAAAATTTTAATCCTGTTGCTAATTTAACAGATTTCAAGTGTATCACAGATGAACGCGTGCAAATTCTGGCGCTTTATACGTATTTGTTCCTTCTGATCTGTGTATTTTAGGTTTCAAAACCTCCATGTTGTGTGTGTGTAAGGTCAGAGGATAACCTTGGAAGTTGCTGCTCAGGAATGTCATCCAACATTTTTTTTTTCTGAGACAATTAAGCTAGACCACCAGTGTTGCAATGACAAGATCACCACCACGACTGGCATTTTTACATGGGTTTTGAGGATGGAACTCAAGTCCTTATGCTTGTGAGGCAAGACCTGTACTGACTAAGCTGTGTCCCCAGGCCCTCTGTTTTATTTTGTTTTGTTTTGTTTTGTTTTTGAGACAGGGTCTCATGTATCCCAGGTGGGCCTTGGGCCTTGAACTGCCACTACCTTTGTTCCTTCCAGTATTTAAATTTTTTGAGATATAATTGTACATATTTTTGAAGTACAGTATTATTTTAATATAGGAATACAATGTGTAATGATCAAATCAAGGTATTTATTTACTTTTAAAAATATTTATTTATTTGCAAGGAGAAAGAGAGAGGATGGTTTCACTAGAAGATGGGTGCACCAGGGCCTTTTGTCACTGCAAAGAAACTACAGATGCATGTGCCACTTTATGTATCTGGCTTTCTATGGGTACTGGGGTATTAAACTCAGGCCAGTAGTAACCACTGAGCAATCTCCCCAGCCCCAAATTAAAGTATTTGACCTATCATCTCAGACATTTTAAATTTATTTTTGTTAGAAACACTCAAAATCCTTTTTCTAGCTATTTTTAATATATAAGAAATTGTTAAGCTGGGCGTGGTGGTGCATGCCTTTGATCCCAGCACTCAGGAGGCAGAGGTAGGAGGATCACCGAGAGTTCGAGGCCACCCTGAGACTACACAGTGAATTCCAGGTCAGCCTGGACTAGAGCGAGACCCTACCTCAAAAAACAAAACAGTACAAAAAAAGAAACTGTTAGCTATAGTCACCTTTCTGTAATACAGACTACTGGATCTTTTGCATGTATGTAATTATATTGTTGTACCCAATCACCAGCCTCTCGTTATACCTCTGCTCCCTACCCTTCCCAGCCTCTGGTGAGAGCCATCGTATTTTCTACTTCTGTGAGATCAACTTTTGTAGTTCCCACATGTGAGTGAGAATGATGAGCACTTGGCGAAATGTGACTCATTCCACCTAATGTAATATCCCCCAGTTCTATCCATGTTGCCACGAGTGACAGATTTTAGTTCTTTTGTTGATGACTGAATAATGTTCTTTCTTCTCAGTGGATGTTGTATGGTTACCTAGGTTGATACCTTAACTTCTCACTGTGAATAGTGCTTAAATAAACATGGCGTGTAAACATATCTTCCACATACTTATTTCATTTCCTTCGAGAATATTTCCACAAATGACACAGCTAGATCATATGGAGGTTCTATTTTTAGCTTGTCTTTTTTTAGGACCCTCCATACAGTTTTCTACAATAGCTATATTAATTTACATTTCCACCAACAGTGTTTAAGGGTTCCCAGCACTGGGAAAGAAGAGCAAAACTTGCTGGCTAGCCAAATTGTGAGCTCCAGGTTAAGTGAGAGACTCTGTCTCAAAAGAAAAAGAGAGAAAGAGAAAAAGAAAGAAGGAAAGAAAAGAAGGAAGGAAGGGAGAGAGATGGGGATAGGGAAGGAGGGAGGAAGAAAGAAAAAGAAGAGGGACAAAATAAGCTGATGAGGTAGATCAGCGATTAAAAGTGCTTGCTGGATAAGCCTGACAACAGAGTTTGGATGCCAGAACTCATCTAAAGCCAGATGCAAGTAATGCAGTAGTCTGCAATCCTAACGTGCCTATACTAATAGGAGGCAGAGTTGGGACAATCCTGGAGCTGGTAGACCAGCTAGTCTGGCATTCAGAGGCAAGTGACAAAAGAGACCCTGTCTCAAACAAGGTGGAAGATGAAGGTCAACACCCTTTAGTTGTCCTCTGACTACCCCACAAGCATGCTGTTGCATGCACACCATCCACACACACACAAAACACACACACACACACACAAACATAAATATGTAAATATATAAATAAATAAGGTTTGGCTTTCATATACATGAATGTACACCACACATGTGTACACATTCAAAAAATACTTACTGCCCTAGTGAAATGAGTTGGTTCCCTTGTGGCTTCCCAGATTGCCCCCAGCACTTCCAAACTCTGCTCTGGTCCTTCTCCTCCCCTTTATTAGGCTCCCTAATACAACTAGTTCAATGTCCTTGTCAAGTTTCCATGTCCCCAGAGCTCTCTGGTGGAACACACTTTACATTTTAATCCACCTTGGGGCTCCTGTTACGTTTGCTCTGTCCCCTTTCCCAATCCACTGTTAGAGGTTGAACTCAAAGGAGGCATCCTTCCAGAAGGACAGCATGCCATATTGGGACAGAAAGCTACCATCATCGTTTTCAGCTCTAGATGGTAGGCATTCCCTTTAGTTTCCAGGTGGCAGCAAGGGGCTACTTTGTGGGAGGGTATGACCGGGGACATGTCCTCTCCTCCCCTGTGACCCAGACCTTGCAGTGATACTGAAATGCACAGCTGGGAACTGTGGGGCTCAAAGAATGGTCTCACTTGTGCACTCACATGAACTCCAAAACTACTCTCCAATTTGGGAGTAGAGATGGTGCTCCCAAATTACCCCAGTGGCTTGTCCATTATTCCAGGGGGTGACACAGCATCATGGCATGTGCATGATGTCACCTCAACCACTGCCAGACAACAGGCACACTCATGTCAGATACATAGCCCTCTAGATCAGGAGGCTGGGGTCCCCTGGGAACAGCTATTCTCTTGTCCACTGTCTCCAGTGAGTCGAGGTGGATGTGGGTGCCCTGTGATTCAAGTTTGCACAAGCCAGCAGAAGACTCCTTCTTCCTTTACAGTCAGCCTCAGGCCATCTTGACAAACAGCAGATTGTTCTAGACCATCTGGTTGGATCCATCCCTGCTAGGCTACTTCTCAGTCTTTAATGTTTCTGATAAACAGTTTAAAGTCTCCTATGCTGCTGTCTCCTAAGCTAGGACCTTTGGTTTGTATCACTTTTGGGTGTCTAGTTCTTTCAAGAATGCAGGATTAAAAGGCATTCATCAGTGAACATTTATATCTAGAAAATTGGGGGTTTCAGGGGCTGGAGAGATTGCTCAGTGGTTACGGACATTTGCTTGCAATGCCTGATGGCTGAGGTTCAATTCCCCAGTGCCTAAGTAAAGCCATATGTGCAAAGTAGCACATGCACCTGGAGTTCCTTGGCAGCAATAAGACGCCCTGATGCACCCAGTTTCTCTCGCCTCTCTCTTTCTGCTTACAAATAAAGCAGCAAATAAAAATTTATAAAAGAAGGTTGAAGGAGAGGAGATGACAAACACGCAGAGTTTGTCCTCCACACATGCATACAAAAATTGGGGTTTTCTTTTTTGTTTAGCTCGCATTGCACTATGGATTGAAGCTAGGGCCTCCTGCATGTTATTCGAGTGCTTGTCCACTGAGCCACACCTCCAGCACCTCATGAAGAAAGTTTGAACAAAGGAGAACTGCCCATGGCCTTTGCTCATGCCAATGTCATGTCTATTCTATTTCAAACCCACGTTGTAGCTTGCCTGTACCTTGATTCTTTTTTCCACTTGTTTCCTGCAATCGTCAATGACTCGTGTATACTAATAGTTTCCCTTTTCAGCTCGTGCTCCCTGAACAGACTCTACTTCTGCCTTCTCCTATCTCCATTGAGGTCAGCCCTGGTTCTTTTGGCATTGATGATGTTTGTTTTGCTACCTGCATCCAGCTGTCAGCTGGGACCTAAATGGATACTAGTCCCCTGTGCTCAAAGGCACTTGTTACTATTTTTGTCTTCCCATTGTTGGCCTATTCTAGTAAGAAGTGAAAATTGCAGAAATAGGTTGTGGGGGTTGGGGATGTAGTTCAGCGGTAGAGTGAGCTTCCAACTCGGAAAGTTGTATTCCCCAGACACATTTCCAGAATGTTCAGTGCTCAGCAAGTATTTCTTGTATCTAACTACCTAGGAATAGGTATCATTTGTGATTTTAATTTTCCCCAATACACAATCTTTTTAAAGTTGTTTTCCTAAAGAAGTGTAGGCTTTTACTTTCATTTTAGTCTTAGACAGGAGCCTTATTCTTTATTTTTATCTGTTTACAACCCATTAAAACAAAGATTTTGACTGCCTCATTATATCTTCCTTGATCTCACACTTTTTGAGTAAGAATAGCATTAATATATCTGTTCTGTGTTGCTGGCAGCTCAAGCTGAGCTGTGTCTTTTTGCATGGTCTGTGCTATTTAAGTAGTCTCATGTGTTGTTCAGGGTGAGAAAAGATGGCGTGGTGGGTTTTGTCATTTAAAGCAGCCCAATCTTTTTTAATGCTGGATTTCATTTTGCGAAGACAGTGCAGCATAATGAATGCGAATGTGCTATTTTCAGGATGAAACATGTGAGGAATAGGATTCTTCAGACACGTTCTAAAAGAAAGTGCATTTTTATTTTGTTTTGTTTTTCACATTTTTGGTTTTTTGAGAGTCTCATGTAACATGGACTGACCTTGACCTCCCTATGTAGCCAATGACTACCTGGTACTCCTTGATCCTCCTGCCTCCACCTGCCAAGTGCTAGGATTATAGTCAGGCCTGACTTAGGATATGAATTTTTCAGTAAATTTCTGGTTTGTGGGAATGAGGGCCTGAATTCAGCTCCTCAGCACTCATGTAAAACAGCTGGGCGTGGTGGCACATGCCTTTAATACCAGCACTTGGGAGGTAGAGGTAAGATGATCACCATGAGTTCGAGGCCACCATGAGAATACAGAGTGAATGCCAGGTCAGCCTCGGCTAGAGTGAGACCCTACTTCAAAAAACCAAAAAAAAAAAAAAAAAAAAAAAAAAAAGCCAGGCATGGTTGGGCCAGTTTACAATCTCAACTAGTTGACCCATTCAATTCCAAAGCTGCCCTATGTAGTTGATGCAATCATTCCTTTTTGGGGAAAAAAAAAAGAGAGAGAGAGAGAGAGAGAAATTAAGTTCCCATAACATAAAATGGATCATTTCAAGGTGGATTTAATCATGCTTAGTAAAACCACCAAGACTAACTACCTCTAAGACATTTTCGTCACTCACAAAGCCCACTATCATCCCTTTTAAATAGACATGAAGATGATCAGTCTCTTCCCTGGAGTGATGGAGTCCCAACGGGAACCTGAGTCCTGGGACTCAAGGCCACCCTACACCACTTTGATACTACACTCAAGCGAGAGCTCTCCCTTGCCACCTGGAAGGGGCAGAAAAGCATTTAGTTTCATGGTCTTTAGTGAAAAATAAGTGGTCTGTATGTTTGTAGCTGAAGGCTTAGGGCTACACAAAATGTCTTAGCTTATTCCCCTGGGGACATCAGGCCAAACTTTTTCTCCCTCTGTCATCCTTAAATCCCTAATTCTACAGAGCAAAACAGGTGAGTAGTCTCCTGTTTCTTTCTCTCTCTTTCTCTCTCATTTGAGGTAGGGTGTCACTCTAGCCAAGGCTGAGCTGGAACGCATTACACAGCCAGGACAATCTTGCACTCATGGCGATCCTCCTACCTCAGCCTCCCAGGTGCTGGCCTTCTGTTTCTTTATGCTCTGCTTCCACGTCTATGTTCCTTAGCCCTTGGCCCCACACATTTCCGAACGTCCCAGCACCTTCACAAGGGCCAGAACTGGATCAAAATGAGAGTCACAAAGCAGCGCTCACTGAGCCCGTGTAAGCTGAGGGTGCTTTTTTGCCTCACCTGGTTCTGATCTTGCTCTGTGCCACCTCCCAAGGTCAGGTACAATGGTCATCTCTTCTTCTCAGTCCATGTCTCCCTCCTAACTACTTCCTGCTAGAGAATTCTTAGGCTCTCCTTACTTCACCCACCTCATCTTATTTCTCACTCATTTCAATCTTCTCTGAGGTTCCTCCTGCTCTAAATTTGAGCAATCTGCTTGCTTACCTTTTTATCATTGCTCTATGACTCCAATACCTACAGTTCTAGCCCTGTTCTCCTTCCTACAGCCAGCCTAGGGGACCAGAGTTCCTGATCAGTCTGGAAAGTCCAAATGTAACCCTGTTGCCTTGGCGTCATTATTGACAATCCCCTTGTCACTCTCAAAAGTGTCATACTGATCCATCCTTTATCCATGTTTTCAGTTTCCTTAGTTTCACTTACCTTCAGACCATCTTTTGGTTTGAGAATATTAGATGTTCCCTGAAGAGTTATTAGAATCATTATTGCTAGGGAAGGGAGAGTCATGCTCTTCAGTGATGTAGCCACTAGTAAGGTGCCCAGGCTGCAGTAAATACCCCCCCCCACCTATGCTCATGTAAGCAACCCTAATTAAACTCAGTGGGGCACTTCCAAAAAAAGACATGAAAGTAGAAAAGGATGAGTTGGGAAGGAGTTAACGGGAGGGGGAAGGGGACAAGAAAGAGTAATGGGAGGTGACTATGATCAAAATGCATTACATACATGTATGAAATTGTCAAAAAAGAAAATAAAATTAGGAAAACTTAAACAGAATTTTAAGGTAGGCCTGGAGATATGGCTTAGCAGTTAAGGTGCTTGCCAGCAAAGCCAAAGGACCCAGGTTCGATTCCCCAGGACCACATAAGCCAGATGCACAAGGTGGCACATGTGTCTGGAGTTTGTTTGGAGTATCTGGAGGCCTGGCATGCCCATTCTCTCTTCCTCTCTCTCTCTCTCTCTCTCTCTCTCTCTCTCTCTGTGTGTGTGTGTGTTCTGCCTCTTTCTGTCTCTCTCAAATACATAAATAAATAAACAAATACATTTTAAAAAAGAATTTAAAAAGTAAAGAATAGATGAAAGGTTCCAGAAGTTTAAAAATATGTTTCATTCTGAGTAGTGTGATGAAATCTTGTATTGTCCTAGACCTAGGATGAAAATCAAGTTTTTGTGTTGCATGTCCACACAGTATAGGCTACCTACTCATTAACCACTTGGTGGCCATCTTGGTTATCAGAGTGATTGTCATGTTACCACAGTGCTTATGTTCCAGTAATTCTTATCGTCCTTGAAAATGTTCCCAAAGCACAAGAGCAATGATGCTGGAAATTTGGATAGACCAAAGAGGAGTGTTTTCTTTAAATGCAAAGGCAAAAATTCTCAATAAGGAAAGAAAAGGAAACATGAAATTGCAAAGAAGGAAAATTAAATTCATGCTGATTTTGCTGCCATACCTCAAACTGCAAAAGTTATGGCCACAGTATGAGACAAGCACTTGGTTAATATGGAAAAGGCCTGGTACTATCCACCACTGGCGGGTTTGGAACATGGCCTCCATGGGGAAGAGCCAACTGCATGGTCACAAGCTGCAACAACCTCAGAGCCTCTATTCTGCCCGAATATTCCACAGGCATAAAAGAAAAAAGGCAGCAGTTGAAAATTCAAGCTGCTCAATGTCTTGCCTAAATGACATTTTGCTTCCTCCATCTGTTGAAAGACTTCACTGGTGATCTTGATTTGCAAGCAGGGATGAGCAATGATGTTCTCAATCCACACATTGTTTCTGGCATGTGGCAGACACGGAACAAATGTGTTGAGTGCAAGAAAATGAGTTTGAAATTCAACTTGTCAGTGGAGAATCTAAGCAGACCCCACCCTAGCCAAATGATGAAGGCTTACATCAGAGGTAATACTTATCCACAATCCATATCATCACCTTCCACCCCCAGTACTGTGCACTGGGGAAGATACAGTGTCACTATCCTGCCTTCCTTCCTGGAAATGCACAACTTTGACCAAATTATAAGGAAATGACACAAAACTCAAAGGTGTTTTCTACAAAAATATATTTTTAAGATGCCATCTTGAAAAGTCAGGTCATGAAAAAGAAGGACCAAACAATCAAGGAATTGTCATATTGAGGTATATCAAGGACATATGAAAGCTAAACATGGTGTTAGATCCTGGAATAGAAAAGGGACATTAGGGCTGGAGAAATGGCTTAGTGGCTAAGGCACTTGCCTGCAAAGCCAAAGGACCCAGGTTCAACTCCCTAGGACACATGTAAGCCAGATGCACAAGGGGGCGCGTGCATCTGGAGTTCTTCATTTAGGCCCTGGAACACCCATTCTCTTTCTTTCTCTCTCCCTACCTATTTCTATCTCTCTCTCTCTCTCTCTCAAATAAATAAAAATTTTTTTTAAAGAAAGGGGAAGCCAGGCGTGGTGGCGCACGCCTTTAATCCCAGCACTCGGGAGGCAGAGGTAGGAGGATTGCAGAGTTGGAGGCCACCCTGAGAAGACATAGTGAATTCCAGGTCAGCCTGGGCCAGAGTGAGACCCTATCTCGAAAAAAAAAAAAAAAAAATAAAATAAATAAATAAAGAAAGAAAGAAAGAAAGAAAGAAAGAAAGAAAGAAAAAAAAATAAACAAATAAGGGGACATTAGTGGGCAAACTCGTGACTTCCAAGTAACTTCTATACTTCAGTTAATAGCACTGTTCCAAGGCTGATTTTCCAGTTTTGATGAATGTAACCTTAATGTACAGTATTAGCAGAAGAAGCTCAGTAAAGGACTTATCCGAACTCTCATGGCCCTTATGTGTTTTTTTTTTTCTTCTTCTTGAGATAGGACCTCACTTCATAGCCCAGGTTGGGCTTGCACTCAAAATCCCTCTACTTCTGGAGTGTTGGCACTATAGGTGTTCAGAACCATGCCTGGATCCATGACATTTTGACATCTCTTCTGGGAGAGTAAATACAAATTCCTTTTTTAAAAAAAAAATGTGAGGGAATTACCATGGTTTATTGTCTATAAATTATGGAAGTTGACAATAAAAAAGAACAAAAAATTGTAATGTTACTATGTCCTGAGAGTAGAAAGCCCAAGGGAAGGCAATTGGTTTAACATAAAACTAACCATAGATTAGTCAACCATAGGTTACAAATTGCCACAACTTTGGGGTTTTTTTGTTGTTGTTTGGTTGGTTTTTTGTTTTTCTCGAGATAGGGCCTCACTCTAGTCCAGGCTGACCCTCACTCTAGTCCAGGCTGACCAAGACTTTTCTGTGTAGTCACTCAGGGTGGCCTCTGTTTGTTAACAGTGATCCTCCTACCTCTGCCTCCCAAGTGCTGGGATTAAAGGCATGCACCACCAGGCCACCCTGGCTCAGGTCAGCCTGGTTTGTTAATAGTCAAGATATAACTCATATGTCATATAATTCACCCACTTAAAATATATAGTTCACTATGTTTTAGAATATTCAAAGTTCTTTCTCCTAAAAAAAAGAAAAGTACAAGAACTGGGGTGGGGCTGGAGAGATGGCTTAGCAGTTAAGGCACTTGCCTGCAAAGCCAAAGGACCCAGGTTTCTCCAGTACTCACATAAAGCCAGATGCACAAGGTGGTGCATGCGTCTGGAATTCATTTGCAGTGGCTGAAGGCCATGGCAAGCCCATTCTCTTTCTATATGCCTCTTCCTCTCTCTCTCTCTCTTCCTCCCTCTCTATCTCAAATAAATAAATAAATGGCCAGGCATGGTGGTGCACACCTTTAATCCTAGCACTCGGGAGGCAGAGGTAAGAGGATTACTGTGAGTTTGAGGACACCCTGAGACTACATAGTTAATTCCAGGTCAGCCTAGGCCAGGGTGAGTGAGACCCTACCTCGAAAAACCAAAAATAATAAGTAAATAAATAAATAAATAAATAATTTTTTTAAATTAAAAATAAATGAAATTTTAAAAAGAACTGGGGTGTGGCTCAGTGATAAGCATCTGCCTAACATTTTTGAGGCTTTGGGCACCTCAAAAAAAAGAGAAAAACTCCATTCATGATCACCCAGCATCCCTTACTTCCACCTCTAAAGAGCCCCAAGGAACCATTTATTTCCTTGATATCTCTATAGGATTTCCAGCTATGTTTATTTTAAATGGAATCATGAATAATCTTATGTGTGTGGCATGTTTACTTGGCATGTTTTTGAGGTCCACCAATGCTGTGGTTTGTATCAGAACCTCATTCCTTTTTTATGACCCAATATTACATTGTATGGATACACGTGTACCACATTAAATTTATCTGTTGATCATGAATAGTGAGCACCTAATGTCTTTTGGACTATTATTAGGTTTAGTTTTGGGATGTGGGGTATGTGCACATGTGTGCAAATGTGTGTGCCTCGTGGCATGCATGAGGAGGTCAGAGGAAGATGTCAGATACCCTCCTGTATCACTCTCTCACCCTAATTTCCTGAGACAGTCTCTCAATGAACTTGGAGCTCCCTAGTTGTTCAGCTGGACTGACTGACCAGAGAGCTTCAACAATCCTCCAGCCTCTGTCCCTCTCAGCACTGGGGATCCTGGCTTTTTACATGGGGTCTGGGGCTCCAATTCAAGTCCTCATGCTTGTTCAGAAAGTGCTCTTACATGCTGAGCCATCTCCCCAGCCCCTAGAATTACTTTTGGTCAAATCCTAGAATAGAATTAGCCTCTCATGTTCTATGCATCAGTTGCTCCAGACGATAGATTCTTGGAATAGAGTGCCCTGAAACATGTCTGAGCCCACAGCATTGTTTACTTGTGTGCATAATTAACCACTTTGGATCGTCTTTAGAATTAAGGCAAAAAAATGCCCCCAGGGTCCTAGAAAGAGGGAAAAATGTGGCTCATTCTATGTACAAATCGATACTCACTTCAGGGAACTATGCAGTGAATTGCTTTATTGACTGAGTGTGAGAAAGGAAAGATATTAGTTGGCCAAAAATGCTATTGCCAAACTTTGTGGAAACAGAATCTTTTCTGTGGAAACAGCATACATTGCTCAGTGTGCCATGGAATTTCCCCTCGTTTGACCCAAGGGGTGAAGGAAAACTCTTATGCAACCGTAACATTTTTAAGTTAATCTTTCACATGTAGGCTGGTTAATAACCAACAGACAATTTTATCTAAGAAAAGATGACTAAGATCCTGTATTTGGCTTTTAGGGAGACATGATTTACATATTTAATTCACCTTCTATTAGCTGAGTTATGGGAAACAAGTGAAATGCAAGAAAAAAGCCAAGACTTGTCTTGGAACTGAGTTAGAATTCATGTAGTTACATTAAGTTGTGAAGACTACCTCCCAAAGTTCAAAGCAGAATAAAGTTGCTCTATTTACTCTAATGATATGTTGGCCATCTCTTTTAAAAATCTAGAATTTTCAGGAGCCGGAGAGATGGCTCAGCTGTTAAGGTGCTTTCCTGAAAAGCCTAAGGACCCAGGTTTGATTCTCCAGTACCCACGTAAAGCCAGATGCACAAGGCAGCACATGCGTCTGGAGTTTGTTTGCAGTGGCTTGGAGCCCCTGGTGTGCCTATTCATTCTTGGTCTCTTTCTCTCTCCCTCTCTTCTCTCTCTCTCAAAAATGAATAAATAGAATAAAATAAATCTAGCATTTTTAGCAATTGTTCTCTACAGGAATTTTAACACAAAGCATCTCATCATTTCATTTCAATTACTTTTCCCAGTAGTACTTTTAAATATATATTCACAAACAATTTAAATTTCTAGGAAGAACTTCTCTCTTTCTGGAAAATTCTTTGACCAAATTGAATCATCCTCAGTGCTCTCATGTCACACTTTTATGCAAGATGGATGCAATTTATAGACTGTTAAGGTCAGAAGAAGTGCTGTGCTAGCTAATTCTATTCTGTCCACCAGCTCTTCCCAAGGCTACTAGACTGCTTGTTATAAAACTGAACATCCAAAACTAAACACATATATCCAGTTTTCAGCTTGGGTTTCAATATAAGCTCTGACTGGCCTTTTTGAATAAATACCTTATTTGAACTTATATGGATGTTTATACCGACTAAGCTTGTTCAGTCTTTTTCTTTTGCTATTGAGTCTGTGACCCCACTACTTCTTTTGCCCCCATCTTGAACCCAAGCAATTGGTTACTAAAACTCAAACATTTGTCATCAAGATATTCAGCTTTGGGCTGGAGATATCACTTAGTGGTTAAGATGCTTGCTGCAAAGCCTAAGGATCCAGGTTCAATTCCCCAGGACCCACATGAAACAGCTGCACATGGTGGTGCATGTATCTGGAGTTTGTTTGCAGTGGCTAGAGGCCCTAGCGCGCCCATTCTCTCTCTCTCTCTCTCTCTCTCTCTCCTTCTCTCTCTGTCTCTGTCTATCTGCCTCTTTCTCTCTCAAATACTTATAATAAGATATTCAGGTTTTACAGACTCATTTTTCTGGTTTGGCCTTTTTTTTTAAGCAGCTGGTTGATTTTGTTAGGGAACAGACTGGCCTCACTTCTTACTTTCTTATCCCCTACAGAAGTGATCAAGAAAGTGCCGATAATGTCATTTGTGACACTGATAAGCATGCTGAAATGCTAATCCCCCCACTCCACCCAGCAACTTGACACTTTGATCACTACTTCCAGACACAGTCTTGTGATCTGTTGGCAAAAGCGTCACTGAAAATCTTCTCTTTCACACTCCATTTTGAACATGAACAAACACAGCTTGAAACCTTTGCAGTTGTCTTGCAATAGTCAATCTTGATTCTCAATTTGAGTGGAATGAGAGATGGCTGGGAGATTAGTAAAACACACTCTTGGCTGTGTTTGTAAAGGTGTTTCCATAGACAGAACCAAGTAGGGAAGACCTGCCCTGAATGTGTGCAGCAACCATCCTATCTCCTGAGGGCCCAGGAAAGGGGAAGAAGGAGAAAGGCCACTAGCATGCCCAAAGAGTCCCTCTCTCTGCTTCCTGGTCGCCACGAAGTGAGCTGCTTTACTTTGCCATGTCCTCCTGCCATGATGCTCTGCTTCATTACAGGCCCAGAAACAAAGGGGCTAGGTGACCATGGACGGGAAAGCTTTGAAGCCATGAACCCCAAAAACCTTTCCATAAGTTGTTTTGCTCAGGTGCTTTGCCATAGCACCCGAAAATTGACTAATTTACTTGTCAAAATTCTCACAGGTAGAATCGAGAGATTTCCCTCAGCCTACCAATCTCAAAAGAAAGCAGGAGACACTGATCTTGTATCTTATCACTGTAACCCCCCTAAGCACTCACAAGACATATCTTACTCTATCCTATGTGACTGTGTCCCAGCTGGTAGAGTGCTTGCCTAGCGTGCATGATGTGGTAGTGCACACCTGTAAACACATCACTCAGGAAGTAGAAGTGGAAGCATGAGGATCAGAAGTTCAAGATTGGGCTGGAGAGATGGCTTAGTAGTGAAGGCACTTACTTCGAAGTCTAAGGACCCAGGTTCAACTCCCCAGTACCCACATCAGCCAGATACACAAGGTGGTACATGCATCTGGAGTTCATTTGCAGTGACTAGAGGCCCTGGCATTCCTATTTGAGGCCATCCTGAGACTACATAGTGAATTCCAGGTCAGCCTGGACTACAGTGAAACCCTACCTCGAAAAAGAAAAATAAATAAATAAATAAATAAATAAATAAATAAATAAATAGGTGGAAAGTGATTGAGGAAGATACTCAACCTTGACCTCAACACACAACCACACAAACATCCTTCCACATACTGACACACGTGCATTACATCACACACAAAGAAAAGAAGAAGAAAGAAAAAAAGAAGTGAGGACACTCAATTGAACTTCTATCTCGTGTCCTAGAGGATTGGGTGGCTTTTCCAAATCTTTGGGTCTGTTTGTGGCAAACTGGATGCCTGCTGGCCTTTTCACCAAACAGCCTTTGCTGCATGTGTCACTGCATGTAGAAAGGCTTTGGAATCTCACCTTTCTCACTTTGTTCTCTAAAATTCTTGCTTGACCTTTAATTCACGTCATTCCTTCCCCTTCGTGTAAACATGGTGTGGGAAAGGCGATTCCCATTAACCACTCCAAATTTCTGGCTTCTCCCTTAGCTTTTCTTCAGGGCACTTTTTGGACAGCATCATTTCTGAGGTCAGCTGGCATCCTTTGAGAACTTTAAGAACTGATTCTGGAAAACAATTTTTAATTTTTTATTTATTGATTGTGGGGGGGGGACATGCATGCTACAGAACATGTGTCAAGGTCAGAGTACAACTTCAGGGTGTATGTGCTCCTTTGAGACAGGGTGTTTTGCTGTGATGAAATGTTAGATTAGCTGATCTACAAGCTTTGGATTCTCCTGGCTCCACTTCCCATTGTCATAGGCAAGTTGAGATCACAGCCTCATGCACCAGTTTGCACTGGCTTTGTGTGGATGCTAGGGAAATGAACTCCAGGCAGGTAGGCTTGGCAAGTAAGTGACTTAAACTGAGATGTGCTTTTTTTAATTTGAGAGAGACAGAGAAAGAGAGACAGAGAGAATGGGCCCACCAGGGCCTCTCAGCTGCTGTGAACAAACTCCAGACACGTGCACCCCCTTGTGCACATGTGCAACATTGCATGCTTGCATTACTTTTTTTTTTTTTTTTTTTTTTTTTTTTAGTTTTTCAAGGTAGGGTCTCACTCAAGCCCAGGCTGACCTGGAATTCACTCTGTAGTCTCAGGGTGGCCTCAAACTCATGGCAATCCTCCTACCTCTGCCTCCTAAATGCGGGGATTAAAGGTGTGTGCCACCATGCCCGGCTGCATCACTTTTTTGTCTGGCTAAACGTGGGACCTGGAGATTGATTGGAACCTGGAGGTTCTTAGGCTTCACAGGCAGATGCCTCAACTGCTAAGCCATCACTCCAGCCCTGAAATTTGCTTTTTGGGAAACCTTTGGAAGTTTCTAAAGTCAAAATGACTCCTTTTCACTGTGCCTTGGCCTAAGTGCCTGGAGTGAGAAACATGGCTGCCTCCCCTCAAGATTCCCTTCACCGCGCCAACACAGTGCCCGTGGGAGTGAGAGTTTCATCTAGGACAGCAGCCTGCCTTATTTGCCATCAACCAGAGGGAAGTGGCAGTTGTTGCAGCCAATTCACTTCCAAATATATCAGCTACTCTGCTTTCTGCTGAGTAAGACCCTCCACAGATCTGCTTCACTGCTTTATGGACATTACTATACTTGTCCTTTGGGAGATGGGCTGAAGGTTAAAAGTCCATCAAGTCTCTCACTGATCCCCCATAGTCGTTTGTACTACAAAGTGAGGGGTGAAGCATCTGATAACCTTTAAAACATGTCACTTTGTTGCTTCAATTTATAGCAACTTTTCCTTTTGCTTGACTGATTTCTAATGTGCTATGTAACTGAGATAATATCAATAATCGGTTTCAGGGGTGGTGAGATGGTTCAGCACTTAAGGCACTTGCCTGCAAAGCCTAATGACCTAAATTCAGTTTCCCAGTACCCATGTAAAGCACTGAGTGGTAAATGCATCTGGGAGTTTGTTTGCAGTGCCTGAAGGCCCTGGTGCATCCATATTCTCTCTCTCTCTCTCTCTCTCTCTTTCTCCCTCTCTCCTTGCAAATAAATATATATTTTTAAAATTTATTTTTAAAAAAGGATTGTTTTCAGTGGCTGGAGAAATGGCTCAGCAGTTAAAGTCACTTGCTTGCAAAGCTTGACAGTACAGGTTCAATTCCCCAGTGCCCACTTAAACCTAGAGGGATAAAGTGGTGATTGTGTCTGGAGCTGCATTTGCAGCAGCAGGAGGAGGCTCTGGCATTCTCTCTGTCTCTCTCTATCTCAAATAAATATTTTTTTTAAAGAGAATTAGCCAGGTGTGATGGAGCATGCCTTTAATCCCAGCACTTGGGAGGCAGAAGTAGAAGGATCACCATGAGTTTGAGGCCACCCTGAGACTACATAGTGAATTCCAGGTCAGCCTGGACTAGAGTGAGACCCTACCTCGAAAAAAAAATTTTAAAAAAGAATCCTTTAGGCCATATGTAGTAGCACTTGTATTTAATCCCAGCATTTAGGAGACTGAGCTAGGAGGATCACTGTGAGTTCAAGGCAGCCTGGGCTACAGAGTGAGTTCCAGGTCAGCCTGCGCTACAGTGAGACCCTGCTTTTAAAAAATGCAGGCCTGGAGGGATTGCTTAGTGGTTAAGGCGTTTGCCTGCAAAGCCAAAGGACCCAGGTTCGATTCCCCACGTTAGCCAGATGCACAAGGAGGTACATGCATCTGGAGTTCATTTGCAGTGGCTAGAAGCCCTGGCATGCTCTCTCTCTCTCTCTCTCTCTCTCTCTCTCTCTCTCTCTCATTCTCCCTCTGACCCTCTTTCTCTGCAATAAATAAATAAATAAATAAATAAATAAATAAATAAATAAATAAAGTATTTTAAAAAAATTGCACCAGGCATGGTAGTGCACGCCTTTAATCCCAGCACTCGGGAGGTAGAGGTAGGAGGCTCATCATGAGTTCAAGGCCACCCTGAGACTACATAGTGAATTCCAGGTCAGCCTGGGCTAGAGTGAGACCCTACCTCAGAAAACCAAAAAGAAAGAAAGAAAGAAAGAAAGAAAGAAAGAAAGAAAGAAAGAAAGAAAGAAAGAAAGAAAGAAAGAAAGAAAGAAAGAAAGAAAGAAAGAAAGAAAGAAAGAAAAAAGAAAGAAAGAAAGAAAGAAAGAAAGAAAAGAGGAGAAGAGGAGAAGAGAAGTGAGGCGAAGCAGAATTGGGCTGGAGGGATGGCTTAGCAGTTAAGGCGCTTGCAGCAAAGCCAAAAGACTCAGGTTTGATTCCACAGTACCCACTTAAAGCCAGAAGCACAAAGAAAAGCATGCATATGGAGTTCGCTTCCAGTGGCTAGAGGCTCTGGTGTGGCCATATTCATTCCCTCCCTCTCGCTCTCTATCTACCTACCTTTCTCTCTCTCTCAAATAAATAAATATTTTAAAAATTGCATTAGAAAATACTGAGGACACCTACAAAACTGCAACGTGAGTATTCCTCAGGTTTCTTTCACCATTTCACTACAAACTTGAAAGGAGGAAAGAATGGACCAAAGGGAAATTATTCCTTTGCTGTTTTGCCAAAGACTTCATCCCTTTCCTTTTCAAAACGCCACATATCCTGGAGTTTTGAAAACTGCTATAATTATCACAAGGCAGTCATTCTCTGGGAAGAAAGTGAGTGAATTTCCCATTAGGAGATCATGGTTAAAATAACCTATCGGTGCTGGGACCAAATGGAACTAGAAAGTGTGTTCAAAAGCTGCATTCATTGAGGGGGAGAAAGAACAACCTTTGTGCTAATGAGCCTGGGAAGCAGCCAGCATGGATAAAGGCATACAATCACCAGCCTGGAGTCTGAACATAACACTACCAGATTGCTTTTGCATGTGGTGTTACAGCCCTTGTGGGTTTTCTGTGGGACTAAATCTTCCGGAGACTTCAAGCAACACTTCTCTTAAGTCTGATGTTTCTCCTTGTGTGTGTTGTGGCACTGTAATAACCCATTTCTATAGGAAATGGAAACAGCTGCCACAGCCAGTGTGACTGAAATGCGTCTCAGGCGATTTTTATTTCACATGAGATCAGGCGTGTTTAGGGTGGTATAGACTCGATTTTCATTTCAAATGGTTGTAGCATGTGGATAGAACATGTGTTCTTATCTAGAAATGAGATGAACCGCAACTGTGTGAAATTATCTATCTTTTGTGGATCATTTTTCAAGGACTGCCCCTGGAGGATGTTATGGTGAAATTAATTATGTAGTATGCAAAAATGGGCAAGCTCCTTTATCATCATAACGGAACAGGGGCCACTCCTGCTAAGGCTTCTGTTCCTGCCTAAACAAGATGACAATAGTAGTGCACTTGAGGGTGGGAGAGAGATTACTTTATGACTGTATGGTTTGTGTGATTATGACTATTTTTAAAGTATAGTCCCACAAACTAAATCAAAAGTGAAAAATAGCTCTTGCTGGAAATATTCATAATGTTCTCATATTTTCCAACAGCTCCACAGTGTACAATCAGCCCTTGATCTCCGGGGGGGGTTCTTCCCAGTAAACCCTTGGATACCAAAATCCATGGATGTTCAAGAAAGTCCTTATGTAACCATGCATTAATATCTGACTATAGGGCTGGGGAGATGGCTCAGTGAATAAAGCACTTGCCATGTGAGTGTGATGATCTGAGTTTGGATCTAAAATCCCAGCATACCTATGCAAAGAAGGGAGGTGGAGACAGGAGAATTCTGGAAGCTCATGGGCCAATCAAACTGACATTCAGAGTGGTGAACAAGAGACCCTGCCTCAAACAAGGTGGAAGGTGAGGACACACTGTTGGGGTTGTACTCTGACCTCCACAGAAGTACTGTGCACATGTGTGCTACCACACTCACACACTCACACACACATATATACACACATAAAGATTACAAAATTTAAGCCAGGCGTGGTGGCATAGGCCTTTAATCCCAGCACTCGGGAGGCAGAGGTAGGAGGATTGCCAAGAGTTCGAGGCCACCCTGAGACTACATAGTTAATTCCAGGTCAGCCTGGACCAGAGTGAGACCCTACCTTGCAAAAAAAAAAAAAAAAAAAGATTACAAAATTTTAAATTCACATATAATATATATTTATCTTCCTATATTCTTTAATTCATCTCAAGATCACATGCTACCTACCACAGGGGCTGGAGGGATGGCTCAGCCAGCCCAGGTTCAATTCACTGGGCACCCACATAGAGCTCGATGGGCATTCATTTGCAGCAGCAAAAGACCCTAGCACACCCATAAAAACACACACACACACACTCTAAATAAATGAATATTTTTAAACTAACTTGGGCTGGGGAGGGAATGGCTCAGTAGTTAAAGGTGCTTGCTTATAAAGCCTAATGGCCTGGGTTCAGTTCCCCAGTACCCATGTAAAGCCACACAAAGTAGCATATGTGTCTGGAGTTCATTTGCAATGGCAGGAGGCCTTGGCACACCTATTCTTACTCTCTCTAAAAATGTGTTTTTAGCTGGGCATGGTGGCACACTCCTTTAATACCAGCAGAGATAGGAGGATTGTTGTGAGTCAAGGCCACCCTGAGAATACATAGTGAATTCCAGGTCAGCTGAGCTAGAGTGAGACCCTACCTCGAAAAACCAAAAAAAAAAAAAAAAAAAAAAAAAAAAAAAGGTTTTATGTAAAACCTACTATCGTGTAAATGCCAAAATGTTTTTTTTCCTGCAGTTTAGGGAATACTGATAACAAGGAAATCTGTACATGTTCAGTACAGACAGAATATTTTCAACCAGTTCCTCGTTAAATCTGTAGGTTTGGAACTCGTGGATATGGAGGGCTGACTGTATTTTGGATTTATCGCTAGTGCGTCATGTCATTTTTATTGCTCACTGGATTACTCTTTTAAACCTATGAAAATGGCCTCGAGCTATAAAGCAGAACCCGTAGATTGGTTTTCAAGACAGTTGTCGAGGTTGCCATCTCTGCGTGCTCTGCTGTGCTCCCCAGAAGAAACATTTGCTGTCTCCAGCAAGCACAGTGGGGAGTGTAGTCCACTCTGCCTGCAAGCCTGTGGCCTGAGCAAGGGAGAGGGAGCCACCAGGCTTACCCACTTATCTTTCCCTCATTCAACCTGAGTCCTGATTGCCTTTCAACTGTGACCAAGATCCACTCAATTGGTATTGTGGTTTGACTTTGTTTCATTTTTACTTCATCTACTAATTTGAGAACTTAATGTATGACCCTGCCACCCCCACCACACACACATCCCTCCCTATCCTACAATTGACCGCACTGAGCTCTGCCAAGCCAGATGAACTTGACCAGTGATTGTCACTATTTCTCACTGATGGACCCCTAAGAATCTGCTAAGAAGTTATGATGTTCTTCCCCTGAACTATCTCAGTACAAATGTATACACATTTGGCCTACAATTTCCCAAGGAATTGGGGCATGAAACCCATTCTAGGGTATTTACTTTTTACATAGTCTTTGTTTCTCTTCATTTTTATATTACTGTCTGTTGTTACGTGAATGTCTTCAGGTTATTTTTCAATTAACAAAGAAATCAGAAAACCAAGCAGCTAAAAACAGATTTTTCTTTTTTTGATGAGGTAAAATATTGGATCCTGGAAGTCAGCTTGAAAGCCCATTGTTCATTATTGACTTTTTAAGTGCTATAGTATTTATCATTGTGATTGCCAAAACCATTGTTGAGAGCCAAAATAATAAAGTATATGATCATCTGTTAAATTTTTATATGAATTATTTTGAACATAAATATAAAATAAGCCATGCATGGAGGCACATGCCTTTAGTCACAACACATGGGAGGCTGAGGTAGGAGGATTTCTGTGAGTCTGAGGTCAGCCTGGGGCTATAGACTGAGTTCCAGGCCACACTCTGGGTTAGAGTGATATCCTGCCTCAAAAAAAAAAAAAAAAAGAATGTGGAGTTGTGAGGGGTAATATGAGGGAGAAGGGAATTGTCATGGTCTATTGTCTCTAATTATGAAAGTTATCAATAATAAAAAAATTAAAAACAATAAAAATAATAAAATAAAAGTCACTTCATTCATTCACTTATTCATTTGAGACAGGGTATCACTATGTTGCCCAGGCTGGTTGTGAACTCTTGGGCTCAAGAGATCCTCCTGCCATATCTTCGCCAGTAGCTGAGACTATAGGCAATTATCATCCACATCTAGCCAAAACAAAACTTAAAAAGCTCACTTTACTTAAAGACAAGCATGTCAAGGAGTTGACTGTGTTACTGGTTTCATTCAGTTGGGAAAAAAAAAACTTAAAAGATGCCAAGATGTTTACCTATTATCAAAAGGGTAACAGATATTTTACCAATGCAGAAACAAAATATTTAGATTCTGTAACAGTTACTTTCTTGACACTATGACAAAACACTCAACCAAAAATGGCATAGGGAAGGAAAGGGTTGACTTTTTGCCTACTGTTTCAAGGGGAAGTTTCATCATGGCAGGGAAAAAAAATAGCAGAAGCAGATAGTTGGGCATCTCAAGTTGTCACATCAACAGGGAGGAAGTAGCAAGAGTGAGCTGTGAACACTCACTGGGGATGAACTAATAAACCTTAACCCCCACCCTACATAACACCTTCTCCAGCAGAGCTCTGCCTCCCACAGGCTCCACCAGCTAGGGATTCAGTATGAGGCTTAATCACAAACACACGAGGTTATGGGGGACTTGTTATACCCAAACCATTACAGATTCCATCCTACATGGTTTTCACAAGCATTTACCTTATGTGCTTGTCTTTAAACACAAAATGATTAGGCTGCATACAGAAACCATTTTTCAAAAACAAACACTTGTCATAGCTCTTGTGTGGAAGTCAGAGGACAACTTTAAAGTCAGTCCTCGCCTTATATTACATTTGAGGCAGGGCCTCTTGTTGTTGTTCACTGTGCCATTTATAATCTTACAGGAAACTCTCCAGTCTCAGTTTCCCTTCTTTCAGTAGGTACACTGGGACTATAAAAGCCTGCCACAGCTTTCTGCTTTTTACATAGGGTCTGAGGAGCCAAACCAACGGACTCAGAATTGCATGGCAAGCACTTTATCCACTGAGTAATCTCCACCGCCCTGGAATCATTTTAAAAAATATTTTTATTTATTTGTGAGGAGAGACAGTATGGGTTCACCAGGGCCTCTTGCTGCTGAAGACAAACTTTCAGATGCAAACACCATCTTGTTCATCTGGCTTTACATGGGTCCTGGAGAATGGAACCTGGGCTGGCAGGTTTGGCAAGTAAGCTCTTTTGACCATTAAGCCATCCCCCCACTTCTGTGGAATCATTTCTTCAGCTAAATCTGTTTAAATGACAGCCATCTTTTCCTCTTCCCAACAAGGGTTATGTAAAATTTTGAGCAGTAATCATAAAAATCCCTAAAACCAAAATGACTCAAGGGAGGAAAAAGAGGTTGATGATAGGAGTGAGGAGAAAAACCAACTGTAATAAGGATTATCTGTTTTTTCTAAAATTTTAGGTGTAAAAATACCACCTGGACAACCAATAGGATTTTCCTTCAACTCTCTGTGAAATACTTTTCTTGTGGCAAGCACTGTATCCACTGAACCATCTCTTCAGCACCCAAATCCTTTTCTGTATGTATGTATGTATGTATGTATGTATGTATGTATGTATGTATGTATATCAACACTGAGTGATATCAATTGTCCAGGTGAGAAAACAGGGATGATTTTTGACCTGGGGGACCTGGATGAAGGACAAGGAAGAAAAGAGAGCGCACACACACACACAAAAAGATCCAGCCAACAGGCCTACATTTGGTGAAGTCCATTATTCATTTATTTCAGTAGCCATGCACCCTTCCTTTCAAGCTCTATTGAACACTCTGCGGGTGGGAGGGATCATGTGTGGGAAAGAGCTTAGTTATAATAGCTGACATTTATTAAAGGCTTGCTATTCTAAGCTCGGTATATGTATTAACTCATCCCCATGGCAACCATATGGATTAGTGGAGTTCAAATCCTGACTCCTCCACTTCCTCACTGTGAGAAACTTGTGCAACTTTATTGTTTTAGATGAACTAAAAGGATCCCTTGGGGTTGATGTTGGCATTAAGTGAGATGGTGGTTCTAATGCATTTATAATTGGGCCTAGTATAATAAAAAAATGTACCAAATATTACAAGAACAATAAAAACTGTTTTTTACAAAGATGCAAATGTTCATAGCAGCATTGTTCATAAGAGTTCTGAACTGTAAACAACCCAGATGGGTTTCAACTAACAAATGGATTTAAAATATACATCTAGAACCACAACATTTATATATGTCATGGAGTGCTACTAAGCAATGAAAAAGTAAGATATAAGCTGGGCGTGGTGGTGCACACCTTTAATCCAGCACTCGGGAGGTAGAGGTAGGAGGATTGCCAGGAGTTCAAGGCCACCCTGAGACTACATAGTGAATTCCAGGTCAGCCTGGGCTAGAGTGAGACCCTACCTCAAAAAGCCAAAAAAAAAAAAAAAAAAGTAAGATATGGAGTGGGGAAGTAGATGCAGTGTAAAACAATGTTAGAACACTGCAAAGTGATGGAGCTGTTTTGTATCTTTTTTTAATTTTTTAAATATTTTTATTTATTTATTTGAGAGAAGATAGCGAGATAGAGACAAAGAGGCAGAGGGAGAGAGAGAGAGAAAGAGAATTGGCGCACCAGAGCCTCCAGCCACTGCAAATGAACTTCATACACATGTGTCACCTTGTGCATCTGGCTTACATGGATCCTGTGGAATCGAACCTGGGTCCTTTGGCTTTGCAGGCAAGTGCCTGCTTTGTATCTTGATTCTAAGAATTCTACAACTGCATACAAGTTTATATCAGATTATATCAGATATTATCAGATTACACACGTAAATGAGTGAAATTTAATGTATGTCAATTATACTCCAAAGCTAGACTTTGGCTGTCATCCTCAGGAATGCCACCCACCTTTTTATCAGATAGTATCTCTCACTGGCAATCCCAGGAGTCCTCAGCATTTTTACATCCATTCTGGGGGGGGTCGAACTCAGGTCTTCATGCTTGCAAGACCAGCACTTTACTTTTCTTTTGGGGAAGTTGCCAACAGTTTCCAGAAACCCTATGTCAATTCAAGGTGTGCTATTACTGGAGTCCTAGGTGCGAGACCTGATTCTGGACAGCCCTGACAAATGAGACCCAGCCATTCTCCCCATAAATCAAACAGAAAAGTAGGGTAGAAAGGCAGGATGGGGGTTGAATCAATATAGCCATGTTGAGAATACAAAGGGTATCAAGCAATCGGCCCATCTTCAGGGTGCTGACATGAGTTTCAGGTTTATACAAAGGAGGAACTGAGGCAGGAGATGGGAAGTACACATGATTAGGTACTCATGGCCAAGCTGCGTGGAACTAATCATTATTTGAATTCTGCGTCTGTGCGTGGAAGGTGACTCCAGAGAAGTTGTCATGGTTCTCCTCATCATTTAGGGAGGTAATTTTTTGGGGGGGGGATTTTATTTATTTATTTATTATTTTAATTTTACATTCATGTTGGTGCCTCCAGTAGCCTCCTCCCTGTCCTCCCCCCTCCGAAGGGACCCTCCTCATTAGGGAATGTGGGCCGTGCATTATGGGGGTAGCCAACAGTTATGGGGGAGAGGCAAAGTCTCTCTGCGTAATGACCCAACTTGTGGCTCTAACACTCTTTCCGCCCCCTCTTCTGTGAATTTCCATGAGCCACATTGGGTTCATTTTAGTTCTACTTCAGTGATGAGGTCTTGGGAGCCTCTGTGTCTCTGGATATTTGGCTTAGTAGGAGTTGAATGTTCTCTGTGTTTATCTCCTTCAGCCTTGTGCTGGTGTGGGGTTCATCAAGAAAGCTCACTCTTGCCCATTTTAGGGAGGTAATTTGATTCCCATGAGGTGACTGCTCCTGTTTGGGGGTGTAGTCTTGTGGTGGAATGATCTCTGTAATCCTCTGCTCTTCTTGAAATCCAACATGAAGGTGATTGGAGATTTCTGGGTGCTGCTACAGGGGGTCTGGAACAGAAAGTTGCAAAAGCCGATTGTTCAATGTCCTTTGAAATCTTCAAAATACTTTAGTTACTCCTATCTTGTTGCCTTCAGTCTTGAAAAGGGGATGAGAAAAGTGAGGTAAAATAAGGGCTAATCAACCTTGTATCACCTGTTTCTAAACAAGCCCCCACTTTATTAAGTACTGTGCCTATGTCCAGGGCTGAGCAGGGATCTCACCCACAATAGAGGAGACAGATACAACATGAAGGCCGAGATGCCAGGCTTTGTTTATTTTACCCATCAGCTATCTATAGACTCAGGTAAAGAGTCACTGCTTTTGGCAAAAACAGCCTCTTAGTCCCTGTTACAGTGCTAATAAAGAGCAGGGTGCATCAGGAAAGACAGAGAGAGTTTAGTGGAGATAAAATGTCCAGGGAAGGCCTTTGACAGAGATAAGGTTTCAAAGGATTAGACAAATGCTCTGGAAATAACTTGAGCAGAGATGCAGCCAACACAATACCTACTTGAAAATGGCCAGACTGGAATGTGTTGGGAGGACCCAGATTGTGGAGGACTGTGAAGTGTGTCAGCTTTACAGATAGGGTTTCAAACTAATCCTGATCATGTGTTTGTGCCAGAGCTGGGGGATTCTGGCACTTGTCTTGAAGGTGTCTCCTCCTGACTCCAATTCAATGATGTCACCTTGGTGGCTTCAGATTGGATTGTTTCCATGGTGAAAGCGTTTCTTTATTAAATTTTATTTATTTACGTATGTGTGTGCCTGCAGACCAGGCGTCAAGACAGAGCCTTCTCTGTCCCATGCTCCTTTTCTCATGTCTTGATAATTTCCCTATCTTTCCATCCTGCTTCAGGGAGAACCAAAATGGAAAAAAAGAAAGAAAGAAAAGAAAAGAAAAACACAGATACTCACAAGGGGGATGAAAAGACACAGTTTATGCTGAAAGTGAAGAAGTAGAAAGCAGTTTGTGTTGTTCCAAGAGACCTTAAGTAGCAGGATGCCTTATCGCCAGCACAGGTGTATTATACATCTCATACAAGATAAGGTGTCTTCAGACCTTCAAGAAATGGTGCTCCCTCATACCTCAACTTCTTGTGAGATATACACAGCTCTTAAATTGTCAATGCTCACAGGACAAATCTAAACCCTCCCTTCTTTGTATCTCCTAACATTCTTCAGGTTTCTGGTATAGAGGAGGCAAGCATGGTAGCTGAATAAGATTGCTCATGAACTAACTCTTATAATATTGCCCACAGTGCACACATGTACAAAGTCTTATGCATGTGCCTCATTAAGGTGCAGATTCTAGAAGAGCCAGGCATTGTGTATCTTTGCGTTTCTTCATACCTTACTCCTGCTCAGTAGGAGCTCAAGGAATGCTTGTTGAAATAATGAATTCAGGCCATTTCAGTTGTACACGATTTGCAATTATCAGCAAATCAGTTAGCATTCTGTCGCATAAAACAAACCCAAATCTTTCCTGAAATGTCACAAAGAGGCACTCTACTGGGTGATAGCAATCATAAGGCTGAAAGGCTGGTCTGTGTTGTTGGAGAGTATCAGTCTACCAGCATGTCAGTTTTTCTGTACAGTATGGAAATTTAAGCAAGTTATTGCCAAGACTTCTTCAAAGATGCTATGATTTTTAAAAGAGGTAATTACAGACTTTGTGAACCTAAAACCAGGAAATCTTTATTGTCACAGGCTAAGGAAAAATGTTACATATTGCATAGAAATTTTCGATGATTTTCTTTGATTTTGCACTAGATTTTATTACCTCTGTGGTAATCATTGATAAGAGATGTTGGCTAATAGTTATTGCTCTATCTGACCTATTTCTGCCTCATGTGTAGAAGGGAGAATAATGAAGATGCCTGGGTTCTACTCCTCGGCATCTGGGAAAATGATGCTTATAGGGCAAAGCAGACATTACAGGTGTGATTAAACCAAGACTCTTGAGAGAAGATCATCTGTGTGGGGACATTGTCGTCACAAGAGTCCCCAGAAGGGAAGTGAGTCTGGAGGAGTGGTGAGGACAGAAGTAGAGATAAAAGGGACAGAAATTAGAAAGCCTTTGACAAGTGGCCATTAGCAGCTAAAAAGAGCAAGGAAATAGGATCTCCCCTGGAGCCTGCAGAAGGATTCAATCAACACCTGGATGTCAGCCTAGAAAAAAAAAAAGGCCTGGAAATGTGAAGAGAATAAGCGTGTATTGTTTAAGGACACAAATTCTTTGGTCACGTGTTAGAGTAGCCATAGTAAGCTAGTGAAGTTTGCCCTTGCAAAACCCAAATATCCTTGGCTTTCACACTTCAAGGTGCCTAGCGATCACCTGGGGATGTTGTTGAAATGCAGGTTGTGAAGTGGGGAGCGTCTGCAGAGCAGTGGGAGGTTTCACAATTGAATCCAGCTGTCATGCATTGTCCTTAGAATAGGAAGGTTCTGGAGGGCCATTCTTTGTTAGGCTACACCTCCTTTAATTGCCTTTGGTCAACTGTTCTAAGATATTAGATCCTGTTGGGGCTCCTTAGTTGTGTAGAAGCATGAAGAGAATTGGAAAATGTTTCCAGGTAAACCACAAAGCCTTGGAGTAGAGCCACTATGGGAAAGAATAAAAGAGCTGCAATGATTCAACCTGAAGCAAAGACAGCTGAAGGATGATTTAATAATGATATGTAAGGAACTGGAGACTTAATCAGTGGGACATGGCAACTAACTGCTCTTTGTCTCTATGGAGCCAACAAGAGGATCAAATAACAGCAAGAAGAATTTAGGCTTAGGAACGCGGTACTGGCCGGGAAGACTGCGGTTTTCTTTGAGTGATAGGATTGTGCAGCTGCAAAGGACCCTGGAACCCATCCAATTTAACCCCCACAGTTTCTAGATGGTGAAACCGAGGCTGAGAGTGTTACTGGAGTTGTTAGAGTCAGAGCCTGGGCACTGGCAGCCGTAGCAAGCTAGATTTGGCCACCTGTTCTCAACAGTCAAATTCAGGACACCACAGTGAAAAGCAGAAAAGGGAGGTTTACTCAATTGTGGCCATGTTTGGAAGAGGGACAAAGTGATCCAGTGACTCCCTCATCCCCAAAGTCCATCTTTGGGGTCCTAGGCATGAGGTTTGGTTTTTAATAGAAGGCAAGAGGCATGGGAAACTCAGCAGTGCAGATCAAGGTGTGGTCCCAGCCACATCATTGTCCCTGGCTGCTGTCTCTCCTGCCAGGTGGTCTGATAAGCTGTCAGAATAGGGAAAAATCTCTTTCTGAGGGACAAGCTTCCCTGTGACTGGCACCAGGCTTCAGCCTTTTCCTTCTCCCAACATGAGATTTCTGGAGAAATTCCAATTTCTGTAGGACCACTATTTAATAGTCTGATAGCCACACGGAGGGGCACAAGTGTCTCCAGAACATTTGCTTTCCTGCCATGATGGTTACAAAAGCACCTCCGAGAAAGTTACGAAGAAATGGCAGAGAGTGGCCCAGAACTGCCTTGACCATTTGTATGGACTGTAAAGGTTTGGGAAGTGCTTGTGTCTTTGAAGTGATTTACTATTGGGGCTGTGCCAAGGTGACTTCTGCTCTTGAACTGGTTACATAGATTATACTCGCACATGGGTTACAAGTTCATCAAGTTGTATACGTGACATTGATGTACTTGACTGTGTGCTTCCGACTTAGCAGCCAGGGACAATGATGTGGCTGGGACCACACCTTAATCTGCACTGCTTTGTGGTTAGTTCACAGAGGACTTCGGTCTGGTGACATGGGCATGTCCAATTAGTGAAAATGAAGATTGGTGCATTGTTTCTCATTGGTGCATTTTCTTTTCGTGTACCTGCTATTAAGCCTTGGCAATTCTGAAGAAGCAATTCTGAAAGAGAGGAGGTAGTTGCATTAGAAATAGCTGTACTTTTATAGAATCCTTAGAAAATACTTGCTCCAGAGAGATATTCTGTTAAAGAATTCATATATTTAAATTTTCTAGCCAAAGGAAATCTATAGAGCTTGCTTGCTCACTGAGCTGGTACCATCTTTTATGAAAATCCCTGCAGCCAAAGTCAGCCCTCAGCTTCTTTTTGGCCCTTTATATGTTTGCAATGAAAGAATGGGGTCGTTTTCTTTAAAAAAAAAAAAAAAAAAGCAGCTTGGGATAAATAGTAATTTTGTTAGGAGACAGTTTTGTCATGCCAGGCACATTTCCCTGCGGCAGGGCCAGGGGAGAGCTGTGGTTGGGTTCAAACCCTGTGAAGTGGTTCAAGGCAAGCAGCTGGCCAATCAGAGCCCATCCAACCTAGTCACAGTTCACCCAAAGCCACATCCACTTCCTGCCATTGGCTGTACTCTTTCAAACTCGCTGCCTGGCTCACCTGAAGTGATTTCATCCTGAGAGACTGCAGGAGAGAGTTGGCATGTTTTCCCTGCTGCGTCAGAGTGTGCCAGGTGTGAGCCCTCCCGGCAGGGAGGGAGCAGAAGGAGAGCAGCACGTGGATTTGCCCAAACTCCACATGTCTCTTTCCCTTATGCTCTGTCTGCATATCCTTGATATGTGGCTGTAATAAACACTGGCTGTAAGTTTAAGGCGCTGACTGCCACGAGGCCTTTTGTGGAATCTTTAAACATGGAGTGATCTCGGGGATTCAGGGACCTCAGTGACTATATGAAGCTGATTTTCAGCTTTTCTGTCTTTCAACGTAAAAAAGATTAGAAGGCACTTGGGTGTACTGCTGGTGGGAGGAAACCATGAGCTGGCAGAGATAACTATTTCTTTCAAAATCACACCTTCATTGACCCTTTTATCCCGGAATCCAGCATCTAGAAATTTTTCCTGTACAAAGAGACATATATAAAAATGTTCCTTGTGGTTTTCCTCCCCCTCTGAGGGCTTTCTTTGTAATAGCGAAACAGCAGAAACGGTTGTGTCTGTAGGCGGCTGGCTGAATCACCCAGAGTACAGATGATGTGGCTTGAGAGGAGGAAAATAAAGATAAGAAAGTTCTGCATTGATGCATAAAGATTACTTGTGTGTAATAAATAAAACAAGAAATAAAGGTGGGCATGGTGGTACACACCTGTAATCCCAGGACTAGAGGGACTGGTGTAGGAAGATTGGTGCAAATTTAAGGCCAGCCTGAACTACATAGTAAGACCCTGTACAACAAAACCAAATAAAAAAGGCTGGGGAAGGGCTGGACAGATGGCTTAGCAGTTAAGGCATTTGCCTGCGAAGCCAAAGGACCCAGGTTCGATTCCCCAGGAACCATGTAAGCCAGATGCGCAAGGGACACATGCATCTGGAGTTTACAGTGGCTAGAGGCCCTGGCGTGCCCATTCTCTCTCTCTGTCTCTCTTCTATCTCTCTCTGCTTGCAAATAAATAAATTAAATTAAATAATCATTTTAAAAAAGGCTGGGGAAATGCCTTAGTGGATAAAAATGCTTGCTATGCAAGCCTGACAACCCAAGATTAGATATGGCTTATGAGGTATGCAGAGGTAAACAATGAGAAAACCTGCCTCAAACCAGGTGAAAGGTGAGGGCTGACCCCAGGGGTTGTCTTCTGACCTCCACATGTTTGTTGTGGCATGCTCCCCGTCCCTTGCACAAATACACACGCACACATCATACACCCATGAAATTAAAAACCATGATTATGCAAGCAACCCTAATTTAACTCAATAAGTTTTTTTAAAAGACATAAACTGTGCATGTTGGAGCACGCCTTTCATCCCAGCACTCGGGACGCAGAGGTAGGAGGATCACCTTGAGTTCCAAGGCCATCCTGAGACTACATTGTGAATTCCAGGTCAGCCTGGACTAGAGCAAGACCCTACCTCAAAAATACCAAAAGAATAAATCAACTAAAAAAGGCATAAAGAGGTGGCAGAAAGTATGTAAGAGCCAAAGGAGCAGGAGGGGTGTTTTGCAATACTATCTTCCATATGCAAAGTGGCCATGGCATTCATGACCTCATAGTGGCTGACACTTCCTACCTACAGAAGACCTGCATAATAGGAGGGAGAAAATGATGACATCAAAATAGAACAGGAGGGCTGGAGAAATGGCTTAGTGGTTAAAGCGCTTTCCTGCGAAGCCTAAGGACCACTCTCCAGGTCCCATGTAAGTCAGACGCACAAGGTGGTGCAAGCCCACAAGGTCGCACATGTGCACAAGATGGCACAAGTGTCTGGAGTTCAATTGCAGTGGCTGAGACCCTGGTGTGCCATTTCTCTCTCTTTCTTTACTCTCTCTCATTCTCTCTCTCATAAAGGTGTGTGCCACGACACCCAGCCCCCCCCAAAAAAAATGGAACAGGAACTGGGTGTCGTGGCACACACCTTTAATCCCAGCACTTGGGAGGCTGATGTAGGAGTATTGCTGTGAGTTTGAGGCCAGCCTGAGACTACGTCCAGGTCAGCCTGGGCTAGAGCAAGACCCTATCTCAAAACAAACAACAAGAAAATGAAAGAAAAGAAAAAGAACAGGGACTAGTTGTTGTGATTTGAATTAAGTGTCCCCCATAAACTCGCTTTTTGAATGCTAGGTCCCTAGCTGGTGGCAGTTTAGGAATTGGAACCTGGATGGAGGAGCTGTGTTGTTGGGGGTGGGCTTATGGGTGCTATAGGCAGGTTTTCCCTTGCCAGTGTTGAGCTCACTCTCCTACTGCTATTGTCCACCTGATGTTGGCCAAAAGGTGATTCCAGCCTCTGCTCATGCCATCTTTTCCCTGCCATCATGGAGCTTCTGTGAACCAAAATAAATGCTTTCCTCCCATCAGCTGCTTTTGGTCAGCTGTTTCATCCCAGAAACAAGAAGGTACCTGCAACAGAAAATTGGTACCAGAGGATTGTGGTCATTGCTGGCAGAAAGCTGACTGTGGCTTTTGATCTTTTGGAACTGATTTTTGGGAGGAATTAAGAAGGATTTTAAAATCTTTGTCTAAGAAACACCTTGCAATGCTGTAAGCAGAATTTGCTGGAATTTGCCAGAGACCTAAATGCATTTGGAACTATGGACTGCAAGGTTTGGCTTATGAGGAAAAGAAATAGCTTTGTCTGGACTGAGCTAGAAGCAGTTTGTGTGATAGGCTTGCTGTGTTCTGCCATGTCCTGAGAACTTGTGTAAGTTTCACTGCGTCGAAATGGACTGGTATGAACTATTTTAAAAACTCTGTGATAGATGTATTTAATGAGCCTGAGTCACATCTTGTGAGGAGCAAAGAATTTAGTGACTATATATAAAAACGTTTGAATATTTGTGGAAAAGTATGACAAATGATAATGCTGGTTGCTTCTAGCATCTCTGGATAAACTATAAGGAAAAAGTATAAGCTCAAAAAGGAAAATCCCCAGCTCAAGCCCCACATCCTTAATCTGAAGGCTTCTAAGAATGCCTGAAAAAGAATGGAGTCTTCTCTCTAGCCACCATAGGGCTCAAGTTGCAGAAAACCAAACCCAAGCCCTCATTGTAGGATTGGTTAGATCACAATTTAAATTCAAGTCCCAGCCTCAAAGGCTATCAGAAATTAAAGTGAGGACACTGACTAGAATAGAGCAGAATCCTGTAACTTGAGATGGAGATGTGTGGGAAGACCCTGATGAAGCTAGTATGGTGGAATTGGAACTCCAGAGACGTTGTCACTTGTTACAGATGTTAGACTTGAAGCTATGAAACTTGATGTTTGCCCTGTTTGTTTTAAAACTTGCATTGGAAGCCGGGCGTGGTGGCGCACGCCTTTAATCCCAGCACTCGGGAGGCAGAGTTAGGAGGATCGCCATGAGTTCAAGGCCACCCTGAGACCACATAGTGAATTCCAGGTCAGCCTGGACTAGAGTGAGACCCTACCTCGAAAAACCAAAAAAAAAAAAAAAAAAAAAAACTTGCATTGGTTCAATCTTTCCTTGCTATGCCCAGGGCCATCTTTGGCAGTATCAATATTAACTCTGTGTCATTATGTTACTTTTGTTTTACAGCTAATAGTTAAGAGCCTTGGACTATGGGGATATTTGGAAAGTATTGGGATTGATAAAAACTATGTCCGGCGGCGGGGGGACTTTTAACATTGAACAGAATGCATTGCATTTGACTTCATGGATGTTATCAGTTTATGGGGGCCAAGGGTGGAATGTGGTGGTTTGAATTAAGTGCCCTCCCCCACAAACTCATGTTTTCTGAATGCTAGGACCCCAGCTGGTGGCAATTTGGGAATTGGAGTTGTGCAGGCGGAGCTGTGTTGTTGGGGATGGGCTTATGGGTGTTATATGCAGCTTCACTGTGCCAGTATTGAGTTCACTCTCTTGCTGCTGTTTTCTACCTGCTGTGGCAAAAGTGATGTCCAATCTCTGCTCCAGCCTTATGTTCCCCTGCCATGATGAAGCTTCCCCTTGGGACTATAAGCCAAAATAAACAGCTTTGCTCCCACAAACTCCCTTTGGTGGGGTGCTTTGTCTCAACAATGAGAGGTAACTACAACATGTAGCAACTCTGTGGTTATTTTCCCAATACAATTATTTATCTTATTTGTTTTTTTTTTTTTTTTGAGACAGGGTCTTGCCATGTAATCCTCGATGGCCTGGTACTTGATATGTAGTTCAGGCTAACCCCAAACTCATGTTAATTCTCCTGCCTCGGTTTCCCAAGAACTGAGAATATGCCAGCATCCCTGAACACACTTTTTTGAAGCAGGGTCTCAGTCTAGCCCAAGCTGTCCAGCAACTCACTCTGTAGCGCAGGCTGGCCTTGAACTCACAGCAATCCTCCCACCTCACCCTCCTGAGTGCTAGGATGAGCCGCCACACACAGCGTCACTTTTTTGAGATAGGGTCTCATATATCCCAGGCTAGCCTTGAACTCATTATGTGTCCAAGGACGACCATGAACTTTTGAACCTCTTACCTCCACCTCCCATATCTGCATGTTATCCTCTAAGTTTTAGCTTTTTCTTTCTCCTTCCTTCCTTCCCTTCTTTTTCTTTTTTTCTTTTCTTTTCTTTTTTTTTCTTTCTTTCTTTCTGAGACAGGGTTTCATGTAGTCCAGGCTGGCCTCAAACTCACTATCTCATATGTAGCCAAGGATAACCTTGAACTCCTAACCCTCCTACCTCCACGTCTGGAATGCCACCATGCCCAGCTCCTTATTCCTTTGTGTTCTGTTCACTTGGAACATTTCTGTTAGCTTATGTCACTGTTAGCCTTACTAACCATTTCTACACCCAAGTGAGTGTTGTTTGTGAAGTCTATTTGAATGCTGGTTGTTTAGACTATATTTTCCAAGAACCCCTCCATGCAGGATAGGCCCCCACAATGGAAAAATGAAGTGCCAAGGTGAAACTGTGTGTGTGAATATGTTTAGGGTGTGTTTGGGGGTACAGGGGAGTCAGCTGAGGAACATTTATCATGTGGAACAGAAGTTGGAGTCACAGGACATGTGTTTGAAATTCTTGCATGATTTATTCCCTTAATGGTTTGTTTTTTGTTTGTTTGGTTTTTTGGTGTTTTTTGTTTGTTTGTTTGTTTTGTTTTGTTTTTGGTTTTTCAAGGTAGGATTTCACTCTAGCTCAGGCTGACCTGGAATTCACTATGTAGTTCTCAGGGTGACCTCGAACTCATGGCAATCCTCCTACCTCTGCCTCCCAAGTGCTGGGATTAAAGATGTGCACCACCACGCCCGGCTCTCCCTTAATATTTTTGCAATGGCCATTGAATATTCATGTAGTTCCCAGGCTTAGATATAGAAAGAAAATGTAGGTGTTTCATCTCTTCTTCACTTTTAATGTCTTGAAATAAATGTGATTAAAAAGGACAGAGAAAGCTTAGGTAGAGCACTTGCCTAGCCTGTGCAAGGTCCTAGGTTGCATATCTAACACCATTCAAAAGAAAAGAGTGAGGAGGCTGGGGGAGATGTCACAGCAGTTAAAGGCACTTGCTTACAAAACCTTTTGGCCAGGGTTCAATTCTGCAGCCACCCACATAAAGCCACAAAGGTAATGTTTGCAATGGCATGAGACTCTGAAAACACACACACACGTACATACACACATTCTCACATGTACAAATAAATAAACATTAAAAAATAAAAAGATAGTGTTGAAATTAACATTTAATTCAGCATGCTAGTAAAATTATTTCTAAAAGGACCTTGAATTTAAGCTAATGTTAAAGCTGTAATTTAGATGTTCCTTTGGGTTTTATTATAAAGTCCAATGTTAAGAATTACTCATTTGATGTGATATATAGGAGCCATTTCCTAATGCAGCAGCAGTAATCCACTTAGAGCTGAGTGGCTAATGGATCAGCAAACACTTCCATTTTCTATAAAGAAATGGATATTGGGAGGGCCTGGCAAATGCTTAAGAGAAAGTTGAATAGAATCATATGTTCAAACTATGCAAAATACAAATAGGATTAATGCTGGGTTAGAATTTAGATAGGCATAGTTACATATGCATAGAGAAAATAATATAGTGGAATCCATAAAGAACCAAGGTCCTGGGCTGGAGAGGTGGCTTAGCAGTTAAGGTGCTTGCCTACAAAGCCAAAGGACCCCGGTTCGATTCCCCAGGACCCATGTAAGCCAGATGCACAAGGTAGCACATGCGTCTAGAGTTCATTTGCAATGGCTGGAGGCCCTGGTGCACCCATTCTCTCTTTCTCTTCCTCTCTGCCTCTTTCTCCCTCTCAAATAAATAAATAAAAATAATTAAAATAAAAAACCAGCTGGACCCTCCAAGGCTCAGTGCCCATTGCGGAAGAGGGGGTAGGTAGAATGGAAGAGCCAAAGGAAGGGTACGACTCTTTACAATGCAACTGTCCAGACAGAAATTGGCCTTGATATCCATGACCTTGCAGTGCCTAGCAATACCTTCGGAAGACCCTCATAATAGAAGATAAAGATGATGACATCAAATTAAAAGAGAGACTAATGGAGAGAGGGAAGGGATATGATGGAGGTTGGAGTTCTAAAGGGGTATGGGGGCAGGGGAGGGAAATATCATGCATTTTTTGTATGTAAGTATAGAAGTTGTCAATAAAAATAAATTTAAAAAAGCTGGTCATGGTTGCACACACCTTTAATCCCAGTATTCTGGAGGCAGAGGTAGGAGGATCGCCATGAGTTCGAGGCCACCCTGAGACTACATAGGGAATTTCCAGGTCAGCCTGGGCTAGATCAACACCCTACCTCGAAAAAAATGAAAAAAAAATTAAACTTTTTTTTGACAGCTTCCATACATACAGACAATATACCATGATCATAATTCCCTCCCACCACCCTTCCTTTTCCCCTCCCAATCCCCCCACTACTGAATTCCTTCTTTCCAACTAGTCTCTCTTCCATTTTGATGTCATCATTTCTTTCCTCCTGTTAGGCAGGTCTTGTGTAGGTAGCATCAGCCACTGTGAGGTCATGAATATCAAGGCCACTTTGTGTCTGAAAGACAGCATTATAAGCAGTGCTCCCTTCTTTTGGTTCTTTCATTCTTTCCACCACCTCTTCTACAATAGACCCTGAGTCTTGGAGGGTGTGATAGAGATGTCTCACTTAGTGCTGAACACTCCACTGGCTCTTCTTTTCAGCAATTTGATGAGTTTTGAGTCACCTCAGTGGTCACCACCATCTGAAAAGAGAAGCTGCTCTAACCAAAAATGAGAGCAGCATTAATATATGGGCAGAAACATAAGTATTTAGAGGGCATTTTGGTGGGCATACTATATTCATTTATCTATACAACAATAGTAGTTATCCACACGGAAGCTTATGACCTCCCCAGCCATAAGGTAAAAATATTTATTTATTTATTTATTTATTTATTTATTTATTTATTTATTTATTTACAAGCAGAGAGAGACAGAAACACAGAAAATGAGTGTACCAGGGCCTCTTGTCACTGCAAAGGAACTCTAAATGCATGTGCCACTTTGTGCATCTGGCTTTATGTGAGTACTGGGGAATCACACCCAAATCATTAGGCTTTGCAAGCAAGTGCCTTAACTGCTGAGCCATTTCTCCAGGCCCCCATGGGCTTTCATTAGGTTTTCAGTACCAAGCATGGATTCCCTCCCATGGAGTGAGCCTCAAGTAAAATCAGAAAGCAGTTGGTTTCCCCCATAACAGACCTGCCACCACTGCACCAGTTGGTACATTTGGCCTGGCTGGCCAGTAATAAGGCTTGCAGGGTCCCCTGCTGGTTATGACCATTAATGACTTTTCTCCCCCCAACAGTCTGCATAGGTCTTTCCAGCATCCTGACAGCTAGTCAATTCAACAGTACTTTGATAGCAGCCTTTGAGTAGGAATGTTTGCAGATATATTCTATTGTATTGTCCTTCATCTCAAGTAGCTTCAGAAGTTTTCATTCTTATCTTACTGTTGACTTGGGTTTGAGGTTTACAATAGTATGTGCCTATATTTTAACATATAGAAATATAACAAAAGCTGGAGGGACACCAACTAATACAAATTGTGGTGCTTTGATTCAGGTGTCCCCCATAAACTTAGGTGTTCGGAATGCTAGGTTCCCAGCTGGTGGAAATTTGGAAATTAACACCTTCTGGAGGCAGTGTATTGTTGGGGGTGGGCTTATGAGTGTTTTAGCCAGTGTCCCCTTGCCAATGTTTGGCAAACTCTCCTGCTGCTGTTGTCCACCTGATGTTGGCCAGGGGGTGATGTCCACCCTCTGCTCACGCCATTGTTTTCCCCTGCCATCGTGGAGCTTCCCCTGGAGTCTGTAAGCCAAAATAAACCTCCCCGCCCCGCCAGCTGCTCTTGGTCAGGTGATTTCTGCCAGCAATGCCAACCTGACTGCAACACAAATACACACAGTGACTGTATGGGAAGACCATCTACTTGTCTCTGTTAGTAGTAGTCCCATTCATGTAGGTAGTAGAGCGTGTTTACCCTGACCAGATACGAAGCCAAGAAATGAGTGATTCCTCAAGTAAAGTGTCCCTTCGACCCATGAATGGATAAAGAAAATGTGCTACATACACACAAATGAAAGTCTACCATTTGTGACAACATCAAGTAACCTGGAAGATGTTAAGAGAGGTAAGCTAGGGGCCAGAGATGTAGCTCAGTTGGTAGACTGCTTACCTAGCATACTCAATGCCCTGGGTTCCATCTCTAGCGCTGCAAAAACCGGGTGTGGTGGTGCAGGCTTTTAAACCCAAAACTTGGGAGTTTGAGACAGGAGGATCAGGAGTTCAAGGTAATCCTACATAGTGAGTTTTTGGCCAGCCTGAGAGAGGGAGGGAGAAAGAGAGAGCCAAGCCTAGACAATAAAATAAAATAATAACTGACAATGCCATTCATATGTTGAATCTAAAACAAGCTGATATCATAGAAGTTGGGAGAGGATTGGGAAAGAATGGAAGAGGGAAGAAAAGCGCATCCAGATTGGTCAGCGGGTACTAAGCTGCAGTTGGCCAGGATTAAGTTCTGGTGTGCCATAGCATAGTAGCTAGGCTATAGTTAACTGTAATGTAGCATATGTTTTGAAATAGCTAGAAAAGAGGGTGTTGAATGTTCTCACCAAGAAAAAGATTAATGCTCATATTGATATTTATAGTGAGCTTGACTTATGCGCAATTTTGGGTCAGTTTTAAAATTAATAAAATAAAGCCTGATGACTACTCACACCTTTAAACCTAGTAGTCAGGAGGCTGAAGTAAAAGGGTTTCCATGAATTTGAGGTCAGCCAGAGCTGCAGAGTGAGTTCATTAATAGTGACTCCTGCATGGCATTGCAATTCACCACAGTACTGAAATTCGCCAAAAATAGATGAGTCAGTATTAGGAATTCCCAGTGGTTGTTGACAGTAGATTTCTTTTCTTTTCTTTTTTCGTTTTTTTATTGACAACTTCCTTAATTGTAACAATATCCCATGGTACTTCCCTCCCTCCCTCCACTTTCCCCTTTGAAACTCTGCTCTCCATCATATCCCCTCCCCCTCTCAATCAGTCTCTCTTTTTCAGTTCGATGTCATGATCTTTTCCTCCTATTATAATGGTCTTGTGTAGGTAGTGTCAGGCACTGTGAGGTCATGGATATCCAGGCCATTTTGTGTGTGAAGGAGCACGTTGTAAGGAGTCCTACCCTTCCTTTGGCTCTCACATTCTGTAGATTTCTTTACAGCTCTATATAACAAGGAACAAATGTGAGTCCAGTGAGAATGATGGTAAGGTGGCCTTTTAGTAAGTAGTGCATGTTAAACATGTTCAAGGAGGGGCTGGGAAATATCCCACACAGTGCTCGGGTGCGTGGATCCAAAATGCACAGTACAGCCTCAATTCTGGGATTGATTGCTAGACATGATAGCTACATATGGGACTCACAGAAGAAGTGCAAGTTGGGAAAAGAGACTGCCTCGAGTAGAAAATTCTTGAGGTTTTGGCTATGACAGGGAAGCAGATATGGATATGACAGTAGCCGAGAAATGGAAAGACGGAAAACAAGGGTAACGATCTTCAGGACACAACCTCTGCCGTGGAGAGCGAGAGAAAAAGAGAGCTCGAGAGGCCAGAGTAGGACCATTGATTTGGAGGCTGCTCCTGACTCTGCGTGGGTACACTCCTCCGGGATGCCAAAACTTCAACACTTGCTCATGACAGGTCTCCTTGCAAAGTTGCAGACTGTACAGGCTCTTTAGAAGCTGAAGCATCCACTCCACATGGTAGAAGGTTCAGTAAACAAAGCACTAACGACAGAATTACACAGGTATGACTAGTGGTGAGCCCAAATCACATAACTGAGGTCAAAAATCGATGTAAAAGGCATTAGAATTTTCTCGCTCCACCTTTGAATGGAAAAAAAAATAGCATCTTCCTTTTAAGTATATTGGAAGCATTTGGGTTGTTGGAAAAGGTAGGATGGAAAGCCATTTCATTCAAATGAACAAAAATCTTGTGAGATGGAAATTGGCAGTTTTTCCTTAAGCAAATACTGAAAGAGCTGGAAGCTTTTCAGGTCTCACATTTCCACAGTAAGAAATAAAACATTCTGGCAAATACTAGAAGATACCTGAGAAAATAAGGTAAGATAAATCTGAGCTTTCTGGATTTTACTTCATATTAAAGACAATGAATTGTCTGTATTTTCTTAGTTTTCTTCAGAGTTTAGTTATGGGTATGGAATGGTTCAAGGGGCTAAGGAGATGGCTCAGAAGTTAAAGGCACATGTTTACAAAGCCTGCTGGCCAATGTTCAATTTCCCAGTACCCATGTAAGTCAGATGAACAATGTGGCACATGCATCTGGAATTCATTTGCAGTGGAAAGAGGCCCTGACACACCCATACTCCTCTCTCTCTCTCTCTCTCTCTCTTACACACACACACACACAGAGAGAGAGAGAGAGAAATAAAGTTTTTTTTTAAAGAATGGTTGGGATGGAGAGATGGTTTAGTGGTTAAAGGCTTTTGCTTGCAAAGCCTGACAGCCTGAATTCAACCCCAGTACCCACATAAAGAAAGATGCCCAAAGTGGCATATGTATCTGGAGTTCATTTGCAGTGGCAAGAGGCCCTGGCATGCTCATTTCCCCCTTCTTGCAAATTATATATATATATATAAAATTTTTTTTCAAAAACTCCAAGTTAAGGGCTGGGGAGATGTCTCATTCAGTACAGCACTTGCCCTTCAAGCACGAGGACCTGAATTTGATCCCTAGTACTCACGTAAACATGCCTACCCTTATAATTCCAGTGCTGGGAAGGCAGAAACGAGAGGATCCCTATGACACCTGAGGTTGTCCTATGGACTCCACACATTTGCACACATGAACACACACATGAACATGCATACATACAACAAACACATGCATTTTTTTAAACATCCAAGCTACAGATGGCACAGAGAATAGGCAATATGTTGGTGTGTTCTGAGGGAAACTACTTTCAAGAATTAACCACTAGGGCTGGAGAGATGGTTTAGTGGTTAAGGCACCTGCCTGCTAAGCCTAAGAATGCTCGTTTGATTCTCCAGGTCCCACATTTAGCTGGAAACGGTGATGCAAGGGTGCAATGCCACACTTGCCCACAAGGGGGCGCACATGTCTAGAGTTCGTTCACAGCGACTGAGAGGCTGCTGGCGCTCTCACTCCTCTCTCTCTCTCTCTCTTCTCTCTCTGACTCTCTCCCCCCCAAAAGAATTAACAACTAGAAAATGTGAGCAACACAGTGAAATATCATATTTCCTCTACAGTTGTAGACCTTTGTGAATCCCTGAATTGACCTGGACATTGATATTCTCCAGTTACTTGGGGTCCAAGTATCTTTGTGGTCAAGATTTGGAAATCACCATATTATATCCAGCTGAAATAATAATTCTGCAGTTAATTCTGAATATACTAAATTGGTGTGATAATTGAAGGGGAATATTTGGTCAGAGAATGTATATGTGATTGATAAAAATATCTTTTAACTAGTAGATTAAGGTGCTAAAAGTTTTTTTCCATCTAAAGAGTATCAGTCAGGGATGGAGAGATTATGTAGCAGTTAAGGTGCTTGTCTGCAAAGCAAAGGCCTAAGTTCAATTCTCTAAGACCCATGTAAGCCAGTTACACAAGGTAGTACATGCATCTGGAGTTCATTTGTAGCAGCTGGAGGCCCTGGTGTGCCCATTCTCTCTCTATCTCTCTCGCAAATAAATAAAAAAGAGCATCAGTCAGATATGAGACACTCACACATATACCATATATATGTGACAGGGAATTGCTATTTAGCTAGGTTGGTCTGGAACTCATGATCCTTCTGCCTCAGGCTCATGAGTGCTGGGATTACAGAAGTGAACCAACATACCCAGTTCTAGTGACTCTGAATCTGCCAACATGTGTGCTAAGATAGAATTCTATCAAAGTGGAATTTGGGGATCCCAAAATAGCAAAAGCTATCAAGGTGCATTGTGATTCTAGCACCCTAATTCACATACATAGCCCAGAAATTACTCTTACTTTCATGATCAATTGATTTTCAAAAAGGTACTGAGGCAATTGAATGGGAGAAAAACCCCCTTTTCAACAATTACAACTAGAAAAACTGTTGTCCACATATATAAGAATGAAGTAGGATCTGCCATCTCTTACAATATGAAAAATGAAATTAAAAAAATCATAGTTGTGTGACATCAAATTAAAAGAAAGACTAATGGAGAGAGGGAGGGGATATGATGGAGATTGGTGTTCTAAAGTGGAATGGGGGGAGGGCAAGGGAGGGGAGGGAAATATATGGGTTTTTGCATGTAAATATAGAAGGTGTCAATAAAAAATTAATTTAAAAAAATCATAGTTGTAAATATAAACCCCCAAACTGTAAAACTGTTTCAAGAAAATTGAGGAGTAAGTTTTCATGCCCTTGGGTCAAACAATTGTTTCTTAGCAACAACATAAGTATAAGGAACTAAGGGGGAAAATACATCAATTGGAGTTTTAGTCAAAATTTAAAGCTTTTGTATTTCAAAATGCCATCAAGCAAATAAAAAAGCATCCACAAGGGCTGCAGAGATGGCTTAGCAGTTAAGGTACTTGCCTGCAAAACCAAAGGATCCAGGTTTGATTCCCTAAGACACACATAAGCACAAGGTGGTGCGAGCATCTGGAGTTCATTTGCAGTGGCTCATATTCTCTCTCTCTCTCTCTCTCTCTCTCTCTATATCTATATATATATATATATATATATATATATATATATATATATATATATATATATATATCAAATAAATAAATAAATAAATAAAAACATCCACAAAATGGAAGAAGATATTTAAGAAAGGCTAAGAAACTTGCCTCTCAAATGTATAAAAAGAATTTTCATGGGGTCAGAGATGTAGCTCAGATGCTAGACGAGTTGAAGGTCATCCCCAGCTACTTACTGAATCCAAGGTCAGCCTTGCATACATGAGATCCTATCTCAAAAACCAAACTAACAAAGAGAAAAAAAATCTCACAACTCAATCAAGTGACAACTCAAAGTAAAAGATTGTAATAGGTGCATCTCCAATTTAAAAAAATACAAGCTGGGCATGGTGGCGCACACCTTTGATCCTTGCACTGAGGAGGCAGAGGTAGGAGGATCGCTGTGAATTCAAGACCACCTTGAGACTACATAGTGAATTCCAGGTCAGTCTGAGCTAGAGCGAGACCCTACCTCGAAAAACAAACAAACAAACAAACAAAAAAAGACATGGAGCTGGATGTGGTGGTGCATGCCTTTAATCCTAGCACTTGGGAGGCTAAGGTAGGAGGACCTCTGTGTGTTCAAGGCCAACCTAGAACTACAGAGGGAGTTTCAGGTCAGCCTGGGCTAGAATGAGACCTTGCCTCAAAAAAAAAAAAAAGGAGGGGAGGGTAAAGATAGATTTCAACTACTGACCTCCCCACTCAGAGTGAGATCCTACTTTTAAAAACACCAATAAATGATGATAGATAGATAGATAGATAGATAGATAGATAGATAGATAGATAGATGTTAGATAGACAGATATTCCATAAACACATGAAAACATGTTCAACATTATTGGTTTTACTTGTCTTTTGGGATATACAAATCAAAATCCCTGTGAGATACCACTTCACACCTACTAAGACAAGTAGAATCAAAAAGACAGGAAAAATGTTAAGAATGTGGAGGGGGCTGGAGAGATGGCTCAGTGGTTAAAGGCACTTACTTCTAAAGCCTGACCGCCTGAGTTCCATTCCCTAGTACACACGTAAAGCTAGACGCACAAAGTGGTGCATGCATCTGGAGTTCATTTGTAGTGATATAAGGTCCTAGCGTGGCCATTCTCTCTTTCTCTCTCTAATAAATAAATAAATAAAATATTTTTGAAAGAATGTGGAGGAGCTAGGGAGATGGCGGGGCCACTAAAGGTGCTTTTTTACAAAGCCTGCCAGCCTGGGTTCAATTCCCAAGCCACCCACTTAAAGCCAAACGGTCATTCATTTGCAGTGGAAAGAGACCCTGGTGCACATGCATACATACACACGCACAAACAAATAAATAATTTTTTTTTAAAGGGGGGCTGGAGAGGTTGCTCAGCAGTTATAGGCACTTGCTTACAACGCCTAATGGCCTGAGTTTGCTTCCCCAGTTCCCATGTAAAGCCATATGCACAAAGGGGCACATGTGTCTGGAGTTCATTTGCAGTGACAGGAAGCCCTGGCATGCCCATACTCTCTCTCTCTCTCTTTCTCTCTCTCTCTCCCTCTTTCTGCCTCTCATGGATAAATATAAATAAATAAATAAATAAATAAATAAATAAATAAATAAATAAATAAATAGAAATCACAGCCCTCCACATTGTACTGGTAGAAATGGAAAATGTCACAGGGAAATCATTTTTGGAAAACAACCCGGCAGTTCCTCAAATGGTTATAGAGTTCCCATATGACCCAACTCTTTATTCCACTCTGGAAATACAACCGAGGGAAGTGAAGCCTTATATCCACAAACACTTGTCCTCTAACATTTGTGGTAGTATCACAGTATTGCTGGTGGCCAGCAAGTAAAAACCACTCAAATGAAGAGACAGAATTCAGAACCTCCTATAAGCCAAAGAAACATGCTTCCTATGAATAAACTTTGAAATCACTATGCTAAGAGAAAGAAGCCAGCTATGAAGGACTGAATATCAAGAATCTAGAAAATGTAAATTCATAAAGAAAGTATATGATTACTTGGTGAGTGCCAGAGTTGGTGGGGAAGGTAGGGACTGACAGCTGGTGGGATCAGGCTTACTTTTATGGGTGACAAAATAATTCAAACTTATAGTGGTAAGAGCTATAACAAGTGGAAGGATGGGAATATGCTATCAAAAGCATTAATTGCGCCATTATGTGGGTTATGTGAGATGTCAGTGATGTTTCAGTAAAGATATTTTAAAAAGAGAGGGATTATGCATCCAACAAGAGAAATAAGTTGACTAAATTGAATAATACGTGATACGATGCTGTGCCCATTGACTCATATTTTAATTCACAAAATATGTGTTTATAATTACCCCACTGTGAACCTAAGGCTGATGTGTTTGGATAGATCTTTGTAACCATGGAAATAGTTGCTCTTTAATCAGGCTCTGGTGGTTTGAATGTGAAATGTCCCCCATGGGCTCACGTGTTTGAATACTTGGTGCCCAGCAGGTGGCACTGTTTGGGAAGGTTGTGGAACTTTCCAAGGCAGAGCCTTGCTGGAAGGAGTGGGTGACTGGGGTTGGGCCTTGAGATATTATGGCCTGGCACTCTCTCTCTTTCTCTCTTTCTCTGTCCTTCCCCTGTTGATGTGATGATGTGATACTGGCTTTCCTGAGCCATCTGCCCAGCCCCAATGCTGGTCTGGTTAGTAATCCCTCAAAAGAGATGATACTATGTATTCTTTGTTACTTGGGGTAAAATAATTACACCTTTATTTAAAAAATCAAAGGGCATAAGCATTGCAGATATATATATATATATATATATATATATATATATATATATATAATTCTTATAATAGTTATAATAGTTACTTGAAAAGTTAATGAATTCTCACTGAATATAATCACATTTTTATAAACTGTGGCGTGGCACCAGAGAAGAAATGTGGTAGAAGTCTAGGAGATGTCAGACTTACATATATGGATGCTTTGAAGCAAAACACAGAATACCACAATACAGTAAATTGGGGGAACCTGAGAGAACCAAATCATGGTTTCACACACACTATAGCCTGATAATTGTGACAATGAATATATCAAGTAGGAAGGTGATGAAGAGTGAGAAGAAAATTTGCCCGCAATCAGAGGCAAAAGGGTCCGCAGAGTAATTGAAAGGAGCCCAGCAGGGAAAGAGGGACACTTGTTTGGTGGAGAGAAGAATGATCCATGTGGTTCCCTGAGTGCTACCCTGGTCTAGCTGGCAGCCATGAGGAGGGAGATGTGGCGAAAGGCTTCATTTTAGAAAAAGAAATCTTGCTTTGCAGTTCCAGGTGGAAGAATGTCAAAGTTGTCATGGACTCAATAACCACACAAGCCTGAGGCCAGGACAGTTTAAAGAAATAGGGACCTGGTGAGGTGGCATATACCTTTCATCCTGGCAGCAGGAAGGCCGAAGGAGTTGAATTCTGTGAGTTCAAGGCCTGTCTGGGGCTACAGAGTTCCAGGTCAGGCTAGAATGAGACCTTGCTTCGAAAGAAGCTGCTTCTGGTCAGGTGTGTGGGTCCAGCAATGAGAAGGTAACTACTTAGCGTCTATGTGTCACCCTACAAAGGAGGACCTTGGAGACTCAGGAAAGTTTAAACACAGTGCTGTCCCCCTCAGGCAGGCAGAGAGATGCGTGTGAACTTCTAACATAATTCATTGAGGGGTGTGTGGGTGTGTGTCAAAGAGAGAGAAAGAGAACCTTGTGGCTTTTCAGTGTAGGGGCCACTGAGGAGAGTGAACAGTATGAAGCCTGGAGGTTAGGTGACATGCAGCTCAGATAGTTCTTATGTTTTTTTTAAAGACAGTTCTCCAACTTTTCTGTGGCCTTGTCCAGAATGAAGCATTTCATAAAAATTCATCAGCTAGTTGAAGCAGATGTCTTTAAAAACTTTTAAGCCCTTGCTGGTGGGAGTGAAACTGGTAAAGCTTCTATGAAAGTCATTGTGGAGGTTTCTCAAAGAAAAAAAAAAAACTAGAAATAGAACTACCATATGACTCAGCTATGCCAGAAGGACTCCAAATCAACACACCAAAGAGATGCGTGCACATCTGTGTTTATTCCAGTGCTATTCACAGTAGCCAAGTTATGGAATCAGCCTAGGTGATCATCAACACATGAATGGATAAAGGAAATGTACTACTTATGTACGATGGAATTTGATTCAGCTATAAAGAAATCAGGACATTTGCAGGAAAATGGGTGGAAGTTGGGCATGGTGGCTCATGCTTTTAATCCTAGCACTTGGGAGGCTGAAGTGGGAGGATTGCCTAGAGTTCAAGGCCAGCCTAGGCTACAGCGTGAGTTATTGGATCAGCCTGGGCGAGAGTGAGACCCTGCCTCAAAAAAAAAGGAGGGAAGAAAGAAAGAAAGAAAGAAAGAAAGAGAGAGAGAGAGAGAGAGAGAAAGAAAGAAAGAAAGAAAGAAAGAAAGAAAGAAAGAAAGAAAGAAAGAAAGAAAGAAAGAGGGCTGGAGAGATGGCTTAGCAGTTAAGCACTTGCCTGTGAAGCTTAAGGACCCTGGTTTGAGGCTCAATTCACCAGGACCCACGTAAGCCAATTGCAGAAGGTGGCGCATGCATCTGGAATTCATTTGCAGTGGCTGGAGGCCCTGGTGCACCCATTCTCATTCTCTCTCTGTCTGTCACTAATAAATAAATTAATTAAATTTAAAAAAAGAAAAAGAAAGAAAGAAAGGAAGGAAGGAAGGAAGGAAGGAAGGAAGGAAGGAAGGAAGGAAGGAAGGAAGGAAGGAAGGAAGGAAGGAAGGAAAAGAAAAGAAAAGAGAAGAAGAGCCAGGCATGGTGGTGCATGCCTTTAATCCCAGCACTCTCAGGAGGCAGAGGTAGGAGGATTGCTGTGAGTTCCAGGCCACCCTGAGACTAACTCCAGGTCACCCAAGACTAGAGGAAGACCTTACCTTGAAATAAGACAAAAAACAAAAAGAAAAAAAAACGGAAAATGGGTGAATCCGGAGATCTTGTTTTATGTTTTGTTTTGTTTTGTTTTGTTTTGTTTTTTGCGATAGGGTCTCACTTCTAGCTCAGGCTGATCTGGAATTCACTATGTAGTCTCAGGCCTCAAACTCACAGTGATTCTCTTACCTCTGCCTTCAAAGTGCTGGGATTCAAGGTGTGCACTTCCATGCCCAGCTCTGGAGGTCATTATTTTAAGCAAAGAGAAATTCATGTTTTCTCATTTATATGTACTCTAAATTTAAATTTATGTGTTTTGTGTGTTTATGTGTGTGTAATTCAAGAAAGTCGAAAGAGGATAGTGAGAGAGAGGAAGAAATTTTGCAAGGGAGAGGGGCTGAAAGATACATGTGACATGAAAGCAGGAGGCACTATTTTGAGAAGAGGAAGGGAACATATATGTTTGAAACTGTCTTCCTGATAATCAGCACCAAGGTGCAGGAGACAGACCCTGAGGACACTAAACACCTACCAAAGCAGAGATCCAGAGGCTCCTAAGAGCTCATCACTGAAGTAGACTTAAAACACACCCACCACGGCTCAGGGAATTTTGTGGAAGAGGGGACAGAAAGATTGTAAGAGCCACAAGTTGAGATGTCATGAGGCATTCCCTCTCCCCCAAAATAACCACAACTCAATGGAGAATACCTGCAATCCTACTGAGGAGCGTCCCCAGCAAAATGGGGGCAGAGACGAGATGAAGGGAAAGAGGGTACCTGCACATGATGTAGCTATACGAAACATTTGTTAATAATAATATTGATAATAATAATATTTAAAAAAGAGAATGCCACAATTAAACCCATCACTTTGTATGCAAACTTTAAAAATTAATGAAATAAAACAAAATGTTCAAAAATGAAACTTTTAAGCCTAACATCCTATGCCTCCCTAGGCTCTTAGTTTGACAAAGTGCTCATTGGCAACTCTTCTCATTCCTGTAGTACCAACACCCCTCACTAAGCCTGACTGACACGCAGATTTTCCCTGATATGTTCCTCTAGGAGTTTTATAGTCGACCATTTTACATTTCAGCTCCATGATCCACGCCGACTTTATTTTTCTGTGAAGGATGTGTCTAAGTTGATACATTGCATATGGGCATGCAATGGGTCCAACACGATATATTCCTCCCCAAATTACCTCTGTCACAAGTCAGCCAAGTGTCATGGCCCGAGTCCGTTTCTGGGCTCTTCTAATCCGTGTGTGTCCTTTGGTCAGTATCGTACTGCTTTTGCTAATGAATTTTACAGGGCTTGCAGTAGTAGCGGTGAGAGTATGGACAGAGTCAAAGTGAGAATAAAAGCACAGAATACATTCCACAGGGCAGGAGTGGGCTTGAGTAGACACGTGGCTCAGGGACCCCAACTTCTTTGGGAGGTTTCTTTCACTGAGTGTAGTTGGAGGGAGGAGCCAGTCCCCAGGAGAAGGAACTGAGTGGTTCCTCATCCTGATTGACAGATGAGCTGTTATGGAACTTTGGATGATGTGTGCATTCATGACCATCCATCTCCCAATTTTAAGTATATTTATTTACACCCTGCCATGCAAATGCTTGAGATGGTAAATAGTTTTTTTTTTTTTTTTTTTCCTGACCAGTCACTTGAAAGACAGATTGGCTTTCACTGCACTTGGGCCCAACACCAGTTTAAACTGGTCTTTCTAATCTCCTTCTGCTCGGATTACCGACTGGAAGGGAGGTGTTGATTGTCACCCTACTGGGAAAGATGAGGTCAAGGAGAGGTGCCCTAGGCTGTCAGGTTGTCCCTATGTTGCTTGCCTCATCACCAGCACTATTCTTTCTCAGAATTATGTTGGTTCTTTTAATCCCTCTGTTTTTCCTTAAGAACTTGGGCACTAGCTTGTCAATATCTGCAATAGGCTGCGAGGATTTAGACCTGACTGCATTAAACCTATAGATAACATTGGGGAGAACGAAACTATGCTTTTGGATATTTGTTCTTAAGGTGGATTTGCATTCCTAGGAGACCTGGAATTAGGGGAGGCTCCAATTGACTGAGGACGCAGACCATGGAGATGTACGTTAACAGAGCAAAGAACATGGAGTAAGGTAGTGTGAGAGGTGTCTAGACACACACTAGGCTAGGAGGTCATTGAAGGACAGGTTCAACCTCCTGTTTCCCTGGTTACTTTAAAATGGGAAACATCGGGCTGGAGGGATGGTTTAGCGGTTAAGGCATTTGCCTGCAAAGCCAAAGGACCCCGGTTCAACTCTCCAGGACCCACGTAAGCCAGATGCACAAGGGGGCGCATGCATCTGGAGTTTGTTTGCAGTGGCTGGAGGCCCTGATGTGCCCATTCTCTCTCTTTCTCTCTACCTGCCTATTTCTGTATCTCCCCCCCCCTTTCTCTCTCAAAATAAATAAATAAAAATAAAATATTTTTTAAAAAAGGGAAACATCAAACTTGCTCCTCGTTTAGGATTTAAAATATGATAGGAAAGGAAGGAGGATGAAAGTATCAGGGCTTTTGTCGACAGAAAGCTAATGTGAGTTTTACCTCCGTGGCTCTGAGCAGGGACATGATTCTAAGTGACCCAAAACATAATATTATGGTTCCCCTCCCTTAAGAGTTAATAAAACTGAGCGTGTGATCACCTGACCAAGAGAGCAGCCCTCACTTCGAGGCATGCTAAAGGGGTGAGAGGAATATTTATCTTATATAATATAATATGTATTATATATCTTATTACATACTGTACTTAACCAGGAGAAACCCCTCCCTCGTTGCAGTTGCTCATAGACTTTCAGTGCTAAGCCTTCCTGGTTTTCTGAGTTCTAACTCGAAAAGTATTACTTTTTCTGTTTTCCTTTCTCTCTCTCCTTTGGAGGTTTGCCAAAATCCCTGCCACTTTGAAGTGTTTCCATCTTTATATTCCCAGCCTCAAGCCCTGCTCTGGTAACCCCTCTCTCTGTCTAGGACCCCTCCCACTCTTTCAGGGGTAGTCTTTTATATTTTCCTTAATAAATCTACTTTTGCCCCTGCTCACCTCCTTGTTCATGTCCCTTAATTGTCTTTGGTGTGTTGCACAAATACCACTGACTCACAGCAGCCCTGGTGACTGTTGTCATCAGGCATCTTAGCCCCTGAGTTGATATAGGACTCTGGGGTGTCTATGAGATCAAGGGGGCCATTCCTACCTTTTGGTTGGGCTTTCACCCAGGACTTAGGGGGCCAGACGGTCACAGTCACACAAAACTTCCAGAGTCGGTGGCCTCCAGGTCCTTGTCTTACGAATTTTGAAGGATGAAATCCACAAACCATAGAGGGTGAGTTTTAGAAAGTTTTACAGTGGAGTTTAAGAGAAGGAAAGAAGGCAGAGCCCCTGTAAAATAGGAGGGGGGTCCATAGAAATGGGAGAAAATCTGTTAAGAAAAGTAAAGCAGAAAGCTTCCAAGTTGGGAGAGGTCCCTAGGGGACAATGCACTTGGTGACTCTGTTATGGAAATTGACTGAATGGGGGCTGAGCTGGTCAGTCTAGTTATGCTAGGTGTCTGAGCACATAGGGGACTCCTTTAGGGAAAAAGAAATAGTGAAAGAGCAGATAATTGGGTGTCTAGAGAGTGAATAATTTTGTTTACATTTCTAGGAAAGGGGACCTTTCCTGACATTTCTGGCCTCCAGCAAGGTAGAGGCTATGAGGACTCCTTTAGGAAAAAAAGAGATAAGAAAGAACCAAATTTCTCTTTACAGACTCTAGATATTTCTTGCTTTTACCCACTTTTAGGTTGTTTTCCAGGGCCCTCCTAACCCTAAAGTTCCTGAGAGTCAAGCCCACCTGAGTTGAGAAAGGCCCCATTGCTCTCAAAATCCTCAATAGAAGCAGGAACTTGAGTTTCGGTGTACGTTAATACAGAAAGATAGAGGTTGAACCTGGTTCAGTGACTAGATCACACAGAGATAGATGTAGTTCCTACTGTGGGGACTGGCAGAGATGAACCCTCAGGTGTGGAAACGGGGACAGAGTAATTTCTGATCTGTGATAAAGGCAGGGGGCAAAAATATTTCCACCATGGGCATGGCTAAAATTCAAAACACATGGCTCCTCACTAGCATTTTCAGCCTCCCCCTTCTCCGGTCAATAACAAGCAAAGCAGGAATGTGGAGAGGCCTTCCAGAACTGAGCTAACTCCAGATGGTTCCTGGCTCCATCTTACGCACCGGGTCCCTCTCCCAGCCTGGAAATCCACTGGGCCTGGGAAGTAGTTAAGGACCTGGAGCTGACATTTGAAGGACCCCTGAGGCTTTTGAGCTGCCATTAAAGGGCTCAGAGCCCTTTCGAAGAATCCATCCTGAACCAGATAAATCTCCATTTTCCCTTTTCAAATGGAGACTCAGCCATTGGGAGAATTAATATTTCATGGCATGGGACATGCATCATTTCTTTTGCTGGCCTATAGAGATTTACTGGATTAATTTTTTAAATAATTCTTTATTTGTATGTATGCATATTTATTTATGTATGTGTATAATGCATGGGTGGTTGGGTGTGCATTCTGCCTGGCACGCACGTGGAGATGAGAGGACAAACTTGGAATGTTTCTCCTCTTCTTCCACCGTTTAAATTATTTCATTTTATTTGTTTAACTTATATTTCTTTATTGCGTGTGTATCTCTGTGTGTATAGGCACACCAAGGCCTCTGCCACTGCAAACAAACACCACTTTTTGCATCCAGCTTATGTGGGTGGCTTGAGAATTGAACCCGGAACAGCAGCCTTTGCTAGCAAGTGCCTTAAACCACACTCTCCCCTCCCACTAACACTCTTCTTCCTCCCCGTTAATCTTCATCTCATTCTTTTGAGACAAAGTCTCTCCTGCTGCTTCTTGGGAGCTTCTGAATTCTCCTGGTCCTGCCCCCCATTGCTGTAGGTGGATTAGGATTACAGACCACTGGGCCACTTTATGTCTGATTTTACATGGCGCTGAAGAGGATGGAAATGGGGTTGGCAGGCTTGTGAACAAGCACAGGTAGCCAGAGACATCTCTCCAGCCTCCCCCCCCCACCACCCCACAAACACCTTTTTTTTTTTTTTTGAGAGGCGGGGTTTCTGGAATTCACAGCTTTCAGAGCACCAGGATAACAAGCATGAGCCACTTCAGCAGCCTAAATGATTTTTTTCTAAAGACCTTTCAACTGGGGCTGTTGTTTAAGGAGTCTCCTTTTGGCAAAGGTGACAGGGAGAACCTTTGGAAAAGTGAGAATGACATCATGTCACATCTTATGGGCAAATCTCAAGGTAATGCAGGTTGCTTTCCCATTACATTCCCCCCTACCCACCTTTATTCACGGGGATGAAAAACAGGTAAATAAGAACGGAATAGCATCTCCTCAGAGCATTTCCCCTCAGGAAGTATTTACACTCACTAGATTTCCTCTGGTCAGTTTCTCTGGGCCAAAGGAAGGAAGATGCCATGTACCATAGCAGAACTGAAGGAAGAATTCAGGGTTTAAAATTATTACTTTAGAAAATATTTTATTTTTATTTATTTATTTGAGAAAGGGAGACAGCGAGCAAGCATAGGCACTCCAGGGCCCCCAGCCACTGCAAACAAACTTCACATGCATGCGCCACCTTGTGTATCTGGCTTGTGCGGGTCCTGGGGAATCGAACCAAGGTCCTTTGGCTTTGAAAGCAAGCACCTTAACCACAAAGCCATCTCTCCAGCCCTATAATTATTTTTTTAATCAAAGAATTTAATTGCAATGTAATGTCAAGAGAGAGGCTGCTTATTACACGGTGGCCCAATAAAGACTTTCTAATACGTTTTTAAGCTATTGGAGAGGCGGCTTGTTTTAAGAAAACTTGAAAATGGGCAAAGTGGCTTGGAGGGAGGCACATCATTGAATTTCAGACACTGTTGCTAAGAGCTGCCTTCCTTTTTCCCTTCCCCCAGCCCCTGGCTTTTAAAAAGCAGAAGCTTAAAAGCCTCTATTGTGTGGAAGGGGGGGTATGCTAATTTGAGGCACATTTCCCATTAGAGACTTTTTTAGTCCTGTCATAGCTGAGATATGAATGATGATAAAGAGAGGAGGGGGCGGCATTCTGAGGGTTCCTCAGTTCCTTATTGTACCCAGAGAAAGGGAATGAATAGGGTGGCAGCTTCAGTCACCCGTGAAGCCCCTCGGGTCTGCAGGCTGCCCAGAGTTAAGCGGGTTCTCATGGGTAGCTGTGCCCTCCCCCCAGGCACTGCCACATCCTATAGGGGACTGTCCAGCCTCTTTCAAGAAAGGCTGTGTGCTTAAAATTAATAAAGGAGCCAGGATGGGAGGGATGGAAGACTAGGGTTGAGCTTTCATGAGGAAAAGAAATCAGTGTTTTGAAATGGCACTAACAACTTCATAATGCCAAGGCCATGACTGAGGAAGGTGTATACTTGGGCCTTCAAAGCCTTGGTTTGTCATTGTTTAGTACCGTGTGTTGTATTAATTTTCGTCTTCAGCTTATCTAGTTAGCTTTCTCACTAGATAATTACTTTTACACTTTAGATTTTTGTTGTTTTGATTTGTTTTTGAGGTAGGGTCTCTGTAGCTATGATTAGCCTAGAATTCACTATGTAGATCAGGCTGACTTTGACCTCATGGGCTATCTTCCTGTCTCTGCTTGCTCAGTGCAGGAATTTCAGTCATGCACCACCATGCCAAGGTTAGTCCGCCCTTCCTTCCTTCCTTCCTTCCTTCCTTCCTTCCTTCCTTCCTTCCTTCCTTCCTTCCTTCCTTCCTTCCTTCCCTTCCCTTCCTTTTTTTTTTTTTTTTTGCTTTGGTTTTTCGAGGTAGGGTCTCACTCTAGCCCAAGCTGACTTGGAATTCACTACGTGGTCTCTGACCTGGAATTCACTACGTAGTCTCAGGGTGGCCTTGAACTCTGGGTGATCCTCCTACCTCTGCCTCCCCCAAGGGCTAGGATTAAAGACATGCTTCCTTTCATTTTTTAGAGACAGGGTCTTACTCTAATCTAGGCTGATCTGGAATTTATTCAGTAGTCCAGGCTGGCCTAGAACTCATGGGAATCCTTCTACCTCAGCCTCTGCAGTGCTGGGATTAAAGACATACCATACCTGGCTAGATTTTTTTATTATTATTATTATTATTATTATTCATTTGAAAACAGAGAAAGAGTAGGGGCATGCTGGGGCCTCTTGCCACTGCAAACTCCAGATGCATGCACAACTTTGTGCATTTGACTTTATGTGAGTGCTGGGGAATTGAACCCAGGCCAACAGGCTTTGCAAGCAAGCATATTTAACCACTGAACCATCTCCCCATCCCTAGACTTTTGAAAAAAATTATTTCTTGAGAGAGAAAGAGGCAGATAGAGAGAGAATGGGCACACCAGGGCCTCTAGCTACTATAAACAAACTCCAAACGCATGTGCCACCTTGTGCATCTGGCTTTATATGGGTACTGGGAAAGTGAACCCAGGTCCTTAATTTTGCAGGCAAGCACCTTAACAGTTGAACCATCTCTCCAGTCCCTAGACTTTTTTTTTTTTAGTGCAGCAAATTTAGCCAGGATTTTTGCAACATGAGCAGCAGTATTGGATGAAGGATGCCTATACTCAATAAGAATTCTGCAGCATGAAGCAACGGTATTGGGTGCAGGATTCCTATACTCAACAATAGGAAAGCACGTTCTCCTTCCTATTCAGAGTGGCTAATTTCCATGGGTGAAGTGCATTGACTTAATTCCTTATGAGAATGTTTTAGCTCAGCTAGTTTTTTTGAATGTGTGGATTTTATAACTAAAGAATAATGCATTCATTAGCAAGCAGCCATCAAGGCCAGCAAAAGTACATCTACATTGGAATTTCATATGATTCGTGGTAGGCAATCTGTATGTGTACTTGTGACCTACCCTAGACAGGTCACAGAAGTGAACCACTGGAGTCTAGGAAAGGAGTGTTCATTGAATTCTAGGTCTGTGTTGGGCAGTTAATAAATACTGATGATAGTACATGGTACATGTGAAACAAAAACATAGGATGTCTTTATTGCAGCAGTCTCTAATAAGGTGCTTTTGTGCATCTTTGCCTCTTCCTTGTGTTGTAAATTCTCAAAAGCTAAAGTGAGCTAAGTCTTTGCACTGTAAAAATGGAAGTCCCAGCCATGGACAGCAAAACTGTTTTGGTTAAAGGACCACATGAATGGTGGTTGTCCCGTAAGATTAAATTTCATAGTGATAACGTTGTCATCTTAGTTGTTAGAAGTATACTTAATGATCTCACAAAAGGGAAATTGCCCAATCATGAGGTTGTCTGGAACTTAGCCCCTTCTTTGAGCCAGTGTGTGACTGCATTTTCATCCATGCGATTTCATACATAGGCCCTCTCTCATTCACCTGTACAAAGAAGTGCTTGTATATCTTATGCACTGAGGCACAAAATAGTTGAGACTGTAGATGGTTTTTTTCTTGTTTTGTCTTCATTCCTCTCCCCAACAAATATGAAGTTCTGGACTCTTCTCTTTGGTGAATCTTTTTCTTTATGATTGAAATGAACAAGTCAGAGTATCCCTAAGTGAGAAGCAAATCTCACCTGTTAGTAATTCCAAGTGCCAACTGCCACTGGTTGCAAGCCCCAACCTACTCACACAGATGACAAAGCAGCTGTTCACACGATGGTGTGTGTGTGCAGTCTGAATAGGTGGTATAAGCCCACGTTTAAGAGCTGCATTGCTCTGGGGAACATTACACATTTGTTTCTGAGTCAGCTTTGGAATGCAGCTCAGCCACTGCTCCATTCAGATTTCCAGAAGCTGGAAGCTGTATATCACTTTAAAAAAAATTTTATTTTTATTTATTTATTTGAGAGAGAGAGAGAGAATGGGCACACCAGGGCCTCCAGCTACTGTAAACAAACTCCAGATGCATGTGCCACCTTTTGCATCTTGCTTATGTGGCATCTGGAGAATCGAACCTGGATCCTTTGGCTTTGCAGTCAAACGCCTTAACCAAACGCCTTAGCTAAGTCGTCTTTCCAACCCTATATATCACTTTTTCATATCCAGTAGTGACTATGAACATCACCATTCTACTAGAAAAATGTCAAAGTTGAACCAAAAACTAGATATGAAAACTGCCTGTTCTAATCAGAGATTAGGATTGGGGGTGGCAGCTGGGTATGGTGACACATTATTGTAATCCCAGCATTAGAGAGGCAGAGGCAGGAGAATCACTTCAGGTTCAGGCTAATCTGCTTTACCAAGCAAATTCTAGGCTACTTAGAGCGCTACAGTAAGACTGGTTTCAAATAAAGCAAAGCAAATAATAATAATAATAAAAAAACAGACCTATTATACTAATTATCTGCCCTTTTTTCACAGTGATAAAACAAAACACAAGCACTTATCTTTTCTAACTTTGATTTTAAAAAGTGTGTGTGTATTCATGTATGTCAGTACAGGCACACATGTTGTTGCAGTTACCTTCTCATTGCTGGACAAACATCTGGCCAGAAGTAGCTTATGGGAGGGAAGGGTTTATATCAGATTTATAGATTCCAAGGGAAGCTTCATAATGGCATAAGAAGCTGACTCACTTAATCATACATCCACAGCAGATAGACAACAGCCACCGCCCGCAAGCACAGGCTGACTCTGAACACACGCCTAGGGCTAGACTCCACCTCTGGTGATACACTGCCTCTAGCAGAGCTAGACTGCCCAAAGGCTCCAAACTGAGGGCTAAGTAGGAAACTTAATCACAAACACCTGAAGCTATGGAGACTTTTTTTTTTTTTACATTCAAACCACCACACATGTGGAGGTCAGAGGACAACTTGAAGTGTTGTTCAGCACAGCACTCACTGGTCCACATGCTTCCAGGAAATTCTCATGTCCATCTTCCATCTCTCCCTCAGTGTGCTGCAATTACAGAAGTCTACCATAGCTTCTGGCTTTTGCATGAGATCTGGGGTTACACACCCAAGTACTCAAACCTGTATTACAAATGTTTTATCCACTGGGCAATCTTGCCAGCTATGAGCGCTTATTTCTGTGGGGAAATCTCTGTCTTTCCCCTACCAAATGTATTAACTATGAGGTTAATAGGTTCGAAGTCCATCTTATTTCTTTAGAACATATTCACTAGCGCTAGCAGAAATTACTGGAAAATGAGTAAGTTTCATTTTATGGAGCAACAAATATATCACATAATTAATATGTTCACTGATCAGCTGTCTGATGTGAGCATGAATTACCTGCTACTTGCACCTGTGAAACTGACAAAGCAACAGAGTGTACACAGCAAGTGCTTGAAATAATATTCCTAATTTTTTAAACAAGCTACCTGTCAGAATGACCCATTAAAACTACTGAGCTGCCAGCTGGGCGTGGTGGCACACACCTTTAATCCCAGCAGTCGGGAGGCAGAGGTAGGAGGATCACCGTGAGTTTGAGGCCACCCTCAGATGACATAGTGAATTCCAGGTCAGCCTGAGCTACAGTGAGACCTTACCTCCAAAAACCAAAAATAAAAAACAAACAAACAAAAAAAAAACCTACTATGCTGAGGAGATGGCACAGTGGGTAAAGTGCTTGCCATATAATCGTGATAACCTGACTTCAGGCCCTAGCACCCATGTAAATCCTGGGTGTGGCAATGTGCCCAGTAATTCCAGTGCTAGGGAGGCAGAGACAGGAGGATTATTGGGGCTCACTGCCTAGCTACTCTAGCCAAATTGGTGAACTCCAAGTTCAGTGGGACACCTTGTCTCAAAAGCTAAGGTGGACGGCAATTGAGGAAGCACCCAACATTGACCTCTGGCCTCCACATTCACCTGCATACACATGCACCTCCAACATGTGTGCCTACATGCATATGGACATGCATACCACATATACATGCATGTATTAAGAAAAAAATGAAACTATTTAAAAGAATTACACCTGTAATTTTATAAGGAGGATGAGGCAGGAGGATTGCCATAAATTCAAGGCCAGCCTGGTCTACATAGTAAGACCCCTGTCTCAAATAAAAAGAAGAGTGGGGGCTTTCAATTAAGCACAGTGCCTGTTTACTCATCCTTTCTATGCCAATCTGTAAGATCAGGTTCTTAACAAGGAAAACAGCTACAAACTCATATTTCATGTGGGGATTTGAAGAATTAGCCCAAATCAAGAACTGGCTTTTTGTTCACTGTCATCTCAAATATCTGTAAGCGTCTGTTCCTTAGCAATAGAATTCCAACAGTTTGGATTCTTTGAACACGTTATTTTAAGTGCTTACAGGAACTTCATATCCCTCTGAAGCACCCATCTGCAGCTAGGCGCATATTCCACTTCCGTGTCACAGGTAAGCTCTTAGACTTCCGAATCATTTGTTCTCCTAATGAAGCAGGAGGATATGCACTGACTTACTTTGCTTGCATACCCGTATGCATTGGTTCTGATTATGCACCATGCTCACTGCCATGTATTTGGATATGGTTTTCCTCAGTGGGCAGGAGTAAGTAGGATCCCAGCTTGGGAATCCAAGTTTGTCCCCGGAGAATGAATAGAGCAGGTGTCCACTATCTGTACATTAGATTGTGGCAGGGACAGGTTGACAAGTTCAGTCTTGGAATTTTATTGCCCTTGTGAAAAAGCTTTCAAATCCCACTCTGGTGTCACCTATCAATCATAGCAACTACTTTTTGTTGAGTGTTCCTAGGTCACCCATAAAGCTTGTGGCATGCATGACCTCACTTTATCCTCTGCCATGAGTTATCAGTGGCTTTTCATTAAAAAGATAAATTGACATTAACAAGTATTGATTTCCAAAATTTATGCTATCTTTTCTATTATGCTCTACCTTGACCCAATAAGATTTGGGTTTTTTAATGTTTTGTTTATTTATTTTCAAGGAGAGGGAGAGGGAGAGAGGGAGGGAGGGGAAAGGAGAGAATGGTGCACTAGAGCCTCTAGACACTGCCAACAAACTCGAGGTGCATGCACTACTTTGTGCATCTGGCTTTACTTGGGGAATGGGGAATTGAACTCCGGTTGTTAGGCATTGCAGGCAAGCGCCTTACTCGCTGAGCCATCTCTCCAGCCCAAGATTTTGTTTTTGAAAGGTATTTTGTGGAAATACATAGACATATTTTTGCAAAATCTATAATTGGGGAAGAATTAGCTTTACCAAGCATAAGTATTGTAGATTTGGCATTTGTGCCTTATGCTAAGACTATTTGCTCACACTACAACAGGTGAAAACAAAAGCAATTGGGCTATATGTCAAGACAAATGATATTTTTGGTGTGTGCATATGTGTGAGGTGTGCATGTGTGGACATATGCATGTGAGTACACATGTGTGTGGAGGCCAGAGTTTGATGGTGGGTGTCTTCTTTGATTACTTTGCACTTTATTTACTAACATGGGATGCCTTACTTGACCCCAGAGCTTGCTGATTGGGATAGTCTAGCTAGCCAGCTGGCCCTAGGGTTTCCCTGTCTCTGCCTCTCCAGTTCTGGGATCACAGGCAGGCCACCACACCTGTGCAATATTGCTGTGGGTGCTGGGAAACTCAACTTGAATGGCAAGTACTTTTAGTCCCATATGGAATTCGTCTGCAGTGTCTGGAGGCCACGGTGTGCCCATTCTCTGTCTGCCTCTCTTCTTTCTCTCTGCTTGCATATAAATAATTTTTTTTTTTTTTTTTGTTTTTTCAAGGTAGGGTCTCACTCTAGCCCAGGCTGACCTGGAATTCACTTTGTAGTCTCAGGCTGGCCTGGAACTCATGGCAATCCTCCTACCTCTGCCTCCCGAGTGCTGGGATTAAAGGCGTGCGCCACCACACCCGGCTATAAATAAATAAAATTTAAAAAAAGAAATTCAATTGTGTTGGAAAAATAAAAAAGGAGACACAAATCTAATTTGGCCTAAGGTACCCAGGTGTTAGGGAGGCCCTCCAAATTTCAGAAATCAATTTCGTCCATCTGTTAGAAAGTAAGTAACCTTGGAGGCACATGTCTTTTGTAACCCTATTGCCTTATTCATCTCAGTCCCACTTGTTTATTTGCAGGTTAATTAATCTCAAGCATCATGTGTTTGGAGGTCCTCCTTAGGGAGGCCTCAGAGCAGGGTGACAGGGATAGGGACAGAAGTGCCCTTTGAAAACCAATCAAGCCAAGCACGGGCATGGGAGTGCAGTGAGGCATGGTGGCTCACACCTGTAATAAGAACTCAGGAGGCTAAGGCAAGAGGATTGCATGAATTCCAGGTCAGCTTAGGCTACATAGTAAGTTCCAGGTCACCCCAGGCTACAGAGAGAAAGCCTGTCTCAAAAAAATTTAAAAAAGAAATAAGCCCCTCAGAGACAACAGGGAAAGATCTGGAAGGACATGCAATCGCCCACTAGTCCTTCCTCTCTCCCGCTCTTCCTTGGGCCTCTATGATGATGGTGGGAGCATGAAGAACTTTCAAACCAGAAATAGCATTTTGTCAGTACCATGTAGGAGGCGTGCTGAGGCCTTGCAGCATTTCGCTATGCTAACAATAGCCTGGTGAAGGATGTTTGCACAGGAGTCCTCCCCGGTAGCTGATGAAGTTGAGGCTCAGGAAGGTTAGGTGACAATCATGAGGCTGGTCAGGGTGGAAGCTGCTGGGAAGTGATGGTGGGCAAGGATTTAGCAGTCAGGTTCTCACTCAGCCAGGAAGATGTACAGGCCTGGGTTCTACAGAGTGCTTGTGGGGGATGCTCCAGATTACATCATTTCTAGAGAAAGTAGCAACTGCTAAGAGAGTGGCTCCAAACAAATTGTTGGGGGTGACCTTTCCTCTTGGAGTTAAACAGTTGATGATGCAGATCATGTTGTTGCCTGAGCTCTTGCTTAGCTTCAGACTGCTGAACTGCCAGCTCTGGCAACTGATGGCCAAGACTCTGCTCAAACTCTGACTACCTATGTCACCTTAGCCAAGTCCCTTCGGCTCTCTTTGCTCTTGGGGTCTCTGTCCATGCAAGGGGGTGGTGAGGCTCACCTCTCAATGCTGTCACACAGGGAAAAATTGATAGAACGTGGCTCAACTTTCCTCAGTGATGCTGGTACAGAGGTGACCCACAGTCTGTGTCCCTGAGTGCTGGCGTGTGTCACACCTAATAGCAGGGCAGAACCCAAGTGTCCCCGGTACAGAGGAATATCTACAAATATCTGGGGCTCTCTGATGCTTTCAGTTGCTCAGATCAGTATGAAGAGAGCCCTGAGGAGGGTGGACCTGGAGGGGCCTGGTACCCCAAAAGGAACGTGGGGTCTGCATGCCTGCCTGAGAAAGCACCTTTTTCCAGCAGCCCAACAGAGAGAAGGCCATTTATCTGCATACTGACACTATATCCAGGAGAAAGAACAGAAGTTACTGCATGCTAGGGGTGGGGAGGCAAAAATAAGCTTCCTTGACTTCCTTCTCAAACACAAAACAAATTTACTTCCTTCTCAAGCAAAAACAGACTTCCTTCTTTCTCAGAAGGGGTCACCTTAGGACTGTGGGTAAAGCACTTGTTTCACAAGCATAAGGATACGAGTTCAGATTCCCCAACATCTACATAAATGACAGGTATGGCAGTTTGCACCTGACATCCCAGTGCTGGGAAGGCAGAGACAGGAGGATCCCTGGGGTAATTTCTGGGTTCACTGAGAGACCTCGTCTCAAAAAGTAATGTCGAGAGCAGTCAACTAATACATTCAAGGTTGACTTCTGGCCTCCACATACCCCCCAATAAACACATGCAACCACATACACACACACTCTACCACACCATGTGCGTTTATGTGTATTTTTTTTTTTAAAAAAGGAGGGGATAACCTCATCTTTATCCCTATCCCACTGGGCACATTCCATGACTTTTTAGCTTCTGAGAGTTTTGTTTTGTTTTTTTTAAGCCTGGATGTCTTGTGACTTAACCTCAAATTGAAAACATCTATCTTCCATTGGTAAAACAGGCCAAAGATACAAAGACTCAACCTACCTCTGATGGCCTTCTTTGGGGGCACACTACTAAAAGTTTGCTTGGTCTAAGCACAATCATTTCCAGCCTGGGAGCAAGGCAGGTAAAGACACATGGGTGTCTTCCGGTGGAGAGAGCTGGCATTTTTCCACTGAGGAGGGGGGAGGTGGATGACTGCTGAAGCTACAGGAGTGGGGGGTTCACACGGGAGGCACCCTAAAGGAGAAGAGTTTGGGGCTAGGCCCTTCAGCAGCAGAGCCAGAGCTGGGGTAGAGATTTGACAGAGGAGGCAAGTCCACAGCACAACTCTCCAAGGTTTTCCTAGCTCTAAAGTTGAACCCAGTTCTGAATAGGAAAATAGTCCTACTCTACCGCCCCCTCCAGGATTTCTGGTGACGTGAGAAGGAGCTGTGCTGGAAACATGGCTAGAAGCCCAATAGCTGCCATTGAGACCTAAATAAAAGGGGGCTTGGAAGGCCTGCCCTTGTCCATATTGTCCTGGTACCTGCTGCATAGATGCGTTAATTGGGAGCACTCTCAGGAAGAGCTCCTTGATGGTATGCACTTTTAATAACCGAATCTGACTGAGCTCTCCATGGGATGTGATAATTAATCCAGGAAGCCTGTTGTTGGGAGATCAGCTGCCTGTCTCCTGACCTATGCCTTGTGTATACAGAAATAGAAAATGTCCTTTCTTGATCAAAACCTTTTTTTTTTTTTTTTTTTGGAAAAACAGGAATATAGCAATGTAGCTCCCTTGGTAGAGTGCTTGCTTAGCATGCTCAAAAGCAAGAGTTCTATCCTCAGCACACATCTGTAATCCTGCACTGGATGGGGTGGCAGCAGGATAAGAACTTCAAAATCAACTTTAGCTATATAGGGAATATGATGCCAGCCAGGATACATGAGACCCTGCCTCAAGAAGAAGAAGAAGAAGAAGAAGAAAAGAGCTGGGTGTGGTGGCGCACGTCTTTAATCCCAGCACTAGGGAGGCAGAAGTAGGAGGATCATTGTGAGTTCAAGGCCTCCCTGAGTCTACATAGTGAATTCCAGGTCAGCCTGGGCTACAGTGAAACCCTACCTTGAGGGGAAAAAAAAAGAAGAAGCTGGGTGTGGTAGTGCACGCCTTTAATCCCAGCACTCAGGAGGCAGAGGTAGGAGGATCGCCATGAGTTCGAGGCCAGCCTGAGACGACATAGTGATTTTCAGGTCAGCGTGGGCTACAGTGAGACCCTACCTCGAAAAAACAAAAAAACAAAAACAAACAAACAAAAAAACAAGCAACAAAAAAAATTATCTAGTTCTCAGGTTTTATTTTTGTTGTTGTTTATTTCCCTTTTGTTTGGGGTGATCCTGGCATGTTGGGGTCCATTCCCCAGTGTTGTGACACAGAAGGGTGTCTTCTCTCTTTCTTTCCCTCCCTCTCTCTCTCTCTCTCTCTTTCTTTCTCCTTAGAGCCTCTGCTCTCCTGAAAACTCAGCCCACTAAGGTAACCAAGCAAACTAGACTCAGGGCAAGCTGCCTATTTTAATAAGCACATGACCTTTTTCCTTCTATTATATCACCCACTGGGGCGAGTAATCTGCCCCTCTGGGGAGTGTGTCGTGGAAAATAAGTAATAAATGTACCCTTCTCCGTGCAGGACAAGCTGCACTTGGAACCTGCCACCCGCCACCATATCTTCAGAGATAAAATTCTCTCTATTTCTTCTTTCCTCACTTCCATGTTGGAAAGAGAAATGTCCCATGTCCCCTCTCCACCCCTGCAGCTTGTGTCTGCCTCTCCTGGGATCTGGATTCGTCATCATTTCTCCACCTCCGCTTGCATCTTAATCTCTCTTAGAGTCCCTGCTGCTTTTTCAGCATCAAACATTTGGGGGTTCTCTCTCCTACCAGTGTTTATTCCCCCTTTGTCTGTTATATCTTTCCTCACTCCATTTCTTTGGCTTATGTTGAACTACCCTTGCTTCCTCTTCCTCTCTTCTCAGTTTTCTCATAGTCCCTCTAAAAACTGGGTTCCATTCCAGTCTCTGTGCTGCCACGGCAAGGAAATTGGAATTTTCCATCTCAGTAGCTTTTGCCAGGTCCTCCTCATCACGCTGCACTGATTGTGGCATATCCCCCACTTCTTAAAATTCTTTCCTCTTGGCAAGGCCCTGTCCCAAATCTTCTCTACCATTCTCTATATCCTTTGAGGGTGGTTCTGCTCTAGAGACCCCCCCCAAATTATGCAGCAACTCCAAAGCCTTTGCATCACATCCACTCCCACAATGATTTACTGCTTCTCTACTTGTAGCGCTCAAGTTCTTATTTCCAACCCCTTCCCAGAGTGAGCCAGTGCACAGATATGACCTGCATGGTTTCCAAATGTGATATGACAGTCTTTGTCATTCTCACCAGGTGGGCGTTGAGTTCTACCGTGTACCCCACCCACCATTATATTGAAACTGTAACTCCAGGTACCTGTGAGTTCAACTCAGCCTCCAAAGTGTTGGGATTATAGGAATGGGTCAGCATGGGTGGCTAAAAAAGTAGAAATTGAACTCTTACAATGGAAGACAAGTCTTTTTGAGATCAATAAATTTCTAGGAATATCTAGTTATGGCAAAGACCTAAGTCTTGCCAAGCGTATTCTAAATTTCTAGCTCTATACTGTATTTCTAGTTTGTATTTATTTATTTTTGGATTTTCAAGGTAGGGTCTCACTCTAGCTCAGGCTGACCTGTAATTCACTATGTTGTCTCAGGGTGGCCTTGAACTCATGGTGATCCCTCTGCCTCCCAAGTGCTGGGATTAAAGGCGTGCGCCACCACGCCCGGCTTTGTATTTATTTATTTATTTTTACTTTTCTGCAACATTTCCTTTGAGGGACAATGAGGAAGGGTCATAGCAGAGTACACTTCATGTCATCTAAATGTTCCATGAAGCATGAAAATTGAAGAAAAATTAGTAGTTAGAACAGGTTTAAAGACATTCCTGCCACAATCATTTTGAGGCGAAAATAAACCTAAAATATAATTCTACAAAGTTGGAAAAATCAGCAGTTGACAAAATCTTTGCTGGCCATGTGGCTAGAATAAGCAGAGGCAGGCAGATGGCTATGCAACTTGATGAATTTTCAGATGACTGAACAGCCGTGTTACAGAATAGAATGGTGACTCGGATTTGGCAACTGAAAAACTAGGGAATCTCCTCAGTGTGTCTTGTACGCAAGTTCCCTGTAACCCATGAGTGCATGGGCTACCTGGAGAATGAACCATGTTCATGATCATGCTTCTTGTAGACTTGGAGGAATATTCTAAGAATATATGTGTCTACTGAACTGACTTGCAGATATGTGAGATAGCTGTGTAAGCTGCTGGACTTTCAGGCAGTATCAGCAACTTCATAAAGTTGAACCTAATGCATCCATGTTCAGTCAACATGTCTTATTCCTGCATTGGTTTTCATAGGTATTCTGACTGTCTTACAGCAACAGGGCTCAAAGAAGTATCTTCAGCTCAGGGAGCTAGTTTCTTTTTCTTTTTGGTTTTCCAAGGTAGGGTCTTGCTCTAGCCCAGGCTGACCTATAATACACTTGGTAGTCTCAGGGTGGCCTTGAATTCATGATCCTCCTACCTGTGTCTCCCAAGTGCTGGGATTAAAGGCATGTGCCACCACGCCCCGCTCAGGGAGCTATTTTCCATCCTATTCATTCCACATACTCAGCTTTCCTGGTCAAAAACACATACCTCAAAAATATCATAAAGATATGCTCTATTTTCTTTATCTTTTAAATTTTTATTTATTTATGTATGTGTGGGCACACGTATGTCATGGTGCGTGTATAGAGGTCAGAAGAATCATCTGTGCTTCACCTTCTTTGAGACCAGGATCTCTTGCCCCTGCAAATGAGTCTGGCCTTCAAGCTTCAGATTCTAACTCCCACCCTACCCTCTGGCACTCTGGGATCACTTTGAGCCTTGCTTTAAGTGAGTGCTAGGGATTAAACCTGGGCTATCAGGCTTTGCAGGCCAGCACCTTTAAACCACTGAGCCATCTCTCTAGCCACGCCACCCATCTTTTAAAAAGTTATTTTATTTTAGGGGCTGGAGAGATGGCTTAGCTGTTAAGGCATTTGCCTGCAAAGCCAAAGATCCCGGTTTGATTCTCCAGGACCCACGTAAGCCAGATGCACAAGGGGACGCAGGCATGTGGAGTTCTTTGCAGTGGCTGAAGGCCCTGGCATGCCCATTCTCTTTCTCTCTCTCTCTTTCTCTCTCTCTCTAATAAATAATATACTTAAATTTTTATTTTATTTTAAATATTTTATTTATTTGTTTGCAAACAGAAAGAGACAGAAGACAGACAGAGAGAATGGGCACACCAGGGCTTCCAGCCACTTCAAACAGACTCCAGATGCATTGCCACTTTGTGCATCTGGCTTTACATGGATACTGGGAAGTCAAACCTGAGTTGTTAGGCTTTGCAGGCAAGCACCTTAACTGTTGAGGCATCACTCTAGCCCCAATTTTCTTTTCTTTTCTTTTCTTTTCTTTTTTTCTTTTTTTTTTTTTTTTTAGGCAAGCCCAACAGACTGGCCTTTTTAATGCAAGAGAGTGAGAGTGAGAGAAGAGAGAGAAGTAGCACACCAGGGCCTCCAGCAACTGCAATCAAACTCTAGATGTGTGTGACCCATTGTGCACATGTGCGACCTTGTGTGCTTTCGTCACTTTGTGCATCTGGCTTACATGGGATCTGGAGAGTTGAACATGAGTCCTTAGGCTTCATAGGAAGTGCCTTAACTGCTAAGCCATCTCTCCAGGCCCCTCATTTTCTTTTTAGATAACAATGTTTCTGTTACATACCTTATAATATATATCAGTGAGATTTTGAACCTGCTTATAAAGTAATACAATGCTGATTTCTAAAATCATCACATATCATTGTCCTAAGGAAAGTGATGACATTGTGAACAAGGCAAAAGTAATGAATTGCCTATAGTTTTTCAGAGTGGAACCAGATGAAGGTATCAACTGGAGATTTTTGGATACTTTGTCCAGTGGTTTTATTTCTGTCACTATGTTACAAAACTAAGAATTGTCCTTAAATTAATAATGTCTTCCATATTTTGCCTTTTCACTTATATCATCAGTATAAAAATAATATTCCTAACCAGGTTGGCAGGCAATTCCACATAGCCAGAACCTGTCTTTTCATTAAATAAATTAATATTCTGAAGGAAGAGCCAAAGAATTAGTCTACTATGCCAGTTATAGAATCAAATAACTTTCTTAAATACACACACACACACACACACACACACACACACACACACACAAACAATAACATTGAATGTCTTTATTAGACACATTATAAAACATAGCTAATTGCAATTGTACCCTTTTGTGTTGAATTAAATTTTCTTTTGGTTTCAGTTTTCATTTGAACTGACAAGGGGAACTAGCCTATCACACAAACTATCGTCACTTTTCTGGCTAAATGTGCCTAAGTTACCTTTATAAAATATGCTTTAAATTGGGACACATTATAGGTTTTCCCATGGAGGTAGTTACATCACAAACAAATCTTTTTCTCTACGGGCTACAGGTTAGAGTGCCAGTTTCCCAGTTCCCCACCAGGAGACAATAAAACTGGCTGAGAACATCATTTAAGAGAATAGTTGATTATAGGTGTGGTCTTCTAGGACAATGGTTAAAGTGAAAAGTGAGATGTAAAAAAAAATTTTTAAGTGTTGAAACAGGCTGAACGGGTTTTTTAAATCTTTTCTTTACCAAACCAAAGATATTGAATGTAAAAAGGTTTGAGGGATTATCTAAAATCAATGCAGTAAAAAGAATGGGCTGTTAGAGGATTTTGATTCAAGATCTTACTCTTTTTTTCTTTGGAGACACTAAGCAACAAACCTGTAAAATTTGGGAGGATGTGTTTAAGAGAGTGGTTTCCAACTTGTCTTTAATGTTTGCCCCAGCTGGGTGTTAAGCAGACTATTGTTGGTTCCAGAATTCTTCAGTCTGTGTTATCAGTGGTCATATTTGTATGACTTGAGTTTCTAGAGTTTTTCTAATAGGGACAACGAAGATAAGTGGGCCAAATGCATTTAAAAAAACGAAGTGGTGCAGAAATTAGTAAGAGTTACAAACTAGAGCCAGGCATGGTGGCGCACGCCTTTAATCCCAGCACTCGGGAGGCAGAGGTAGGAGGATCGCTGAGAGTTCAAGTCCACCCTGAGACTACATAGTGAATTCCAGGTCAGCCTGGGCCAGAGTGAGACCCTACCTTGAAAAACCAAAAAAAAAAAAAAAAAAAAAAAAAAAAAAAAAAAAAAAAAAAAAAAAGAGTTGCAAACTAAAGCTTTTAATCACAAAGAAGGCTTACCTGCTACGTGAGTTAACAATGTTGGTCTCGTCCTGTCTACTTCTGCAGAAGGGTCTGTAAAACCAGCTTCAGAATACCTATTGGCACTGTGGTCCTGGAACAGGATGTTTAGAGTGTTCTTGAAAATACTCTTGATTTTGACTGAGGGACTCTTGTGATAAAGCTTTATAATGATGTATCACATCCTGTAAAAGTAAAAATCACCAAAATGTTGGCTAGATATACATGTAATATATTACTCTGAATGTTGAATAAGAATGGGTCCCTTTCTATAAAATGGTCTTGAAGTAAAGTTTCTCTTACTATCACAGACAAAAGAGTGGGTTCTAATACCAAATTGCTATATTGCTATTGTTAAATCTATGCTTGGGGTTTATCCTGTCTTGAATACTTTTTTTTGTTTTGTGTGTGTGTGTGTGTGTGTGTGTGTGTGTGTGTGTTATGTGTATATATTTTTCTTTATCAACATATCTGTCTAGAGGTTTGTGAGAGAGAAGTGTTTTTTAAAAAAAAATAGAGACATGGGCACATCCTTTGAATATGTTTGGCCAAGGTTCAAGGGTAAACAGAACAAATAAAAGCAATGCCCAGCAAAGGGGCGGCATGGGAAAGCTGGCGCTGTGCTTCTGGGAAACAGGGCATTTTCCTGAGAGACAACATATAGTGTGGCCAGACTAAGTCACGTGGTGGGAGGGGGCTCTTTTCTTTCTCCTCCACATCCCTTCCTCTGATGTCACAAATCTATTCTTTCCTGGGAGAATTAATTAGTATTCATTGGGTGCAGTTGGCAAGAAGAAAGAAGGGAGGAGAGAGAGAGAGAAAGATAAAAGAAAGAGATCTTAAGGAGGAAGCGTGTTCTTCCCGGGGTGCATTGGGAGTGCGGGCACAGTCAGGCACAGAATGACTGTTTTATAACTGGAATCGTCAGTGACGTATGGCTGCCCGCTCCTTGGCAGCTGTCTTTATGGACCAGTAGGCAGAGAGAAATTGACGCTGACAAGACTTTTGCATCTTGGAAGGGACTGTAATCTACTGTAGTGAAGAACAGAGCCTCTCAATCAGGCGGGTGTGAATAAGAGACAGAGGGGAGTCCAAAAGAAAAGGAAGAGGAGGGGGAAAAAGTGTGTGTTGGGGGGAAGCAGGGAAAAGCATTTTTGGTGGATGGTATGAAGCCAGCCATGGAAACTGCAGCCGAGGAAAATACTGAACAAAGCCAAGAAAGAAAAGGTACCCAGTGCTCTGACAATAGCCTGTTTAAAGCTTTTCACTAAGGGTGCTTGAAAAGGGTTAGCTGGGGTTTTGTCTCCTTTAAAATGGACTCTAAAACAATCCCGATGGCATGCTCTTGTTCTAGGGTGTTGTTGTTGTTTTGGGTTTTGTTTTTCCCTTGGGCTAATGTTAAAATTAATGGCACAGCCTCTCTTCTATCTATTCCTGCCACAAGTCTTTCTTCCGAATGTGGTATTTCATAGAAGGATGTCCGTAGTTGAGCAGGTGGATTGGGGACTCTGTCTTTCTTTCTCATTCTCTTTTTCTTTCTTGCTGTTTTATTTTTTACTAAGATAATTAATCATAACTTAGGTCCTATGTTCTGCATGCTATAATTCCAGGAACATGGGATGTGCTATTCTGTGTTAAGGTAGAACCAGAGGTGTATGCATGCTAATTATGCCTTGGTTAAAGTAATACTGGAGTGATTTGGACATTCTTTAATGCTCTTATTCTAATATGCTTGTTCTTTTCATGTATCTGACTATGACATGTAATAATCATTTACAGTGGAAGCTTGAGAGATGAGATGTCAGCTCCCGTCCCCTATCACAGATGCAAGAGAGGGGCTCCTCTGCTAATTATGACTTAAAGATTTAGAGGAGGAAAACTGATAAGGGTCCCCATCCTTAAAGGGAATATTAGACCATGTCAGAATTTTGATACACAGAACAGATCTTTGGAGAAATCAGTGTTATTGCAGCAAGAAAATGGCAGAAGATAGAAGCTCTGCCTGATGTCAAATCTGATGCCCCATGGAATCAGCTCAGCATCTTGCTGCACTGTAATTGATGTCCTCACTCAAACACATAAACTGTCACGAATGCACAGAAAGATGCTATATAACCACTGTGGCTGTACTATCAAAAGCCATCACACTGAGGTGATTTCTCATGGCCTTTACACCCAGTGACAGTTGCTAAGTAATAGTAATTCTGCAGGATGGAGGCACAACTACTTTTCTCCTTATGGATATGTAGGTAGAGCCATAGCAAACTGCTGGTCATCACAGCATGTTGAGGAAAAGGCTACTTGATTTTCTATGTCATTTCTTCTGGATGTATTAACATTTAACCCCACACAATTTCATTTTTTAAAAAATTGCTTTTAGAAATATGATAAAATACATAATATAAATTTCCATTTTAACCATTCTAAATGTACAGTCAAGTGGAATTAAGCACATAGCAATTTAAGCTTAAAGTTGGCACAGTAGTTCAATCCTTTTATCAAACCCACCTCTCCTCCAACAAAAACACCCTTTCTTGTGTGTGCCTTTTTGGTTTGTTTGATTGTTTTTATTCCTTTTCATTCTTCTAATTTACACGAATGGTCAAATAGCAATGAGAGAAGCTCTTGGGAACACTCAGCAAGCTGAGGAAGTGAGATGAAACGTAAAAGCTTCATTTCCGTGATGATTACACACTATGTTGATTGCATGTGTAATAATATAATGGCATTATCCTGTGAGAAAACCTATCACAGTTTAGAGCATTTCTTTCTAAAGTAGATGATTTTGTTTCATACATACTTGCTATGAATGTAATGCTTGCTTGTGGCAGATAAAACCATTTTAGTCTCTGCAAAAACATACCTTTTGGGTTTTGTCTCTCAAAAGCAAGCAAAAGACATATAATTGATATTAAATCTTTACTACACAATTGCATGCCTCATTTTCATTTAGTCTCATGGACTGTTAGTATTTTATGTCAGTTAACTATTTAATAACAGGTCCACAGGTTGTCCCTATATCTCAGCAACCTATATATGAAAACTCACCAGCTGTGGTTTCAGAAGCAGAATTAGAAGCAAAAGATCATTTTGGGGGGAACTTTAAAAATTACCCAAATTTATAAACACCAGCTATCAAATAATTCAAAAATAGCAAGTAACCAAATGATAGTCACACATGAACGTGGGTCAGAAATTTCTTTCCACTGATCTGCAGCAGCAAGAATTATGAGCATCATGTGGCCCAGCAAAGTGTCACTCTAGAGGGTGGTATATCCATGAATCTGTATCTGGGTGAACGAATACATATGCTCACGGCACAAAGTCAGAAGTCACACTAGTTCCGGCTTGGTTGCCCATTGTCATTAAGGTTCCACATAAAACAGTAGCCACATATGGTCATGTGTGCTTATCACTCCAGTATTCCTACAGATTTAATGTGAAGTTTATAAAACCAACGCTTATATCACTGACATTAACATTTAGAAATTTAACATCATTACTTATACAATGCAGTATATAATTCTGTTAGCCCCTGGACCTTTCTTTTTTTTATATACCCTTGTTCTTTCTTTCAAACCTTTAGCAAGACTTCATATTCCTAAATGTAATCCTATGCATTTTTTCACTTCACAGTTTTTAATACACATATGTTATTCTCCTCCATTCCTCTTTTCCCACTGGTTTCCAGTTGTTGGTGACAAGAGCAATGCCTATCTCTTAATTTGGGATATTGTTGCCCGACGGCTAGTACCCAATAGTTTGTGTATAAATATGTTTGCATAATTATTACAGTGTCTACTAAGAATATAAAATTAAACTTGGATGGATAAATGGACATCAGCCTTTTCTGATTGGTATCCTTTCCCATAGGGAATTTAGACAGGACAACACACGTGAGCTATTGCGATTCACTAATTCCCACAGAGAGCTGTTTCTTTAGAAACTTAATCACAACGGCTTTGTTTCTATTTTAGACAAAAATAATCCAAGTCTTTACAAAAGGAAAGCATTTGTGATTTTAAAAAATATATATTTTCGTAGCTTTCATCACAGAATGCTACTGGGCAAGCAAAATTCACATGAAGTGTTCAGGGTTTTTTTTTTTTTTCCTTTAAAGGAAAGCAAGCAGGGTTTCTCGGATGAGTATCTCAAATGCCAAATCATTATAAATGACAGATTTTAAAATTGAAAGCATTGAATTTAAGTGTGAGGACTGAGCAAGTCGCTTCACTGAAAATACAATACGTGGAGAAAATGAGTGAGATGGAATCAAAGGGAGTGGATCATGGAATCCTCTAGTAAAAAGGTGGAGAGCTAAGGTTCCACTTGTTTCCATAGAGTACTGCTGGATGGCAATTCATTTGTGGAAACAGATGCATCGAGAATTGCCAGGAGTATGTTATCATGGGGTAGAAAAATAATTGCGTTATAACAACTCTGATGCTCTATTATATTAAGAAAGCTCTGTGTATCTGTGATGAAAATTATTTTGATTACATGTAGGAAATTGGAGTCTACTGAAATAATTATCAGAAGGCTAGTTCATTTCCCAGGAATCAATGCTAAAATCAATTCTCGAATCCAGACATCAAATTAAGTTCCAGCCACATAGGAAGAAAAATATAGTCAATTGGAAATAATGTTTAATTTAAAAGAAATTGGAAGACAGAGACTAAAATCAAAACTAAATTTGAATCACTGACTTGTTTAAAAAATTAGCAGATACATTGTAACCTTTTGATCAAGTCAATAGAATTTCTTTGTTTTTTTAAATTTAGCAAAACATGTATGCTTTGACACTCCATTTTTGGTTAAGATGGAAAGCATTCCTCTAGAAAATATGACTTGTATGCTAAAAACCCACACGGGACACATTTAACAGGCTACACTATTCTTAAAGATGTGTGAGTATTATTTTCATTGACATTTTAAATTTGCTTATATGAATGTGCTACAAAGAAAGTTTAGATGCAGTTATTCTCTGTAAGAATTTGCCAAGGTGGACATCTGAAGAGACGGTGTCTGGGGATTAGACTGTAGAGAAAAGTAGCTGGCCAGATGGTGCGGAACATATGTGGTAGGTATGATATGGCGTCCTTTGAGTTTTGTTATGATCATTTTTTGTCTTCCTTGAAATTGAAAGTAAAGCTATATTCTGATCCTAAGTTTTCAGGTCATGTTCTCCTGTTACTTGAAGTACAGGTCAATTTAGAGTAAGTGATATTAAGGAAATAATTTCTTAATCTTACTGCATCTGAAAAAATGCAAAATAGCCAATGCCTGCATGATGGACAGTTCCCCTCACCGGGACTGGTGATGAACTAGATTATGACAAAGACACTCCCATGCCTTTTTCTATACGCTTGTGAGATACTTGGCCAGGGGGAAGGGTAACTACACGATGGAGGAAAAATGGGACTGGGACATGTTGGTTTTTAAGATAGGGAGGCTCCAATCCCAGCTTTACAAATGTGCTTTGTTGTTCATTGTTTGTTATTCATTTATACATTTAACAGTGTTCTCCTTTGAAATGTCAGCCTACTTCTGGGTACTAACTTCATGTCACAGGAATGAAAGTTTACTCGTCCATATGAGGTAGCACTACTACTAGTATAATATTGGGTTTAATTATATCATATCAATTGGTGGCAAACTAAATAACAAACAACAGCCACATAAAACAATTTTGACCCTTAGCCAGCCCAGTAGTATTTCTCCTCAAAGTGCATACGAAAAACATGCACTATTTAATAGACTTGTTTTAAAATTACATTAACTGCTTTATATATTCAAGCCTTTGCGTGCTATATTCAAAGGCAGGACTTGGCACACTTTTCTATTAAGATCCAGGTAGCACATGTTTTAGGCTTTGCGGGACACAAGACTTTGCCTCTCGTGCTCAAATCTGCCATCCTAGCATGTATGTACATAATTGGGTGTGATGGTGCTCCAATCAAATTTTATTTAAAAAGCAGATGGCCATAGTTTGCAGCCTTTTCCCACAATCTATTGTATTGTTATGGTTTTCCTTTAACCATCTGAGCAATGGCTACAAGGATGACAAAGACAGCTTTGAGAGAGTTTTCCCAGTGGATGTGGTCTTTTTGGCAGCCATGTTTGTCACTTAGTTGCTTTCAGTGATCGTAGGTGCTTGCTCAGCCTTGTCACTAGATCAGAGTAGTTGTAGATCAGAGTAATTGGGGAAAAGGGATCAAGGTATTGTTTTGCTCTCCTTTCCTCATTTTCTCATTGTGTCATGTCCACGTTTGGTGATGGCTGCTCAGTTGTGTGTATCCCCATGAGCCACTACAACCCACCTCTACTGATCTCAAAGGGGCAACATTTTGTAGTCTTCCCTGTGTAAGGCATAGACCATTTCCTCATTCTTGCAAGATATAACAAATCAGCAGGGTATATTCATAACTAAACCCCCTCATGCCATTGGGTGACTTCTTTGTAGGTGTCGGGACCCTGTTCATAGGATTAAAATGTGTACAGTAAGCAAGATGTGGTGGTGCACACCTTTAATCCCAACAGTTGGCAGACAGAGGATCACTATGAGTTCAAGGCCAGCCTGGGCTATAGAGTGAGTTCCAGGTCAGCCTGGGCTACAGTGAGAACCTGCCTCAAACATGAAAAAAAAGTGTGGTGTAGGCTCAGAAATTTTTCTAATAGCCTTGTATTTAATGTTTCAGTTTGAGTTTGGCTCAAAAACTATGGAATAGAAGTGGTTGGCTATTTTTAAAGGGCCTCTCCACAAGCATTAGTCCAGGAGACTGAAAAACTTCCATTCAATTGTCTGATCCCCTCTCCAGATGTGCTGTAGTCATAACATTTTTCACATTCTATTAAGCGTCTCAGGCATGGCCGCCATGTTTTTTAAGATTTAGCATGACTGTTGGGCAACCCATGCTTTTTCATTGTCCTTGCCCAGTGGTCACTGCAGACTTTACCATCCACATGAGGAGATGAGGACAAGACACCAATAAATCCTCTGAATTGCATGACCTAGAGGGAAGAAGTCAGCATGGCACTGGTCAGTGCTTCTTTGTTTTTTGTTCTTGTTTTGTCTTTTGGTTTTTTGAGGTAGGGTCTCACTCTAGCCCAGGCTGACCTTGAATTCACTATGTAGTCTCAGGGTGGCCTTGAACTCTTGGTGATCCTCCTACCTCTACCTCCCAAGTAATGGGATTAAAGGCATGCGCCACCACACCCAGCCACTTCTTTATTTTTGACCAAACACTTATTTGTGCTGGGCTTATACAGATACAATTTTTAGAAGGAGATGAGAGGTTGTGGGTAGAGATCAGTGGTAGAGCACATATCTAGGATGCATGAGGTCCTAGGTTTAATCTCTAACACCCACCGCTACCAAAAAAGAAAGAAAAAGAAGAGAAAAAAACTTCATACCAGAAGGGACTGAGTTTCTTAGAATCCTCATACTTGGGGTTTAGTATAAAAGGCTCACAGCCACTTTACCAAGAGGAAGTCAGATTGTGCCATGAGGTAACTTTACCTTCTGGTTCTTTCTACCAGCCTGACTGGATCTTTTTGCTTCAGAGAATGTAGAAAAACCTTTCTCTTGGGAACCTCCTTTTATTAATTTGATGGGTTTTTTCTTCTTTGTTTTTGGTGATATTGATGATTGAACCCAGGGCCCTAAATATGCTAGGCAAGAAAACCTCTCGACCAATAGGGTGAAACAAACATCTAAAGCCATAGAAGGCTAAGTTAAAACGTGTATGGGGGCTGGGGAGATGACTCAGTGGGTAACAAACAACATGAGCTCCGATCCCCAACACCCATATAAAATCAGATGTGGTAGCTCTTATCTGTAATCCCAATGCTCCTATGGTGAGATGGGAGGTGGCACAGGAGAATCCCTGAAAGTCCATGGGCCAGCTAACCTGTCACACAAAGCAGCTAACAAGAGTCCCTGCCTCAAACACGGTGGAAGTCGAGGACCACTACCCTCTGACTTCCACATGCATGCGGTGACATTACATTTACACGCAGCACCCCCCACCCACCATGCACACACAAAGATTAAACCCTGAATTAGCAGCAGTACTAAAGAACCTGGATCATTTCTTCCACACGGACCACAGAAAAGCTCTCCCTGAGCTAAAAGGCTGCCAGGGAGAAAGGAAAAAAGGGGGCACTTGTCCAGGCCCCAAGAGGATTATGTAGTGCTTTTAACAGGGCGCCATCTGGAGACAGATTGGCAGCTGTACATGGAGGCTCCTCCCCCTCAGGCCTCAGTGTTCCTGAGCAGGTGAACATTTCCTTTTCTTTGCCCTCCAGTCTTCATTTATAAGGATAGAATAATAATTTTGTAGGGTTTTCCAACAACTAAGACAACGTGCCTCACGTGCTTCACATGATGGCTAGTACACAGTAAGCACAATAAATTATATTTGTCATCATTACTGAAACCTAAAACAACCACACAAATAGCTTCATTGTGCAGTCCTGTTCTTACTCAAGAACATCTTTTTTCCTTGAGCGTTTTATTGATTTTTTTGAACTCCCCAGCCCTTACTTTTTCCTCTCTCTCTCTCTTTTTTGGTTTTTCGAGGTAGGGTCTCACTCTAGCCCAGGCTGACCTGGAATTCACTCTGTATTCTCAGGGTGGCCTCGAACTCACAGCAATCCTCCTACCTCTGCCTCCCAAAGCTGGGATTAAAGGCTATTTTTTTCTTTTTTAATAAAATATTTTATCTTACCCTGAAGCTAAAAAAGGGTTTCTTTAAAACACCTAGCAAAGAATGTCTCTGTTTTCCAGTTTAAAAATCTCTTGGGGGTTTCCAGCGACTGTGGAAAATGGATCTGGGATTTCGCAAAGACTTGGTGGGGTCTTCAGTGTACCTGGTCAAGGGCAAGCAAATGTCTGCTTGCTGGCTGCATGGTGTTGTTCTTGTTATCTGGTTTTCATCATTAGTGCTTTGAGGTGCCACATAGAACTGTATCTTCTGATGGAATAATTACCCACACCAATGCTAGAGACTATTTTTACTTCTTTTTCTAAATTTTTATTTATTTATTTAGAGAAGAAACAGAAAAAGAGAGAGGGCATGGGTGCATCAAGGCCTCTAGCCACTGCAAATGAACTCCAGACCATGTGCATCTGGCTTACATGGGTTCTGGGGAATCAAACATGGGTCCTTAGGCTTTGCAGGCAAGCGCAACTTAACTGCTAAGCCATCTCTCCAGCCCCAGAGGCATTTTTAAAACTTTTTATTTTTATTATTATTTTTTTGGAGAGAGACACAGAGAGAGACAGAGAGAGAGAGGGAGAGGGAGAAGAAGATAGAGATGGGCGCACCAGCAGTGTCTCAGCTGCTGCGAACGAAATCCAGATGTGTGCGCCCCCTTGTGGTCAAGTGCGACATTGCGCCCTTGCGTCACTTTGCATCTGGCTAAACGTGGGACCTGGAGATTGGAACCGCTGGAGATTGGAACCAGTGTTCTTAGGCTTAGGAGGCAGGCGCCTTAAACACTAAGCCATCTCTCCAGCCCTCTAGAGGCATTTTTAATCCTCAAGTTTTTTCAGTACCTCAGAGAACATAAATCCACTAGGTTTTAGGGAATTTACAGGCATGAACTTCCCATAGTTGCCTTATGGTTTTGCAAGGCCATCTACATGATAATTCAGATAACATTTACCAGAAGCTGGGCAAATTGGGAGATGGTTTTTACTCCAGTCCCTAAAGAGTGCGATCTATATTACCAGATAGAGACCTGAGTCCTGAGGAGGCCAGTTGTCATGACTTGGCCAGTTGTCATGACTTGAGTAAGCAATAGTTTGAGCCCAAGAACAGCAGCTACTTTTCTATAACACTCTGAGAGATCATGGAAAAGGATTTGAATCCAGAACATCCCAGACTCTGCAGAATAGTGCAGGTGTCAGTGGGGGAGGGGCGTTTGAACGCCACAGAGTTATTTGCCAGTTTCAGAAAGTGGGCTTCTGCTTCCCTCTGGTCATGCAGCTAGCAACCAGTGTAGTGCTGTTATTCTGTTGAGCTGAGAAGGAAATGCAAAGGAAGAGAAAAATATCCCGAGAAGCCACATTTGAACTATAAATACTATCATCTCAGAAAAAATGTTTTAAGGAGGGGGGATAGAGAAAATAAGGAAAGCAAAGAAAATTTTGGTGACTTGCATAAAGTTAAATTCAAAAATGGATGAAAAGACTCTGACATTCTTAAATCTCTCATGTTGAGTTGATACTCTGGTACAGAAGGGTTGTATTTCAATAGCATATTTTTAACTCCCCATTTTCCTTTACTATATGGTAAAAGAATAAATTAAAATGCTGATATAGAATCTTTGCTGGAGATAGACACTGACTCTTTGCCACTGAAATTGGCAGTGAACAGCAGAGCTGAAATGGAAATTGGCAGGTACCACTGGATGTACCCAGGCTCAAAGAACCATCAGTACCGTCCCGTGCCAACCCTGGGGGACAGGGCTGGCCCCTTGAGCAGTCCAGGTAAATAAAGCCTTGGGGTGAATTCCAATAGCAACTCAACTGTTATCTTTACTGTTGTTTTATAATGGCTCTTTCAGTTTGGTGATATTTTATGTTTTGCTTGATGAATTCATTTGTTGACATGGATGTGGGTGGAAATGACCCATAAAAAATTTTTTAATCATCTTTCATTTTCTCTCTTCCTTTCCATTCCACCCCATCTTTCTCAACCTTCTTCCTACCTTCCCTCTCTTTTCTCTCCCTACCTCTTCTTCTCAAAGAGAACAGTGTGTATAGTGAGATATGCATTTGAGTTAACCACAAAATTTATGGTGTCAAAATCAATACTGGGGGGAAGTGTAGACATGTCCCATCATGGAGCCCAGAAGTAGGCCAGAGTTTTCCAGAAGCCTGGACTCTGAGAGTCCTGAGTATCCCTGAATGTATTTCCAACCCAGCTGCTTTACATCACCCTCTTTGAATACCAATCCTTGTCTTTAAGTAAGAAAAATCACAACCTGTGAAATCAGGATGTGATAGCCTGTGTATTGGACTCCCTAGCAGGTAGGTCCCTTGAGTCCAATGTCCGTTCTTCTTGCTAGTGAGGAATGCTCATCTCTCAAACCAGTAGATGCTAGGTCTGTGTGAAAGGTGTGAGTCAATTTGAGGACTCAGGAGATGGAGGATGCTGAGCGATATGAACATCCCACGTTCCCTGATGTTCAGCTCAGTTAGCTCAATGTAGAATGGTAGCTCAAGCTATGTCAATCATAATGTCAAGTAACCTCAACAATAAGCCTGGAGTATTGCTATGATTTTGTGTCGACCCATAAAATGTCATTCCCGCAAACTTTCTCAGGAATCAATCTGAAATGGCAATGTAGTGAGAATAACTAGAAAGTGATCCCAAGATATAATGTAGTCCACCCTGTTGAATGGAAAAGTCATAAAACCTGTAGTTCATTTAATAAAAAATGTTTCTTCTTCTATTAAGACCTAAATGGTGATGTGAGGTTAATCAGCATGAAATCTGACTTTGGATTTAGCTCAGTGGCATTCCTTCATTCCACACAGGGCTGGTAGGAACTAGTGTTCTCTTGCTCCATTTCATGTAGTCTAGGCTGGCCTTGAAATGGCTAAGTAGCTGAGGATGACGTGGAGCTCCTGATCCTCCTGCCTCCACTACCTCCCAGAGTTCTGGGATTACAAGAATGTATCACCATGCCCAGTTTATGTGGTGCTGAGGATGGAACCCAGGGCTTCCTGCAAGCACTCTACCAATTAAGCTACAATTCCAGCCCCTAGGAACTGATGCAATGCTGGCTAAAAACAGTGAGCATAGCCAAGCGTGGTGGTGCACGCCTTTAATCCCAGCATTTGGGAGCCAGAGGTAGGCAGATCACTGTGAGTTTGAGGCCACCCTGAGACTACATAGTGAATTCCAGATCAGCCTGGACCCTACTTTGACACACGAAAGAAAGAAAGAAAGAAAGAAAGAAAGAAAGAAAGAAAGAAAGAAAGAAAGAAAGAAAAGAAAAGAAAAGAAAAGAAAAGAAAAGAAAAGAAAAGAAAAGAAAAGAAAAGAAAAGAAAAAAAATAGTGAGAAATAGCAGTTAAAGTCGCTTGTTTGCAAAGCATGATGGCTTGGGTTCGATTCCCCTGCACCTATGTAAAGCCAGATGCACAAAGTGGCACATGCATCTGGAGTTCCTGTGCAGTGACAGGAAGTGCACCCATTCTCATGCTTATTTTCTCTCTCTCTCCCTTTGCAAATAAATAATAAAGTTTTGAAGCATTTTAAGAAATAGTGAGCAAGGATGGATCATGCATGCTTTCTCTTTAAAGAATGGGGATAGTAAAATCTTAATTTAAAAGATCCCAGGCTGGATTGATGGCTTAGCAGTTGAGGCACTTGGCTGCAAAGCCTAAGAACTCATGTTCAAATCTCCAGGTCCCACATAACCAGACACAGTGACACAAGTATGCAATGTTGCACATGTGCACACATCTGGAGTTCATTTGCAGCAGCTGAAGGCCCTGGCACCCCCATTCTCTCTTTCTCACTATCAAGATAAATACTATATATTTTTTAATCTCCCATTACAGTTAATGGTTGCTGGGGGAGGGAGAGACATTTTCTTCAGTGGTATAGCACTGGTAAGTTGCCCATGCTCCTATAAGCAATCCTAATTAAACTCACTGGGCTAAAAAAAATGACATGAAAATAGAAGGGAGACTAATTGGGAAGAGAATGAGAATCAGCAAAAGTGGGGGAGGGAAATAAGAGAGAGTAATGGGGGAGTGAATGTGATCAAAATATATACATGAATGAATATGCCATAGTGAAACCCATTATTATGTATAATAAATATATGCTGATTTTAAGGTTGTCATTTAGGGCTGGTGCTATAGCTCAGAGGTAAGCGGGCTTGTCTAGCATGCTGGAGGTCTGAGGTACAATCCCCAACACTGCAGTTACCTTCTTGTTCTCGTTATTAGAACAAAACACCTGGCCCAAAGCAGCACATGGAAGGAGAGGGTTTATTTCATCTTACAGTCCAGAAAGGCAGTTTCATCATGGCAGGCAAAGCACGGCAAAGCAGAGTTTGGGCATCACATCTTGACACATAAATTGGGAGGTATCAGAAATAGTAGGTGAGCTGTTGAATGCCCAGTGGGCTAGATTAATAAACCTCAATTGTCTGCCTCCAGTGACAGACTTCCTCCAGTAAGGTCCCACTCCCCAAAGGCTCTACCAGCTGGGGATTGAATAGGAAGCTTAATCACTAACACATGAGGCTGTGGGAAACATTTCACATTCAAACCAACACACCCAATATCATAAAAACAGTTTCCATTAGATGTGATAGATACATCCATACAATGGACTCGAATTCAGCAATGAAAAGAGAAGAAGCACACTTGCATGCAACGGCATGGATAAACATCATAAAAGCAATGCAGAGTTAAAGGAGTCAGATACTAGTGACCAAATGTCGTATGACTCCATTTCGTATTGAATTTCCAGAACTAGTGAGTGCACAGAGACAAAAAGTAGATGAGTGGTTACCAGAGACTGGGAAGGGAGGGAGAAGAGAATGACTACACATGGGTACCATTGTCTTAGGGCAATGAAATGTTCTGAAACTACTTTGTGGAGATAATTACACAACTCTGCCAATTTATTAAAAACTGTTAACTGTGACATTTAAAACAGGTGAAAGCCAGGCACGGTGGAGATGGTAGAGCGGTTAACGGTGCTTGCTCCATAAGCCTGCTCACCAGAGTTCAGATCCCCAGCACCCCTGGAAAACTGGAGGCAAAGTGGGCCAATGTGTCTATAGCAATGGAAGAAGAAAGTCACAGGCCAACTTCTATGGTGTTCCCAGAGGCACAAAACAACAAGACATACCTGCCACAAACAAGGTGGAAAGAGAGCACTAACCCCTGAGGTTTCCTGTCACCTCCACAAGCATGCCATGGTGTGCACGTGCATGAGTGCGCGCTTACGCGCGCACTCACACACACACCCCCACGTACATACAACTAAACCCTTTTTTTAAAACGAGCAAGCAATGGTATCATCCTCTGTCTATTGGTCTTGGAGAGTATCTCCAGGTGTTAAATGGTGTTTGTTTTAATATTTTGGTGTTATTTATGTATTTGAAAGAGAGAGATAGAATGGGTACACCAGGGCCTCCAGCCGCTGCAAAGGAACTCCAGATACATGTGCCACCTTGCGCATCTAGCTTGCAAAGGTCCTGGGGAATTGAACCTGGGTCCTTTGGCTGTGTAGGAAAGCGCCTTAATGGCTAAACCACTCTCCAGCCCTAAACAATGTTTTGGAAGAAAATTAGACTAAGATTTGCATTTGAGGCAATGACCACTTCTCAGAATGTGGGCATTCTAAGAAGAAAACCAGAATGCTACAAGGACTGAAATTGGTTTGTTTGGGGGTCTTGAGGAACATAGGTTTTCAAAAGGTAATATGAGGGACTGAGAAGATGGCTCAGCACTTGCCAGCCTAGGTGTAATTCCCCAGCCACCCATGTAAAATCAGACACAAACAAAATGGCATGCATCTGGCACTTGTTTGCAATGGCAAGAGACCCTGATGCGTGCGCGCGCGTGCACACACACACACACACACACACACACACAAATGATAACCTTTTTTGTAGAGACAAGGTCTCTCATTGGCTTGGAGCTCACCAATTGAGCTAGACTGGCTGTCCAGTAAGCCCGAAGGATCCACCTGTCTCTGCCTCTCTAGCATGCACTAGCATGACTGACATGTACACCTGTGTTCTGGGCTCGAACTCGGGTTCTCAGGATTGATGGGCAAGTGCTTTACTGTCTGAGTTATCTCCCTAGGTGTGCCCCCCTCCTAATTTTTTTTATTACAAACATTTTCAGGGTTTTAATTTTTTTAAATTTATGTTCTGAGAGAGAGAGAGATGCAGGTAGAGAATGGGCATGTCAGTACCTCCAGCCACTTGCAAATGAACTCCAGATACATATGCCACCTTGTGCATCTGGCTTACATGGGTACTGGAGAACTGAACCTGGGTCCTTAGCTTAGGCTTTGCAGCAAGTGCCTTAACCACTGAGCCATCTCTCCAGCCCACAATAAATTGAGATCACAATAAAACAAAAGATTTTGTAACTTTATTTACTTATTTGCAAGGAGAGAGACAATGGGCACAGCAGGGCTTCCAGCCACTGCAAATGAACTCCAGATACATGCACCACCTTGGGCATCTGGCTTACATGGGTACTGGGGTATTGAACCTGGGTCTTTTGGCTTTGCCAGCAAGCGCCTTGACTGCTAAGCCATCTCTCCAGCCCCAGGTCAAGCGCATTAACCTCTAAGCCATCTCTCATCTCTCCAGCCCAGGTTTGTTTTTTTTTTTTTGGTTTCTTTTTGTGGGGGTGGGGGTCTGGAATAGTGTGATGAGAGAAACAGACCTCCCATGGTATCAGGTTGCTAGATAATGACAGATCTCTATGTGCATATAATTTAAACTTTTGCAATCTTTTAGAAAGGCCCAAGACACTAGGACCAGTTCTGTCTGAAGCAAGGACAAAGACCATTTTGGGATAGTGTAAAGATGGTGGATCAGGTCACAGAGGAAGGGGATCTGTCTCAGCCATGTCATTGCCTCCCCAGGCACTGAGAGGTTTTGTTGGCTCCAAAATCAACACAGTTGCCATCCTGTTCTTAGATCTCAAACCAGATGGTGTGAGGGAAAAAATAGAGAATTCCATATGGCTCTTAATGTCTTTCTTTTTTCTCCCCCGCCCCCAAATAGTTCTCAGTTTCTTTCCATGAGGACAAAGGAGGTTTTGATACAAGCTGACCAGGAAGTCTTTGTTAAAGGAAAACACTTGTCTCTGCAGTCACCCTGAGAGAGACCACCTTACCCATTACTTCCCTATTCCCCAAGGAAAGAGCAAGGTCATTCTATTGTCATTTGCCTTAATTTTTTTTTCATGGCTGCTGTTGTAGTTACCTTAGAGTTGCTGGAACAAAAGACCCGACCAAAAGCAGCTGATGGGAGGAAAGAGTTTTATTTTGTCTTACAGTCTCAAGGGGGAAGCTTCATGGTGACAGGAAAAGATGGTAGAGGTTGAAAACCAGCAGCGAGAGTGAGCTGAGCTCTGGCAAAGGAGAGCTAGCTATAACACCCCTAAGCCCCTAAGCCCACCCCCAGCAAAACACCTCCACCAGCAAGGCTCCACCTCCAAAATTAGCATCAGCTGGTAAACAAAAATTGAAAACACATGCCCGACTAAATCATAGCCTACATTTCAATAAGGTTTTCAGGCGTGTGTGTTAGGATGCAGGAGTGGGGAGACTAGGGTGATGGCTCAGTTGGTAAAGTGCTTGCTGTGAAAGCCTAAGGACCGGAGTTAACACTGTCACATCCCAAGCACATGCTTGGTGGGCACGGCAACCTGCCTGTAATCCCAGTGCTAGAATAGCCAAAACAGTGAGCTCTGGGTTCAAATGAGAGACTGTGCCTCAGTAAATGAAGGAGACAGTGACAAGGAAGATGCTGGTCATCAACATCTGGCCTGCACATGCACACACATATTCACATACCCCCCCCCATTCAGATATTTCCAGGTGGTTCCTATCCACATCGAAGTTTGAGAGGCACTAACTTATTGCAAGGGCTAAAAGTGAGGAGAAGCCTGGAAAGAAGCGAGGTTGTGGGCGGGAGAGATGGCTTAGCGGTTAAGCGCTTGCCTGTGAAGCCTAAGGACCATGATTTGAGGCTCAATTCCCCAGTACCCATGTAAGTCAGATGCCCATGTGGCACATGCATCTGGAGTTTGTTTGCAGTGGCTAGAGGCCCTGGTGCACCCTTTCTCTCTCGCTCTCTCTCGCTCTCAAATAAGTAAAAATAATTTTTTTAAATAAAGAACTGAGGGTGTGATTTTACTCTCAAGAGACAGAAATTTCTGTCTTTGGGAAAGGAAGAGAATTATTTAAGGTTTTGTTTTGGCTTTCGAGACAGAGTCTCATAGCAAAGGAAGATAACCTTGAACTCCTGATCCTTCTCCCTCCACCTCCCAAGTGCTGTTAAAGCTTTGATTCTTCTATGTTCATGAGGAGGACACATGAGTAAGAATGGCCACGGCTGTCATGAGCATGCTGAGTCCCGATTGTTGCAGGACTTTTTATCCTCTTACTTGGAGGGAGGGAAGATGGGAAAGTTCATTTCTTGTAGAAAAATGGGGAAGAGAAGAAAGTCATTGATGGGAGCTTGGGAGAAAATCTCAAGCGCCCCTCACCTCCCTCCCTAATATAATCCAATGACATGTAAGATATTCTTACTTAATATAGGCTATGAGCTAATGGACCAAGAGTAATCTACTGGGAAAAAAAAGAAAAGAAAAAGCCAGGCGTGGTGGCGCATGCCTTTAATCCCAGCACTCAGGGAGGCAGAGGTTGGAGGATCAAGGTGAGTTCAAGGCCACCCTGTGACTACCTAGTGAGTTCCAGGTCAGCCTGGACTAGAGTGAAACCCTACCTCAAAAAACCAAAATAATAAAATAATAATAATAATAATAATAATCCACTGGGAAATTTGTAGTTCAGAATTCAACCTGAAAAGTAATGACTACAATAATCTCTCTCTTTTTTATTTTGCATGTGTGCCATGTGTTTTGTGTGTGCACATGTATGTGTCCAGTAGGCACCCAGTGCTTACTTGTTTGTGGCAGGGTGCACTGAACTGCAGGGGCTGAAGGGGAATGTTGGATGTCTCATTCTTCAGTTCTTCCACCCTGTTCATATATATATATATATTTGCCAGAGAGAGAAGGGAAGGATAGAGAGCGGGAAGAAGTACAGGCATGCCACAGCCCCTTGCCACTGCAAACAAACTCCACACTCATATGCTACTGTGTGTATCTGGCTAGCAGGTTTTACAAGCGAGCACCTTGAACCATTGACCCATCTCCCCAGCCCCTCCCCTGTTCTTACTTGAGCCAGAGTCTCTTACTGATTTTGGATCTTGGCCCCGCCCTTTTTTATGAGCTCTGCTCCACACAGAACTGGCGTTACAAGTTGGGTGGCCACACCCAGCTACTTATGTGGGTCCTGGGGATCAAACTCAAGTGGTCATTCAGGCCTCCTGAGGCTCTCATGTTTGCTGAGCCACCTCTCCAGGCCCTAGAATAAACTCTTACTTCACCAATCTACAACTCTTCCCAAATTTCTCTGATGCTTGGCTTGAAAATGGCTATAGATAATTCCAGATGTCTAAAATCGGAGCATGCAGCCGGGCATGGTGGCTCACGCCTTTAATCCCAGCACTCTGGAGGCAGAGGTAGGAGGATTGCCAAGAGTTCGAGGCCACCCTGAGACTACATAGTGAATTCCAGGTCAGCCTGGTAGAGCGAGACCCTACCTCGAAAAACCAAAAAAATAAAATAAAATAAATAAAATAAAATAAAATAAAAAAGAACGGAGCATGCCCTTCACATCCGGAACAGGACAGAGTGTATATGGAGAGAAGAACTGGAGGAACTGGGCTGATGTTTAGCCCAGATTTTGCTATTGGCTTTGCCAAAATGGATTCGTGAGCAGCCATGAAGGGGTGATGACTGACAGGGTGGGATTAGCAACTAGAGCCCCCTGCTGACAGGCTTTGCAAACAAGTGCCTTTAACCACTGAGCCATCTCCCCAGCCCCACAAGCATCATTTTAGAATAACTAACTTTCTGTCAGGACAGTTACACCCTGGGCTACACATTGGGGCACTTCCCCCTCATTGATCCACTCTGTAGCCTGACACCTGGGAACTGTCCTTTGGGGTGCTCTTTCAGAACCTAAGCTTGTTAAGCTACTATGTTTGAGCATCATTTCACCAAACACTTGAAATTATTTCAATGTGGGAGAAATGAGCCCCTGCTGACAGGCTTTGCAAACAAGTGCCTTTAACCACTGAGCCATCTGGCTTTTTGCATGCACCCATGTTCCCAAGTCTGCAGCTTTCTGAGTGTGTACAGCACAAACCAGGGAGGGTCTCACTCTGTGGTATGCTTCCAGTCACTCAGGGGTTTCTGGTTCAAGAGAAGCAAACACAGTGTGAGCAGACTGTAGCTTGGCTTCATATTGTAAAGTTCCTCAATGTTTCAGAGGTCTTTGCATTTTATTTTTAAAAATACAAAAAAAGTGGCTTTTTGTACAGGAACTATTTTGTAGCTTACTTAGACAAGACTAGCATCAGCCATTTTATATATCCATAAAACTTTTTTTTTTTTTTGAGGCAGGATCCCACTCTAGCCCAGCTAACCTAGAACTTATGCTGTAGCCTCACTCTAGCCCAGGCTGGCCTTGAACTCACTGTGATTATCTAACCTGTCTTCCAAGTGCTAGGATCAATGGCATGAGCTACCACCCTTGGCTCTTGATTTGCTCCTTATCTCAGAGCAAGCAGGCAAGGCCCAGACGAGGAGCAAACTCATCAGCAACAGTTGGATTGAGAGACACAGCTTGGATTCTGTCTTGTAGAAATTGGGATATCTTTGCGTCCTTTGTGTTACCCTCTGGGTATGGTTTCAGGCAGAGCTGCTTTTGGCCCTCTTTGAGGTCACTGGAGATACTCTGGCCGAACTGGGAAGTAGCTAACATTGGCAGCTTGAGTCTTCTCCCCTCATCAAGCTTTGTCTTTTGGTTACTTTGGTTTACTTCCAAAGGAGCCACACAAAACCCTCTTCCATGTCTATGAATACAAAACAGTTTTTGTACTAAAGGGAATGTTCTGGGTCTCAGAAAGCCATTTAAGTAGAATGAGACTTTGGGGGGTGGGGTTGAGGTAGGGTCTTGCTCTAGCCCAGGCTGACCTGGAATTCACCTATATAGTCTCAGGGTAGCCTTGAACTCATGGTGATCCTCCTAATCTGCCTCCCAAGGGCTGGGATTAAAGGTGTGCATCACCACGCCCAGTTTAGGATGAAATTTTCTCTGAAGCTTATCATGTTTGCATTCTATCTGGAAACTTCCATGGACAGGGCTTTCTTCCTAAAGAGAATAACTCTTCTGATGACATGTCTAGCTGATAGGTAAAATAATAGGATTGAAACACTCTTGATTACCTTCCTGTGTTTCTTGTGTTGGGAATTCCTGTGAGCGTCTGTGATGCCATTCATTGTGTTTTTGTAAATAAAGTTTTATATAAACCATACCCATTCGCTTGCAAGAAAGCACTTCTACCTAGTGTGGTGTGACAGTCACTTTTTCTTAGCACTCAAGACTGTATAGGATATTGTATAGTCTTGGTGTCCTCTGTGTACCTGGCTGGTCTCCTGGGCCAGGCTGGGAGGGCCTTTTCATCTATAAATGACACAGGAGCTCAATTGGTATTTACTACATAACTTGAATTTGGCTGACTAGAGGATCTCTAGAACTACCAGCATAGGAGTCTGAATTGCGAGAGAGAAGAGTGTTAACTTTGTAGACTAACCTTCTCTCATAAGTTCCTCTACTGTGTTTTCATGGCTGGGAAGATAGTTTTCCTTATGAGCACAAGGACCTGAGTTTGACCCCCAGCACCCATGTGCAAATGATGGGCATGGTGGTGAGCACTTATAATCTCCATATTGGAGAGGTGGAAACAAGAGGAACCTTGGAGCTTGCTGGCCAGCTGTGCTAGCCCAATTGGCAAGCTCCAGGCCAATAAGAAACTCTGTCTCACAGAAGGTGGATGGCGTTCCTGAGGAACAACACTTGAGATTGTCCCCTGACCTCCACAAGCACACATACATTTGTATGTACACCTGTGCCCACACATACACACATGCATGCACAAAACACACACACACACACATCAAACCAACCAACCTTTCTTTTAAGGTATAATGACATGCATGCACTGTATCCATTTCAAGTGCCTGTTAAGTCTTGATTTCTTTGCCAATGAGAGAAACTGACACCAGGTGTTATACCCAAAATTTCTCCATTTTAATCCTTTCTCTTCCCCAGGCAGCCACTAATTAACATTCTTTCTCCCTGGATTCCTTTGCCTTCTCTAGAATGGCCCTCATGAAGATCAGTTCATGTAAATCCTCTCACCCTGGGTCATTTATCCATTCCTATAAACTGGTGTGTGACAGAGGTTGCTTTCTAGCTCTGTGGCTTTGTCTGATTTTTATCCTTCCTGCTTCCCTTGAAGATGCCCTGCCCACTTAGAATAAAACTCAGAACGACTGGCTTTTGCCACCTCCCACAGCTGAACACTTTAGCTTGCACCCACTCCAGTCCAGCCTACACACGAGTGCCAGATGAATCTCTTCCAAGCACATCTCAGATCATGTCACTTGCCTTTACACAAACCTGCCCCCTCTCCTGACTGCAAATGAAGCACAAAGTCTCAGGCTGGTTGGGCTGCCTCCCACGGGTGGAGGAGGGCCCACCTGCCTGTCTTTTAATCTTCTCCTGGCACTACCCTGGTGTCCTTGAGAGACTGAGCCACAATGTGTCCTCCACACCACCATTGGTCCTGCCTTCCCTCCCCATGCTCATCATAGGACCTGTCTTCTCTTCCAGGCTTATCCCTCTCTTAGCATCCCACACTCACCAAGGAGATCTGTGGCTACCTTACTCACCGTGTCATCCCTCTTTTTATTCTCATTAAAGGTGTTTTTCTTGTGGACAGATGGTCTCACTCTAGCCCAGGCCCACCTGGAATTCACTCTTGTAGCCCAGGCCGGTCTTGAACACACAATAGTCCTCCTACTTCAGCTTCCTGAGTGCTGGGGTCATAAGCACAAGCCATCATGCCTGGCAAAAGTTATCTTATATGTTTCTTCATGCCCCCTTCTCCCACTAGGATCAATGTTGGGAAGGGCAGACCTGCAGCCCTGGCACAATGCCTTACATGTAACCAGCAAATCAACAGACACGCACTGAATGAATGGAACCCAGGAAAACAGGGATGCTGTCCCCTGGATGCCACTAGACCTCAGCCATACCCCTTGCAGATCTGTCTGCTCTGAAAATCCGTGTTGTCTGAACTCAAAGCTAACTCCCCTACTCAGCATCAGTCCCCCTTACTCCTTGCTCCCCACTTCACCAGGCAAAGAGCAAATGTTATTTTTTGAAAAGACAGTCAGTTCATACAAAAATCAAAGGAAGGGAGTAACAAATACCTATTTCTTGAATTTGTATTTGTTTATTCTCAGTCATGTAAATGTTTAATTTTTATATGATCACTTTGCTTTCCTTGCTCACATCTTATTACAAATATTAGAGGGTAACCTAGCTTAAGACTTTCATGGTGTGTGCACTACTAAAATGAAAGTTTCTTTTTTCTTTTTATTTTTCTCAAGGTAGGATCTCACTCTAACCCAGGCTGACCTGGAATTCACTATGTAGTCTCAGGGTGGCCTCAAACTTACAGCGATCCACCTACCTCTCCAGAGTGCTGGGATTAAAGGCGTGTGCCACCATGCCTGGCAAAAGTTTCTTATTAAATAGGTTTTAGCTCAAGCTTTAAGAATAATCTGCTGAAAAAAAGATTTCCTTCACAGCACTAGAAATAGTCTCAGCAATGCATGGTTGGATTTTTCGAGTAAAAATTGCTGAGAAGCAAGCTATCATGTAAGTGATTTCGTGCTTAGCTCTTTAAGGGAGACCTCCTATAAACAGACTTTATGCTGGTTCAAGCAGGATCCCCAAAACTAGAAGCTCTTCCCAGAGGCCACCTGCTAGAGACTGCTCCTCACTGATTGTGTGCTTGCTGGAAGTTCATAGCTCCTCTACTAAGGTCCCACCTGAACTAATAATTCCCTACACACCTTCTTTTTGGTGGAAAAGTGTTTCTTGTGTTATCGTGCCCCTCCCCCCTCCGGTTTCTTTGTCAAAGCCCCCATTCCACTATGTTAACCAGCCAGTCCCCCTGAATTGATTTGATAGTACCTTATTACTGTGCTGAACTGGTCATCTTTAGATATCTGGGTGTTAGGTCCCTTTATATTCTTTTCTGTTGTCGTTTTTGTTTTTTGAGGTGGGTCTTGCTTTAGCCTAGGCTGACCTAAAATTCACTATGTAGTCTCAGGGTGGCTTTGAACTCATGGCATTCACCCTACCTCTGCATCCGAAGTGCTGGGATTAAAGGCATAAACCACTATGCCTGGCCCTTTATATTCTTAAAAATAGGGGTTGAGGAAATGGCTTAGTGGTTAAGGCATGTGCCTGCGAAGCCTCAGGACCCCAGTTCAATTCCCTAGAACCCATGTAAACCAGATGCACAAAGGGGCGCATGTGTCTGGAGTTTGTTTGCAGTGGCTGGAGGCCCTGGCATGCCCATTCTCTGTTTCTCTCTATTTCCCTCTTCCTCTCTGTCTCTCAAATAAATAATAATAAAAATATCAAAACAATACCCCCACATCTAAAGGTTTTATCATGTTGGAAATATATATATATATATATATGCACATAATCATCTATAAAACTTTTTGCTTTGTGGCTGGGCTAAAGCCAGAATTGCCTTGCATATGCTGGGCAAATACATTACCACTGAGCTACATGCCCATCTCAACTTATTTATCATGATAACAATAAATCCATTCTATGTTATTCTAAATCATATTTTGAAATAACAATTTTCTAAAATCAAAATAATACTTTTGTGAGAAGAGTAAATACTGCCTTACACTTTTGCAAATCTCTTTTATATGTGGCTTAATATGAGACAGCTGGATTCTCACCTCTGCCTCCACATTCATTTGGTAGCATCTTGGAGTGTCTTGCTTTAGTTGAAGTATATGAACCACGTTTGTTCTCTCACAGGTACATAGTTGGAGGAAGGAGAAATCTTTCAGTGGCTTTTCCAAATAATTTTGGAATTCTTCCTTGCTAATGACAAAATTCAACAAGTAGTTTTTTTTTCTTTTTTTACACATGTACGTGTGTAGGCTTGTTCATATGTGTGGGTGTGCACATGCATACTGAGGCCAGTGGTCTGTGACAAGTGTCCTCAACTGATTTCTACCTTACTGTCTGAGACAAGACTTCTCACTGAATCTGGAGCTCAGCAAGTCTGTTAGACCACGAAGATAGCAAGTTCCAGGGATCCCCGTCTCCACCTCAGTAGAGGGATTACAGGTGTATGCTACTGTACCCAGATTTTACACGGGTTCCGGGTATCCAAACTCAGGTCCACACACTTCTGTTGCTGGCAGAGACATCTCCCCAGTCTTGAAGTAGTGGTTTCTTCCAGATTGTTTGTAGTATGGAATCTGAAACCATAGTGATGAACTTTTTATACCTGCTCTATCAAAATCCACTGCTCTAACTTGTACTGTGATTTGCTCTTGTATTCAAGCATGGTTTGTAAAATGAAATACTGATTATTTGGGGGAAAAATCCGGCCTTCTGAATTGTATAGTTTTCCAAATATTGATACATTTTTAAAAACATTTAGAAAATTCCATATCTTCCTAGCAGCACCAATTTCATCAAGAAGTCTTTTGAGCAGGAAACAGCCCGTCTCACTGTGGCAAGTACAAGTTTCCCCAAAATTCATTGACAATAGATACTATAAGTTATTTTCTTTGAAGTGATAAACCTCTCACTTGATTCTTTTTGTTTGTTTGTTTGTTTGTTTGTTTTGTCGAGGTAGGGTCTCATTCTAGTTCAGGCTGACCTAGAATTCACTCTGTAGTCTCAGGGTGGCCTCGAACTCTCAGCAATCCTCCTACCTCTGCCTCCCAAGTGCTGGGATTAAAGGTGTGCACCACCACACCGGGCTATTTTTTTTTTTTTTAGAAATTTTCTCTTAGACCCCTACATTTGAGTATAGCTTGTGCTTCTTAAGTATTGGGGCCATGGCCCAGCGGTAAAAGGTGCTTGTTTGCTTGTGATTCTTTCAAGAGAAAAGAGTATTCTTCAAAGAACAGTTCACAGTCTGTAGATAAAGTAAATCACACCAGAACTTTTCAGGGTGCAGGATGTGCTTTACACATCCTCCACCTCATGCACAGACTATTCAAAGGATGCATACTCGGGGTTGCAATTTAATAAAAGAAATTTCGCACCAAGGATGTTTTCAAGGGAAACTGGCTTTTTAGTTTGCTTTGTCTTCCTTCAAGTACATGGTAATGAAGAATGCACTGCCGCCAAGAATGCTCTGGTGGCACTGTCTGCTTTGTGCTAAGGCATCAGCAGTTTCACTGTGCAAATGTCAGTAAAGTGACAAAAGTAAACAGTGTCTTAGTGCTATTATGAAAAGAGTTTTGACCTCACAGACCTCTTGAAAGGGCCTCAAAGTCTCCCAGGGCTGCCCAATCATCCTTTCAGAACCCTGCATTCTGCTGTCCTGGCTCAGAGTGGGTCTAGTGGAATTGCACCATAGGACTTTCTGGAAGCTGGTGAGAAAAGCAGCAGCCCTTGTCTCTCCCCAGACCTATCTTGTAATGTTTGCAAACATTTTCCTTTAAAATGCCTGTCATGAGATGTCTTTGGCCAGCTACTAAGCTCGGCCTCAGTAGCTTGACTATAGTTCTAGATGATATGGAAATGAATAAAGCTTTATTTATGGGCACAGAAGTTTGAATTTCATATACTTTGCATGTGTCAGAAAATATTTCAAGCTTTTTTAACCATTTAGAAATGTGAAAAATTATTCTTTGTAGGTGTAGGTCATAAGAAGAGCAAGCCATTTGGCCCATGGGCCAGTTTGCTGGCTTGTGCTCTGTATCATTGGTTTTCCAACTTGGGCCTTCATTGAAGTCATCAAGAGAAGTTTTCTGTCTTCATGCTTATAACTATGTGTACATCATGTGTATGTTTGGACAAAACATATGGTATGGTATGTGTGTAGTGGTCAGAGGGTGCTGGTCCTTACCTTCCACCTTGTTTGAGACAAAGTCTCTTTTGTTGTTTTGCCACTGTGAATACCAGGCTATCTGGCCCTCCAAGTTTTGGGATTCTTCTGGCTCCCATTACCATAGGTGTGTTGGCATTATAAATGCATGTGCTAGCGTGTCTGCATTTACATGGCTTTTGGGGAGCCAAAATCTAGGTGTCAGGCTTGTGCAAGCAACTGCCTTTAGCCACTAAACCATCTCCTCTGCCCCAACCAGGGAAGCTTTAAACAGTAAAAACTGAAAAACAAAAATTTACAGTCCCGGAATCCCACCTGTGTCCCCTATCCTGCTAGAAAGCCTAATTTAACTGGGTCAGTGAAGCTTAGACAGGGTTTTCTGGATGATACTGATGTGAAGGAGAGAGTGAGAAATTCTGCTTTCTAATTTTTTTGTTTTGGTTTGTTTTGTTTTCACTGTAGCACTGGCTGACCTGGAATTCACTATGTAGTCTCAGGGTGGCCTCGAACTCACAGCGATTCTCCTACCTCTGTCTCCCGAATACTGGGATTAAAGGCATATGCCACCACTCCTGGCTTGTCTTCTAATTTTAAAAATAAAATGAATTTTATTGTACGAATTTCTTTTATAAGTTTAGAATTTGGCAGTGTTTCCGGCTATCTGAGAGCAAAATTGTGCTCTATCACTTTACAGTAGGGTTTCTCACCCCTGGCACTATAAGCCAAGCACGTCTGACCCCAAACTATTTCTACCCTTTGCCCAATGTCTCCTGGGGAGCAAGATTGCTTCTGATGGAGAACCCCTGGTCTAAACCATGTGCTTAGCTTTGTTTTGATACTGTCTCAGGGAATTCTCCTCTCTGGCTCTATTGACATTTGGGGCCTGATTAAGTCTTTGTTGTGGGGAGGGCGCTGTCCTGCGCTGTGTATGTAGTTTAGCTATCACACTGGCTTCCACTCGCTAGATGTCAACAGCACCCCTTCCCCCAGACATTGCCAGATGGTTCCTGCAGGCACAGAAACCCCCATTGAGAATGCTGCTTAGCCCTCTCAGCATCCAGGAGGTTTCTGTCCTCTATCATTCACTCCTGCTTGCTTCTTGCTCCTTTCCCTTTCCCTCCGCCTTTCCTTTTTAATTTTGTGGCTTGTTAGGCACCAGTAAAGTAGCAAGGCAGGCCCTGTGTAGAGGGTGTATGGCGTATGTGTGTATGTGACATTCATTCCGTGGGGAAGAATCTGAGCCCTTGTTCCCGCTGGCTCGCCTTCTGAGCCAGCATTAAATCTGCAGCCAAGATCACCAACAAGTTGGGCAAATCACTTGGCCATTATGAACTCACAGCCATGGCAACGGCCATCCACAAGCCCAAGGACAAAAGGTGTTTTATTCTGTTGTTCTGCACAAAAGGTTCTAGGGATGCTGGGGACAAAATGGCCATTGACAGAGGCATTGAAGTGTATTTTTCCTCCCTACTATGTGGCTTATATTTAGACTGTTTTAGGCTAACACACACTGGAGCTTTTGTATGAATCAAAAACCAAAACTCTCTTGAGCCAGAGACAAGCTAAATGAAGGCTTAAGATATTAGTCCAACAGAGGATTGGGAGTCCAGAGAGAGATAATGAGAAGAGCTACTAAAACATGGTAAAGAACCTGACATTGATTTTTTTTTTTTTTAACAGAAGAGCACTGTCATAAAAACAAATAAAAAATGCTTTCCTGGCCGCTTCTGGTTCAGGCTAACAAACATTGTGATAGTCTGAAGTTTGGGAGAACTTAGTCCGTGGGTTTACAGGCATATCACAGCAAAGCTTCTTTAACTAGCATTAGCTTTTAGTAGCGCAATGCTTTGTTAATACTGAGTGCCACACCCATATTTTAAAACATCAGTTTGGGGTTCAGCAGTTAAGGCGCTTCCCTGTGAAGCCTAAGGACCCATGTGCGACTCTCCAGGTCCCACATAAGTCAGATGCAAGGTGGTGCAAGTATACATGCTGGCACATGTGTGCCAAATGGCATACACATCTGGAGTTCAATTATAGTGGCTGGAGGTCCTGGCATGCCAGTTCTGTCTCTCTGTCATTCTTGCTCCCACTCTCACTCTCTTGCATAAAAAAGGCCAGTCTGTTGGGTTTGCCTCAAAACAAACAAACAGGGCTGGAGAGGTGGCTTAGCAGTTAAATTGCTTGCCTACAAAGCCAAAGGTCCCAAGTTCGATTTTCCAGGACCCACATAAGCCAGATGCACAAGGTGGCACATGCATCTGGAGTTCGTTTGCAGTGGCTGAAGGCCTTGGTGTATCCATTCTCTATCTGTCCCCCCCCTCTCTCAAATAAATGAAATAATTCAATAAAAAATTAAAAACAAACAAACAAACAAAAACCATCAGTTTGCCGGTGACTTTTCATATTGGGAATGGCCTGAATCTGAGACCCACTTCCTTTGTACAGAATGCCCAGCAATGTGTTGGAGGGGAGGTGAGAAGTACATTTGTAAGTCTCCTTTCTCAAGTGACTATGTAATTGTTTTCTCAACCCCATGTACACAAAGCATACTTTTTTTTTGGTGGCCATGTACTCACAACAATCCTCCTACCTCTGTCTCCTGAGTACTGGGATTAAAGGTGTGCCCCAACACACCAGGCCAGCATGTGCATGGATGTACGGTGAGCGTGTATATGTGCATGCATTCATAGGTCTGTGGGTGCACGTGTGTGTATGCATATGGAAGCCACAGATTGACTTCAGATGTCCTCCTAGTCTCTCTCTGAATTTACAACTCACCACTATGTCTAGATTAGCTAGCCAGTAAATCCCAGGGATTTACCTGTCTCTACCTCCGCAGCACAGGAATTATAGACATGCTTCACCACACTGGGTGTTGGCCATCCAGACTCAGGTCCTCATGCTTGCATAGCAAGCACTTTACCCACTGAGACATCTCTCCAGCCCTAAAGCATCTTTGATGTGAGAAATGCAAAGGTCATGAGGGCTTAATTGCTAAAAATCACTGTAGTTGCATCTTTTTAAGGCAGCTCAACAACTTGGAACATTTTAAAAAAATTTTTATTATTTTATTTGAAGGGGGGAGAATGGGTGTGCCAGGGCCTCCAGCCACTGCAAACAAACTCCAGATGTGTGTGCCCCTTTGTGCATCTGGCTTACATGGCTCCTGGGGAATTGAACCTGGGTCATTTGGCCTTGCAAGCAAGCACCTTAACCACTAAGCCATCTCTCCAGCCCTGGAACATTTGCGTTTCTTCCTTGCAGCCCCTGGAACTTGCTATTTGTTTGATTTGCAAGAGGCTAGAGTGTTGTGGATAAACAAACCCTCGAGGGCCACCATTGCCTTAGGGAGAAACACCAAGCACAACTGGTGTGAAAACAGGTACTGAGACTGGGAAGATGGCCCTATTAACTACCTTTTATTTGTTTGTTTGTTTGTTTGTTTTTTCCGAGGTAGGGTCTCCCTCTAGCCCAGGCTGACCTGGAATCACTATGTAATCTCAGGATGGCCTCGAACTCATGGTGATCCACCTACCTCTACCTCCCGAGTACTGGGATTAAAGGCGTGCGCCACCATGCCTGGCTTAGACTTTAAAATATATATATACATATATATATATATATACATATATATATATATTATTTGTTTATTTATTTGAGAGGTGGAGGGGGAGAGAGAGAAAGAGTGAGAGAGAGAGGATGAGGCAGTTAGAAAGAGAGAATGGGCAAAATAGGGCCTCTGGTCACTGCAAATGAACTGCAGATGCATGTACTACTTTCTGCATCTGGTTTACGTGGGTCCTGGGGAATTGAACCTGGGTCCTTCGGCTTTGCAGGCAAGTGCCTTAACCACTAAGCCATCTCTCCAGCCCTTGGAGTAAGATTTTTTATTGGTGGAAGTGGATTGTCATGGAAGCAGCAGATGGAACTGGCCTAGTCAAGAGCTTGCATGGTTCTGCAAGATAGTTGTTCTTTCATTTGAGCACATATGAGAATGTCCCCCGCAAAGGCTTGTGAGAGCACAGAATACCAGTGTGCTCCCAGAGGTTCTGATTCAGTTGTTCTGGGGCTGGCGCAGGGAAGGGGGCTTGCAAATTTGCATTTTAATGTTTTTCTAGGTACTTCTGCTGCTGATTCATAGACCATACTCTGGACCCCAATCAAGGCTTTGAGATCTAGTTCTGCAAACTTTTCCTGTACAGAATTAAATAGTGGGCTGGGGAGATGGCTCTGTGAGTAAAGTACTTGCCATGTAAGTGTGAAGAACCTGAGATCAGATCCCCAGCAACCTCATAAAATGTGGTGCATGTCTGTAACTCTAGCACAGGGAAGGCAGAGACAGGCAGATCCCTAAGGCTTTCTGGTTAGCTTGTCTAGCCAAATCAGTGACAGACCCTGCCGCAAGAAAACTAAGGTGAAGAACAACTGATAAAGACAGCTGACATCAACCTCTGGCCTTCACATCTACTTGCACACACGTGCATGTGCACCCACAACCCACACAACACTCATGCACATATATTAACATGCCATATATACATGCTTTATACATAACATACACATGCCAGAAAAGAATTAAATTACAGATGTATCAGGCTTCACAAGCCATGTGGTCTGCCACAACTATTCAATGGAAGACAGAAACAGCTAGACAATTATAAGTCACTTAGTATGTCTGTGCTCCAATAAAACTTTATGTTCAAAAACACAAGTCAGTTTGCCTCCTCCTGGTTTTGGAGAAATTTGAGTACGAACTCTGTGATGGCTGCTGTGGCAGGTAACTGCCACTCCCTTTCAGAGTGAAGGGGAAGTCATTAATACTCCTGTGAAGATACTGCACTAAGTGTGGCTGGCCCCTTGATACAGTTAGATGGTTGTACTCTAGATAACATGGTTGGCAAGTAGATGCTTGCCTTTATACGCTTAGTTTCTTTTTAACATTTTATTGACGACTTCCATAAATATAGAAAATGTACCATGACCATAATCCCCTCCCAATACTCCCCTCTTCCCCCTGGCAACTCTTACCTCCACTGAATCCCTTCTTCTTTCCAACTAGTCTCTCTTCTATTTTGATGCCATCATCTTTTCCCTCCTATTATGCAGGTCTTGTGTAAGCGGTGTCAGTCACTGTGACATCATGAATAGCAAGGCCACTTTGTGTCTGCAAGATAGCATTGTAAGCAGTTCTCGTCTTCCTTTGGCTCTTACATTTTTCCCATCACTTCTTCCACAGTGGTCCTTGAGCCTTGGAGAACGAGATAGAGATGTCTCAGTGCTGAACACACCATGGTCACTTCTTTTCAGCACTTTGGCCATTGTCAAGTCACCCCAGTGGTCACTACCATCCGAAAAGAGAGGCTTCTTTAACCAAACATGAAAATAGCATTAACATATGGGCATAAATGGGTTTAGAGGGCAGTTTGGTGGTCATAATATGTCCATTTAGCCAGACAACAGTAGTAGTTTCCCCTTTAGGGCTTATGACCTCCTCAGCCATAAATTTTTGACCAGACATAAATTCCCTCCCATGGAATGGGCCAATCCAATCAGAAAGCAACTGGTTTCCCTCAAAACAGACATGTTACCATTGCACCAGTTGGTACACTGGGCCTGGCTGGCCAGACATAAAGCCTGCAGGGTTCACTATTGATTGATGACCAGTTGATGACTTTTCTCCTCTCAAAGGTTATACTGAATAGGGCTTTTCAGCTTCCTGACAACTAGTCAACAGGGAGGAAGCTTCCAGCTCAGCCCCACCTTGATTTCTCAGTGAACTGTAGCTAAAGCATATGAAGTCTTTAGCAATAGGGTCTTATCATGTAGTTCTGGTGGGCAACCAAAAGTATAGGCTGGGTTTCTATCTAATACCAGGAGTGAAACCACAATGTTATTGTGGACATAAAATGCAGAGAATCCCTATGTCTCTTCCATATAAATATACCCAGGACTGACCACATGATTTCCATGGTTGGTATAAACTGAACATGCAGACAGCCTTGTTCCAAAGTTAAGGATCTCACAAATTGCCATCACAGAGAATTAAGCCAAGCATGCGGCCTGTGAGACCACATAGGTTGCACGTCCATGAAGCTATCCTGAGCACTCATGACTACCATAGCTTCTGCCAAATATATACTGTATTAGTCACTTTCCCATCACTGTGACTGAGTACCAGACAGCAGCAACTTAAGGGAGAAATTTATTTGGGCTCATAGTTCAGAGGGTAGAATCCACTGTTGTGGCTTAGTTTGTCAATGGTGTAAGCTTGAGGTGCAGTTTGCTTACATCTTGGGAGGATCAGGAAGCAAAGACAGCTTGGCTGAAGTGGGGCTGGGCTATAACTCTCAACACCCATCCCTCAGAAACCCACTTCCTGCAGCGAGGCCCCACTTCCTAAAGGTTCCACAGCCTCCCAAAATAGCACCATCAGTTGGAAACCAAGCATTCAAGCACACGAAAGTGTTGGGGACATTTCACGTTCACACCATCACACATGCTTACATGTATCTCAAGTCAAAAGCTCTTATGTGAAGACACCCACTGGTGTGGAAGTCAGAGGACAGCTTTTGGGTTGGTCCTCACTGGCATTTGAGGCAGGGCTTCCCTCTCTCTATCTGCTGTTCTTTGCTGCGCTCATCACGAGCTTCTGGGAAATAGTCCTGTTTCTGCCTCCATCTCACCATCAGCCTGTTGGGATGACAGAAACCTTCCACACATTCTGGCTTTTTATGTGGCGTCTAGGAGCTGAACATGGGTAGTCAGTGCTTTATCCACTGAGCCATCCCCAAGCTCCCACACATATAATTTTAGCTCTTTAGATAAATGGACAACAAAGCTAGAATAAGCTCTAAACCCTGCAATATTATTTTCTCGAATTTTTCTCATGCTGTATGCCACAAGCTTCAGGTTATGTTGGTTTGTAGGGTCTACAAAAGTTCTGTGTGTGTGTGTGTGTGTGTGTTTGTATAACAAAGATGGCCAGTATTGTGGTCTCAGCTCTGTAGTCATCACAGTTCCCAGCCACAAATGAGCCATGTACCGAAAACGTACAAGCACTGGCATTAGCCAAGACGGGGATTCGCTGATGTAATAGTGATCCACCTGGTTCTTCAATCTCTGGATTCTCCTGCTGGTACAAAACTAGCTCTCCAGCATGGGGTAAATGGAGTCCTCAAGAGAGAAACTGAAACTTTAGCTTTGATCTCGTGTTGAATTTGGGACTGGACAGCATCATTCTTCTACCCTCACTTGTCTTTTTGAGCCCAGGAGCAGCTGTGATAGCTCCTTTGACAGAAGAAGAATAACTCAAACCCTTTGGGGATTAAAGAGCCTTTTGAAGCAGCCACCGAGGATGTAGAAGGATGAGTTCTATTGTTAAAGGGCAAATGTGCTATACCATAACACTAACCCTAACTCCAAATGACGAGAAAGGACATGGGTTTACTGAAAGTACATGTACAACAAAAATATCCAGCAATATATATCAGATTCTGTATCACTGCCATCATGTCAATGAAGTATTCCACATACTGTGTCATTCTGATAAAGCCTTTTTGCCTTGTGTGCAGTATTAGTTAGATTCCCTCCTGTATGTACTTCCTCTCTACCTCTTTAGATCCCTCCTCTGCTGGCTTCATGGCATTTGCATCCTGACCCTCATCATGCTGTATCCTAATGAGTGTGTTTCTTATCTGCCTGAAGCATTAG